>CM039678.1:387466108-388196698 GCA_022496015.1 Hordeum marinum
TCTAGAGAAGTGAGAGGGTTACGGCAAAACCTGGATGCCTTCGTGTACAAATTGGACAATCTCATAAGAGGTATGAGGGTTTCGGACGAAAACTCATCTATTACAAAGGGATTTCATTTTTAAGAACTTATTTTAACTCCATACTTTTGTGTGGTTCAATACGTACCATTCAAAGGCACATCATCAATTTTCAACCCTTTCTCACTTCTTTGATATTTTTCATGCATTTAATGATTTATTTTGAGCTAAATGACCCGAATTTGAAAAGCAGTTACAAATGAACTCTGAAAGGTTGTAACTTGGCATGACATCATAATTTTCACCCCATAGCAACTCTAGAGAGTTGAGAGGGTTTACGGCAAAACCGGATGCACTTCGTGTACAAGTTGGACATCTCATAAGAAGTATGAGGGTTTGGACGAAAACTCATCTATTACAAAGGGATTTAATTTTAATAACTTATTTTAACTCCATACTTTTTGTGTGTTCAATAGCACCATTCAAAGGCACATCATTAATTTTCAAACCTTTCTCTGACTGCATTTGATATTTTTCATGCATTTATGATGTATTTTGAGCTAATGACCCTGAATTTGAAAAGCAGTACAAATGAACTCTGACAAGGTTGTAACTTGGCATGACATCATAATTTCACCCACATAGCAACTTCTAGAGAGTTGAGAGGGTTACGGGCAAAACCAGGATGCACTCGTGTACAAATTGACAATCTCCTAAGAAGTTGAGGGTTTGGACGAAAACTCACCTATTACAAAGAGATTTCATTTTTAATAACTTATTTTGACTCCATCCTTTTTGTGTGTTCAATATGCACCATTCAAAGGCACATCATCAATTTTCAACCCTTTTTGTCTTCATTTATATTTTTCATGCATTTAATGATTTATTTTGAGCTAAATGACCCTTAATTTGAAAAGTAGTACAAATGAACTCTGACAAGGTGTAACTTGGCATGACATCATAATTTCACCCACATAGCAACTTCTAGAGAGTTGACGAGGGTTACGGCAAAAACTGGATGCACTTCGTGTACAAATTGGACAATCTCATAAGAAGTATGAGGGTTTCGGACGAAAACTCATCTATTACACAAAGGGATTCCAATTTTAGTAACTTATTTTAACTCCATACTTTTTGTGTGTTCAATACGGACCATTAGAGGCACATCATCAATTTTCAACCCTTTCTAACTTCATTTGATATTTTTCATGCATTTAATTATTTATTTTGAGCTAAATGACCCTGAATTTGAAAAGCAGTACAAATGAACTCTGAAAAGGTTGTAACTTGGCATGACATCATAATTTCACCCACATAGCACTTCTAGAGAGTTGAGAGGGTTACGGCAAAAACAGGATGCACTTCGTGTACAAATTGGACAATCTCATAAGAAGTATGAGGGTTTCGGACTGAAAACTCATCTATTACAAAGGGATTTCATTTTTAATAACTTATTTTAACTCCATACTTTTTGTGTGTTCAATATGCACCATTCAAAGGCACATCATCAATTTTCAACCCTTTCTGACTTCATTTGATATTTTTCATGCATTTAATGATTTATTTTGAGCTAAATGACCCTGAATTTGAAAAAGCAAGTACAAATGAACTCTAACAAGGTTGTAACTTGGCATGACATCACTAATTTCACCCACATAGCAACCTTCTAGAGAGTTGAGAGGGTTACGGCAAAACTGGATGCACTTCGTGTAGAAATTGGACAATCTCATAAGAAGTATGAGGGTTTCGGACGAAAACTCAGCTATCACAAGGGATTCCAATTTTATAACTTATTTTAACTCCATACTTTTTGTGTGTTTAAATATGCACCATTCAAAGGCACATCATCAATTTTCAAACCCTTTCTGTCTTCATTTTATATTTTCATGCAATTTAATGATTTATTTTGAGCTAAATGACCCTGAATTTGAAAAGCAGTACAAATGAACTCTGAAAAGGTTGTAACTTGGCATGACATCATAATTTCACACCCACATAGCACTTCTAGAAGAGTTGAGAGGGTTACGGCAAAAAACTGGATGCACTTCGTGTACAGAAATTGGACAATCTCATAAGAAGTATGAGGGTTTCGGACGAAAACTCATGTATCACAAAGGGATTTCATTTTTAATAACTTATTTAACTCCATACTTTTTGTGTGTTCAATATGCACCATTCAAAGGCACATCATCAATTTTCAACCCTTTCTGACTTCATTTGATATTTTTCATGCATTTAATGATTTATTTTGAGCTAAATGACCCTGAATTTGAAAAGCAGTACAAATGAACTCTGAAAAGGTTGTAACTTGGCATGACATCATAATTTCACCCACATAGCAACTTCTATAGAGTTGAGAGGGTTACCGGCAAAAACTGGATGCACTTCGTGTACAAATTGGACAATCTCATAAGAAGTATGAGGGTTTCGGACGAAAACTCATGTATTCACAAAGGGATTTCATTTTTAATAACTTATTTAACTCCATACTTTTTGTGTGTTCAATATGCACCATTCAAAGGCACATCATCAATTTTCAACCCTTTCTGACTTCATTTGATATTTTTCATGCATTTAATGATTTATTTTGAGCTAAATGTTCCTTAATTTGAAAAGTAGTACAAATGGACTCTGAAAAGGTTGTTACTTGGCATGACATCATAATTTCACCAACATAGCAACTTCTAGAGTGTTGAGAGGGTTACGGCAAAAACTGGATGCACTTCGTGTACAAATTGGACAATATCATAAGAAGTATGAGGGTTTCGGACGAAAACTCATCTATCACAAAGGGATTTCATTTTTAATAACTTATTTTAACTCCATACTTTTTGTGTGTTCAATATGCACCATTAAAAGGCACATCATCAATTTTCAACCCTTTCTGTCTTCATTTTATATTTTTCATGCATTTAATGATTTATTTTGTGGTAAATGACCCTGAATTTGAAAAGCAGTACAAATGAACTCTGAAAAGGTTGTAACTTGGCATGACATCATAATTTCACCCACATAGCAACTTCTAGAGAGTTGAGAGGGTTACGGCAAAAACAGGATGCACTTCGTGTACAAATTGGACAATCTCATAAGAAGTATGAGGGTTTGCACGAAAACTCATCTATTACAAAGGGATTTCATTTTTAATAACTTATTTTAACTCCATACTTTTTGTGTGTTCAATATGCACCATTCAAAGGCACATCATCAATTTTCAACCTTTTCTGACTTCATTTGATATTTTTCATGCATTTAATGATTTATTTTGAGCTAAATGACCCTGAATTGGAAAACCAGTACAAATGAACTCTGACAAGGTTGTAACTTGGCATGACATCATAATTTCACCCACATAGCAACTTCTAGAGAGTTGAGAGGGTTACGGCAAAAACTGGATGCACTTCGTGTACAAATTGGACAATCTCATAAGAAGTATGAGGGTTTCGGACGAAAACTCATCTATCACAAAGGAATTCCAATTTTAGTAACTTATTTTAACTCCATACTTTTTGTGTGTTCAATACGGACCATTCAAAGGCACATCATCAATTTTCAACCCTTTCTGACTTCATTTGATATTTTTCATGCATTTAATGATTTATTTTGAGCTAAATGACCCTGAATTTGAAAAGCAGTACAAATGAACTCTGAAAACGTTGTAACTTGGCATGACATCATAATTTCACCCACCTAGCAACTTCTAGAGAGTTGAGAGGGTTACGGCAAAATCAGGATGCACTTCGTGTACAAATTGGACAATCTCATAAGAAGTATGAGGGTTTGGACGAAAACTCATCTATTACAAAGGGATTTCATTTTTAATAACTTATTTTAACCCCATACTTTTTGTGTGTTCAATATGCACCATTCAAAGGCACATCGTCAATTTTCAACCCTTTCCGACTTCATTGGATATTTTTCATGCATTTAATGATTTATTTTGAGCTAAATGACCCTGAATTTGAAAATCAGTACAAATGAACTCTGAAAAGGTTGTAACTTGGCATGACATCATAATTTCACCCACATATCAACTTCTAGAGAGTTGAGAGGGTTACGGCAAAAACTGGATGCACTTCGTGTACAAATTGGACAATCTCATAAGAAGTATGATGGTTTCGGACGAAAACTCATCTATTACAAAGGGATTTCATTTTTAATAACTTATTTTAACTCCATCCTTTTTGTGTGTTCAATATGCACCATTCAAAGGCACATCATCAATTTTCAACCCTTTCTGTCTTCATTTGATATTTTTCATGCATTTAATGATTTATTTTGAGCTAAATGACCCTTAATTTGAAAAGCAGTACAAATGAACTCTGAAAAGGTTGTAACTTGGCATGACATCATAATTTCACCCACATAGCAACTTCTAGAGAGGTGAGAGGGTTACGGCAAAACCTGGATGCACTTCGTGTACAAATTGGACAATCTCATAAGAAGTATGAGGGTTTCGGACGAAAACTCATCTATTACAAAGGGATTTCATTTTCAATAACTTATTTTAACTCCATACTTTTTGTGTGTTCAATACGTACCATTCAAAGGCACATCATCAATTTTCTACCCTTTCTCACTTCATTTGATATTTTTCATGCATTTAATGATTTATTTTGAGCTAAATGACCCTGAATTTGAAAGGCAGTACAAATGAACTCTGAAAAGGTTGTAACTTGGCATGACATCATAATTTCACCCACATAGAAACTTCTAGAGAGTTGAGAGGGTTACGGCAAAAACAGGATGCACTTCGTGTACAAATTGGACAATCTCATAAGAAGTATGAGGGTTTGGACAAAAACTCATCTATTACCAAGGGATTTGATTTTAATAACTTATTTTAACTCCATACTTTTTGTGTGTTCAATATGCACCATTCAAAGGCACATCATTAATTTTCAACCTTTTCTGACTTCATTTGATATTTTTCATGCATTTAATGATGTATTTTGAGCTAAATGACCCTGAATTTGAAAAGCAGTACAAATGAACTCTGACAAGGTTGTAACTTGGCATGACATCATAATTTCACCCACATAGCAACTTCTAGAGAGTTGAGAGGGTTACGGCAAAAACAGGATGCACTTCGTGTACAAATTGGACAATCTCATAAGAAGTATGAGGGTTTGGACGAAAACTCATCTATTACAAAGGGATTTGATTTTAATAACTTATTTTAACTCCATACTTTTTGTGTGTTCAATATGCACCATTCAAAGGCACATCATTAATTTTCAACCCTTTTTGTCTTCATTTGATATTTTTCATGCATTTAATGATTTATTTTGAGCTAAATGACCCTTAATTTGAAAAGTAGTACAAATGAACTCTGACAAGGTTGTAACTTGGCATGACATCATAATTTCACCCACATAGCAACTTCTAGAGAGTTGAGAGGGTTACGGCAAAAACTGGATGCACTTCGTGTACAAATTGGACAATCTCATAAGAAGTATGAGGGTTTCGGACGAAAACTCATCTATCACAAAGGGATTCCAATTTTAGTAACTTATTTTAACTCCATACTTTTTGTGTGTTCAATACGGACCATTTAGAGGCACATCATCAATTTTCAACCCTTTCTCACTTCATTTGATATTTTTCATGCATTTAATTATTTATTTTGAGCTAAATGACCCTGAATTTGAAAAGCAGTACAAATGAACTCTGAAAAGGTTGTAACTTGGCATGACATCATAATTTCACCCACATAGCAACTTCTAGAGAGTTGAGAGGGTTACGGCAAAAACAGGATGCACTTCGTGTACAAATTGGACAATCTCATAAGAAGTATGAGGGTTTGGACGAAAACTCATCTATTACAAAGGGATTTCATTTTTAATAACTTATTTTAACTCGATACTTTTTGTGTGTTCAATATGCACCATTCAAAGGCACATCATCAATTTTCAACCTTTTCTGACTTCATTTGATATTTTTCATGCATTTAATGATTTATTTTGAGCTAAATGACCCTGAATTTGAAAAGCAGTACAAATGAACTCTAACAAGGTTGTAACTTGGCATGACATCACAATTTCACCCACATAGCACCTTCTAGAGAGTTGAGAGGGTTACGGCAAAAACTGGATGCACTTCGTGTAGAAATTGGACAATCTCATAAGAAGTATGAGGGTTTCGGACGAAAACTCAGCTATCACAAAGGGATTCCAATTTTACTAACTTATTTTAACTCCATACTTTTTGTGTGTTAAATATGCACCATTCAAAGGCACATCATCAATTTTCAACCCTTTCTGTCTTCATTTTATATTTTTCATGCATTTAATGATTTATTTTGAGCTAAATGACCCTGAATTTGAAAAGCAGTACAAATGAACTCTGAAAAGGTTGTAACTTGGCATGACATCATAATTTCACCCACATAGCAACTTCTAGAGAGTTGAGAGGGTTACGGCAAAAACTGGATGCACTTCGTGTACAAATTGGACAATCTCATAAGAAGTATGAGGGTTTCGGACGAAAACTCATGTATCACAAAGGGATTTCATTTTTAATAACTTATTTAACTCCATACTTTTTGTGTGTTCAATATGCACCATTCAAAGGCACATCATCAATTTTCAACCCTTTCTGACTTCATTTGATATTTTTCATGCATTTAATGATTTATTTTGAGCTAAATGACCCTGAATTTGAAAAGCAGTACAAATGAACTCTGAAAAGGTTGTAACTTGGCATGACATCATAATTTCACCCACATAGCAACTTCTATAGAGTTGAGAGGGTTACGGCAAAAACTGGATGCACTTCGTGTACAAATTGGACAATCTCATAAGAAGTATGAGGGTTTCGGACGAAAACTCATGTATCACAAAGGGATTTCATTTTTAATAACTTATTTAACTCCATACTTTTTGTGTGTTCAATATGCACCATTCAAAGGCACATCATCAATTTTCAACCCTTTCTGACTTCATTTGATATTTTTCATGCATTTAATGATTTATTTTGAGCTAAATGTTCCTTAATTTGAAAAGTAGTACAAATGGACTCTGAAAAGGTTGTTACTTGGCATGACATCATAATTTCACCAACATAGCAACTTCTAGAGTGTTGAGAGGGTTACGGCAAAAACTGGATGCACTTCGTGTACAAATTGGACAATATCATAAGAAGTATGAGGGTTTCGGACGAAAACTCATCTATCACAAAGGGATTTCATTTTTAATAACTTATTTTAACTCCATACTTTTTGTGTGTTCAATATGCACCATTAAAAGGCACATCATCAATTTTCAACCCTTTCTGTCTTCATTTATATTTTTCATGCATTTAATGATTTATTTTGTGGTAAATGACCCTGAATTTGAAAAGCAGTACAAATGAACTCTGAAAAGGTTGTAACTTGGCATGACATCATAATTTCACCCACATAGCAACTTCTAGAGAGTTGAGAGGGTTACGGCAAAAACAGGATGCACTTCGTGTACAAATTGGACAATCTCATAAGAAGTATGAGGGTTTGGACGAAAACTCATCTATTACAAAGGGATTTCATTTTTAATAACTTATTTTAACTCCATACTTTTTGTGTGTTCAATATGCACCATTCAAAGGCACATCATCAATTTTCAACCTTTTCTGACTTCATTTGATATTTTTCATGCATTTAATGATTTATTTTGAGCTAAATGACCCTGAATTGGAAAACCAGTACAAATGAACTCTGACAAGGTTGTAACTTGGCATGACATCATAATTTCACCCACATAGCAACTTCTAGAGAGTTGAGAGGGTTACGGCAAAAACTGGATGCACTTCGTGTACAAATTGGGCAATCTCATAAGAAGTATGAGGGTTTCGGACGAAAACTCATCTATCACAAAGGAATTCCAATTTTAGTAACTTATTTTAACTCCATACTTTTTGTGTGTTCAATACGGACCATTCAAAGGCACATCATCAATTTTCAACCCTTTCTGACTTCATTTGATATTTTTCATGCATTTAATGATTTATTTTGAGCTAAATGACCCTGAATTTGAAAAGCAGTACAAATGAACTCTGAAAAGGTTGTAACTTGGCATGACATCATAATTTCACCCACCTAGCAACTTCTAGAGAGTTGAGAGGGTTACGGCAAAATCAGGATGCACTTCGTGTACAAATTGGACAATCTCATAAGAAGTATGAGGGTTTGGACGAAAATTCATCTATTACAAAGGGATTTCATTTTTAATAACTTATTTTAACCCCATACTTTTTGTGTGTTCAATATGCACCATTCAAAGGCACATCGTCAATTTTCAACCCTTTCCGACTTCATTGGATATTTTTCATGCATTTAATGATTTATTTTGAGCTAAATGACCCTGAATTTGAAAATCAGTACAAATGAACTCTGAAAAGGTTGTAACTTGGCATGACATCATAATTTCACCCACATATCAACTTCTAGAGAGTTGAGAGGGTTACGGCAAAAACTGGATGCACTTCGTGTACAAATTGGACAATCTCATAAGAACTATGAGGGTTTCGGACGAAAACTCATCTATTACAAAGGGATTTCATTTTTAATAACTTATTTTAACTCCATCCTTTTTGTGTGTTCAATATGCACCATTCAAAGGCACATCATCAATTTTCAACCCTTTCTGTCTTCATTTGATATTTTTCATGCATTTAATGATTTATTTTGAGCTAAATGACCCTTAATTTGAAAAGCAGTACAAATGAACTCTGAAAAGGTTGTAACTTGGCATGACATCATAATTTCACCCACATAGCAACTTCTAGAGAGGTGAGAGGGTTACGGCAAAACCTGGATGCACTTCGTGTACAAATTGGACAATCTCATAAGAAGTATGAGGGTTTCGGACGAAAACTCATCTATTACAAAGGGATTTCATTTTTAATAACTTATTTTAACTCCATACTTTTTGTGTGTTCAATACGTACCATTCAAAGGCACATCATCAATTTTCAACCCTTTCTCACTTCATTTGATATTTTTCATGCATTTAATGATTTATTTTGAGCTAAATGACCCTGAATTTGAAAGGCAGTACAAATGAACTCTGAAAAGGTTGTAACTTGGCATGACATCATAATTTCACCCACATAGAAACTTCTAGAGAGTTGAGAGGGTTACGGCAAAAACAGGATGCACTTCGTGTACAAATTGGACAATCTCATAAGAAGTATGAGGGTTTGGACAAAAACTCATCTATTACCAAGGGATTTGATTTTAATAACTTATTTTAACTCCATACTTTTTGTGTGTTCAATATGCACCATTCAAAGGCACATCATTAATTTTCAACCTTTTCTGACTTCATTTGATATTTTTCATGCATTTAATGATGTATTTTGAGCTAAATGACCCTGAATTTGAAAAGCAGTACAAATGAACTCTGACAAGGTTGTAACTTGGCATGACATCATAATTTCACCCACATAGCAACTTCTAGAGAGTTGAGAGGGTTACGGCAAAAACAGGATGCACTTCGTGTACAAATTGGACAATCTCATAAGAAGTAGGAGGGTTTGGACGAAAACTCATCTATTACAAAGGGATTTGATTTTAATAACTTATTTTAACTCCATACTTTTTGTGTGTTCAATATGCACCATTCAAAGGCACATCATTAATTTTCAACCTTTTCTGACTTCATTTGATATTTTTCATGCATTTAATGATGTATTTTGAGCTAAATGACCCTGAATTTGAAAAGCAGTACAAATGAACTCTGACAAGGTTGTAACTTGGCATGACATCATAATTTCACCCACATAGCAACTTCTAGAGAGTTGAGAGGGTTACGGCAAAAACAGGATGCACTTCGTGTACAAATTGGACAATCTCATAAGAAGTATGAGGGTTTGGACGAAAACTCATCTATTACAAAGGGATTCCAATTTTAATAACTTATTTTAACTCCATACTTTTTGTGTGTTCAATACGTACCATTCAAAGGCACATCATCAATTTTCAACCCTTTCTCACTTCATTTGATATTTTTCATGCATTTAATGATTTATTTTGAGCTAAATGACCCTGAATTTGAAAAGCAGTACAAATGAACTCTGACAAGGTTGTAACTTGGCATGACATCATAATTTCACCCACATAGCAACTTCTAGAGAGTTGAGAGGGTTACGGCAAAAACAGGATGCACTTCGTGTACAAATTGGACAATCTCATAAGAAGTATGAGGGTTTGGACGAAAACTCATCTATCACAAAGGGATTTGATTTTAATAACTTATTTTAACTCCATACTTTTTGTGTGTTCAATATGCACCATTCAAAGGCACATCATTAATTTTCAACCTTTTCTGACTTCATTTGATATTTTTCATGCATTTAATGATGTATTTTGAGCTAAATGACCCTGAATTTGAAAAGCAGTACAAATGAACTCTGACAAGGTTGTAACTTGGCATGACATCATAACTTCACCCACATAGCAACTTCTAGAGAGTTGAGAGGGTTACGGCAAAAACAGGATGCACTTCGTGTACAAATTGGACAATCTCATAAGAAGTATGAGGGTTTGGACGAAAACTCATCTATTACAAAGGGATTCCAATTTTAATAACTTATTTTAACTCCATACTTTTTGTGTGTTCAATACGCACCATTCAAAGGCACATCATCAATTTTCAACCCTTTTTGTCTTCATTTGATATTTTTCATGCATTTAATGATTTATTTTGAGCTAAATGACCCTTAATTTGAAAAGCAGTACAA
Organism: Hordeum marinum; assembly: GCA_022496015.1. Taxonomy (NCBI): domain Eukaryota; kingdom Viridiplantae; phylum Streptophyta; class Magnoliopsida; order Poales; family Poaceae; genus Hordeum; species Hordeum marinum. The sequence continues at coordinate 387,476,843 of CM039678.1, forward strand.
ATGAACTCTGAAAAGGTTGTATCTTGGCATGACATCATAATTTCACCCACATAGCAACATCTAGAGAGGTGAGAGGGTTACGGCAAAACCTGGATGCACTTCGTGTACAAATTGGACAATCTCATAAGAAGTATGAGGGTTTCGGACGAACACTCATCTATTACAAAGGGATTTCATTTTTAATAACTTATTTTAACTCCATACTTTTTGTGTGTTCAATACGTACCATTCAAAGGCACATCATCAATTTTCAACCCTTTCTCACTTCATTTAATATTTTTCATGCATTTAATGATTTATTTTGAGCTAAATGACCCTGAATTTGAAAAGCAGTACGAATGAACTCTGAAAAGGTTGTAACTTTGCATGACATCATAATTTCACCCACATAGCAACTTCTAGAGAGTTGAGAGGGTTACGGCAAAAACAGGATGCACTTCGTGTACAAATTGGACAATCTCATAATAAGTATGAGGGTTTGGACGAAAACTCATCTATTACAAAGGGATTTAATTTTAATAACTTATTTTAACTCCCTACTTTTTGTGTGTTCAATATGCACCATTCAATGGCACATCATTAATTTTCAACCTTTTCTGACTTTATTTGATATTTTTCATGCATTTAATGATTTATTTTGAGCTAAATGACCCTGAATTTGAAAAGCAGTACAAATGAACTCTGACAAGGTTGTAACTTGGCATGACATCATAATTTCACCCACATAGAAACTTCTAGAGAGTTGAGAGGGTTACGGCAAAAACAGGATGCACTTCGTGTACAAATTGGACAATCTCATAAGAAGTATGAGGGTTTGGACGAAAACTCATCTATTACAAAGGGATTTCATTTTTAATAACTTATTTTAACTCCATAGTTTTTGTGTGTTCAATATGCACCATTCAAAGGCACATCATCAATTTTCAGCCTTTTCTGACTTTATTTGATATTTTACATGCATTTAATGATTTATTTTGAGCTAAATGACCCTGAATTTGAAAAGCAGTACAAATGAACTCTGGCAAGGTTGTAACTTGGCATGACATTATAATTTCACCCACATAGCAACTTCTAGAGAGTTGAGAGGGTTACGGCAAAAACTGGATGCACTTCGTGTACAAATTGGACAATCTCATAAGAAGTATGAGGGTTTCGGACGAAAACTGATCTATCGCAAAGGGATTCCAATTTTAATAACTTATTTTAACTCCATACTTTTTGTGTGTTCAATATGCACCATCAAAAGGCACATCATAAATTTTCAACCCTTTTTGTCTTCATTTTCTATTTTTCATGCATTTAATGATTTAGTTTGAGCTAAATGACCCTGAATTTGAAAAGCAGTACAATTGAACTCTGAAAAGGTTGTAACTTGGCATGACATCATAATTTCACCCACATAACAACTTCTATAGAGTTGAGAAGGTTACGGCAAAAACTGGATGCACGTCGTGTACAAATTGGACAATCTCATAACAAGTATGAGGGTTTCGGACGAAAACTCATCTATTACAAAGGGATTTCATTTTTAATAACTTATTTTAACTCCATACTTTTTGTGTGTTCAATATGCACCATTCAAAGGCACATCATCAAGTTTCAACCCTTTCTGACTTCATTTGATATTTTTCATGCATTTAATGATTTATTTTGAGCTAAATGAGCCTGAATTTGAAAAGCAGTACAAATGAACTCTGAAAAGGTTGTAACTTGGCATGACATCATAATTTCACCCACATAGCAACTTATAGAGAGTTGAGAGGGTTATGGCAAAAACTGGATGCACTTCGTGTACAAATTAGACAATCTCATAAGAAGTATGAGGGTTTGGACGAAAACTCATCTATTACAAAGGGATTTCATTTTTAATAACTTATTTTAACTCCATACTTTTTGTGTGTTCAATATGCACCATTAAAAGGCACATCATTAATTTTCAACCTTTTCTGACTTCATTTGATATTTTTCATGCATTTAATGATTTATTTTGAGCTAAATGACCCTGAATTTGAAAAGCAGTACAAATGAACTCTGACAAGGTTGTAACTTGGCATGACATCATAATTTCACCCACATAGAAACTTCTAGAGAGTTGAGAGGGTTACGGCAAAAACTGGATACACTTCGTGTACAAATTGGACAATCTCATAAGAAGTATGAGGGTTTCGGACGAAAACTCATCTATCACAAAGGGATTCCAATTTTAATAACTTATTTTAACTCCATACTTTTTGTGTGTTCAATATGCACCATTCAAAGGCACATCATCAATTTTCAACCCTTTCTGTCTTCATTTTATAGTTTTCATGCATTTAATGATTTATTTTGAGCTAAATGACCTTGAATTTGAAAAGCAGTACAAATGAACTCTGAAAAGGTTGTAACTTGGCATGACATCATAATTTCACCCACATAGCAACTTCTATAGAGTTGAGAGGGTTATGGCAAAAACTGGATGCACTTCGTGTACAAATTGGACAATCTCATAACAAGTATGAGGGTTTCGGACGAAAACTCATCTCTTACAAAGGGATTTCATTTTTAATAACTTATTTTAACTCCATACTTTTTGTGTGTTCAATATGCACCATTCAAAGGCACATCATCAATTTGCAACCCTTTCTCACTTCATTTGATATTTTTATGCATTTAATGATTTATTTTGAGCTAAATGACCCTGAATTTGAAAAGGCGTAGAAATGGACTCTGGAAAGGTTGTAACTTGGCATGACATCATAATTTCACCCACATAGCAACTTCTAGAGAGTTGAGAGGGTTACGAAAAAAACTTTATGCACTTCGTGTACAAATTGGACAATCTCATAAGAAGTATGAGGGTTTTGGACGAAAACTCATCTATTACAAAGGGATTTCATTTTTAGTAACTTACTTTGACTCCATGCTTTTTGTGTGTTCAATATGCACCATTCAAAGGCACATCATCTAGTTTCAACCCTTTATGACTTCATTTGATATTTTTCATGCATTTAATGATTTATTTTGAGCTAAATGACCCTGAATTTGAAAAGTAGTACAAATGAACTCTGAAAAGGTTGTAACTTGGCATGACATCATAATTTCACCCACATAGCAAGTTCTAGAGAGTTGAGAGGGTTATGGCAAAAACTGGATGCACTTCGTGTACAAATTGGACAATCTCATAAGAAGTATGAGGCTTTCGGACGAAAACTCATCTATTACAAAGGGATTTCATTTTTAATAACTTATTTTAACTCCATACTTTTTGTGTGTTCAATATGCACCATTAAAAGGCACATCATTAATTTTCAACCTTTTCTGACTTCATTTGATATTTTTCATGCATTTAATGATTTATTTTGAGCTAAATGACCCTGAATTTGAAAAGTAGTACAAATGAACTCTGAAAAGGTTGTAACTTGGCATGACATCATAATTTCACCTACATAGCAACTTCTAGAGAGTTGAGAGGGTTACGGCAAAAACTGGATGCACTTCGTGTACAAATTGGACAATCTCATAAGAAGTATGAGGCTTTCGGACGAAAACTCATCTATCACAAAGGGATTCCAATTTTAATAACTTATTTTAACTCCATACTTTTTGTGTGTTCAATATGCACCATTCAAAGGCACATCATCAATTTTCAACCCTTTCTGTCTTCATTTTATAGTTTTCATGCATTTAATGACTTATTTTGAGCTAAATGACCCTGAATTTGAAAAGCAGTACAAATGAACTCTGAAAAGGTTGTAACTTGGCATGACATCATAATTTCACCCACATAGCAACTTCTAGAGAGTTGAGAGGGTTACGGCAAAAACTGGATGCACTTCGTGTACAAATTGGACAATCTCATAAGAAGTATGAGGGTTTCGGACGAAAACTCATCTATTACAAAGGGATTTCATTTTTAATAACTTGTTTTAACTCCATACTTTTTGTGTGTTCAATATGCACCATTCAAAGGCACAACATTAATTTTCAACCTTTTCTGACTTCATTTCATATTTTTCATGCATTTAATGATTTATTTTGAGCTAAATGACCCTGAATTTGAAAAGCAGTACAAATGGACTCTGACAAGGTTGTAACTTGGCATGACATCATAATTTCACCCACATAGAAACTTATAGAGAGTTGAGAGGGTTACGGCAAAAACTGGATACACTTCGTGTACAAATTGGACAATCTCATAAGAAGTATGAGGGTTTCGGACGAAAACTCATCTATCACAAAGGGATTCCAATTTTAATAACTTATTTTAACTCCATACTTTTTGTGTGTTCAATATGCACCATTCAAAGGCACATCATCAATTTTCAACCCTTTCTGTCTTCATTTTATAGTTTTCATGCATTTAATGACTTATTTTGAGCTAAATGACCCTGAATTTGAAAAGCAGTACAAATGAACTCTAAAAAGGTTGTAACTTGGCATGACATCATAATTTCACCCACATAGCAACTTCTAGAGAGTTGAGAGGGTTACGGCAAAAACTGGATGCACTTCGTGTACAAATTGGACAATCTCATAAGAAGTATGAGGGTTTCGGACGAAAACTCATCTATTAGAAAGGGATTTCATTTTTAATAACTTATTTTCACTCCATCCTTTTTGTGTGTTCAATATGCACCATTCAAAGGCACATCATCAATTTTCAACCCTTTTTGTCTTCATTTGATATTTTTCATGCATTTAATGATTTATTTTGAGCTAAATGACCCTTAATTTGAAAAGCAGTACAAATGAACTCTGAAAAGGTTGTAACTTGGCATGACATCATAATTTCACCCACATAGCAACTTCTAGAGAGGTGAGACGGTTACGGCAAAACCTGGATGCACTTCGTGTACAAATTGGACAATCTCAGAAGAAGTATGAGGGTTTCGGACGAACACTCATCTATTACAAAGGGATTTCATTTTTAATAACTTATTTTAACTCCATACTTTTTGTGTGTTCAATACGTACCATTCAAAGGCACATCATCAATTTTCAACCCTTTCTCACTTCATTTAATATTTTTCATGCATTTAATGATTTATTTTGAGCTAAATGACCCTGAATTTGAAAAGCAGTACGAATGAACTCTGAAAAGGTTGTAACTTTGCATGACATCATAATTTCACCCACATAGCAACTTCTAGAGAGTTGAGAGGGTTACGGCAAAAACAGGATGCACTTCGTGTACAAATTGGACAATCTCATAATAAGTATGAGGGTTTGGACGAAAACTCATCTATTACAAAGGGATTTAATTTTAATAACTTATTTTAACTCCATACTTTTTGTGTGTTCAATATGCACCATTCAATGGCACATCATTAATTTTCAACCTTTTCTGACTTTATTTGATATTTTTCATCCATTTAATGATTTATTTTGAGCTAAATGACCCTGAATTTGAAAAGCAGTACAAATGAACTCTGACAAGGTTGTAACTTGGCATGACATCATAATTTCACCCACATAGAAACTTCTAGAGAGTTGAGAGCGTTACGGCAAAAACAGGATGCACTTCGTGTACAAATTGGACAATCTCATAAGAAGTATGAGGGTTTGGACGAAAACTCATCTATTACAAAGGGATTTCATTTTTAATAACTTATTTTAACTCCATAGTTTTTGTGTGTTCAATATGCACCATTCAAAGGCACATCATCAATTTTCAGCCTTTTCTGACTTTATTTGATATTTTACATGCATTTAATGATTTATTTTGAGCTAAATGACCCTGAATTTGAAAAGCAGTACAAATGAACTCTGACAAGGTTGTAACTTGGCATGACATTATAATTTCACCCACATAGCAACTTCTAGAGAGTTGAGAGGGTTACGGCAAAAACTGGATGCACTTCGTGTACAAATTGGACAATCTCATAAGAAGTATGAGGGTTTCGGACGAAAACTGATCTATCGCAAAGGGATTCCAATTTTAATAACTTATTTTAACTCCATACTTTTTCTGTGTTCAATATGCACCATTAAAAGGCACATCATAAATTTTCAACCCTTTTTGTCTTCATTTTATATTTTTCATGCATTTAATGATTTAGTTTGAGCTAAATGACCCTGAATTTGAAAAGCAGTACAATTGAACTCTGAAAAGGTTGTAACTTGGCATGACATCATAATTTCACCCACATAACAACTTCTATAGAGTTGAGAAGGTTACGGCAAAAACTGGATGCACTTCGTGTACAAATTGGACAATCTCATAACAAGTATGAGGGTTTCGGACGAAAACTCATCTATTACAAAGGGATTTCATTTTTAATAACTTATTTTAACTCCATACTTTTTGTGTGTTCACTATGCACCATTCAAAGGCACATCGTCAATTTTCAACCCTTTCTCACTTCATTTGATATTTTTCATGCATTTAATGATTTATTTTGAGCTAAATGACCCTGAATTTGAAAAGCCGTAGAAATGGACTCTAGAAAGGTTGTAACTTGGCATGACATCATAATTTCACCCACATAGCAATTTCTAGAGTGTTGAGAGGGTTACGAAAAAAACTTGATGCACTTCGTGTACAAATTGGACAATCTCATAAGAAGTATGAGGGTTTCGGACAATACTCATCTATTACAAAGGGATTTCATTTTTAGTAACTTATTTTGACTCCATACTTTTTGTGTGTTAAATATGCACCATTCAAAGGCACATCATCAAGTTTCAACCCTTTCTGACTTCATTTGATATTTTTCATGCATTTAATGATTTCTTTTGAGCTAAATGACCCTGAATTTGAAAAGCAGTACAAATGAACTCTGAAAAGGTTGTAACTTGGCATGACATCATAATTTCACCCACATAGCAACTTATAGAGAGTTGAGAGGGTTATGGCAAAAACTGGATGCACTTCGTGTACAAATTAGACAATCTCATAACAAGTATGAGGGTTTGGACGAAAACTCATCTATTACAAAGGGATTTCATTTTTAATAACTTATTATAACTCCATACCTTTTGTGTGTTCAATATGCACCATTAAAAGGCAAATCATTAATTTTCAACCTTTTCTGACTTCATTTGATATTTTTCATGCATTTAATGATTTATTTTGAGCTAAATGACCCTTAATTTGAAAAGCAGTACAAATGAACTCTGACAAGGTTGTAACTTGGCATGACATCATAATTTCACCCACATAGAAACTTCTAGAGAGTTGAGAGGGTTACGGCAAAAACTGGATACACTTCGTGTACAAATTGGACAATCTCATAAGAAGTATGAGGGTTTCGGACGAAAACTCATCTATCACAAAGGGATTCCAATTTTAATAACTTATTTTAACTCCATACTTTTTGTGTGTTCAATATGCACCATTCAAAGGCACATCATCAATTTTCAACCCTTTCTGTCTTCATTTTATAGTTTTCATGCATTTAATGATTTATTTTGAGCTAAATGACCCTGAATTTGAAAAGCAGTACAAATGAACTCTGAAAAGGTTGTAACTTGGCATGACATCATAATTTCACCCACATAGCAACTTCTATAGAGTTGAGAGGGTTATGGCAAAAACTGGATGCACTTCGTGTACAAATTGGGCAATCTCATAAGAAGTATGAGGGTTTCGGACGAAAACTCATCTCTTACAAAGGGATTTCATTTTTAATAACTTATTTTAACTCCATACTTTTTGTGTGTTCAATATGCACCATTCAAAGGCACATCATCAATTTGCAACCCTTTCTGACTTCATTTGATATTTTTATGCATTTAATGATTTATTTTGAGCTAAATGACCCTGAATTTGAAAAGGCGTAGAAATGGACTCTGGAAAGGTTGTAACTTGGCATGACATCATAATTTCACCCACATCGCAACTTCTAGAGAGTTGAGAGGGTTACGAAAAAAACTTTATGCACTTCGTGTACAAATTGGACAATCTCATAAGAAGTATGAGGGTTTTGGACGAAAACTCATCTATTACAAAGGGATTTCATTTTTAGTAACTTATTTTGACTCCATGCTTTTTGTGTGTTCAATATGCACCATTCAAAGGCACATCATCTAGTTTCAACCCTTTATGACTTCATTTGATATTTTTCATGCATTTAATGATTTATTTTGAGCTAAATGACCCTGAATTTGAAAAGTAGTACAAATGAACTCTGAAAAGGTTGTAACTTGGCATGACATCATAATTTCACCCACATAGCCAGTTCTAGAGAGTTGAGAGGGTTACGGCAAAAACTGGATGCACTTCGTGTACAAATTGGACAATCTCATAAGAAGTATGAGGCTTTCGGACGAAAACTCATCTATTACAAAGGGATTTCATTTTTAATAACTTATTTTAACTCCATACCTTTTGTGTGTTCAATATGCACCATTCAAAGGCACATCATTAATTTTCAACCTTTTCTAACTTCATTTGATATTTTTCATGCATTTAATGATTTATTTTGAGCTAAATGACCCTGAATTTGAAAAGCAGTACAAATGAACTCTGACAAGGTTATAACTTGGCATGACATCATAATTTCACCCACATAGAAACTTCTAGAGAGTTGAGAGGGTTACTGCAAAAGCTGGATACACTTCGTGTACAAATTGGACAATCTCATAAGAAGTATGAGGGTTTCGGACGAAAACTCATCTATCACAAAGGGATTCCAATTTTAATAACTTATTTTAACTCCATACTTTTTGTGTGTTCAATATGCACCATTCAAAGGCACATCATCAATTTTCAACCCTTTCTGTCTTCATTTTATAGTTTTCATGCATTTAATGATTTATTTTGAGCTAAATGACCCTGAATTTGAAAAGCAGTACAAATGAACTCTGAAAAGGTTGTAACTTGGCATGACATCATAATTTCACCCACATAGCAACTTCTATAGAGTTGAGAGGGTTACGGCAAAAACTGGATGCACTTCGTGTACAAATTGGACAATCTCATAAGAAGTATGAGGGTTTCGGACGAAAACTCATCTATTACAAAGGGATTTCATTTTTAATAACTTATTTTAACTCCATACTTTTTGTGTGTTCAATATGCACCATTCAAAGGCACATCATCAATTTGCAACCCTTTCTGACTTCACTTGATATTTTTATGCATTTAATGATTTATTTTGAGCTAAATGACCCTGAATTTGAAAAGGCGTACAAATGGATTCTGGAAAGGTTGTAACTTGGCATGACATCATAATTTCACCCACATAGCAACTTCTAGAGAGTTGAGAGGGTTACGAAAAAAACTTGATGCACTTCGTGTACAAATTGGACAATCTCATAAGAAGTATGAGGGTTTCGGACGAAAACTCATCTATTACAAAGGGATTTCATTTTTAGTAACTTATTTTGACTCCATGCTTTTTGTGTGTTCAATATGCACCATTCAAAGGCACATCATCTAGTTTCAACGCTTTATGACTTCATTTGATATTTTTCATGCATTTAATGATTTATTTTGAGCTAAATGACCCTGAATTTGGAAAGTAGTACAAATGAACTCTGAAAAGGTTGTAACTTGGCATGACATCATAATTTCACCCACATAGCAACTTCTAGAGAGTTGAGAGGGTTACGGCAAAAACTGGATGCACTTCGTGTACAAATTGGACAATCTCATAAGAAGTATCAGGGTTTCGGACGAAAACTCATCTATTACAAAGGGATTTCAAATTTAATAACTTATTTTAACTCCATACTTTTTGTGTGTTCAATATGCACCATTCAAAGGCACATCATCAATTTTCAACCCTTTCTGACTTCATTTGATATTTTTCATGCATTTAATGATTTATTTTGAGCTAAATGACCCTGAATTTGAAAAGCAGTCCAAATGAACTCTGAAAAGGTTGTAACTTGGCATGACATCATAATTTCACCCACATAGAAACTTCTAGTGAGTTGAGAGGGTTACGGCAAAAACTGGATGCACTTCGTGTACAAACTGTTACAAAGATACACCATGCTAGCTAGGAAATGCATGCATGTCCTTCACATAAATATATAGAAAGTGATGACGGTGAAGCCGGTCACATCCTAGAGTGGGATCTGGTGGTGTAAGACTTTTTCTACGTGTTTGTCCCTTTCTTGTGATTGCGCCGTAACCATGGATAATCTTCATCATTTAACTGGATGCTTGGGTGAGTCTTCACTCTAAAGGGAGGGATTTCATGAAACTTTTCATAATCTTCGGACATGTCTGTCTTGTCCTCCACTCCCAAAATGTTTCTTCTCCCTGAAAGAACTATGTGGCGCTTTGGCTCATCGTATGATGTATTTGCTTCCTTATCTTTTTTTCTCCTCGGTTTGCTAAACATGTCCTTCACATAGAAAACCTGAGCCACATCATTGGCTAGGACGAATGAGTCGTCTGTGTATCCAAGATTGTTGAGATCCACTGTTGTCATTCCGTACTACGGGTCTACCTGTACCCCGCCTCCAGTATATTTGACCCATTTGCACCGAAACAAAGGGACCTTAAGATCAGGTCCATAGTCAAGTTACCATATCTCCTCTATGTAACCATAATATGTGTCTTCAAAGTTGGTTGCATCATAGCGGACACCACTGTTTTGGTTGGTGCTCTTCTTATCTTGGGCGATCATGTAAAATGTATTCCCATTGATCTCGTACCCTTTGAAAGTCGTTACAGTCAAACTTGGTGTCTTGGCCAACCAGTACAGTTCATCTGGAACATCGTTGTCATTGATGAGCTTTGTTTGCAACCAACTGGCAAAAGTGTCCATGTGTTTACGTTCAATCCAGGGGTCAGACTGCTCTGGGTTCTTGGACAATACAATATCCTTGTGTTCCTCCATATATGGAGTCACCAAGGTGGAATTTTGTAGAACCGTGTAGTGTGCTTGAGTGAAAGAATGCCCGTCCATATTTATTGCTTCTTTCTTTCCTAATGTGCCTTTTCCACCCAGTCTCCCCTCATGCCGCAATTCAGGAAGACCAATCGGCTTAATGTCAGGAAAAAAGTCAACACAAAACTCAATAACCTCCTCTGTTCCATATCCCTTGGCGATGCTTCCTTCTGGCCTAGCACGGTTATGAACATATTTCTTTAAGACTCCCATGAACCTCTCGAAGGGGAACATATTGTGTAGAAATACAGGACCCAGAATGTTAATCTCTTCGCCTAGGTGCACTAGAACGTGCATCATAATATTAAAGAAGGATGGAGGGAACACCAACTCGAAACTGACAAGACATTGGACCAGGTCATTCTGTAACCTTGGTAGGATTTCTGGATCGATTACCTTCTGAGAAATTGCATTGAGGAATGCGCATAGCTTCACAATGGCTAATCGAACATTTTCCGGTAGAAGCCCACTAAGTGCAACCGGAAGTAATTGCGTCATAATCACGTGGCAGTCATGAGACTTTAGATTTTGAAAAATTTTCTCTGCCATATTTATTATTCCCTTTATATTCGACGAGAAGCCAGACGGGACATTGATACTGAGCAGGCATTCAAAAAAGATTTCCTTCTCTTCTTTCGTAAGAGCGTAGCTGGCAGGACCTTGATACTGCTTTGGAGGCATGTCATCTTTTTCATTAATTCTTTGCTTGTCCTCCCGTGCCTCCGGTGTATCTTTTGTCTTTCCATACACGCCCAAGAAGGCTAGCAGGTTCACACAAAGATTCTTCGTCACATGCATCACGTCGACTGCATTGCGGACCTCTAGGGCTTTCCAATATTCAAGTTCCCAAAATATAGATTTCTTCTTCCACATGGGTGCGTTTCTGTTGGCGTCATTCGGAACAGATTGTCTGCCGGGACCCTTTCCAAAGATTACCTGTAAATCCTTGACCATATCAAACATATATTCACCAGTACGGAGGCCAGGCTTCTTCCAGTTATCTGGCTCACCTTTGAAATGGTTGCCTGCCTTTCTTAAGATATGCTTGATCGGTAGAAATCGACGATGTCCCAGGTACACATTCCTCTTACATTTATCCAAATATATACTTTCAGTATCATCTAAACAGTGCATGCATGCATTGTATCCCTTGTTATTATGTCCTGAAAGGTTACTAAGAGCAGGCCAATCATTGATGGTTACAAACAACAACGCTCGTAGGTCAATTTCCTTCTGTGTGTGCACATCCCACACACGCACACCTGGTTTTTTCCACAACTGTAGAAGTTCATCAACTGGTGGCCTTAGGTAGACATCAATGTCGTTGCCGGGTTGCTTAGGGCCTTGAATGAGCACTAGCATCATAATGAACTTCCGCTTCATGCACAACCAAGGAGGAAGGTTGTAGATACATAGAGTCACGGGCCAGGTGCTGTGACTGGAGCTCTGCTCGCCAAAAGGATTCATGCCGTCTGTACTAAGACCAAACCATAAGTTCGTTGCGTCAGCTGCAAAGTCCTTGAACTCCCTCTCGATTTTTCTCCACTGCGATCCATCAGCAGGTGCTCTCAACATCCCGTCTTTCTTACGTTCTTCTTTGTGCCATCACAACAACTTGGCATGCTCTTTGTTTTGGAACAAACGTTTCAACCGTGGTATTATAGGATCATACCACATCACCTTGGCAGGAACCCTCTTCCTGTGGCGTTCACCCTCCACATCACCAGGGTCATCACGGGGGATCTTATAGCGCAGTGCACCGCATACCGGGCATGCATCCAAATTCTCGTACTCCTCACCACGATAGAGGATGCAGTCATTAGGGCATGCATGTATCTTCTGCACCTCTAATCCTAGAGGGAAGACAACCTTCTTTGCTTCGTACGTACTTTCAGGCAATTCGTTATCCTTTGGAAGCATCTTCTTTATCATTATCAGCAATTCTTGAAATCCCATGTCAGTTACACCATTCTTCGCCTTCCATTGGAGCAATTCCAGCGTGGTACCCAGCTTTTTCTGGTCATCTTCACAATTTGGATACAATAATTTCTTGTGATCCTCTAACATGCGTTTCAACTTCAACCTCTCCTTATCATTTTCGCAGTTTCTCTTTGCATCAGCAATGACCTGACCCAAATCATCAACGGGGTCATCTGATGCCTCTTCTTCAGCTTCCCCCGTTGATGCCTCTTCTTCAGCTTCCCCCATTGTTGTATGAGCGAAAGGATAATTGTCATCATCCTCTTATTCTTCATTGTCTTCCATTATAACCCCTCTTTCTCCGTGCTTGGTCCAACAGCTATAGCCGGACATGAAACCGGACTTCAGCAGGTGGTAGTGAAGGGTTTTTGAGTTAGAGTAATTCCTATCATTCTTACAGTCACGACATGGACAACACATGAAACCATTCTGCTTATTTGTCTTAACCACACGAATAAAATCATCCAGGCCATTAAGAAACCCTAGACTTAGTCGGTCATCGTACATCCGTTGCCGGCTCATGTTCACTACACAACATCGAAGTAACCAAATTAATACAACTTCATCATCACATTACAACCAAAAGTAGAGCTAGCAGTGACCAAATGTTATTACTGCAAATAATGGATACTTATAGTTCATACATATACATCTCATAAAACAACACCAACTATCTAAAACATGTGAATACAACAACAAATGCGATCATAATCGCAACTAAAGTAACAATTGAGCCAACAACATAATGATACCAAGCCTCTTTATCAATGGCATATTTTCTAATCTTTCTAAGCTTCAAGTGCATTCCAACCATCTTGTTCTTGTGATCATCGACGATATCGGCAACATGCAACTCCAATCCCATCTTCTCATCTTCAGTTCTTTTCAATTTTTCTTTCAAATGATCAATTTCTTTTTCAGCTTGTGTTAATTTCTCGAGCAGAATTGCATAGTCGGTTGGAATTTCTGGTTCAACTACTTCCTATAGATAAAAAATATCTACGTCAATTTGGTGGCATAATTAATTGTCATAGACATTAGATGATGTGTGAAATAGTTATAAAAGATAATTAACAACATACCACATCTGAATCATAGACTGGACGAGGGCCGACGTGGGCGGATACCATAACCATTACACTATAGAATAACTAACAATAATACAAGTAAGTAAATCGTACACGCAGCTATCTAAATCATACAAGTAATTTTTTTAAAGATTTTAAGAAGAACAAGAGGCTCACCAAGGTGGCCGGTGCCGCGATGAGACGGTGCGGACGATGGACGGTGGTTAGGACGGTCGGGGATGGGAAGGCACACCAAATAAACCACACCTACACATATGCAACCTAACAAGTTAATTTGAGCTCAAATTGGATATAAATCAAATAAACTCCCACAAATCACATATCACATATCTTTGAGCATACCACAAGCTAATCTAGCAAGAAATGAAGGACCAAAGTTGCTAACCTTTATGAACACTTGGATAGATGCGGTGCCTTTAAATCTTGACAAATCCTTGGAAAAATGGAGGATGAGCTTTGAGCAAGAAGAAGAACAGGGGAGAAAACAGAGCTCTTTCGATCGGCTGCGGACGGATGTATATGTAGGAAGTCTTTAGTACCGGCTGGTGTCACCGGCCGGTACTAAAGGTTGCCCTTTGGTACCGGCTGGTGACACCAGCCAGTACTAAAGGTGCAAGCGGGGACCATGCCTGACCAAAACCCTGCCACGCCCCCTTTAGTATCGGCTCGTGAGACGAACCGGTACTAAAGGTCCCTCACGAGCCTGTACTAAAGGTTGCCCTACTCCTAGCCGTTGTAGCCGGCACGAATCGGGACTAATACCATCTTTAGTACCGGTTCGTGACCAGACCGGGACTAAAGCTCGGAACGAAAGGTCTGTTTTCTACTAGTGTAATGTGTTAGTGAGTGTACACAGGTTCTATAAGTCAATGAGGAGTTTGATATATTCGGAGATTATTGACCCCTAAAAATGAATGTCTTCAGCTGAAGACTTTTGTGAATACTTTGTTGAAGACTTTGGTATTCCCTGGAAACTTTGAAAATGAAGAAGTTGGTGTGACCTTGAAGACATGAATGAGGACTATGAAGCGTGAAGTCTTTTGTTTTTTGTAGTTTCATTTCCTTTCTTTGATTCATAGGAAACACCATACTATTAAAGAGGGCCGAGGTAATACTAAGCAAAATTTCCAACTGATGCTCAACTCAAAAGCCACAACCTATCCAATCCTTCGAGTGAAGCCTTTGGAAATCTCTTATGGTTCAGTCAAGTTCTTGAATGATAGAGACGATGTTCTTCTGGTCTCTGACGAAATTGGTCTGACTAAGGAGTTAGGATTTCACCAGTGCAAATTGCCTACAAGTGAGGAGTATGGTAAGCCTTGAGGAATTTGACAGTTCAAATTCTGACCATTGTTGTGCTTAGCGCCAGATGTCCCCAATCATATTATCCACATAATAGTCATATCATTGGGGACATTTATGTATTATCATGTGAGGTTGCACCCTAGCTATAACTAGCCATCCCCCACAACCACTAGTTGGTTGGCTGCTCTGAGAGAGAAGTGACACTTGTCATTGGAGAGCAACACATCCTCCGAGGACTTACAGAGAAAATCATCAGTGAGGAAAAACACCAAAACCAAACCACCAAATCCAAAGTGATTGAGCATCACTGAACAGATTGTTTGTGTGTGGAACTGATGCTTTTTACCTTTGAAGACTGTGTATCTTCGAGACGGTTAGTGCATCATGGTCTAGAGCATCCAGCAGTAAATTGTGGATCGTCGGGTGACCAGTTTGTGAGGGTTTTGGAAGTCTACCCTGAAGACTTACCACGAGTGTTGGCGAGGACTATGTGACCTTATCTCAAGGAGAATACGGTAAGGACGGTGTGTCCTCTGGTTTAAATACCAGGCTACTCCAAACCAGACATACGACTGTCACAACAGTTGGAAATGGGTCATCAAACCTTTGTCTTCATCGAGCTACCTGGTTCCATTTCCTCAACTCTTGTATTTCCTTGTATACTTGTTGATGAAATTGATCGTAACTGTTTGAAGAATTTTACTGAAGACTTTCTCAATTTCCTCATCTCAAATTCTTCTGTCACCTTGTTCTTTACCTGCTTATCCTATATCTCGCTACATGTAATTAGTGCATGCTTTATTTCATCATGATGACTATGCTATTGCTATGTTTCTCATGCACTTGAGTACTTATTCTGCTGCTAGTAGTTCACCACATTTCAAATTCGTCAAGTTGAAATTCCTCAATGATGAATTTGTAAAATTTGCCTATTCACCCCCTCTAGTCGATATAATTCACTTTCAATTGGTATCAGAGCAAGGTACTCCCTTGTTCTATGTGATTTTGGTTTAACCACCTGGAGTTCTAGTTATGTCGACTGTAGGTATGATCAAGGTTTCCTTTGGTTGTCCCACCTTCGATGGGTCAGACTATCCCTACTGGAAGAACAAGATGCGCATGCATCTTGAGGCAATTGACAACGATCTCAGGTACGTTGTGGAAAATGGCGTTCCCTCTGTTACTCCCATGATCAATGTTGCTAATGTGAAGAGATTCAAGCAACTCGATTCTCAAGCGAAGAATATCATTTGTGTCCATCTGAGCAAAGGTCAGTATGGCAGAGTGAGGGCTTTGGAGTCTTCTAAGCTTATCTGAGATAGGCTATCCAAATTCAACAAAGGCGTTTCCACTCAACGAGACTCTCGAGTTGATGTTCTTCGCTATCTCTTCAACCGCTTCAAAAGACTCGATAATGAGAATGTTCAGCAAACATTTGATTGTCTCACTTATATATCTAACGAGCTTCAAGCACTTGGTGCCACTAACATCACCAACCACAAGGTGGTGAAGAAACTTCTGAAATCTCTTGATTCCTCATTCGATACACTGGCTTTGATGATGCAAGAGCGTGGATACTACAAGTCACTTGATCCTGCTAGTATACTTGAGAGCCTCAATACTCATGAATTCCAACGAGCTAAGAAAAGATACCTCTACGGGCCAAGCCATGGAAGATCTCGTGCATTGAAGGCAAAGGGAATTTCCTCATCCGAAGGCGAAGAATTTGACAGTAGCCTTGGTGATCCTGTAGAACTAAGTCAAGGGCTGGCAATGCTCGTGAGGAAATTTCACAAGTTCTCAAGGAGATGCCAGTTTGGAAAGTCATCAAAAAGTGGCTTGAAGAAATCATATTCCTCAACAAGCGACTACAAGAAGAGAGCTTGTCACAAATGCAAGAAATCTGGTCACTTTATCTCTGACTGTCCTCTTTGGGAAAAAGAATCAAAGAAGAAGAAATACAAGGATGACAGTTATGATGACTCGAGGAAAAATAAGAAATCTTCAAAGTCCTCATCGCACAAGAAGAATGGTTCCAGAAAGGCTCGGGCTTTCATTGTCAAGCAAATGGATTCTGAAGAAGAATCTGAAGAAGAGGAAGAATCTGAGGTGGAGTCAGAATCTAGTGTTGCTAGCCTTTCTCTCGCTATTGCTTTTGTCAACAAGTCCATCTTCAATGATGAAGAAAATGACTACTCCAACGACTCTGACGTCAGAAATGATGACTATGCTCCCACTTACTGCTTCATGACAGAAGGCATCAAGGCATTCACAGAATGTCCTAACCTTGATGACATTGAATACCCTAGGTGGAAAGTTCTCATGAAGAAGCATCTCTTATCAATGAACAGTGAGTTATGGACTATTACTAAACTTGGACTGATTGCCCTCTACAAGATGGCAAATGCTGAGGACATTCGTAAGTACACTCAAGTTGATGCTCAGGCGAGGAACATCATCTGCTGAAGCCTATCAAGCGTCATGTTCAAAGGCATCTATCATCTCTAAAATGCAAAGCTTATATGGGATAGGACCTTGGACATCAATGAAGGCTATCGCACTCGTCAAGACCCCATGTTCATCAAACTCAAGAAATTCCTCAAAACTCACGAAATCGATCCTCGTTCATTTTGTTCATCATTGTGCCTTATAGCGAAAAGTTCCAAGGTACACAAACATCACTCCTCCTCTGAAACAAGTGAAGGTGATTCTGATGAACATGTGAAACCTAGCTATTCCAAACTTGCTAATGTGTCCACTAAGCAACAAAGTGCACTTGAAAAGCTTTAGAAACTGCTAAACAAAAGCGATGATCTATTGAATGAGGAACTGGATCGGACTCAAACTCTGACTGATGATCTCAAAAGGCTTCAGTCAAAGTATGATAACCTTCAAAGTCATCATAATGCACTCTTAGTCGATCACGAGAAGCTTTCCTATGAATTTCTTCAAAGAAAACAAGATCTTGATAAACTAAGAGTGTCTCATGAGGATCTTCAAAGGGAAAACGATTCCTTGCTGGCTCAACAGATCAATACCGCTCAGGAAGAATTTTTTCCACCTTGTTTGAAATGCATCGAACGTGAAACTGCTAATTCTTCACCTGAATGTTCAACTGCTTATATTACTGAAAATTCTTCAACTACCCTGTGGTCACAAATTCCTCATCCGAGAATACCACAAGTATCATAGAATAAAATGCAGGGTTGAAGGAATTGTATGTGATAGGCATATACAAAAGTATCAAAGGGCATCAAACCCTTTGCGATGTGCTCAAAAAGCATATTGTGAAGAGGAACCCTAGGAAAGAGGGTATTGCATTTGAGAGGAAACTCAATGTTGATGGATCCTACTGGAAACTTGAGTAGTACCCCAAAACTTCATGTGTTGCTGCAAAAGGACCTCCTGTAGATCCATCCCCTTTATCTGAATTTACTTGTGAAACTTCATATTCCTTTGATGAGTCAACTGACTCCAACTACAAATTCTTTAAAAAACAGAATTGTCAAGTATTTAGCAGATTTGTTGGAACTAACTGCAGGAACAGTTCACCTATGGGAAAAATCTGGGTTCCCAAGAGTTGCTTGGAAAATCTTCAAGTGAACGTCCTCACGACACCACCTATGAAGAAAAGGAACCCCAGATCAAATTCCTCATATGGATCGAAGTCTTCACTTGTACTAAATTCCTCAAACGCTCAAAAGTATCATTCTCGTGCTAATGCATCTATTTCGCAAGGAGAATCTAAGAGTTCTAAATATGTGCATTATTCTTCAAATCATTATGTTCATAAGTCCTCGCAGAATTTCTCTACTTATTCATATGAGTACTCTAACCCTTGTCCTATGAAACAAAGTACACTAGCTTCAATGCCTCCTTTCTCATATGGAGCTCGCAGAATGATGAATTCTTTGCCACCCCTTCAGATGTGGGTGGAGAAGAAATTGAACTAATCTCTTATCCAGGGTCAGGTCTCCAGACGAACTTGAACGTTTGATGAATGTGCTAGAGACCTGAGGAAATGCTTGAAAGGACGCAAGCTAATCATGTAGAAACGAATTCCTCGTTTCTCACGTCCTCACACTACCTTACTTACTATGTTGTGTGATGAAATTCTGCCTGATGAATTTGATGTCATATTCTTCACTCTGAAGCATATGACTTCGTAAGTTGTACTAGTTCATCTGTAGGATGAAACTCCAAAAGCTACTAAGTGGGTCCTCGACAGTGGATGCACCAACCACATGACTGGTGATAAGTCTCTACTGGATGGATATACCAGTTGCCTCATCTCATCTGAAGCATGTCACCTACATTGACAAAGGAAGAAATCAAGTTATTGGGTCTAGCTAAGGTTGCTATCTCAAAGGACCAACACATGGATAAGGTGATTCTTGTCGAATCCCTCGGGTTCAACCTCATGTTTGTCTCAATGCTTTGTGATCTTTATATGGTTGTCATCTTTTGAAAATATCGTTATGTTGTCATCATGGAATCTGACAAATCCAAAGTCTTCAAAGGCTTTAGGAGAGTAGACTTGTATATTGTTGATTTATCTACAGGTCCTCAGCCTGCCATGTGCCTACTTGCAAAGTCTTTAGAAGGCTAGTTGTGGCATCGATGACTTGGACACGCTGGTATGAGGAACTTGCACACGCCCGTGAAGAAAAAGCACGTCATTGCCATTGAAGGTGTCAAATTCCTCAAGGACCATCTCCATGGTGCTTGTGAGTCTGGAAAGATGACCAGATCCAAGCATCCCTCAAACACAATCATGACCACTACTCGACCTTTTGAATTGCTTCACATGGATCTGTTTGGCCCCACTCATTATGCCCCACTAAAAAATACTTCATATATGTATGCCTTTGTTATTGTTGATGATTACTATTGTCACACTTGGGTGTATATTATTCTGTACAAGTCTGAGGTGCAGGATGTCTTCACACGATTTGATTCAAGGGTCTCAACAAACTTCGGCGTCAAGATCAAGCACATCAGTAGTGACAATGGGACTGAGTTCAAGAACACTGGTCTTGATGCATATCTTGATGAACTTGGTATTACTCATGAGCTATCTGCCCCATATAATCCTCAGTAGAATGGCGTCATGGAGAGCAAGAACATGAGTCTTGTTGAGATGGCTCACACTATGCTTGATAAATACAAGACTCCTCGTTGCTTCTGGCCTAAGGCAATCAACACTCCTTACCACATCATCAACAGGGTATATATTCACAAATTATTCAAGAATACTTCATATGAACTCATCAATGACAAGAAACCCAATGTGAGTTATTTCAAAGTCTTAGTTGCTAAATGCAGGATTAGAGATCCTCAACACAGTTCTAAATTTGCACCGAAAGCACATGAAGGTTTTATGCTTGGTTATGGAAAGGACTCACACACATACAGAGTCTTCAACACCTACCACAACAAGGTTGTTGAAACCATAGGTGTGTGGTTCGATGAAACCAACGGCTCGCAAAAAGAGCACCTACCTCATGTGCTAGAGATAATGTCTCCTGAGAAATCCATTAAGTTCAAGGCTACTGAAGATATCATACCCACTGAAGAACCTCAATCTACTGAGGAAGTCATTCCAACCATGAAGACATTCATGCTGATACACCTGAAGAAAATGGTGCTGGAGAAAATCCTAGGCCTCGTCAACCTGCTCATCCAAGGGTGGCAAATGAAGTGTAGATTGACAAAATCCTCGACGACAAAAATGCACCAGGTCCCCTCACTCCCTCAAAAGCTTCACATTTTTCTAACTTTTGTGGGCATTTTTGTTTTGTCTCTATCATAGATCCCACCAAAGTTGATGAAGCATTCAAGGAGCCTAAGTGGATTCAAGCTATGCAAGAGGAATTGCATCAGTTCACACTCAACAACACGTGGGAACTTGTCAAGTGGCCAGATCCTCGCAAGCATAACATCATAGGTACAAAGTGGATCTAACACAACAAGCAAGACGAAAATGACCTAGTGGTGAGGATTAAGGCTCGTCTTGTAGCTCAGGGCTACACATAGGTTGAGGGAATTGACTTTGATGAAACTTTTGCACCTATTGCTAGACTTGAAGCTATTCGCATAGTGCTTGCTTATTGTAACCATCATGATATCATCTTATATAAAATGGATGTGAAAAGTGCTTTCCTCAATGGTAAGCTTGAGGAAGAAGTATATGTTGCTCAACCCCTAGGTTTTCAAGAACCTAAGCATCTTGACAAAGTCTTCACACTCAACAAGGCCCGCTATGGCCTCAAGCAGGCCCCTCGAGCGTGGTATGACACTCTGAAGGAATTCCTCATGAAGAAAGGCTTCAAACCCGGTTCACTTGACCCAACTCATTTCAAAAAATCCAATACAATGAATTATTCGTGTGCCAAATATATGTAGACGATATTATCTTTGGTTGTACTAACAAATGTTACAGTGATGAATTTGCTTATATGACGAGTGAAGAATATCAAATGTCTATGATGGGGGAGTTGAAATTCTTCTTAGGTCTTCAAATTTGTCAACAACACAATGGCATCTTCATCTCTCAAGAGAAATACCTCAAGGCTGTACCGAGGAAATTCAACATGCAAGACTGCAAAGGCGTCAAAACTCCAATGCCTTCAAAAGGCCATCTCTACACTGACGAAAATGGTAAAAATTTCGATCAGAAGGTATATCGCTCCATGATTGGCTCTTTATTGTATATATGTGCATCTAGGCCAAATATTATGCTTAGTGTTTGCATGTGTGTCCAATTCCAAGCATCACCGAAGGAATCAGACCATAAGGCTGTGAAACATATTCTTCAATACTTAGCTCACACACCAACTCTTGGATTATGGTATCCCAAGGGCTCAAATCTTCACCTCGTCGGATACTCAGATGCTGACTATGCTGGAGATCATGTGGATCCGAAGTCGACCTTAGGAATATGTCATTTCGTCGAATGATCCTTAGTCTGTTGGTCCTCGAAGAAGCAGAACTGCGTGTCACTATCTACTGCTGAAGCTGAGTACATTGCTATTGGTTCGTGTTGCGCCCAGTTGCTGTGGATGTAACAAACCCTCAAGGACTATGATATCAAGATGAAGAATGTGCCTCTCTACTGCGACAATGATAGTGCTATCAAGATTGCTCACAACCCAGTTCAACACTCAAAGACCAAGCACATCCAGATTCATCATCCTTTTCTTCGAGATCATGTACTCAAGGGCAACATCTCCATCCACCATGTGGTAACCAAAGAACAACTAGCTGATATCTTCACCAAGCCCTTGGATGAAAAGAAATTTTGCAAGTTGCGGTGTGAGCTAAATATCTTAGAATCTTCGAATGTTCTTTGAAAAGACACACATCCTAACACTTATGCAAAATTGATGACTTAGATGTGCAACACATGAAGTAACGTTTTTCTTCAATCAATGAAGAATAACCCTCTACGTGTGAAGAAATTAATGAAGAATTTGATTCTCAGGACCCTATGACAATTGTACGCAGTGTCTGAAATCATCATTGTTATACGGTGGGACACACCACCAACCATAGTTGCAATTCTTCAAAGTTGAGGTTTTCGTTATTTTGGAAATTCTTAAAAAATGAATAAATACCTCAAGTCTGCAAATTCCTCAAAATTTTCAACTTCTTCAAACTATGAAACTGATGTTCTTCATTGACTAGATACATATATATTTGAGTTTTCAATGTCCTCAACAGCATTCACTTATTGCAAATTCTTCAAGTTGATTTTCATCTAAGTGAATGTGATCAGACCCATTCCCCCTCTATGATAAACTCAACCTAGTATATTCACAAATTCTTCATATGCGTTCTACTTTGAAACTCATTTGAAGTCTTCACTGAGTCCTTGTGAGATGAAGAATTTGTGAATGAAAACTTTAGAATTTTCAGATTTTGGTGCTTGCCGCTCAAACCATTCTGATTCCTGCGAGTGGATAACGCACAATCCCCCACTATCTCCACTACTCAGTACGTGGGTGACACATGTCATGTGGAGAGCAAGGTTCGGGGGCAATATGGTCCAAAATCTTCGGGCCAGTTGGTTTTACTGCTACTATAAATACACCTTTCCTTCCCCTAGCTCGAGTTACTCCTCACTTCCCTCTCTCTCGAGCTCTGACCTTGCGTTGCTGCTAAAATCATCGTCTCCATAGAGGAAAAGCTTCACCACCTTGACCTCCCCGTTGCCATACTCTCGTCGGCCATGGAAATCTTCACTCCGCTGCCGCTGTAGCTGTCTTCCGTCGCCAAGTTAGGGTGCGTGAGATCTGGACTGACGAACTCCTCAGTTTTCACCTCTCTGTTCGTCGTGTTCTTCATCAAGGTAATTCAAATCTAATTTTACTGCCCTAGTTTGATCTTCATGATTTTCAAAAAAAAATCGTCAAAGGTATTTATTCTTTAAGAATCATCTTCTTAAGCACCTCATATGTTTCATTCCCTTGATGTGTTTCTCTAAGTTATGATTTCTTCAAGATTCCTCAATTGTGTGGATCCTCATATTTGCACAACTCTGGAACCTAAGATTAGAACACTTAGTGAAATTCCTCAAGACATCTATGGTCAAAATCTTCAACTTGATGTATTTTGAAAAATTTCTAAGAATGCATATGACCTCTTCAAATTCTTCGCACCTATACTCTGTTCACACGTACAAAATGTCTGCTCATGAATCACTAGGTTCACGTCAACTTAACTCATTTGTAGCGTTCCTTGAAGAAAAACTACATACATCTTCATAATCATCAAAATTTCAAATTTATCAAGTGAATAAAATTATAGATGGTAAAAGCCTCAGAAGGGTGGAAAGAAGGCGGAACAAACCATTGCATTTGAAATCCCTGCGGATCTATATGCTGGGTACTGTACTACCGATGAAGCCATTCATGGGAAGGAAACAAAAGATCAGAGGAAAATAAGAATTCAGAGGATTGAAAGGAGGTGGGTGAACGAATGGAGAGCATACCAATATGCACCCCCAAATACATGAAGAAGTTTGACCTCAAACCTCCTTCCAGAAGGGCTCCTCCTGTTGCTGATCAAGAAGTTGATCCCACTAGCGTTGCTCGTGGTGAGGACTTTCCGGTTGAATGGGCTAAATATCACAAAAATCTTTCAAGGATTTCCAAAGAAGCAGTGAAGCAATTTAGTGAAGACCCTGCTGCTGCTGTTGTTGCTTCCTCTGTTGCCGCCTCTGCCTCTGCAACTATCCTCAACCTCAACCTCAATACTCTCACGACCAAGTTCTTTAAAGACTACTTCAAAGTCCTCACTGCAAAAACCTCAAGCAACTTCCTCAAAGACTGCCCCGGCCTCAGTTAACTGCTCAAGATGTTGGCATTGAAGAAGTTGAATAGGATGTAGACATTGCAAATACCACTCCACTGATCAACGATGAATATTGGGAAGCTGCTCACCCCGATTCACGAATGACCACTCCCCTCACCCTAATTCCTTAGTCACCTACTCAGACTAAGGAAATTCAAACATAATCTGAAGGTTTGGCCACACCACTAGCATCAATTCCTGAAGATATTCCAGCTAAATCAGCTGAAGAAATTCATTCCCATACTGCACCTGAGGAAATTGGCGCTCATATTCCTCAGTCTGAAGAAGTTCCTTCCATGCCAAAGGAAATTGTGGGCCGCTTCAAGCCAAATCTTCAACTGAAGTCGAAATTGCCATTCAAAGGCACAAAGCACCCCAAATTCATCAAGGCGAATTTCTTCGATCAGCACATATTCTTCACAGGGCCAAATCCATATGCCTTAGCAAGGACCGGACGCAAAAGATTTTGGACCCCTTCGCAGATGAATTTCTATGCATCAGTACTATTTGACAAAGAGAAAGTCTTCGAGCATCAGCAAATTCCTCATGTGGATATGGAATCCATTTCATGCTTCATACTTGTGCTCATAGTTCTTCATGATGCTGGAATTCTTCCCTGTACGTTGACATATGCGACTAGAATGAAGAGATAATTCTTCAATTCTATGCAACCTTGCACATCTCAGGCGATGCTTCTGATGTCAATTCATGGACTCTAGACTGGATGACTAGATCTACTCACTACACTACCCCAGCCACTGAATTGCTCCGGGCCGTGCCAATAGCAATTCCTTAGAAGGAGCATGTTGCATCTATGATGAACCTGAACTGCCCAACCACTTTATGCAAGTGCAGATGAAGCCTTTGGCTCCTGGAAAACCTCAAAGGACCACCTTACCAGTGAAGGATTTGCTCTATGTGCCCAGGACCATATACCGCATACTGACCAAAACCCTCAATCCTATCAAGGGTCACAACTCTCAAGAAGAAGAAGTAGTCGAGGGAATCATGAAGAATGTGTTGTTCAACATCATTCATGGGATTCCCATCAATTACCATGATTTCTTCATGAGGACTTCGGCCAATGCAGCTATGTCACCATTTGAGTTGAAGCCTGACGCTCCCTGGATCATTAACTTCATTAGATCAAGGTCTTCAATACCCTTCAAGGATGACTTTCAGAATCACTTCAGCTTTTTGCCTCCGATTGAAGTCCTCAAGAATACATTTTCCTCAATTTAGGGAAAAGGCACAGTTGTTGTGGATGAAGGTACTCATCCATTGGATGGCCTAATTCACAAAGCTGCATCCTATTCCACCAATGCTGACTCTACTACCCAAGAGTCCGCCGCAACAGCCTCAACGAAAAATCCTCAAGCCGTTGCCCCTTGTGCGATGACTGATCGCGAGCTTCTAATAAGTCTTCATCAGAAGCTTGATCGCAATCACAAGTGGGTCAAGTGTTAGTTTGGTTCACTTCTTCGAGACATGACTATCATGCACAATTCCGTGAGGAAGAACCAATATTATCTTCATGAAATCTTCGACCGCACATGGGCCATTCCGTCTCACCTCAAGACTCCTAGAGAACTCAAGGAGATGAATTTTCAGCAGGACCTTGACTAGTCCATCCCTGTAAGGAAGAAATGGAAGAATGTTCAAGTTCCTCAGCTGATTACCAGTTCACATTCTTCATCACGCAAGGTGGATGAAGCTGAGGACATTGACGACACTGCTGCGGGCCCTACATCAACGAACAACCCCGACAACGATTGCGCGCCTCCACCACCTTAAAGATGAAATTCTTCAGGGGTGTTAGTTGTCATTTTTCTTCCCTTTTGGTCTTCGATGACAAAGGTTCAAAAGGCTGTTTATTGTTTAAGTTACACCTCTGACTCTTTTGAAGCTTTTGTTGGTTGAGTTGTAAACTTAAGTACAATGGTGGCCTAACGCTTTTGAACTGCTTTCTGCATGTTATTTACTCAAATTACCTTAATGCATGCATGCTGAATTTTGTCAGACACCATTTTCATAATGCATTTAAATTTCTTCATATCATATGTTAAATGCATGTATGAATTACAAGATATAGGGGAAGTTCTCCATGATTTTAACCTTCCTTGTGCATTTGCAGTCCAAAGCAAATTTCTCAAATATGCACATCTTCAGAGGGAGTTCTTCTATATCTTGCAATCAAATTCCTCAAACTCAGTACTTACACTTCATATGTTTATCCCCATTGAAAACTTAACCTATCTTTCATCAATCACCAAAAAGGGGGAGATTGTTAGTGCATCTAGTGTCCATTAGTGATTTTGGTGTATTGAAGACTTATAGGTTAAGGAACTAATGTGTTTGTGAGTGTACACAGGTTCCATAAGTCGATGAGGAGTTTGATATATTCAGAGATTATTGACCCTAAAAATGAATTTCTTCACCGGAAGACTTTGGTATTCCCTAAAGACTTTGAAAATGAAGAAGTCGGTGTGACCTTGAAGATCTGAATGAGGACTATGAAGCATGAAGACTTTTGTTTTTAGTAGTTTCATTTCCTTTATTTGAGTCATAGGAAACACCGTACTATTAAAGGGGGGCGAGGTATTAGTAAGGAAAATTTCCAACTGATGCTCAACTCAAAAGCCTCAACCTATCCAATCTTTCGTGTGAAGCCTTTGGAAATCTCTTAGGATTCAGTCAAGTTCTTCAGTGACAGAGACAATGTTCTTTTGGTCTCTGAGGAAATTGGTCTGACTGAGGAGTTAGGATTTTGCCACTATGACTTGCCTACAAGTGAGGAATATGATAAGCCCTGAGGAATGTGACAGTTCAAATTCCGACCGTTGATGTGCTTATCCACATAACGGTCATATCATTGGGGGGCATTTATGTCTTATCATGTCAGGTTGCACCATGGCTATAAATAGCCACCCCCACAACCACTAGTTGGCTCGCTGCTCCGAGAGACAAATGACACTTGTCATTTGAGAGCAACCCATCCTCTGAACACTTAGAGAGAAAATCACGAGTGAGGAAAAACACCAAAACCAAACCACCAAACCCAAAGTGATTGAGCATCACTGAAGAGATTGTTCCTGTGTGGAACTGATGCTTTTTACCTTTGAAGACTGTGTATCTTCCAAACGGTTAGTGTGTCATGGTCAAGAGCATCCGGCGATAAATTGTGGATCGCCGGGTATCCAGTGTGTGAGGGTTTAGGAAGTCTACACTAAAGACTTAGCATGAGTGTTGGGCGATGACTGTGTGACCTTAGCTCAAGGAGAATACAGTAAGGATTGTGTGACATGGGATTGTGTGTCCTCTGGTTTAAATACGAGGCCGCTCCAAACCAGACGTATGACTGTCACAGCAGTTGGAACTGGGTCTCAAACCTTTGTCTTCATCGAGCTACTTGGTTCCATTTCCTCGACCCTTCTATTTTCTCGTATACTTATTGATGAAATTGATCGTTAATGTTTGAAGAATTTGACTGAAGACTTTCTCAATTTCCTCACTCAAATTCTTCAGTCACCTTGTTCTTCACCTGCTTATCATGTATCACGCTACTTGTAATCTGTGCATGCTTGATTTCATCATGATGACCATGTATTGCTATGTTTCTCATGCACTTGAGTTCTTAGTCCGCTGCTAGTAGTTCATCACATTTCAAATTCCTCAAGTTGAAATTCGTCAGTGATGAATTTGTAAAAATCACTTATTCACCCCCTCTAGTCGATATAACGCACTTTCACACACCTATTTGAGACAACCAAAATTATGATATGATTTGTTAGAATTGCTCTATATGCTTCACTTAATTTATTGAGCTATGGAATTGCTCTAGTTCTTCACTTATATCTTTTTTAGCACGGTGTGCTTTAAATTTTGAATAAATACCCTCATGCTTCACTTAGATTAATCTGAGAGTTAGTAAATTTTGAAGCAATTCTATTATGTTTCACTCATATTATTTGCAGAGATGAAATTTTTAAGCTCATGTTCTTCACTTAAATTTATTTGAGCATGCCAAAAGCAATGGTAATATATGAAACTAGTCCCAAAATAATAGATATTCAAGAGGGATATAATTAAAACTTTCATGAAGATCATTGGAAAAATTAAACTTGATTCCTTGTAATAGTTTTGAGACATGATGATAGTAATATGTGAGTCATGTTGATGAGTAATTATGCTTTAGTAAGAATATGGGTGTTGAGGTTTGTGATTCCCTAGGCAAGCACGAAAGTGAATAGTTATGCAATGAAATTAAATCCTACTTGTGGTGCATTATTCGGTGTTAGTTATGCTTAATGCTCGTTTATGAGAATTTTTGTTTCTTGGTTTGTTGCTTCTCAATCTATTGGCTAGCCTCCAGTTGTACTAAGTAGAAATACTACTTGTGCATCCAAAATCCTTAAACCCAGTTTTGCCATATGAGTCCACCATACCTACCTATCTGCGGTATTTCCACGTCGTTCCAAGCAAATTTATATTTGCCATCTCTAATTTTCAAAATGAATTTAATTTTTGTGTGCTCGTACCGCTCATGAAGCGGCTGGGGGTGGCCGATATTTTTCCATGCTAGATGTCTTAATCACAAGATGAGTGTTATTTACTAGTCATTTCACAAGAGTACGACAGTAATAGGGATGCCCAGTCCCGAAATGAAAAATAAATTTACTTTATGTTGTGAAATAATAAATTCCTTGTAAAGCGTTGGTATGGAAGGTACCCGTGGATACGGCTGGACATGGGTTGTGAAAGAATGGTGGAAAAGTGAATACACTTTATTTTTTGTTTGGGAACCGCCTATGATATATCTAGCATGGAAAGTATTGAAAATTCTCGGTCCTTTTCGTTACAAGAAAGGCATGCCACCCAAAATATTTTTCTATCTGAATTTAAACATTGAGCTCTAGCACCTCTACAAATCCCTACTTCCCTTTGCGAAGGTCCTATCTATTTACTTTATGCAATATTTACTTTTATTTGAGTCTCCATCATCTCTTATAAAGCACCAACTTGGGGGCACTATGATCATACTTGTGCATTGGGTGTATCTAATATTCGAGTGTGTTTCATGAATGGATCAATGATTGAGCATGATGGGCTCGGGATAACTTTCTTTAGTGTTGATATTTTGTAAGACATGGTTGCTTGTTGGTATGCTTGAGTATTAAAAATTTCATGTCAAAACTAGACTATTGCTTTGAACCATCTAAAAGACCAAATGTCCAAGCTAAAAAAGAAAAGAATATGTGATGAACATGTTAGGCAGCATTCCACATCAAAAATTCTTCTTTTATATATCATTTACCTACTCGGGGACGAGCAGGAATTAAGCTTGGGGATGCTGATACGTCTCCAATGTATCAATAATTTTTGATTGTTCCATACTATTATATATAATTCTTGGATTTTTCTTATAGTCATTTTATAGGAACTTTACATCATTTTTTGGGATCAACCTATTGACATAGTGCCTAGTGCCAGTTGCTGTTTTTTGCTTGTTTTTTACTTTGCAGAATATCAGTACCAAACGAAGTCCAATTGCAATGAAACTTTTTGGAGATTTGATAATCCCCAAGTGCAAGGAATCATCATAGCAATTTCCAAAGGTGGAAGTGATAAGTATGGAGTGTCGAGCCCACAAGGAGCTAAAGGTAAGATCAATACTATCTCAAGTCCTATCTACCACCGATATGACTCTACGTACACCGAACGTTTGGTTCCATCTAGAAACGAGAAATAAAACTACGTTGTGGGTATGAAGAAGATAGTTTTGCATGATAATGGAGACCTAAAATATAAAAATAGGTGATTTTATCTTAATATTACAATATATTACAAATAGCGAGTGTGGAAAAATGATGCGTCGATGTGAGGAATCATCCTAGGCAATTGTTAACAAGATCGGAAATCATTATTGCAATTTTATATGAGGGACAGGCATAGGCTAACATACTTTCTCTACTTGGATCATGTCATGGGAATGAGCCTGACAGTAGATGGTAGGGGTACGAAGGGAGAGGGCAGAGTCCTAGCTACGAAGAGGGTGTACACACGAATGTATGAGTTCAAGCCCCTCTCGTGGAGGTAACAACCCTACATCTCAGTGCTTGGGAGCTTTATGTCAAGTGGAGTATAGATATTACAATGGTTGCGAACCCTTGTGCAGGAGGGGAGGGGCGGCTTATATAGAGTTCGCTGCCCCTCATAATTGCCCCGCATCAAAGGGCCTGGTTGTGGGATTAAAGTCTACCGTTACAGGTAACGTACGTAATAAAAGCTATTAATGACCATTGAAACAGCGTCTGCCCGTTGGGCTCTTGATGATGACTACTGGTCGTCTAGCGTCGAGTGAAAGCGAGGTCTTCCGAGTGACATGCAACTGCCGAGTGAGAGCGGGAGTCTCCGAGTGGATTACTGTCGAGTGGCTTTGAACGTCTCCAGGGATCCACTCGGAAGTTCATGCTTGATCGTCAAGTCCTCCCATGCGGTGTCCTTAGGTAGGGTATGTGGGCCGTGCCTAGGACCCTACCCTAGGTACATATCCTTGTCATTAGCCCCCGAATGGATCAGGGTTTGAGTGGTGGAAAGAGGTATCTTCGAGGGCCTTGAGTTAGTGCATCGGATCCTCCGAATGATATTTGGGATTTCCATGAAACTTGTGTCGATTGAACTCTGAACATTAGCATTCATTCAGGCTCAACATGCAAAATCTTCCGAATGATATTCGGGGCTTCAACGAAACTTGTGTCAATTGAATTCCTCTCCGCTCGCCCGGATCCATTCAGCCTTAAAGGTGTCCGAGTGGATGTTCAACATTTGTTTTGGTCCGAGTGAGTTGGTAGTATCTTGGGAGGCGACGGGTCGGTTTGACAGACCCAAATTTTCTGGGATACGAAAATTTGGGAAGCGTGCGCTCGCACGAAGATTACACCACAATCGGGGCAAGTGGGGGCACAACGCCTCGATTTTCGCGCCGGTCGTATCGCCACGTACCGAGCGCCGTCAGCGGTTGGCGCGTGCGGTAACCTCACGGGTCCACTGGTCATGAGACACTCAGCAGTGTATAAAGTTGTCTTTGCTGCGGTTTGAAGAGTACCTCTCCAGTTCTTTCTCTCTTTTCCTCCGCTTCCTGTGCTCCCAGCGCCCAACTCCGATCTCCCTCGACGAGAGCCGCCGCGACAAAGATGAATAATCTGACGGAGAAGCTGGAGCGAGCGAAGAAGGGGGCGGCGAAGCTCAAGGGCAAGATGCCCTCGACCGCCCGATTCACCGCGCCGGCATGCTGGATGCAGGGGGATTTTCTCCCCTCTATCGTCACCCAAAAAGACATGGAGGGCCTCATCTCCGACGGGCTCGTGGTGGACGGTGCCTGGAGGCTGCCAGGGGAGGAGCGCGAACCAGAGCCGCACGACAGGGAGCGGGTCCTCCTTCTCTCCCACATCGAGCGAGGTTTTTCTCTGCCGCCCCACCCGTTCTTTACGGGCTTTCTGAATTTTTTTGGTGCCTAACTGCACCACCTCTCGCCCAACACCATATCCCATTTGTCTGCATTCGTCACTCTGTGCGAATGTTTCCTGGGATGCTCTCCCCATTGGGGATTGTTCAAACACCTCTTCACGGTCAGATCCCAGACTATGAAGAAAGCCCTCCCCACTGATGGGAAGACCCACGTGCTCCAGCTGTGTGGTGGGTTAGGAGTTTAGAAAAGAGCTCGTAGCTCCTTCCCTGCCATGACCTTTCCCGAGTCTGTAAGAGGTTGGCAGTCGACCTGGTTCTACTGCAAGGATGCAGCATCGCCCAATATGTCGACTGGACTTCCCCCATATACACCTGACCGTCTGGCTGTTCCCAAGTCCCTGAAGGTGACTGAAGAGCAGCACGTCCAAGTAGGCATCTTGGTTGAAGCGGTGGTGCAGCTGATCCAGGACAGGGTGACCGGCATGGATCTATTGGAGATGTTTCTCGGTCGACGTATCCAGCCGCGCCAAGCTAGATACCACACCATGTGGCACTATGCGGGCCCTGAGGACTCGACAAGGACGCATCCTGAGGAAGTTCCTCAGAAAACGGTCGAGCAGTGGCTCCGTAGCATCACCAGGGCCTCCGACAATCCTTTGGGAGCCAAGAGGATCCGACCATATTCGGCCAAAAACCGCCGAATAACCTGGTGAGTTGTGTGATGTCGACTGACGTATTGTACTGTCGAGTGATATATTGAACTGACTTCTTTGCTTGAATCATGCAGGAATGGATGCACATGCACTCGCCCGTTCCTAACGGGAACCATGTTGAAAACGACATGGTGAGCGAGGGCGGCAGTGTGGACGGCGACGGTTCTTCCGACTCCGAGGAAGAATACGAGGACTCTGGCGAGGAGGAAGAAATTGAGTCACCTCCCCGCCGCGAAAGACACACCAAGTCCCGCAAAGATCCGTCGACTGTTGAGGACAGGGCTCCGGACCCTAGTGAGAATAACCCGAAGCCCAGCTGCCCCTCGACCGCTGAGCTGAGCGAAAAATTAGCTAAGCAGCCCAAGCAAGCCGTCACCAAGCCTCGCAAGGCTCTGCCTCGCATGAGGGTGGCAGTGCCTGTCGTCTCCACATAAGAGTTTATTTCCGTACTTGTTCTGTCGACTGAAGTCTAGAGTTGTATTTGACAGAATGCCACTCAATTCGTCAGAGCTGCTATATCTGTGTCTTTGCCTCATCGAGATGGAGGGGATGCAATGGATGTCGACACTGCTGACATGGCCACTTCTCATAGAGGTTAGATAGTTGTTGGTTCGTCCGAATGGGACTTGACATATGCAGATGTTAACACCATCGGTTGTCGATGCAGAGGTCATTCAGGTGGAGGTGACGAGGAGCAACTTGACACTTTGCGCCCTCGCATCCAAGGAGCGTAATCAGCGCAAGCACTTCAGCGGTCGACTGCAGAGTCTTCCCAGGGGGAGGTGGCTCGACACAACCCAGGGCTGAACCTGCAGTACCTCTATCACATGCTCCTCCAACCGTTTCGACCGTTGTGGCGTCGACTCCAACTAGCCCCCCTTAGACTGCCTCAGCTGCTCCTGCGACCACGCCGACCCCACCTGTGATGGCCTTCTCTCTGCATCGCACCCCGAAAGATAAAACCGGGGCTGCGAAGGAAGCCATGATCCAGGCGGAGTAGCTAATGCTGAGGACCAAGGAGGCGTACGAGGCCACCAAACTGGCTTTTGACATCAGCGCAGCCATCCGCACCAATGTCCGAGTAAGTTCGATTGCAAGCCCATTGTCGATTGAATTCTTGTCTTTTCTTGGCTGTTGTACACCCACTGGGTGATTGCCGTAGAATGTTTCAACTGTCTCCACTCGAATAGATTGGATCGTAGTCGAGTAGGATTGGGATTGATAGTACGCGTGGTACTAGTGTCACTCGACATGTCGAGTGTATTTTTTGACGAGTTACTCAACAGATCGCGAATTAACTGTCTCAGTGGGGGCGCTCTTAGCGCACCCACTGGGTGTAGTCCCCGAGACCGCTGTCGAATGCTTGCATCGGCAGGGGTCTTTAGAGTTTATTGTATACGGTATACATTTTGCTTTTTAATCACACCACTCTGTAGCTACCTTGCAGGTATCATGGACATTAGTGGAAAACCATGATATGAAGCTGCATAAGGATAGACTGCACTTCATAGAGTAGGGAGGCGCATCACTCGACGGGTCGAATGTCATGACAAGGCTGACCTTGTCGAATGTTTGAATAACCAGTGGGGGCACGCTAAGTGCACCCACTGGGTGTAGTCCCTGAGGCTACTGTTCATCACAGACGATAAACAGTAGGCTTGAAAACTTTTCATACGCGTGGTACTGGTGTCACTCGACATATCGAGTGTTTTTTTTTCTGGCGATTTACTCGATGGATCAAGAGTTAACCGTCTCAGTGGGGGCGCTCTTAGCGCACCCACTGGGTGTTGTCCCCTAGACCATTGTCGAGTGCTTGCATCGGCAGGGGTCTTAATAGAGACAACTTTTGAATTTGTTTATGGCGCGTGGAGCGCCAGAGCCATGTCGAGTGGACTTTCTGCTTGAATTCTTCCAAGATGGTCATTCGCCGGTGTTCATAACTCAGTCGACTATCCAGGAACTACTTGCTGATTGAACTCCTGTCTTTTGTTGGTTCCAGACGGCTTGCGAACTTGGGACGCAATACAAGGACATGGAGGATGAGAGGAACTGGTTGCAGGTGGATCTGGCGGTCGCCAACAATGCCTTGAAGCGAGCGCATGCTGAGCTGAAGTCTCTGGGAGGTAATTATTGTCGACTGTCAGCATTCCCATCTTCTCTTTTCAAGTTTTGAACCGAGTGCTCTCACTCGAATAGAGGTGCGCAATGAAAACCGTCGAATCCAAGCGCGACTCAATAATTTTGTTTCTTTAGATTCCATGAGGAAGGTTCTGGAGGAGAAGGACAAAGCACTCGCCAACGCCCAACGGGTGGCCAGGGACAAAACTGAAGCTGCAGATCAGAAGCCGGCAGCCGCCCAGAAGCTGGAAGAGGAGAACACCAAGCTGAAGCAGGAGCGCGCGGACCTCGTCAAAAGGGTCGAGCAGCTGAACAAGAGGAGCAATGGCCTGGAGAAGCATTTGGGCGAGTTCTCGAGGAAGATGTACATTCTCCTCGACGGTAAGTATTTTTGTCGACTGAGCTTTGTAAAATCTTTGAGGGTCGCAGGTCACCGATTCTCCTACCATTCCCCATTCTTAAACAGAATTCTGCCAAGACTTTGAGACGGAGATGGAGGAGGTTAAGCCCAATCTGGATCCCACTGAGTCTCCTATCGCAGACGCCGTGGCCATGAACATGCTCCGACTCAATTTCCGGCTCCAGGGCGTCCAGGCGTATCTTGTCTGGCTGAAGTCTGCGATGGAGAGAATCGACAAAGAGCTATGGCCTGAGGACACCCTTCAGCTCAACCTCAACTCTATGATGGCTCGCCTGGATGAACTTCCAAGTCGAGTGCAGGCCCGGAAGAAATCTGCTGCTCATTGTGGGGCTGACGTGGCATTATCACTCATCAGGGTCCATTGCAGGGACGTGAAGGAGGAGAGGCTGAAGGAGCTTCAGGTGGACAACACGAAGAAACTATGATTCGAGGACTTCATGGAGACCTTCATCGAAGCGGCCACCAGAATCGCCGACGACATCGACCTGGACACTTTCGTCGAGCCCGCCAGTCCGTCTTCTTCTTGAAAAACTTGTCTTTGAAAGAAACAGTTAAATTTGCCTTGGTATGCCGAGTGGATTTGTATCCTTAAAAACTTCGTTCAGGCCTTGGGTCTGAGCACATTTGCTTTCATACAAAATGTTTATCCGTGGTTTACCCTTTGGATTTTGTTCGTATTTGGCTTTCAATCGTCTGTTCGACTAAGTTTGTTTTTAACTTAGGCAAAGCGTGTTCGTAGCTAAGCCCCCGAGTGTGAGGATTGCTCATCACTCGGAGTATTTTTGAACTTAGGCGAATGTCGATTCGTAGCTAAGTTGTCGAGTGGATAGATTACTATCTACCCGACAAGGTTTTTAACTTAGGCGAAACGTATTTCGCATCTAAGCCCTCGAGTGTGAGGATTGCTCATCACTCGAAGTATATTTGAACTTAGGTGAATGTCGATTCGCAGCTAAGTTGTCGAGTGAATGGATTATTATCCACTCGACGAAGTTTTTAACTTAGGCGAAACGTGTTCACAGCTAAGCCCCCGAGTGTGAGGATTGCTCATCACTCGAAGTATATTTGAACTTAGGCGAATGTCGATTCGCAGCTAATTTGTCGAGTGAATGGATTATTATCCACTTGACGAGGTTTTTAACTTAGGCGAAACGTGTTCGCAGCTAAGCCCCCGAGTGTGAGGATTGCTCGTCGCTTAAAGTATATTTGAACTTAGGCGAATGTCGATTCGCAGCTAAGTTGTCGAGTGAATGGATTATTATACACTCGATGAGGTTTTTAACTTAGGCGAAACATGTTCGCAGCTAAGCCCCCGAGTGTGAGGATTGCTCATCACTCGAAGTATATTTGAACTTAGGCGAATGTCCATTCGCAGCTAAGTTGTCAACTGAATGGATTACCATCGTCTCGATGAGGTTTTTAACTTAGGTGAAACGTGTTCACAGCTAAGCCCCTGAGTGTGAGGATTGCTCATCACTCGAAGTATATTTGAACTTAGGAGAATGTCGATTCGCAGCTAAGTTCTCGAGTGAATGGATTACCATTTTCTCGACGAGGTTTTTATTGAACCCAAGCGAAGACGGATTCACAAATAGGCCATCAAGTGAATGGACTGCTATCCACCCGATAGGGTTTTTAACTTAGGCAAAACATGTTTCGCAGCTAAGCCCCCGAGTGTGAGGATTGCTCATCACTTGAAGTATATTTGAACTTAGGCGAAAGTCGATTCGCATCTAAGTTGTCGAGTGAATGGATTATTATCCACTTGATGAGGTTTTTAAACCAAGCGAAGACGGATTCGCAAATAGGCCTTCGAGTGAATGGACTGCTATCCACCCGATAGGGTTTTTAACTTAGGCGAAACATGCTTCGCAGCTAGGCCCCCGAGTGTGAGGATTGCTCATCACTCGGAGTATCCCCAAGAATGTAACTGTGTGGTTGGAATCGACGAAGCATTAATCATAGAAACACAAATTGCATTGATGAAGTACTCTTATTACATCAGAAAACTCTTTTCTCAAGTGGGAAAATGCCGGAGCAGGTCTGCATTCCAGGCTCATGGCTCATCTATCTGTTCAAGACATTATACAGGTGATAGGCTCCGTTGTTTAGCACCTTAGTGATGACAAAAGGACCTTCACATGCAGGAGCAAGCTTGTGAGGTCGGTGTTGATTCACTCGGAGCACCAAATCTCCTTCATGGAATGCTCGGCTTTTGACATTCCTTGCATGGAAGCGCCGAAGGTCTTGCTGATAGGCAGTGGTCCGGATCAGAGCCATCTCACGCTCCTCCTCGAGAAGATCTACCCCATCTTGTCTGGCATGTTTAGCTTCAGCCTCAGAATATAGCTCCACTCGGGGAGAATTGTGGGCCAAGTCACTCGGCAATATGTCTTCAGCACCATAGACAAGGAAGAAAGGAGTTTGTCCAGTCGACCGATTAGGTGTTGTCCTCAATCCCCACAAAACAGACGGCAACTCAGTTACCCACGCACCGGTGGCATGATCCAAATCGCGCATGAGACGAGGCTTCAAACCTTGTAGAATGAGACCATTATCCCGCTCAACTTGCCCATTGGTTTGAGGATGTGCAACGGAAGCGTAATCCACT
Organism: Hordeum marinum; assembly: GCA_022496015.1. Classification (NCBI taxonomy): domain Eukaryota; kingdom Viridiplantae; phylum Streptophyta; class Magnoliopsida; order Poales; family Poaceae; genus Hordeum; species Hordeum marinum. The sequence goes on from CM039678.1 coordinate 387,514,726, forward strand.
CGGGTGCCTTGGGAGTTACAGAATCTCCTAAATTCTTCCGAGTCAAAATTAGTGTTGTTGTCCGTGATGATGCTACGCGGAATGTCGTACCGGATAATGATCTCCCTCATAAACGTGACCCCCATGCGGGAATTCGGCTTCTTGATGGGCTTGGCTTCAATCCACTTGGTGAATTTGTCGACTGCTACCAACAGGTGGGTGAATCCTCCTTTTCTAGGTCGGAAGGGACCAACCATGTCGAGTCCCCAAACTGCAAATGGCCAGGCGAGAGGGATTGTCTTCCGAGCAGACGCCGGCTTGTGTGACAGATTTGCATAGAACTAGCAGCCTTCGCAGTGATCAACGGTGTCCTTAGCCATCTCATTAGCTCATGGCCAGTAAAAACCAGCTCGGTATGCTTTAGCAATGATCACCCTTGAAGATGCATGGTGGCCGCAAGTTCCCGAGTGGATTTCGTCTAGAATCATCCAACCTTCCTCGGGGAAATGCAGCACTAGGTGACACCAGTCACACTCTCTCTGAATAGCTGATCTCCCATCAGAATGAAAGCCTTGGACCTACGCACAATCTGTCGAGCCTCTACTTCATCTTCAGGGAGCTCTTGTCTGAGGATATAGGCAATATATGGCACAGTCCAGTCGGGTATGATAACTAGCACCTCCATGACCAGGTTAATCATAGCAGGAACATCAACTTCAGTCGAGTCAGAGGAGCCTAAAGCTTGTGGGGGCTCCTCGGTGAAGGAATCCTCTTGAATCGAAGGAGCGTGCAAATGCTCTAGGAACCAATCTTGGACAGCTCATCAGCAGCTTGATTTTTCAGTCGAGGAACATGGTGAAGTTCCAGGCCTTAAAATTTCTTCTCCAACTTCCGGACTGCATTGCAGTATCCGGTCATGGTGGGGTTTCTAACATCCCATTCTTTCCTCACTTGATTCACCACAAAATCTGAGTCGCCATAAACCATCAGGCGGTTGACGCCGAGTGAGATAGCCATGCGCAACCCATACAAAAGTGCTTCATGCTCTGCCTCATTGTTGGAGGAATCAAAATGAATCTGCAAGACATAGCTGAGCTTGTCGCCTCTGGGGGATATCAAAACAACACCAGCACCAGACCCATTCTACATTTTGGAGCCGTCGAAGAACATGGTCCAATGTGCCGAGTGAACTTGGGTGGGTTGTTGTTGTTCAGTCCACTCGGCCATGAAATCTGCCAATGCTTGGGACTTGATTGCCTTCTTGGCCTCGAATCTGATGTCAAAGTGTCCAAGCTCAACTGCCCATTTAGCCACTCGACCTGATGCATCGCGATTATTGAAGATCTCGAAAAAAGGAGCATCACTAACGACTGAGATCGAATGGTCTTGGAAATAATGCGCCACCTTCTTCGCTGATAGGTAAATGCCACACACCGGCTTTTGATAGTGTGGATATCTTTGCTTTGAGGGGACAATACTTCCGAGACATAATAAACTGGCTGCTGGACTTTATAGGCTTTACCCTCCTCTTCGCGCTCGACAGTCAGCACTGTACTGACGACCTGATTTGTGGCCGCGATGTACAGGAGCAAGGGCTCTTTGCTGGCAGGAGTGGCAAGCACCGGCTGGGTGGAGAGCAGGGCTTTGAGCTCAACAAACGCTGCTTAGGCTTCGGGACTCCAGTCGAATGTGTTGGACTTCTTCATCAACCGATATAAGGGTAGAGCCTTCTCACCAAGACGAGAAATGAATCGACTCAATGCTGCCAAGCAACCTGTGAGCTTCTGAACGTCGTGCACTCGCACGAGAGTCTTCATATGGGTAATGGCGCTAATCTTCTTGGGATTGACACCAATTCCTCGCTCGGAAACGAGAAAACCGAGCAACTTGCTGCCAGGGACACCGAAGGTACATTTGGCTGGATTCAGCTTTATGTTGAATCGCCTCAGATTGGCGAATGTCTCGGCCAAGTCAGCTAGCAGGTCGGAACCTTTGCGGGACTTGACCACTATATCGTCCATGTACGCCTCGACATTCCGAGGGATCTGGTCGAGTAAGCATTTCTGAATCATGCGCATAAAAGTAGCGCCAGCATTCTTAAGACCAAAAGGCATGGTGATGTAGCAAAAGCACCCGAACGGTGTGATGAAGGTTGTCTTTATTTCGTCCGGGCCATACAGACGGATCTGATGGTACCCAAAATAGGCATCCAAAAACGATAAACACTCACACCCTGCTGTCAAGTAAACAATTTGATCTATGCGAGGAGCAGAAAATGGTCTTTTAGGCACACCTTATTGAGATGTTTGAAGTCAATGCACAAGCGCAACAACTTATCTTTCTTGGGCACCATCACAACATTCGAGAGCCACTCGGAGTGGTAAATCACCCGAATGAACTTGGCTTGCAAGAGACGAGCCACTTCTTCTCCGATTGCCTTGCGCTTCTCTGCCACGGATCGACGCAAATGCTCCCTGACGGGCTTGGCTTTCGGATCCACTCGCAGACGGTGCTCAGCCAACTCCCTGGGAATCCTCGGCATGTCAGCAGGCTTCCATGCAAAGATATCCCAGTTCTCATGGAGGAGGTGGATGAGCTCGGCTTCCTATTTACTGTCGAGTGTTGTTGAGATATTCGTCGGGGCAGCAGTTGGATCCGTCGGGTGGATGTGCACCTTCTTCACTTCCCCTGCCAACTGAAATACTGACTCGGAAGCTGGCTTTTTTGCACAGAGCAAACCAGCAGGGTCAACGGTTTTCTTGTACTCCTCCAGCTCGACCATGGCCATTTGTTGATCAGCGATCTTGGAACCTTATTGGAGACACTCTTCGGCCCGCTGTCGATTGCCAGTGACCGTGATCATGCCCTTAGGGCTTGGCATTTTCAACTTGAGATACACGTAACATGGACGGGCCATGAAACGTGCATAAGTAGGTCGACCCAAGATGGTGTGGTAAGCACTCTTGAAATCCATGACTTCAAATGTCAACTTTTCTTTTCGGAAATTTTTGCTATCTTCGAATGTTACATCCAATGCTATCTGCCCGAGTGACTTGGCCTTCTTTCTTGGGATGACCCCGTGAAAATGCATGCTGCTCTCGCTCAGATGGGAGATCGGAATGCCCATCCCTTTTAGGGTATCCGCATACAGGATGTTCAGGCCGCTTCGGCCGTCCATGAGGACCTTTCTAGTCGAGTCCTGTCGTGGATTTATCACGGCAGATGTCCGGGTGAACGGATTTGGATTCGAGGCCATCGCTAATGTGATGGACTCAAAGTGATTAATTGGGTCGAAGGACACAGGTTTACCCAGGTTCGGCCCCTCAAGTCGAGGTAATAGCCTACGTCCTGCTTGCGCTTGTATTGCTTGTTGTATCAATTACAAGGGAGCTAAAGCTTGACCTAGTTCTCGATCACCTCATCTCGAAGTTACCCCAGGTCTGCCTTTATATAGGAGGTCAGGACCACGGGTCTTAAAATTGCTTAACCGAGTCTCATTGTCTCTCCGAGTCTTCCTCTATCTTCTCGTCCAAGCTGTCCCCGAGCGGCTTACACGCACGGGTCTTCTCCGTCTGGGCCACCTTGCGGCCCACACCATGAGCCGCCTATCTTCTTGGGCCGTAGGCTTTACGGCTCACCCTTGGGCTGGCTTACGATCCATCAATGTGACTCGGGGCCGTAAGGGCGGGTCATATCTTGGGGTTATATCCCCAACATTAGGCCCCAGGATGAATTGAGCTTGCTCACTTCATCCCTTTCTTTTGCTCTTTGGCGAGTCGCCCGGTGATGACCCGGCGTGACGTCATGTGGTCCCTGCGAAAAAGATCCGCTAACGTTCCACCGATTTTTTTATTAAATGGTCAGCCCGAGATTCGAGGCGTCCGCCTCGGTCAAATGGTTTCCGTCGCCCAGATTTTCGCGCTAGCCTTGTCTCCTCTTTAAATAAGACCTGTCGCGGGTGGAAAGTTTTCCTTCTCCCACTCACCCTTCATCTTGTTCCTCTCGTCATCTCTCCTCCGTCGCTCCTTGCTCCGGAGCCATTTTCGCGTCATCATCAACCAGGCCGCTCCATCAACCTGAATCGTGCCAGAGTCTCTTTCGTGTCCGCCGCTCCATCCTTGGTGAGTCCCAGCTCTCCTCTTTAGATCCATTGCCGCCGTAATAGGGTTTCATGGAAAGCTCTGCCGCTGCCGCTCGGGGTCCTCCATCTCCACCGTTAGTGCCTTTCGACGCCATCGACGCCTTTAGCGCGCGTCCTCGCTGTGCCGCCGCGTACGGGGCCGCCGTGCGTAATGCGCGGACCATTGCGGCTGCGTTTTATTCTTTTCTGTTTCAACTATTCTTCGCTAGGTCGAAAATGAGATCTCTTTTCCCTGCTTTTATAGATCCGTAATTGTATCGGTAGTTTGCGAAACCTGTTTTCAGGACATAGCCAATTTTTGCTCCTCCTTTCCTTGTTGACCCGCCAGACCTCTCCGGTTTCATCAGCCGGACTATGGCGTAGTATTTGCAGAGCCCTTAAAATTGCAAGTCATCATAGATTGCTTGTTCTTAACTCGTCGCATATTTAATTTTCCACAGTCTTTGAGCCGCCGTCATGTCCTGCACTTCCAACTCATGCAACTGGGTCGGATCTTGCGTCACAGAAGAATACTTAGCGGATTTTGTTGACGCGGGTACTCTTCCTTCCAAGGAGGTCCTTCACTGGCAGGTTCCAGGTGACGAGACTCGGCCCTCTCCCCAACAAGGAGAGGTAGTAGTTTTCTCTGACCATATCGAGCAAGGGTTCGTGCCGCCCGGCTCTAAATTCTTCCGTGACATTCTCCATTTGTACAAGCTTCACCCCCAAGACTTGTCCCCCAATTCAATTTCAAACATATGCAATTTCCAAGTGCTCTGCGAAGCCTACCTGCAAACCAAGTCGTCTGTGGGGTTGTTTCGAGAGTTCTTCTATGCCAACAGCCAAACTGAAATGAAAGGCGTTCCGAGTTTGGAACTTGGCGGTATTTCCATTCAACGACGTAGAGACATCATTTTTCCAGGTGCGTAGATGCCGAGTCATCCAAAGGATTGGAATAAGACTTCGTTCTATTGCAAGGACACCTCTCCTGAAGATGAGTGCCCATTGTCGGGTTATCGTCCCTCCCGGCTCAGGACAGATTCAGAGCTTCCTGGCCGGCTCTTAGTTTCAGAGCGTGCCAGGTATGAGCCGGCTCACGCCAAGATCAAGGCACTCATGGACAACGGTTTGACCGGACTGGATTTGCTTCGCTGCTGGATTTCATGGCGGATCATGCCCTTAAGCCGTAGAAGCCGGCTTATGTGTGAATATGAAGGCAAGTATGACAGCTCCTTGTGCTTCAGCACAGAGGATGATATTACCACTGTCATCCGGAGCCTTGTCCATGAAGCCTCCGGCTCATGCAACACCATTGGCCTAGAGCCTTTCAGCGCCAACAATCAGGCTCCAGATGTAAGTTAATTTCTTCCCATCCGTCTCTTGGATGTTGCTTGTGCCTTCCTGATATATTATTCTTCTCCGGGCTATTTTCGCAGGCCGACTCTGATTTCTGGAAGAAGGAGTACGTCCCTCCTCTGCAGAAGCTCAAGAAGAAGGCCCCATCCAAGAAGCCAAAGAAAGACGCCCCTCGAGAGGAGTGGTTTGACCTGCCACAGTCATCCAGCTTAGAGGTAAAATTTTAGTTGTTTTCCTTGATTCTTTGCCTTCCTATTTTACCAATGCTTGTTTTACTCATAGGATGAAGTGGAGACCAGCCGTGCTAATGCCCCTGAGGTAAACTATGTCTCTTCTGGCTCAGAATATTTTGTCCCCTGAAAGCCGCGGCGGGTTGCCAGAAAAGTTCCTCTTTCTCATCCTCTCGCTTACCTGGCTCCCAATTTTCCTTTGAAAAACCAACAACAGGCTGAACCTCGCTAGACCCAGAGCGCCGGCTCTACTAAGCTTATGTCCGGCTTGCCGAACTCGCCGGCTCCGAAGAAACGCCATGCCGAGATATGTGTTCCTGTTTGATTCATTTTTCTATATAACCTTAGTGCCGTCTCATCCTTCTTGAATTTCATCTCAGAAATTGCCCTCCTCTGGCGACTCTTTGGCGACCGTTCTGCCGCCTCCGAAGATCAACCCGCTGTAAGTGTTTTTCCACTATAATATCTGGCTCTTTGTAGGATAGTAATATCCTTTGGATTCTCACTTTTATATCTTGCAGTGCTCAAGCCAAGCGTCGGAAGACCAACAAGCCCTCCCCCAGTCCTGCCGCTCTAGAGCCAGAGCAAGAACAACCGGAGGAGCCACAACCAGATGTAGATCCGCCAATTGTTTCCACTGAGCCAGCTGCTGCAGATATCATCCGGGAGAGCCCTCTAAAGGGTCCTCCAAAGCCGCCAAGTCCTGCCAAGGCCACTGCAACTCCGGAGGTTGTGATCACCGTCTCTGCTCCCTAGTCTCCTCCGGCTCATCTGCTGACCAGGCATAAAGAGTCTGCCGAGGCCTCCAAAAAATTGGATTTCGACTCTTCCTTTGAGAAGATGATGGCCGAAGAACTGCACATCGGGTATATAAACCGGCTTACCACCAGCCGGGATCTGGAGCTTCGGCTGGTAACTATGATGAAAACAAAATATGAGGTATTCCTCTTGCTGCTATAACCTTACCTAGCCCCCAAGGGCCGGTTCAATCTAGTTAAGAGGTGAACCGAGTCTTTCCTGATCCTCTGTAGAAAATCCAAAGCCTTTGTCCCCAAGGGCCAGCTCAACATGTTAGAGTTGAATTGGATCTTCACTGTAGATAACGTGAACAACCAATCTTTGCCCCCAAGGGCCGACTCAAACTGGATAACGTTTGAGTCGGAGCTTTCATTATAAGCATATTTTGAAGAGCCATATCGTAGCCCCCAAGTTTCGGATCAACTTTGATGAAGATGAGTCCGAACTGTGTTGTAAGCTCGAAGATCAAATATACATTAGCCCCCAAGTGTCAAACATATTGCTTGCGATCTGCTTGAAACTTGCATAATTTTGTATTTAACCTTCATCATTTGATATGACTTCCATTCTAGCGACTTATCCTGTATTTTGACGTGTCACAGGAAGCTTTAAACGAAGCCGGGTCACAACTGATGGACCTGAAGACCAACTTGGCGGCTCAACAAGAAGCCCGTAGCGTCGCCGATGAAAAGTGTCGGCTTCTCTTTGAAGAGCTGGCCACAATCAAGGCTGATTTTGCCGTGCTTAAAGAGTCAACTGAATATGAGAAGACCACCTTCACTCAACGGGCGGATGACGCCGACCAGTGGCTGATAGCTGTGGCGGATGAACTCTAAGGTTTGAAGCGCCACATAAGCAAAATGTCAGCCGCCCTTTTCGGTAAGCTTGTGACAACTTTGTGTTTCAAATAGTTTCATCTTTACTTACACTGGTGACTCATCTGAATTGTCCGGTTTATACAGGTCCTAGGAGCCGGCAGTTGGCTTCTGATAGCCTGCTGCCGTTGAAGGCCATCTATACCTTAACTGAGCAGTTGTACTGTGGTGCAATCTGCACTATCAAGACCGTGCAATATAAGGAGAAAATTACGGCGACTCTCAGGGGTGTCTTAGAGCTCTTCTCCACCATGCCAAAACAGATCGCCGAACTCAAGAAATCAGCCGCCCGCCAAGGGGCCATTGCGGGCATCAGCCAGGCTTTGGCCTTTGCTCCGGGTCTGACAGCCGCCGAGATGATGGAAGGCTTCCCTTCAAGAAAAGAAGACGGCTTGGAGTTTACTAATGCTGACTACAGCCGGTGCATGAAAGAGTCCCAGGTGTTAGCTTCTATCTTGGTGGAGGAGGTTGATGTGTCAACTTATCAAGCGGCGTATGACCCGGAGCAGAAGAGAGTCCGGGGTCCTTTATACGAGTGCAAAGATTTGACGCCAGCTCGGAGTAAGGATCTCTTTGCTCCAGATCTTGACCCGTCACCCTTTTTGAGGGCTCTTTTGTGGCTCTAACGAACTGCAATTGGGATTTGGACTACCTCCAGATCAAGGCCCCAGAAGAGCCGGTGCAAGATGGCCCGCTAGCTAACTAGCTGCTACTATAAGATCTTGTATCAGCTTAATCCGCCGTGTGACGGCTGAAAAAACTTTGTCTGAAATTTTGATCTCCTCTAGAAGTGTAACAGCTAGATGAAAACTTGTCTGAAATTTGTCTTATAAGATGATCCGGCTGTTGGTCTACCATTTGTCTTTGTATGCTTTGAGTTACTTGCTTTGTCATCATATAAGACACCTGCAGCCAAGATTAGGTAAGCCACACCCGGAGGTGGTGACTCCCTCTTTGATAATTACGGCCAATCTGGTTAGCCGAAAATGGCATAAAGCCTGGCCGATAAGGCATTTTTAGAAGATACACTCGGAGGTAACAATATGGCGTAAACGCCGACAGATAAGCACTAGAAGCTGTACCCGACGGTAAGAAGCCGCCCTCACCGCGGCTAATTTTTCCTTAGCCGGATTTTTATGAGAATAGCTAATAGGCATTAGAAGCTGTACTCGAAGGTAAGAAGCCGCCGTTCACCGCGGCTAAGTTACCTTAGCTGTTTTTATGTGGCCTTAGGCCGGCTAAAAGGCATTAGAAGCTTTACACGGAGGCAGAAAGCCGCCGTTCGTGGGTCATGAGATGTTAGCTACCCGTCGGTAAAAAACCTCTCATAACTGCGGCTAAACTGGTTAGCCGGAGATGGCATGAAGTCAGCTGATAGGGTGTTAGAAGTGATACCCGTCGGTAAGAAGCCCCCCACAGCAATTACAGCGACACCCGCCGGCGGATAGGCGTTAGAAGCTGCACCGAAGGCGAGAAGCCGCCCTCGCCATGACTAACTACCTTAGTCGGTTATATATATATTTTTTGTGGCAAAATACCAGCTTAATAGGTGTCTACCACCGTTTAGCAATACGACACAAAGCGCCGGCGGATAGGCGTTAGAAGCTGCACCCGAAGGCGAGAAGCCGCCCTTGTCGTGACTCATTGTTTTGAGCCAGATTTTGTGGCATAACGCCTGGCTAATAGGCATCTACTGCCGTTAACGACCTTAGTCGATGCATCAACCGGAATATTACTTAATCTTCTATTGTACGAGGATGCATGAAATAGGAGAGGATTCCTTGTTTATTCATATAACTTTGGTATGTACAATGATAGTGTACAACGGTAGATCTTTACACCCTTAGGTGAAATAGGGCCGGAGATGCGCAATGTTCCATGGCCAATGGGTCTCCTCACCCGCCGTATCTGAGTCGTCTCGGACATCGATAAGGTAAAAGGACCTATTGTTGAGATTTCTGCTGACCGCAAAAGGTCCTTCCCATGGAGGTGACAGCTTATGCATATTTTTCTGGTCCTGAATCAGCCGGAGCACCAAGTCGCCCTCCCGGAAAGTCCGGGTCTTGACACTGCGGCTGTGACAGCGGTGCAGATCTTGTTGATAAATTGCCGATCGGGCTGCTGCTAACTCTCGCGCCTCTTCTAAAGCATCCAATGCATCTCGGCGCGCCGTCTCGTTGTCCGTCTCAACGTAAGCCGCTACCCTTGGCAAGTCATGCCGGATGTCGCTGGGAAGACGGCCTCAGCGCCGTACACCATGAAGAAGGGCGTGAAACCCGTGGACCTGTTAGGGGTGGTTCTGATGCTCCATAAGACGGAAGGTAATTCTTCAACCCAACACCCGGGCGTTTGCTTTAAAGGAACCATAAGTCGCGTCTTAATTCCTCGTAAAATTTCCTGATTGGCGCGCTCCGCCTGACCATTGGACTGTGGATGTGCCACGGCTGATATATCAAGCCGGATATGTTCTTCATCACAGAATTTCTTCATAGCCCCCTTGGATAGATTTGTACCATTATCAGTGATGATGCTATGCGGGTAACCAAAGCGGTAAATTAGCTTTTTGATAAACAGAACTGCTATAGCTGCATCACATTTGCTAACCGGCTCTGCCTCTACCCACTTGGTAAATTTATCAACCGCCACCAGGAGGTGCGTTTTTTTTGTCCTTGGACCTCTCGAAAGGCCCGACCATATCCAGCCCCCAGACCGCAAACGGCCAAGCGATTGGTATCATCCTTAATTCTTGAGTCGGAACATGAGCACACCAGCTAAATTTCTGACAGCTATCACACTTATGGACTAAGTCCTCTGCATCTTTGTGAGCCGTCAACCAGAAGAACCCGAGCCGGAAAGCCTTGGCCACCAAAGATTTTGAGCCGGCATGGTGCCCACAATCTCTAGCGTGGATCTCACTCAAGATCTGCTGGCTCTCCTCCGGTGAAACACAACATTGGAAAACCCCTGTTACACTGCATTTATGCAACTCACCATTAATTATCATCATGGACTTAGAATGACGGGTGATCTTTCTAGCCAGATCTTCATCCTCTGGTAACTCGCCCCGGGTTAAATAGTCTAAATAAGGAATAGTCCAATTTGGGATAACATGTAGAGCCGCCACCAATTCTGCCTCCGGGTCAGGAATAGCCAAATCCTCCTCTGAAGGTATCTTGATAGTCGGATGATATAAGACATCCAGAAAGACATTAGGCGGCACCGGCTTTCGTTGGGAACCTAGCCGTGATAAAGCATCAGGCGCCTCGTTCTTGCGATGATCAATGTGATCTACCTGATACCCTTTGAAGTGACCCGCAATAATATCAACCGCCTTCCTATAAGCCCCCATCTCTGGGTCTTTGGAGTCCCAAGTGCCAGAGACCTGCTGAGCTACTAGATCTGAGTCGCCCAAACACCTGACCTGGCTCAAATTCATCTCTTTGGCTAATCTAAGACCATGAAGCAAAGCCTCATACTCAGCCGCATTGTTAGTGCAAGGGAACATCAGCCGGAGCACATAGCAAAACTTTTCACCCTTTGGGGATGTCAGGACAACCCCTGCTCCGGACCCCTCTAACTGCTTGGATCCATCAAAGTGTATAGTCCAGTATGTATTATCTGTCTTTTCTTCGGGAACTTGGCACTCTGTCCAATCATTGATGAAATCCACCAAAGCTTGGGATTTGATCGCCGTGCGAGGAACACACTTTACATTAAGAGGTCCTAGCTCTAAGGCCCATTTGGCAATCCTCCCGGTGGCTTCTCTGTTCTGGATAATATCTCCCAACGGAGCAGAACTGACCACAGTTACCTGGTGCCCTAGAAAGTAGTGTTTTAACTTGCGATTGGCCATAAAACCCCTGTATACCAGCATCTGCCAGTGCGGATACCTCTGCTTAGATTCTGTCAGGACCTCACTAATATAGTAAACCGGCCTTTGCAGCCTCCTTGCGCTTGACTACAATTGCGACACTGACGACCCTGTTGTTAGCCGCCACATAAAGGAGCAATGGTTCTTTCTCACCCGGAGCGGCTAATACTAGCGGCTTAGTGAGCTGTTTCTTAAGAGCCTCAAGTGCTTCACCCACCGCCTTGCTCTAGGAAAACTTGTCTGTCTTTTTCATCATCTGATATAAAGGGATAGCTTTCTCTCCAAGACGGCTTATAAACCGGCTCAACGCAGCAATCCGCCCTGCTAAGCGCTGAACGTCGTTAATGCAAGTCGGCTCTCTTAGAGAAGTAATAGCTTTGATTTTGTCCGGGTTAGCCTCGATGCCACGCTGAGAGACCAAGAAACCCAAAAGCTTCCCTGCTGGAACACCAAAGACACACTTGGTCGGGTTAAGCATCATCTTGTAGACCCGGAGATTGTCAAATGTTTCCCTTAGATCCTCCAAAAGAGTCTCCTTCTTTCTAGATTTGACCACGATGTCATCTACATAAGCATGAACATTACAACCAATTTGACTATGAAGGCAGTTCTTCATGCATCATTGATAAGTTGCCTGGGCACTCTTGAGCTCGAAAGGCATAGAGACATAACAGAACGCCCCAAAGGGTATAATAAAGGATGTCTTCTCCTGGTCTTTCACTGCCATCTTGATCTAATGATAACCTGAGTAAGCATCCAGGAAGCATAAACTTTCACATCTGGCTGTAGCATCAATGATCTGATCAATTCGAGGGAGGGCAAAAGGATCAGCCGGACAAGCCTTGTTAAGGTCCGTGTAGTCCACACACATACGCCAGGTGTCGTTCTTTTTGAGCACCAGCATTGGGTTAGCCAACCATTCCGGGTGAAAAACTTCAACAATAAAGCCAGCAGCCAAGAGCTAGGAAACTTCTTCCCCAATAGCCTTGCGCCTCTCCTCATTGAACCGTCGTAGGAACTGTATGATCGGTTTAAACTTTGGATCCACATTAAGGTTGTGCTCAGCGAATTCTCTCAGTACACCCGGCATGCCAGAAGGTTTCCATGCAAAGATGTCCCGATTCTCACGGATGAATTCGATGAGCGTGGTTTCCTATTTGGGATCCATATGAGCTCCAATGATGAAATTCTTAGATGAGTCGCTCGGATTGAAATCTACTGCCTTGGTATCATCCGCTGAAAATTTGAGGGGCGACTCAACCTCTGTGGTGGGCTTTTTCAGGGGGGTCATATCCTCCGGATCGACATTCTCCTTATAAAACTTAAGCTCCTCCTAAGCGCAATTGGACTCCGCGTAAGCTACATCCCCTTCTTCACACTCAATAGCCGTGTTTCGGTTACCATGAATGGTAATGGTACCGTTTAAGCCGGGCATCTTGAGCTGCAAGTAAACATACCAGGGCCGAGCCATGAACTTAGCATAAGCCGGCCGTCCAAACAAGGCATGATAAGGGCTCTTGATCTTCACCACCTCAAACCATAAGGACTCCACTTTGTAGTTGTATTCATCGCCAAAAGCTATTTCCAAAGAAATCCTGCCCACTGGATGCGCCGACTTACCCGGCACCACACCATGAAAAATAGTGGACGAAGGTTTTAAGTCCTTGTCAAGCAACTTCATCCGCCGGAAGGTGTCATAATAAAGGATGTTTATGCTACTACTGCCATCCATGAGCACCTTGTTCAACATATATCCACCCACTTGGGGGGCCACAACCAAAGCCAGCCGCCCCGGGTCATCAACGCGTGGCGGGTGATCTTCACGGTTCATGTTATGTCATATTCAGACCACTTTAGATACTATGGAAGAGCCGGCGTAATCGCATTGACTGCCCGTTTACGTAACTTCTGGTCCCGTCTATTGAGGCTAGTCGTGAAGACATGGTATTGCCCGGAGCTGAGCTCCTTCGGATTACTCTGAAAGCCGGACTGATTTTGTTGTTGCTGCTGTTGTTGATTATTATTACCAGTATGCAACTGTTGTCCCCCGTGATTATCCTGACCCGGATTACCGAATGCTGAACCGCCAGAGCATCATCATGAAATATTTGGCACAAACCGCCTCGCTAACATCTAGCATCTCCATGGCCAGCTCCTAGCTTTCCACCCAGGCCTCTGGGGGAAGATCAGCGGTGTAGTTTGGGACCTTGCGGGGACCTTTAAAGTCTTTCGGCACCCGCTCGCTTCGTACAACCAGCGATAGACACGGCAGCCCCCCCCTCCCGTCCTGGAGATTACACCTGCCTCTATGGAAACGGAAGGCCCGGGCTATTGGCAAGCGGGCCTAGCTAGCGCCTCTTGCGGGCTTCCCGCATGGTCTACACGTGCCTGTGTATCTCTTCGTGGTTGGTGACCCGTTGGAATTTCTCTGCGATGATTACTGCTGGAACCTGCTGGTGACTCGTAGCGCCGGCTAAAGCTACGGCTGGGAAGAGGGGTTGAATGGACGTCGCTTCGGTTGTGAGCGTACCTCTCTTGCTGGGCCATGGCCGTCTGCAAGTACCTGATGGCGTTCCGCACATCCTCCACAAAGGGTGCTTCATCCGGGATAGGGATCGTCTCAAGCCGGATGGCAGCTGCTACCATGTTCTCAGCCGGGTTAGAATAATGACCCACCGGTGTTGGAAAGCCCCCAGGTGAAGTTGGGTTATGTTGGGCCGGATGAGTCCTTGGCCGCTCCGCTGGGCGGCTCCCGGGTGCGCCCGCGGCTCGCCCCGCGCCTGGGGTATTAAAGAGGTTCCTTGCTTCATAACGATCGAGTAGACGGGACTGATGCCTCCTCCTGTGTACCGCCGCTGCTGACCTTTGCTCCAGCCCTAGACGGAAAGCATCTGTCCTGATACGTTCTACTTCTTCTTCCATCTGCATCTTCAACTCAGCCATCCTTTGTCGTTGCTCTGCCATCCGACCCTTGATCCGTGCAATCTCTATATTCTGAGCTTCTTGATTATCTGGTGTCACCTAAGTGGCCATGAGAGCCACCAGTTCATCCATCAGCTCTACCAAAACTTGAGCCGGTGGCAGCTGGCCATCACCCGAAGCGGCGGCTCCCGTGGCTGTACTACCAGCGGCTGGGGCTGATCCTACCATGAACACCGCTGCATGAACTGTAGGTTTTAAAGCATCGGACTCAAAACCATCCAACTCAGAGTATGCATTGTCACAACCCCCAAGGCCACCGTTGCAGAGTTGGTACATTGATTATGTTTCTCCACTTGAAGATTCATCTTCTGAATAGACAAGGGTTTCATGTGACCCGGAAGCTTCCAGATCCCTACCTTGCGTGAAGCCTACGAAGACATGCTTCTGACCCAGATTGGCACGAACAGGCCACACGTTACTTGCAGACCGGAGACGCCGAGCCGGCTCGATGATGTTGGTGCAGATGTCCGGCCCGGGTGTAGATCCATCAGCCTTTCCGATAAAGACATGAATCCCGCCGAACGGGACCCGGAATACATACTCCACGGACTCAGCATCAAGCCCCCAGCCGAAATCGTCGATGTAGAACCGGCCATGGCGACTCTTGCTCATCCTTCCGACTACGTATCCCTCGAGCCCCGGGAGAGAGCCCTTTGAGAACTCAACACCACCAAGCGCAGGCCCCACGGTGGGCGCCAACTGTCGTGGATTTATCACGGCAGATGTTCGGGTGAACGGACTTGGATTCGAGGCCATCGCCAATGTGATGGACTCAAAGGGGTTAATTGGGATGAAGGACACGGGTTTACCCAGGTTCAGCCCCTCAAGTCGAGGTAATAGCCTACGTCCTGCTTGCGCTTGTATTGCTTGTTGTATCGATTACAAGGGAGCTAAAGCTGGACCTAGTTCTCGATCACCTCATCTCTAAGTTGCCCCGGGTCTGCCTTTATATAGGAGGTCAAGACCACAGGTCTTACAATTGCTTAACCGAGTATCATTGTCTCTCCAAGTCTTCCTCTATCTTCTCGTCCAAGCTGTCCCCGAGCGGCTTACACGCCCGGGTCTTCTCCGTCCGGGCCACCTTGCGGGCCACACCATGAGCGGCATATCTTCCTGGGCCGTAGGCTTTACGGCTCACCCTTGGGCTGGCTTACGAGCCATCAATGTGACCCGGGGCCGTAAGGGCGGGTCATATCACGGGGTTATATCCCCAACAAGTCCCCTGCACCACCGGATCAACTACTCAAGCCTGTCAACCGGGAGTGGCCACACGAGCTGGATGGTCTGTCTGGTCGAATGTGACAGCATATTGAGACCATCTGAGGTAGCTGGGGGTGTCTGGCACAGCCATGTTGATTTCTCTATTGATGACTTTCAGACGACTCTTGATCTCGACATCAGCAAAGATCACTAGTGTTGCAATGACATCTGGGATTGTTTCCTTTTCCTCATCTTCATCTTCTTTTCCACAAGATTTCACGCTCGACTGATCTCCCTTGAACTGCTGGATAAGGGTTCGACACTATCGAGTGGTGTGCTTGGGAAAAGTCAGGTTGCCTTCTGCATCTTTCCTTGTGTGAATTATACACGGCTGATCCAAGATATCAGTTCCTGACTGACCCTTCCCCTTCTTGGGGGCATACTGAGCCTTCGCTTTGCCCTTGTTGTTTGACTGAGTCGCTAGTGCCGATGCCTCTGTCGGAGCCGGGTCTTCAGCCTTCCGCTTTCGTTTCCGATTGTTGCCACCGCCAGACTCGTTGGTGACTGTTTTTCCTTTGCCGCTATGGAGGCGGTCTTCTTCCTCACCATTGGCGTAGTGAGTGGAAATTTCCATCATCTTGCCGAGTGAAATGTCACCAGTGCACCTGAACTTCAGGTACAACTCCCTGTATCTCACACCGGCCTTGAAGGCACAAACGGCCTGGTGTTCCGACA
Organism: Hordeum marinum; assembly: GCA_022496015.1. Classification (NCBI taxonomy): domain Eukaryota; kingdom Viridiplantae; phylum Streptophyta; class Magnoliopsida; order Poales; family Poaceae; genus Hordeum; species Hordeum marinum. The sequence continues at coordinate 387,530,872 of CM039678.1, forward strand.
CATTCTCCACCATATGATGCAGGGTGGACCATCACTGAATATAATCCCTTAAGGTTTCATCGGGCTTCTGGACGCTGTGCTGTAAGTTGACCAGACCCGTGGGGCACTTGCAAGTGTCCTCAAAGGTTCGGACAAACACTCGGGCAAGATCTTCCCAACAATGTATGCTGGAAGGAGCCAAACAATTCAACAAAGCTAGAGCTGAACCATCCAACATGAGGGGCAGGTGCTTCATTGCGACATTGTCATTTCTGCCGCCAATCTGCATAGCCACTCGGTAATCATCTAACCAAGTCTCTAGTTTTGTTTAACCAGAAAACTTTCTGATCCCCGCCGTCATTCTGAAGTTGGGGGGAATCTCTGCAGAACGTATAGCTTTACTAAAACACTCAGGACCAGACACCACAGCTGAGCTTCCACTCGGAACATCTCTGTCGAGTCCTTCCCTATAGGCTCTGCTCTTGTCGATCCGCTTCTTAACCAGATAGGCGCAGGCGTCAAAGTCCGCGTCCCGCTCGTCACCGTGGGAGTGCCTGTCATCCTGGCGTCGGGGCGCGTATGGACCACGCGCTGGCCACCTCCTTCGTGCCTGCCTGGCTGCCTCCTCGTCGCGCTGGCGATAGGATAGGCTCCGCCGCCGCCTGGACCCGTCCCCCCTCGCCATTCCTCTCTTCACCTCTCCCCTGCTTCCCCCTCGCCGGACTGAAACCGCTAGTGATTCACCGCCCTCCGTGCGTCCCCGACCATGCCTCGGTGCCAGAAGCCCCTCCGGTGAGGCCCCGATTCCATCGCCGTTCCCCTCGTCCAGCCCCGTCGGTAGCCAGAGCCGAGCGCAGCTCGCCGCCGGCCATGGAATAGCTGTGGCCACCGCGGCCAAAGCTCGCTCCCGACCACGGGCTCGTGCTCGTAGCGTCCCCAGGAGCCCGTAGCTCCTCCTCCCATAGCCTGTAGCGCCGTAGTCGGTCCTTCCCGAGCCATCACCGCCGCTCAGCTCGACGTGGTCATCGTCTCCGGCGACCCGAGCCCCCTCTGCTTCCCTGCTAGACGCGCGCATGCACGGGCTACCTCCCGGTGTCCTCCACGTGCCAAATCGTCGCCGGAGGTGCAACTCCGATGGGTCGCCGTCGTGCTGTTGGTCGCCGCTAGCCCCGCTCCTGTGGGCACCGACGTGGACGGCCATTAGGGGCTAATCCCCCTCTTAATTAGGCCCCGAGCCACTAACCAGTGGGCCCTAGCTGCGGGTCAAACCCTGGTCAGCAAGGGAATTAGGCCCGTGTCACTGACTTGCGGGCCCCGCACGTCAGGTTTGACCTGGCCTGGTCAGCCGACCAGCTGATGTCGTAGTGACGTTAGGTTGACGTCATATTTCATTTTCTAGTTTTAAAATAATTCCAGAAATTGTTTAAAAGTTTAAAAATTCAGATAAATTAATTTGTAAATCAGATGAAAATAATTTATATAAGAAAATTTATCAGAAAAATCCAATGAATCTAATGGTGCTATTATCATGCATGTTAGAGCGACCTATGTAGAAGAATATTGACACTTGCTAATAGGTTAAAATATGGAATTTGAAATGGAGAATGATTTTGAACCTATATTCAAACTCACTTCAAATTAACTTGGACAAAAGCTGCATTAGCTCATCCATACATGGTGCCATGTCATGATCATGCATCATATTGTTGCACTTGCGTGTATTGATTGCTTTTTATCTGCATTACGGTAGGCCCTGCTTCTGAGGATAACCCCGAGTATTCCAACGAAGGAGAGAACCTTCCCGCTACCCAGCAAGGCAAGCACCCCCCCTTGATCATTCTGATAACATCCCACTCTCTAGCTCCTGCTCTTGTTTATTGCATTAGGACAACCGTTCACATGTTTGTCATACACGGTAGATGAACCTACTCTTCTGCATGACCTGTCATTTTCACAATCAATAGCTAAACCTTGCATACCTGGTAGATGCTTGTGCCATGATGTGCCTAGCTTACTTTGCCCGCTATGCTCGCTATGCTTAGGGTTGTATCAGGTCTGTTTCATCTGGGTGATGAACTGGAGTGCAACTATGCTGTTCTGATGTGATAAGCTTATGATGAACTCGATTTGGTAAAGGTAGCGATGAGAGGCTATGTAGGAGTACATAGCGGGTTGTCTCATTGGGACCGTTCTTAGGAACTGAGTTCCGTGTTTGTGATCCAAGACTAGATACTACCACATACTAGGCCCTGAAATATGACCCCGCTCGACTTATCAGTCGCTTAGTCCTTAGTCCAGGAGTTGCAAGTAGTTTCTGGTGTTTATAGCATGCTGGAGGCCGTGTGTAGTGCTGACCCTAGGGGTGGGCTACGATGCGGTAGGCAGTGGCTTGGTGTACCAAGGGTCACCCGAATGGTGGGCTTGGGAACCCTGCGCACATCGTTTGGAGCCGTAGCAGAAACTTTGACGACTTCCGTGCGGGTTCAGTCTCAAATAGGCGATAGCCTGGACTAGAGGTCTTATGTGATTGACGATCATGGCCAACTCCCTCGCTGGGATTCCACTTGAAGGTTGCCGAGGTGCATGGTTTTCACAGCACACGGCGATAAGTGGCAAGAGCGTACGTGAAGAAGTACACCCCTGCAGGGTATGAAACTATTCAAATAGCCGCGTCCTCAGATATGGACTACTCAGATAACTTATGTTGTTCAGAGATAATCAAATGGATACTCATAAAAATATAAGACAAGTGTGGGTATCGTGGATGGCACTCTCCCAGGAGAGGGAAGTGAATCCATGGTGGTGTATTGTCATGGATTTAGTGGACTCGTGTGCGATAACTAAAATCTAAACAAAGAGCTAAAAATGGTGTAGTGTAGGTTACCCACGAGTCAAAGCTGGCATTGCTGCATAAACTCCACCACCACCCCTTGTTGATACATGAGCATGAATAGTCTAGGTCCGCTTTAAAGACTTGCTGAGTATGTTTGTACTCATGTTTGCTTAATAAATGTTGTAGATGAGACCCAGGACCCATCAGGTGGGTTCTTTCTAGATGTCGACGATGCCGAATAGCTGGTGTTCTAGCTACGACCTATGCCCCGTGGCGGGTTGTAGATAGTTAGGCCATGTTCCCTTTTACCCTTTCATCTGTTTGTACTCAGATAGCGTATCCTTCCGCTTGGTTTGTATGAACTTGTTTGTATGACTTGAGTGTCGAGTCATGTGACCCCTATCTGTAAGAACATGTTATGCAAGGCTCGTCTAAGCCCCTTAAATAAAAGTTGTTGTATGGTTATGTTGTGATGCCACGGTTGTATCTATGCATATCGGGCATGTCGTGCGTATGTTAGACGTGCAACGGTATGTATGGGATCCAACACCTAGTCATGTGCCTTTAGTAGTACTCTACAGGAAACTGCCTCTTTGTGCTTCCACCGAGCCATGGTAGCTTGCTACTGCTCCGGACACATTGATCGACCGGCATGTATCCTTCTTTGCTGTTGTGTCTGTTCCTTCGGGTAAATGTCTCGCTGTGTAATGGAGTCCCTGTAGCCTGCTACAACTCGTCTACGTGCAGTGATGGCATTTATGTCTCACGACATAATGGAGTCCTTGTAGCTTGCTATGACTTGTCTACACACGCGTGAGCCCAACACCTGCATTGCTGGGTTACGTATGTCTGTTTCCAAACAGATGTGCCACTTGGGTTCTATGACTAGTCATGTCGGCCCGGGTTTTCTGTCGTTTGATTGCCAGCGACATGTTCACATACATGAGCCAAAAGACGCAAACAGTCCTGGCTAAGGTAAGGCTGCAGCCGTGGAGCTTACCATGCATGAGGCCGCAAAGTGATGTGATATGTTACAGTCTGGATTCATATGACTTAGGATCGGGGTCCCGACAGAAATCTACTCAAAACATCATAGGATGGCAACACATCATTGGATCATAATATGTGGCATAAATCACCATGTTCAAGTAAGGGATTACAGCGGGGTGCGGGTGAGTGGAATGCAAAAAGGAGATGAGGATAGTGATGAAGAAGGTGATGTTGATGAAGACGATCACCATGGTGATAATTCCCCCAGTGGCACTCTGGCACCACCGGGAGAGAGGGGACAGGGTCTCCCCCTTGTGCTTCCTCCTCCATGGCCTCCCCCCTCTATGGGGAGAGGTTATCCCTTTGGTCCTTGGCCTCCATGGTGTTTATGGCCCCTCCGGGACGATGAAGATGGCGTCCGGTGATGGTGACTCCCTTCGGCAGGATGCTAGAGAGGGCCAAGATTGGTTTTTAGCGGCTCTGGAGGTGTGCAGTGGCGGAACTCCGATCTAGGTTTCTTTTAGGTTATTTCTGGATTTATAGGAATTTTTTGCGTCGATCTCACGTCAAGGGGGGTCACGAAGGAGTCACAAACCTCCTAGGAACGACCAACCCCCTGGCCGCGCCTGGCAGGCTTGTCGCCTGCTCGTGGCTCTTATGGCCTAGCTCCAATGCTTAAGGGGTCTCTTTTGGTCCACCAAAAATCGTACAAAATTTTAAGCCCATTCCCAAAACTTTTATTTCTGCACAAAAAACGACACCATGGTAGCTCTACTGAAAACAACGTCAGTCTGGGTTAGTTCTAATAAAATCATACCAAAATCATATATAATTATTGTAAACATGGCATGAATACTTCATAAATTATAGATATGTTGGAGACGTATCAGCATCCCCAAGCTTAAGTCCTGCTCGCCCTCGATTAGGTAAATGATAAAAGAAATAATTTATGAAGTGCGAATGCTAGCAAGTGCACAAGTTTGATCAATGATAGTTCCAATCACTTTTTCTAGCATCATTATATATAATAAACTGTATCTCATCTCATAAAAATTCTTATGATGAAGTAACAAGCTATCCACATGTTAAAGTACAGGCTAACAAACTATGCTTTCAGTCACCAAGCAATTGCAATTCATCTAATTTTCAGGAAGGGTCTATGTAACAGCTTTGATTTAGCAAATTCCAGATACTCAACTATCATATAGTCTTCCATGATTGCTAACACTCAAAGCAAATTTTTAGAACAAATAGCATTCATCGAACACACAGAAAGAAAGGGGCTTAATGTTTTGCCTCCAAACTTATTTACCATATAGATAATTGTCAACAATAATAATTCATGATCAAATATATTTGAATAGCCATATATGCTTGCATCTTTCCCCACCACATGATGCTTTCCAACTAAAGAATAATTAAGGTTGAACTAAGAAGGAATAGTATTGACTCTTGCATAAAAGTTAATACATGAAAGTAAAAGATAGGCCCTTTGCATAGGGAAGCAGGGACTTGCATATGTGCCAGAGCTCGAGCTTTTAAAACAGAGATGAATAATAATTTTGAGAGGTATGCTTTTATTGTCACCATAACAACAGAGAGATCTTTGTATCTTCCATGCTAGATACATTATAGGCGGTTCCCAATCAGAATGGTAAAGTTTTTACTCCTCCTCCACCAATCAATCACACTCCATGGTGAGCCAAATCCACGGGTACCATCCATACCAACAACATTCCTGGTGGAGTTTTGTTTAATTATTTGCATTTTTTATTTCGGGACTGGGAGTCCCTATTACCACCCACTTTCTCGTGAATGATAGTGAATCAACACATATCGTGAGAATAACCCACCTAGCATGGAAGATACTTACAGTCCCTAGTTACTATATGAGCGATTCGGGCATAAAATAATAATAATATTTGAAGGTTTAGAGTTTGGCACATGCAAATTTACTTGGAACAACAGGTAAATATTGTACATAGGTAGGTATGGTGGACTCATATGTAACAACTTGGCTCAAGGATTTGGATGCACAAGTAGTATCTCTACTTAGTACGGATTTTTGGCTCGCAAAATGTTCTAAACAAGCACCACATGTTGGAGGATCCATAACAATATAACTTCTATGCAAATATATTGTCTTCCTTGTCCAACTTCAACTATTTTTCTCAAGTTTGAAAATAATTAATGGGTATTCATAATCATAGAAGATGTCCAGGATAGTATATTTATATGTGAAATCTCTCTTCCTTCAATATTATTTCATGAATTGTTCAAGTGACCAACGTAGTGTTTGCTAACTTTCAATAAATTTTACACATATACTTGTTGTGTGTGAAGTTATTACTCCCCATGGGATAAGTGTATGAAGCATTTTTAATTTCATATTTATGATATTCAATTCATTCAATCATTTACTCATAGGATATAAGTGAAGCATGAGAGTGAATGACAAACTACTCCAAAAGATATAAATGAAGATCAATGCGTAGTCAATTAGTTAAATAGCCATGTGAGTACTCTGTCTTATTAAAAATTTCAGATCCAACTATTTTATTGAAACAGAAAACAAAATAAAAATGGCACTCCAAGAATAGCATGCAACATGTGAACCAATAAAAATTTAGGCTCAGTATAGGCTAACCGATAATTGTTAATGAAGAGAGGTGGAATGCGTACCATCCCCAAGCTTAGATACTTGAGAGTTCTTAAAATATTTTCTTGGGGTGCCTTGGTCATCCCCAATCTTGATCTTTTGTATCTTGTTCAATCCTCTCATATCCGGGTTTCACCTATTCTCAAAAACTTCATCCACACAAAACTCAAAACGAACCCGTGAGATATGTTAGTACACATAAGAACAAATCAACACTTCATGTACTGCCAAGACAAGTTGCACAATAATTTTCAAACATTATATATTTTATAATATCATTTCCTTAATTTGTATCTACCAATATAGGCTATGGAAACTATAGGATAAGTAGATAACAAAACTATGACAGCAATCTGTCCAAACAGAATAGTCTGTAGCAATTTATTATAACAGTGTACCTATGTAACTCAAGAACTTCTGAAAAATTAGGAAATGCTAAGGGATTTAAATTAACACACTGTGTATAAATTTCATAAACTTTTCACATTCCAGTAAAATATTAAAATTCAAACACTTCAACATAAGTTTCTATTTTTATACAGCACACATCAAACATGCAATTCAAGCATCCTAAAGGCAATTCTGGGAACCTTTTTTAAAAAAGATTATAAATAACACCTAACAGAGAAAAACAAAATAAAATGATGCTCCAAGAAAAACTCATATTATGTGACGAATAAAAAAATAGCTCCAAGTAAGATATACCGATAGTGTTGAAGACGAAAGAGGGGATGCCTTTCGGGGCATCCCCAAGCTTAGACGCTTGAGTATTACTTGAATATTACCTCGGAGTGCCTTGGGAATACCCAATATTAGGTTCTTGTCACTTATTATTCTCCTCATATTGGTGTCTCACCCAAAACTTGAAAACTTCAATCACACAAAATTTAAGGGAACTTTGTGAGAAGGGTTAGTGTAGTAGAGATAAATCATTCACTTAGGTACTGTCAAGACAAGATTCATAATTATTACACATGATAACTACTGTATTACATCATTCCCACAATTTATATTACTCAATATAAGCTATAGGAACACATCAAACAAGAAAAACTATGCATGCAAAACAGAATCTGTCAAAAACAAAACAGTCTGTAAAGATGTGAATGATCACCAAACTTCCCTAACTCTAAACATTCTGAAAAATTAGGATATGTCACATAATTTTCATAGAAATTTTTTGTAAAAATTTCAGATTTTTTTTACTATCCAGTAAAATCAGATAATTCATATTTTGGACGCAAAACTTTTTGTTTTTGCACAAAATCAAACAAGCAAGTATCCACACTATCCCAAAGGCTTTACTTGGCACATTATTGAAATAAAATGCAAAAAAAAGGATTAATACAGTATCTTAATCATATGAACACATAAAAACAGAATGTAAAAGTGTTGGGTTGTCTCCCAAGAAGTGCTTTTCTTTAATACCTTTTTAGCTAGCCATGATATTTCAATGATACTCTTCCAAGCCAAATTCCGATGATCATTATATTCATACTCTAAAAAATATAAGTGGAGTTCATAGAGAATTCTAAAAATAAATGAAGGACTAACTCATAATAGAAGTGTGCATAAATGAAAATAAAAACACTACAGACGCATATCATGTGAACAAAACAAAAACCGAGGTATACCAATAATTGTTGAAGAATAAAGATGGGATACCTTCCGGGGCATCCCCAAGCTTGGATGCTTGAGTCTCCTCGAAATATTTATTTGGGTTGCCTTGGGAATCCCCAAGATTGAACTCTTGTCTCTCCATATTCTTCTTATATCGATACCTCCTCGATCTTCGAACACTTCATTCACTCAAAACTTAACAAACCCTCGTGAGACCCGTTAGTATAATAAAGCTAATTACTACTTTAAGTACTGTCGTAAACTCATTCCAACTTCATATTAGCATTATATATACTGTTTTACAACTTCACCGTGGTTCATACCCCCCGATAGAAGCCATAGATTCATCAAAATAAGGGAACCATGCATAGAAAACAGAATCTGTCAAAAACAGGACAGTCTGTAGTAATCTAAAAACTTCGTATCCTTCTGTAACTTAACAAATTCTGAAAAAATTGCAAAAATAAAAATATTTCATAGAAGTCCTGTATAAAAATTTGATAAACTTTTCATGTTCCAGTCAAAATGTAAATTCACGCACTATAGGTAAAGTATTTGTTTTTGCACTGCACACACAAAACAAGCATTATAATCATCCTAAAAGCAAATCCTTGCACATTATTTTTATAATACAATGGATATATAAAAGGTGATAATTGTTTTTTATAATCTTCCATGAAAAATTCTACATTGTTTCCATGAGCATGAATGCAAGTGTTCAAGGTCGACCCTCACTTCTCCAATGCACAACCTTCCAATCACTTCTCTTTTTCAAAAACTTATTAGGCATAAGTAACGCTACTTGTATTTTTCATTTTTTTAATTTTTTCACACACAACTAAAGAAATCAAAAAGGTAAAACAAAATCTGTATAGTGAAGAAAGTAAACAAGCACACACGAGAATATCAACCCCACGCTATTGCTCCCCGGCAACGGTGCCAGAAAAGAGCTTGATAATCCCCAAGTGCAAGGAATCATCGTAGCAATTTCCAAAGGTGTAAGTGATAAGTATGGAGTTTCAAACCCACAAGGAGCTAAAGGTAAGATCAATACTCTCTCAAGTCCTATCTGCCATCGATACGACTCTACGTACACTGAACGTTTGCTTCCATCTAGAAACGAGAAATAAAACTACGTTGTGGGTCTAAAGAGAATAGTTTTGCATGATGACGGAGAACTAAATATAAAATAGGTGATTTTATCATAATATTACAATATACTACAAATATCGAGTGTGGAAAATGATGGGTCAGTGTGTGGAATCATCCTAGGCAATTATTAACAAGCTCGGAAATCATTATTGCAATTTTATATGAGGGAGAGGCATAGGCTAACATACTTTCTATACTTGGATCATATGCACTTATGATTGGAACTCTATCAAGCATCCGCAACTACTAAAGATCATTAAGGTAAAACCCAACCATAGCATTAAAGCATCAAGTTCCCTTTATCCCATACGCAACAACCCCTTACTTGGGTTTATGCTTCTGTCACTCAAGCAACCCACTATAAGCGAATCATGAACGTATTGCAACACCCTACAGCAGGAATCCTTCATGTGTGCGCGTCACGGAAGGCACCATAGGACAGAACCAACATAACATACAACTCAAACCAATCTAGATCATCAATCTATGCAAAGGACAAAAGAAATCTACTCAAAACATCATACGATGGCAACACATCATTGGATCATAATATGTGGAATAATGCACCATGTTCAAGTAGGGGATTACAGCGGGGTGCGGGAGAGTGGACCGCTAAAAGGAGACGAGGATGGTGATGAAGAAGGTGATGTTGATGAACACGATCACCGCGGCGATGGTTCCCCCGGTGGCACTCCGGCACCACCGGGAGAGAGGGGGAGAGGGTCTCCCCCTTGTGATTCCTCCTCCATGGACTCCCCCTCTATGGGGAGAGGTTCTCCCTCTGGTCCTTGGCCTCCATGGTGTTGATGGCCCCTCCGAGACGATGAAGATGGCCTCCGGTGATGGTGACCTGGGCCACAAGAGCCACGAGGAGGCGACAAGCTTGCCAGGCGCGGCTAGGGGGTGGCCGCGCCTAGAAGGCTTGTGACTCCCTCGTGGCCCCCCTTGACGTGAGATCGACGCCAAAAATTTCTATAAATCCAGAAACCACCGAAAAGAAACCTAGATCGAGAGTTCCACCACCTCACACCTCCAGAGCCACGAAAAATCAATCTTCACCCTCTCTGGCAACCTGCCAGATGTCATTTGGTCCACAAAAAATCATACTAAATTTTCAGCCCATTTCGATAACTTTTATTTCTGCACAAAAAAACGACACCATGGTAGCTCTGCTAAAAACAACGTCAGTCCAGGTTAGTTCTAATAAAATCATATAGAATTATTGTAAACATGGCATGAATACTTCATAAATTATAGATACGTTGGAGATGTATCAAGATTTGTTTTGAACCAGCATCAACTTGGGAGCCAAGGAAGCACCTGGGGGAGGCCCATGGGGCCGACAACACACCAGGGTGCGCCAAAGGCTCCAGGCGCGCCATCATGGGTTGTGAGGCTCACGCGGGTCTCCTACACTGCCTCTCAACTCTATAAATCCTTAGAAATTCTGAAAATCCTAGATGAGTCCACGAAACATAATTCCAGCCACCGCAAGTTCGAGTAAACATGAGATCCAATCTAACACCATCACGGAGGGGTTCATCATCCTCATGGGTGCCTCTCGGATGATGCGTGAGTAGTCCACCATAGACCTACGGGTTCGTAGGAAGTAGCTAGATGGCTTCCTCTATCTCTTTTGATTCTGAATACAATGGTCTCTTGGAGATCTATTTGATATAATGAGTTTTTGCTATGTGTTTGTTGGGATCCAATGAAGTTTGAGTTCATGACCAGTTTGTATCCATGAATATTATTTGAGTCTTGTTTGATCTCATATATGCATGATCATTTAAAGCCTCGAATTTCTTGTTCGAATCTTTGGTTTAGTTAGGCCAACTAGATCAATTTTTCTTGCCATGGGAACAGGTTCTTTGTGATGGGTTCGATCTTGCGGTGACCTCTCAGAGTGACAGAAGGGGCAGCGAGGCACGCGTGTATCATTGCTATTAAGGATAACAAGATGGGATCTATGCCTAGATGAATAGATATTGTCTACATCATATCATCATTCTAATTGCATTACTCCGTTTCTCCATGAACTTAATACACTACATGCATGCTGGATAGCGGTCGATGTGTGTTGTAACAGTAGTAGATGCAGAATCATTCCGGTCTACTAATCTTGGACGTGATGCCTACATATGGATCATTGCCTTGGATATCATCGTGATTATTTGATCGTGTATCAATTGCCCAATAGTAACTTGTTTAGCGACAAGGTGCTATTTTCTTGAGAGAAGCCACTAATGAAATCTACGGCCCCCGGGTCTATCCTTTTAATATATTTCCTTCCAATCTATCTTTTTATGTATTTGTTTTCAGATCTATTATTCCAAAAACCTAAAAATACCGCTGAAATTTTTATTTGCATCTTTTATTTTGTGTTCTTGTGCGATCTATTCATCCAATCTCATGCAAACCAATCTATCTTTTACCGAGGAGACATTGACAACCTCTCTTACGCGTCGGGTTGCAAGCTTTTGTTTTTTGTGTGCAGGTACCGTTTACATAGTGTTGCTTGGGTCTCCTACTAGTTCGATAACCTTGGTTTCATAACTGAGGGAAATACTTACCGTAGTTATGTTGCATCATCATTTCCTCTTTGGGGAAATACCGACGCAGTCTCACGCCATGTCAGGAGCGCTTCTATGGTTTTTGGAATATATGTGAATTTATAGGCCAAAGAGGGGCGTCAGGAGGCGCACGAGGTAAGCACAAGCCATCATCCTCCCGAAGCTTCCAGTTCTTTTTTTGGTCCAAAAAAACCATCAAAAAGTTTCATGGCAATTGGACTTCGTTTGATACTGTAAACCTGAAAAGTCAAAAACACATAGAAAACAACAACTGGCACTGGGCACTGGGTCAATAGGTTAGTGCTCAAAAATATTATAAATTTGTAAACAAATGCCCAAAAAGTATCCGAGAATGATAATATATTAGCATGGAACAATCAAACATTATAAATACGTTGGAGACGTATCACTAAACTTATAAGAAGTATCAATTTCCAGAAAAGATTTAACACAATCAAACTTAAGCTTTATACCTGACTCTTTACCTTTCTCGAATTCCCAATCTTCAGAGTTGCGTTTAATTCTTTCCATAAAATCATATTTGAATTTAATAGTCCTCTTTATGTAGGAACCAATAGAACAAGAATCGAGTTTTAATTGATCATCATGAGAAAGCCGAGCATAAATTTTTTGTACAATCATCTCTCTTGAGAGCTCATGGTTGGGGCAAGTGTGCATCATAGATTTAAGCCTCCCCAAGCTTGAGCTATGCTTTGTCCTTCATGAGGCCAGCAATTATATATAAAGTGCCGATCACAATTGATTAGATGCATAGGATAAAACTTGTGATCAAATTCCAGCCTCAAGCGATTCCAGTCCCATGATCCAATATCATCCAATAGCCTATACCACATCAATGCTTTTCCCTCCAAAGAGAAAGGGAAAACCTTGTCTCTGACCTCGTCTCCAAGTAAACCTGCAAGCTTAAATAATCCACAGATCTCATCTACATATATCAAGTAGTAATCCTCTATTCCTAAGTAGCTACAACCCACTACCTAATTTTCCTAACCATGAAACCATGACACAAAAGCAAGTATGCATGCAAGACATAAATAACATATTTTGCACTACTCTACGCATGCAATGGTGCCACATCATCAACTCATGCATATTAGTCATAAGTAGGTTTTTGCATTAGAGTTCATCCTCCATATTTTGTTAGAAATTACATTGTAACTATAATATGCACTCTCTTTTTATACGCTTTGTATTTTATTGTTTTTAAGCATACATTCATTTTCCAATAGTTTTATTTTAATTTTTTAGAACAACTATTTATCTATTCTTTAGCAATGTTCCCGCGGCAACGCGTGGGGCGTCATCTAGTTAGGATTGTTGTACCGTCATAAGAATTAGCTAGCAGCTTCTCTACCATACCCAAAGGAATCTCATAATAAATATTTTTAGTAGGTTCATCAGGTTGAGAGGCAACCTTTTCCACTTCCGTTCGAGGCGAAGATGCCTCGAACAAGCCACTCAAAGGGTGACCGTCGATAGTAAAAAGCAGCCGTAAATTTCAGCACGTACCGAAAATGTTTCCACTTAGCAAAGGCGCTTCACTCCCCGGCAATGATGCCAAAAAAGAGTCTTGATAAACCACATTGTAACATCCCAAAATTTCATTTTGGAATGTTATGATATATAGCCATGCATCATCATCATATTGTTTGAATGAATATAATGGTTGAAGTGCTTCTTTTGAATTTCTGAAATGTCACTTTCATTTTTCCCTTTTCTTGTTCCACCTATTTGAAAACCTCTGGAAAAGTTCAAAGAAAAGAGGGGAGTAACATGACACTCCACACCAGGGGCATCTTGGTGAAATATTTGAACAATAAAACCAGGGGGCTATTTGAGAAATTTTTGCAAAAGGATTTAAAATCAAATAAGCATTTTTCTGAAAAATAAATTTTTTCAAAGTATTCAATATGATAGAGTAAAAATGTTCATTGAATAGCATTAATTCTCCTGGTCATTTTGATATATATATTTCCTATATTTGGAAATGTTTTGAATGCTTTTAAATGAGTTTTACTGCTCTTGATATTAAAAAGGAAACGTTTTAATTCAAAACGGGCCGGCCCACAGCAGTTAATTCCCGAAACCGCTCCGAGCCGACCGACCGACGCGCTGATGCTGCCCTCCCTCTCTCTGATGCCCCGGACCCACCGTCCGATCCCGAAGACGCCACGGTCGCCTTCCTCCTCGCGTCGACAGAACCTCGCCGGCGATTCCTCCTCTCCGGATCTCCCTCCTCTTTCCTTCCCCGACCACCGCTCCGGCCCTATAAGTAGCCCCGACCCTCCGCTCCTCATTCCACCCCCGGGCCCCCACTCTACCTCGCCAGAGCGCTGCCCACACCCTCGCCGGAGTTCGGATCCCCACCGAAGCTCCCGGAGCTCGTGCCCGTCGCCTTTGTCGTCCCCACTCCTCTCCGACACCACCAGAGTGCGCAGGAGCCTCGCCGCTGTCGTTTGAAGCCCTCGGACGCTATCCCCAACCACCGAAGCGCCGCCCCTGATGACCTCGCCACCTCGGCCACGCTCGAGAACCCCCTCGCTGGCGACCCCTTCTCTGTAAGCCCCTCTCCCTCTCTTAGTCGTTCGATCCAGATCCGACGCGTAGGATTAGATTGTTTTAAAAGCCGAACCGGTATCCTCTACAGCTCGGTCGTTCGCTCGAAACGTCAGATCTCGCACACCCCTTAGCCAACCAGAGAATGCCACGTCACCCTGTCCGTTTGATCAATTTTTTTTCTTTTCTTTTCTGTTTTAGAAAACAGAATGTTTTCTGTTTTTGTTTTTGTTATATCTTTTAAACTATTTAGTGTTTTTAGTTGATTCTTTTCGCATTAGTTCACATATTTCATGTAGTTTATGTCTGTATGCTTAGATTTCAAATTTGAGCTTTCAATTTTGAATCTAATCAAATTTGTTCAAATTACTAAAATCTGTATAACTATAGTTTAAAAATATATTTTTGAGTGAATCTTTTTGCCACTGTTTGGTATTAGTTAAACCTATCATTCTACACGATTTGAGTATTTTTTGAATAAATTTAGTTACTGTTTTTAAAAAAAACAAATTTGTTTAGTTCTTAATGTAGTTTAGTTTCCTAATTTTAATTTAATTTGAACCTGAATTAGTTTAACTTTTGTTAATAGTTTTCATGAGTTTTTGTTGTTTCAAATATTTAGGTAACATTGCTTGCTAATATTTAGAATGATTGTTTAGTTTATTGCCATGTTGTTATAGGAATCTTTATACCTTTTTCATTAGGTATAATTTTATAAAACAATTTAGTTTTACTTTCACAAACTAGTTAGATGATTAAGATAGATTTCTAATAAATAATTTTAGTAATTCAATTCTGTTAAGTAATATGATGATAATAATATTAGTGTTAATAAAATCATTGTTTAGGTTTCCTATTCCAAAGTTATAGGAACATTCTAGTTATTTTCATTTTAGTAGTGTTTCCTTACACAAAAGTTTTAGTGAAATTGATTATGTTTACTAAAATTGATTTTCTTACTATTTCTTTTTCTACTAGCTATTGCTTGGTTGTTTGTCTTAAAGTAGTAGTAGTAGAAGTTTTTGACACTAAAAATATTTTTGTGAGTCAAAATATTTTTATTTTTATTTCTTTCTCTTGATGGATACTAGTGAACGGTTTTAGTACTGTTTGTTTAACCCTGCTACATTGTGTGAATTCTTTTGTATTTATTCTTATGGTGTTCTCCTATTTGATTCGTTAGATCATCCGAAGTGTGAAGCTTGTTACCAAGAGTCACTTGATTACGAGGATCGTTAGTAAGGCAAGTCACTTTGATCATGTATACCTATGTTTTATTGCATTAGTTCTTCCATCACCCCAATTGCATGCAAAGTAGGTAAATTGGAAACTTGGTTACTTGTTGTAGTATCATGTGGTAGGTACCCCTCAACCCTTTGACCCATTGGCCCCGGGAAACGTTGTTTTACATTTTGCTATGCTATTAGTAGACGGGGTTTGTTGTGTGATTCACAAGAGTTGTGAGTTAATAATTTCAAGACCTACATGATGACCAAGTCTTCAAGACTCCAAGTTCTTCAACTTACCTCTAGGTGGATGATGGTTGAACGGCGCCCTGGAGAAACCAGTGGTTAGCCTAGATGATGCTGGAGATGTGCCAGTATTCATGCAGAAAGGTCCACCCAGGCACAAAGAGAAGGATGGATGCTTCAAGACCCAAGGCTTACCTGCACAGCCACAAGTCATTATCGGCTCTGGCTTGGTTGGATATCGTGGTGACCCTGGACAGGCGGTGCTACGAGATGTAGAAGAATGGTAGGAAAGGATGGGCACCGATAGAGTCTCAGGGAAACCCTTTAGAAGACCATGTTTTGGTCATCCGTTTCTCAAACACCCTGAAGTGCGAGAAATCAAACGGAGGTGACCAAATCTTGTGGGGAACGTGTGCAAAACTCTGCAGAGTACCCAAAACCTAATCGATTAGCCATGTCCACGGTCATGGACAGTTTGAGCCAAAGGAACTGAAACTATCTGGAACTCTCAACACAATTTAATTATATTGATGTGGGTTATAAATGTCAACTTGGGTATGAGAATTGGTTGGTGGAACCATCTCATTAATCAACCAACATTGTAGTAATTATGCATTTGCCCTCTCTTGTTGTACGAAAAATTTGGCTTTATGCAAAAACTTACTACCCCACCTGCCATATTTGCATATAGACTAGATGATTACTTTACCCCCTCTCTTGTGACTTTGCCGGCATATTCAATATGCTGACCTACACGGCTGCAACGTATCATGTTGCAGAGTACTTTTCTGACCAGGAGTGAGGATACGCTCTATGCTCGATGAGATGCCCTTGGAGTCAGATGGACTCATCTACCTTCGAAGCTTCCGCAAGTTTATGGTTTAGTTTTTCTCATGAGTTGGCCTTCAGCCACTTTATTGTAATCATTATTGCAATAAAGGACTCGATATGAGATTTCGATTAATTTATGTTGTGTGATTTCCCTTTGATATATACATTGATGTACCGTGTGTGTACCAGCATGATCTTGGGATGGTACAGAAACACCGGAGATTCGACCTTTCAGGTCGGGTCGTTACAGAAATGGTATCAGAGCACACGCTGACCGTAGGACGTAAATTCTAGGATTGGAAAAGCCTTAGGATTTATTTCTGTTTGTCTTTAAAATTCTTATACTCTCATCTACTCGTTTCTGACTTCCCTCCGATTATTTCAAAATTTATAGATGGCACCTTCATCCCAGTTTTGATCACGGAGTTTTGCCAGCCTGACGCAATGATGCCCTTTGGCAAGGAGCTGATGAGGATCGTCAGGGACGTGAGGATTGCTTTGCCGAGCATCACCGGGACTCCTATCATGTCTTTTCCACAAGACGGACGCTACAGGATCGAGGTGCACATCCCCGGGAAGACCTTTGGGAATCGGAAGGAACCCATCGACTTGAAGTTTGTGGCACCCAGCTGGATACTTGGGAGAGACATGGCCATTCATCGTGCCCATGGACGTATTCAGGAGGAATACAGAGGTGGAACCATTTCACCAGGACTCAGTGTGGTTTGTCGCAGGGATCCCAATGGAAATATCATAACCACTCCCACCGAAGACACCACCATTTCCTATATCCAGACCTTGGAGAGGCACGTAAGGACCTTGGAGCTTCGGGTATGTGCCGACACGAAGACGATCAAGAGGCTGATGAACCGCGAGATTGACCTCGAAGCTGACTTACGGGAAGCCGAGTATGAGCATGAGTATGAGGTGAAGGATTTCTTAGAGAGGATCGACAAGCTAAACACTCGCATCACAACTCTGGAGGAACAGATGGACATGGGTGAAAATCTTCATCCCGAGGGAGACATGGCTCCTTTGATCAGCAACGATGATGGCTATGAGGAGAGCACCACTGGAGGAGGCTCCGTCACCATGTACTTTTGAGGAATACTTTAGTTATGCCCCCATGTATCTTCATTTTAGTCGTTAAGGCGTAGGTCGATGTTTAGTTTGAATGGAGATTTGTATCTCAATGTTTGACTTTGAGTTGAATAAATGAATGAGTGTTTGGTGTGATATGTTTGTTGCATTGCATATGGGTAGTGAATTTCCCTTTTAGGTCATTGTTCTATTCTATTTCTCACCCCCTCGAAAAACAGCAAGATGCCTCCGCGACGTGAGCCCGACTTCACTTTCCCACCAGAGCTCACCCAACTTCTCCAGCAGCAGAATGCCCCGATGCAGCTGTTGATTCAAAATCAGACCAACAACCACAACAACCACCCTCCACCTCAAGGTGACAACCTCACCCGTTTTCTGAGACTGAATCCCCCAACCTTCTCCAGCAGCACAGAGCCCATTGTGGCAGATGATTGGCTTCGCAAGATGGAGAGGGAACTCACCACCGCAGGATGCACTGAGGCTGAAAAAGTGCGTTTTGCCGTCCATCAACTGGAGGGCCCAGCAGCTTCATGGTGGGAGAACTACACCACCACATACCCCATTGCTGATGTGACTTGGGAGCAGTTGAAGCAAGCTTTCCGCATCGCACATGTCTCAGCTGGAGCCATGAGTCTGAAGAAGCGTGAGTTTCGCAACTTATGCTAGGGGAACCGTTCCATGGCCCAGTACGTGGATGACTTCAACACGTTGGCTCGTTATGCACCAGGAGACGTCGCCGATGATGCAGCCAAGCAGGAAAAGTTCTTGGAAGGACTCAATGATGAGTTGAGCGTGCAGCTGATGGTGGCTACCTTCAGCAACTACCAGGAGCTGGTAGACAAGGCCCTCATCTTGGAGGGGAAGCAGCAGCAAATTGAGAACCACAAGAGGAAGTATGCACATGGGAAGTCTACCACTGGAGCTCATGAGAAGCCCCGCTACACCCCGTACTCAGGAAATACCGGATCAGGGACCGGTAAGTATGGAGGACACACTCATCCCGTGCACAACCATGGAGGCCACCACCATGGAGGAAATGGGAATAATCGTCCCAACAATGGCAGCTTCAAGAATGGAAGTGGGAACGGCAACCAACACCGTCCCGCACCAGCTCAAAAGGATCTGAACCATATCACCTGTTTCAAGTGTCAGAAGACAGGGCACTATGCCACTGAATGCCCTCAGAACAAGCAAGGGGATGGAAACGGCAACTTCGCAGCCAAGAAGACAAATCCGTTTCCTCGTGCTCAGGTGAACCACCTCGATGTGGAAGAAGTCTATGATCAGCCCGAGACAGTGGTTGGTAAGTTTTTATTGCATTCACGTCCAGTTATGGTACTTTTTGATCCCGGTGCAACTCATTCATTCATATCAAGGGTAGTTGTGGAAAAGTATGGTTTACCCACCGCAACCCTTAGTCAGCACATTAACGTAAATTCCCTAGGAGGAATGATGACGGCAGGAATAGGATGCCACGCCCTGAAACTTCACATAGGAAACCATGTTTTTCCTACCGACCTCATCGTCTTAGAATCCCAGGGATTGGATGTAATCATAGGCATGGATTGGATGACCAAGTATGAAGTAAATCTTGATTGCCCCAGCAAGTCTATTTCACTCACCACTCCCGAGAACAAGAGGATTAAGTATGTATCCCGACGCACACAGATGAGTGCTCGGTTAAATTCCCTCACAGGAGTTGTGCAGGAGGAAGTACCGGTTGTACGAGACTTTCCAGATGTATTCCCGGAGGAATTACCAGGCATGCCACTAGATAGGGAGATTGAGTTCCTAATAGAGCTACTACCAGGGACAGCCCCAATTTCCAAGAGACCCTATCGGATGCCCGCAAATGATTTAGTGGAAATCAAGAAGCAAATTAAGGAGCTATTGGACAAGGGATATATTCGCCCAAGTTCATCACCTTGGGGAGCCCCAGTTCTTTTGGTGGAGAAGAAAGATAAAACCTTGAGGATGGTGGTCGATTATCGAGCATTGAACGAGGTGACTATCAAGAATAAGTACCCTCTACTGATGATTAATGACCTGTTTGACCAGCTAGTAGGCGCCAAAGTATTCTCCAAGATCGATCTTCGATGAGGGTATCACCAACTAAAGATTCATGAATAGGATATACCCAAAACACCTTTCACCACCAGATATGGCTTATACGAGTATACAATCATGTCCTTTGGTTTGACTAATGCTCCTGCCTACTTCATGAATTTGATGAAAAAAGTGTTTATGGAGTATTTGGACAAGTTTTTCGTGGTGTTCATCGATGACATTTTGATATTCTCCAAGAGAGAGGAAGAACACAAGGAGCACTTGCGTTTAGTTCTGGAGAAGCTTAGAGAGCATCAGTTGTATGCCAAGTTCAGTAAATGTGAATTTTGGCTGACGGAAGTCGGATTCCTTGGACATGTTATTTCTGGAGAAGGAATAGCAGTAGATCCCGCTAAGGTTGAAGCAGTCACCGAGTGGAAGTCACCCACCTTAGTTAAGGAGATCCGCAATTTTCTCGGACTTGTCGGATATTACCGGAGATTTATTGAGAATTTCTCAAAGATTGCCAACCCCATCACAGAGCTGTTGAAGAAAGAGTCTAAGTATATCTGGACTGAGGAATGTGAGGCCAGTTTCCAGGAGTTGAAGCAATGTTTGGTCACAGCCCCAGTGTTGATACTGCCAAACAATCGGAAGGACTTCCAGGTTTATTGTGACGCATCCCGTCAAGGACTTGGAGGAGTACTCATGCAAGAGGGAAAAGTTGTAGCATATGCATCCAGACAGCTACGACCCCATGAGTTGAATTATGCCACCCATGATTTGGAGCTAGCAGCCGTAGTGCACGCACTCAAGACTTGGAGACATTTCCTTATCGGAAATAGTTGTGATGTGTACACTGATCATAAGAGCCTGAAGTATATCTTCACACACAAGGAGTTGAACCTCAGACAGAGGAGATGGTTAGAGTTAATCAAGGACTATGACATGAGATTACATTACCATCCAAGAAAGGCAAATGTTGTGGCACATGCTTTGAGTCGGAAGAGTTATGTGAACACACTCATAGCCGGAGGATTACCCCAGGAGTTAACCAAAGATCTCAGAGAGCTTCGGTTAGAGATAGTTCCGCAAGGATATGTTGCCACACTAGAGATTCAATCCAGCTTGACAGAAAGAATTCGAGAAGCCTAGAAATCAGACAAGGAGATAGCTGAGATAAAGCAGAGAATGAAGGAAGGCAAGGCTAAAGGCTTTCGTGAAGATGAACATGGTACTCTATGGTTTGAGAACCGAATCTATGTGCCCCATGACCCAGAGCTCAGGAAGTTGATACTTCAAGAAGCCCACGATTCACCATACTCGATACACCCAGGCAACACCAAGATGTACCTGGATTTGAAGGAAAGTTACTAGTGGACAGGTATGAAGAAAGATATTGCCGAACATGTTGCGGTATGTGATGTTTGTCAGCGAGTAAAGGTGGAACATCAGAAACCAGCAGGGTTACTCCAACCTTTGCCGATACGCGAGTGGAAATGGGATAAGCTCGGTATGGACTTCATCACAGGACTACCTAGGACCCATTCAGGATATGATTCCATTTGGGTAGTGGTCGATCGCTTGACCAAGGTGGCTCATTTCATTCCAGTGAAAACCACTTATTCCAGTGCTAAGCTAGCCAAGATATATATGACCAGGATCATATGTCTGCATGGAGTTCCGAGGAGTATCATGTCAGATAGAGGAACACAATTTACCTCAAAAATTTGGCATCAGCTACATGAAACTTTGGGTACAAGACTGGAGTTTAGTACAGCTTTTCATCCGCAGACCGATGGACAGACTGAGAGAGTCAACCAGATTCTGGAGGACATGTTGAGAGCCTATGCGCTAGACTATGGGTCCAGTTGAGATGACAACTTACCCTAGGCAGAGTTCTCATACAACAACAGTTATCAGACCAGTTTGAAGATGGCCCCTTTCGAAGCTTTATACGGAAGGAGGTGCAGAACACCATTGACGTGGGATGGTGTTGGAGACCGACAACTTTTTGGTCCCGACCTTATCAGAGATTCTGAAGATAAGGTCAAAATGATTCGATACCGACTCAAGATAGCTCAATCCCGGCAGAAGAGCTATGCTGATAACAAACGCAAGGAGGTGACATATGAAGTAGGGGATCGAGCATATCTCCATGTGTCCCCACTTCGAGGAATCAAGAGGTTTGGTGTTAAAGGAAAGTTAGCACCTAGATTCATAGGCCACTAATAAATTCTGGAACATAGAGGCGAAGTTGCATACAAGCTGGAATTACCGGAAGGACTGTCCGGAGTTCATGATGTTTTTCATGTTTCCTAGTTGAAGAAATGCCATGCTGAGATGGCTGATATTCCTTTGAGAGACACAGTGCCCCTAGAGGCCATACAACTTGACAGTGACCTGACCTACGAGGAGAAGCTTGTCAGAATCCTCGAGACTGCCAACAAAGTTACCCGAAGCAAGATCATCAAGTTCTGTAAGGTTCTGTGGAGTCACCACACCGAGGAAGAAGCCACCTCGGAACGCGAAGAAGATCTTCGTAGAGACCATCCGCACCTATTTTCTAGCCAACCCGAATCTCGAGAGCGAGATTCATCTTAAGGTGGGTACGTTTGTAACATCCCAAAATTTCATTTTGGAGTGTTATGATATATAGCCATGCATGATCATCATATTGTTTGAATGAATAGAATGGTTGAAGTGCTTCTTCTGAATTTCTGAAATGTCACTTTCATTTTTCCCTTTTCTTGTTTCACCTATTTGAAAACCTATGGAAAAGTTCAAAGAAAAGAGGGGAGTAACCTGACACTCCACACCAGGGGCATCTTGGTGAAATACTTGAACAATAAAACCGGTATCCTCTACAGCTTGGTCGTTCGCTCGAAACGTCAGATCTCGCACACCCCTTAGCCAACCAGAGAACGCCATGTCACCCTATCCGTTTGATCAGTTTTTTCTTTTCTTTTCTGTTTTAGAAAACAGAATGTTTTCTGTTTTTGTTTTTGTTATATCTTTTAAAAATATTTAGTGTTTTTAGTTGATTCTTTTTGCATTAGTTCACATATTTGATGTAGTTTATGACTGTATGCTTAGATTTCAAATTTGAGCTTTAAATTTTGAATCTAATCAAATTTGTTCAAATTACTAAAATCTGTATAACTATAGTTTAAAAATATATTTTTGAGTGAATCTTTTTGCCACTATTTGGTATTAGTTAAACCTATCATTCTACATGATTTGAGTATTTTTCGAATAAATTTAGTTACTGTTTTTAACAAAAACAGAATCTGTTTAGTTCTTAATGTAGTTTAGTTTCCTAATTTTAATTTAATTTGAACCTGAATTAGTTTAACTTTTGTTAATAGTTTTCATGATTTTCTGTTGCTTCAAATATTTAGGGAACATTGCTTGCTAATATTTAGAATGATTGTTTTGTCTATTGCCATGTTGTTATAGGAATCTTTATATCTTTTTCATTAGGTATAATTTTATAAAACAATTTAGTTTTACTTTCACAAACTAGTTAGATGATTAAGATAAATTTCTAATAAATAATTTTAGTAATTCAATTATGTTATGTAATATGATGATAATAATATTAGTGTTAATAATATCATTGTTTAGGTTTCCTATTCCAAAGTTATAGGAACATTCTAGGTATTTTCATTTTAGTAGTGTTTCTTTACATAAAAGTTTTAGTGAAATTGATTCTGTTTACTAAAATTGATTTTCTTACTATTTATTTTTCTACTAGCTATTGGTTGTTTGTCTTAAAGTAGTAGTAGTAGAAGTTTTTGACACTAAAAATATTTTTGTGAGTCAAAATATTTTTATTTTGATTTCTTTCTCTTGATTGATACTATTGAATGGTTTTAGTATTGTTTGTTTAACCCTGCTGAATTGTGTGAATTGTTTTGTATTTATGCTTATGGTGTGCTCCTGTTTGATTCGTTAGATCATCCGGAGTGTGAAGCTTGTTACCTAGAGTCACTTGATTACGAGGATCGTCAGCAAGGCAAGTCACTTTGATCATGTATACCTATGTTTTATTGCATTAGTTCTTCCATCACCCCAATTGCATGCAAAGTAGGTAAATTGGAAACTTGGTTACTTGTTGTAGTATCATGTGGTAGGTACCCCTCAACCCTTTGACACATTGGCCCCGGGAAATGTTGTTTTACATTTTGCTATGCTATTAGTAGACGGGGTTGGTTGTGTGATTCATGAGAGTTGTGAGTTAATAATTTCAAGACCTACATGATGATCAAGTCTTCAAGACTCCAAGTTCTTCAACTTACCTCTGGGTGGATGATGGTTGAACGGCGCCCTGGAGAAACCAGTGGTTAGCCTAGATGATGCTGGAGATGTGCCAGTATTCATGCGGAAATGTCCACCCAGGCACAAAGAGATGGATGGATGCTTCAAGACCCAAGGCTTACCTGCACAGCCACAAGTCATTATGGGCTCTGGCTTGGTTGGATATCGTGGTGACCCTGGACAGGCGGTGCTACGAGATGTAGAAGAACGGTAGGAAAGGATGGGCACCGACAGAATCAAAGGGAAACCCTTTAAAAGACCATGTTTTGGTCATCCGTTTCTCAAACACCCTAAAGTGCGAGAAATCAAACGGAGGCGACCAAATCTTGTGGGGAATGTGTGCAAAACTCTGCAGAGTACCCAAAACCTAATCGATTAGCCGTGTCCACGGTCATCGACAGTTTGAGCCAAAGGAACTGAAACTATCTGGAACTCTCAACACAATTTAATTATATTGATGTGGGTTATAAATGTCAACTTGGGTATGAGAATTGGTTGGTGGAACCATCTCATTAATCAACCAACATTGTAGTAATTATGCCTTTGCCCTCTCTTGTTGTAGGAAAAATTTGGCTTTATGCAAAAACTTACTACCCCACCTGCCATATTTGCATATAGACTAGATGATTACTTTACCCCCTCTCTTGTGACTTTGCCGGCATATTCAATATGCTAACCTACACAGCTGCAACGTATCATGTTGCAGAGTACTTTTCCGAACAGGAGTGAGGATACGCTCTACGCTCGGTGAGATGCCCTTGGAGTCAGATGGACTCATCTACCTTCGAAGCTTCCGCAAGTTTATGGTTTAGTTTTTCTCATGAGTTGGCCTTCAGCCACTTTATTGTAATCATTATTGTAATAAAGGACTCGATATGAGATTTCGATTAATTTATGTTGTGTGATTTCCCTTTGATATATACATTGATGTACCATGTGTGTACCAGCATAATCTTGGGATGGTACAGAAACACCGGAGATTCGACCTTTCAGGTCAGGTCGTTACACACATGTATAGGGTATTAATCGTAGTCCTTTCGTTAAGTAAGAGTGTCCAACCCAACGAGGAGCAAAAGGAAATGATAAGCAGTTTTCAGCAAGTTATTCTTTACAAGTGCTGTGAGTAACAATGATAGATAGTTTTGTAGCAAGATAATTCATAACAAGTGACAAGTAACAATAGTAGAAAGTGTGTAGAAAGATAGCCCCATCCTTTTTATAGAAAAGGACAGGCCTGAAAGTACTCTTATATTAAGCAAATGCTCCCGATGACACATCGGAATTTATGTCTAGTCATGTTCAACATGTTGAGTTGACTCGCGTTCGTTACTTTGATAATTTGATATGTGGGTGGACCGGGTCTAAGGTGTTGTTCTTAATTGAACAAGCAACCCACTTATTATTACCCCCTCTCGCAAGCATCCGCAACTACGAAAGAAGAATTTAGAGAAATTTAACCATACCATGAAACATGTGGATCCAAATCAGCCCCTTATGAAGCAACACATAAACTGGGGTTTAAGCTTCTGTCACTCTTGCAACCCATCATCTACTTATTTTTCCACAATGACTTCCCCTAGTATCACAACTTGGTGAAGTGTCATGTGGTCGATGTTCACATGACACCTCTAAGAGAAGCAGCAACATACATATCACCAAAATATCGAACGAATACCAACTTCACATCATTGCTTATAACAAGACTCCTCCCATGTCCTCAGGAACAAAACAAATTACTCACACATTAGTAACATGTTCAATATTAGAGGTATAATAATGGTGATGAAGGATCTGAACATAATATCTTCCACCAAGGAAACCAACAAGCATCAACTACGAGATGTGATCAACACTACTAGTAACCCACAGGTACCAATCTGAGGTTTTGAGACAAAGATTGAATACAAGAGATGAACTAGGGTTTGAGATGAGATGGTGCTGGTGAAGATGTTGGATAACATTGGTCCTTCTATGAAGAAGGAAGCATTGGTGATGACGATGGCTTCGATCTCCCCCTCCCGGAAGGAAGTTTCCTCAGTAGAATCTCTCTACCGGAGAGCAAAAGGGCCTCTACCCAGGTTTCGGCCTCAAGACGACAGCACTTCATCTTGGAAGTATTTTTCTTGATTTCTTTTAGGTCAAAACACACCTTATAGGAGAAGAGGGGGTCGGAGACCTGCTAGAGCCCCACAAGCTAATAGGTCGTGCCCACGAGGTGGGCGCGCCCTATTGGCTTGTGGCCAGCTGATGGCCTCCCTCTGATATATTTTTGGCCCAATAATTCTTACATATTCCATAAAATTGCTCCGTGAAATTTCAGGTCATTTGGAGTCCAGTGAATTTTCACCCATTTTGTTGGTTTTCAGGTCCAGAATTCAAGTTTCCGGCAGTTTCCCTGCTTGTGATGTACCATGTAAATTCAGAGAGAAAAGGCATAAGAATTGTAACAGAGTGTAGAATAATGGCAAAGAATATCATAAATATCAATAGGAAATCATGATGCAAAATGGAAGTATCACTGCGCACGACGGCGCAGGTGGCGGTGCTGCCGGCGATTACACTCCAAGTGGTGGCGTTCGATTGGCAGGGCATGGAAAATGAGGAAGGAGTCCATTTTTGGCAGGTGAGGGTGGCATAAATAGGTAGGGATTAGTGTTAGGGGGTTTTGTGGTGTTTTTTCCGTGCAATCGCGATCAGACAGCTCCAGACGGAGGGCAGGCTAGGTGTGCTTGGTAGGCTGTGTAGGAGGCATTGGGCTGACAAGAGAGAGTGGTTTGTGGCCCGTGACAGATAAAAAAAACAAAAGCGTCCGTGATTTAACTAGCTACAGTGTCGCTATATTTTTTATCCGTTGGGGTATCAAACAGACTCCGAATGCGATGAAATTTAGGAGATAGTCTACCGGCGTGTGTGAGTGTGTTTGGTCTCAAAAGGGTCAACGACGAGAACAGGAAGAACAGACAACTATGACGGATGCAAGTTTTTAAAAAATGATGGCGACGAAGTGCCGATGCAATGATAATGATGCGATGGTGAATGTGACAACTAGATAGACCACATGGCTAAACTCAAAATAAAGAGAGAATCATCTGGCGCGTCAATCTCGAACTATTACAACATCGACGTCCATGACAGATGCTACGATGCAGTGTTGCCAGTGACGGGCGCGGAGAAGCAGCGCGGCTGCCGTGGCGGAAGCTGCGACGAGGACAACGTAAAGTTGCACTGCAGCTCGGGCATAGTGCAGTGCAGCATCGTCGGCTATTGAGGGGCGTTGCAATGCAGCATCGACGACCATGGCTACTGCGGTGCAACAACGGATTGTAGTGGTGCTAGTGGCTGCTTCGTGGGCAGACTAAATGAGATGCAGAAGAAGGAGTGAGCAAGGAAGATTGCGGTTGTGGAAGAGATAAGGTGGAAAGAGAGGGAGCCGTATGTGGGCCACAAAGTGACACGTGGTTGGAACGCGAGACAGTTTCCGTGATGGGAAATCAACCAGTTGATTTAAAATGTTTTCCACAATTACTCCATCCGTTTCAGTTTATAGGCCATGCGCGTGGTCCTAGGCCATTTATTTGACTAATTAAATATGCGTTATATGTCACAAAAAGTATATCATTATATTCTTAAGCGCATGTAGTTTCTAAAAATATATTTTTATCACATATGATACATATTTAGCTAGTTAAATTTTCAACCTAGAACTAAGTGGATGTCCTATAAACTAAAACACACAAAGTAATATGGATAGTTTGTGTGATTAATATTTTTTTAATCGAAATGATAAATTCCGAACATTCATATTTTAAGTATGTCAAACCGAACAGTTTTAATGCCAATTTTAGTTCACGCAAGGTTGGCAAACATGCTAATTTTCTGACGAAAAAATAAACTAGGATAAAGTTGTCATATTTTAACAACTAGAGTTGCAACCTCATGTCAACTAAAGTTGCCACAAAAAAATGTTGGGGATGACATGCTTAAAATCTGAACATTGAGGATTTCTCTGGATACTTTTTTAACACAATATAGATGCGGACGTTAATATATATAGACATATACTCATCCCTATAAAACATGCACACCCTATCCTATAAGCACCTCTGAGAGGCTGAGTTGACATATCATATTCATATTAACAAAGTTGCCGCAAATGCTTTCGTAGTTGACAAAAACGTCTCCTCTCACTCAACGCACTTCGCTAGAAGGTCTGAAATAAATTTAGAAAAATGGGAGTATCAATGTTAAGTCTGGTAGACCATCCAACCAATGGTTAGTTTGCTACCTATTATCTACTTTTGTGTTGTGATAAGCCGAAGATGGGCATGTATGGTTTGAGGCTTTTAGACCAAGTTTACCTTGCCAAATGTTCGAGTGGGCAACATTTTGACCCGTGAGCTGGCAGACACGATAACCAAAATGAACTAGAATTGTCAATCCCTTATTACCACTAAATTTGGTATAGTGAAGAAATCCTGGGTGAAATCTAGTTAGTGTTTATATTTGGAAAATATTTTAAATTTGTTGACCGATTCTAGTGTAACATCATCCACTTCATGGGATCTCCATGTGCCATGTGGGCCTCATGTACTAGCATCTCCTCTCTCTCTCTCTCTCTCTGTCTCTCTCTCTCGCGGTGGCCAAATTTCATGTTTTGATCCTTTGTGGCGGTAAGCTGTGAAACCCTACCGCCAGGGTCCCTAGCGGTAGGGTCTGGGCAGTTATAAGCCGTGACACCATTTCGCCCAACCCCATCTCTTCTCCCCACCCGTGTCGCAAGAACAGAGAAGAACTTTCCCCCCTCTTTCACCCCCTCCACTGTTCCCTTCAGATCTCCTTGGGTTGTCAACAGTTTTTGCGGATCGAGATTGCTCCGAAAACAGAAAAGTAAGCTCTTTCGGTCCCTCCAACTAGTTTTAGCCAACTAGCTTTCTATTCGACGCATTATTTTCTTCAAATAAACCCTATTTTTGTACTAGATTTGTTTTATCATAGATTTATTTAGGTTGATTCTAGATGGTCTATGGGGTTGGATATGAACTCTAGTCACTAGGTGGAATAATTGTATGCAGTGTGAAGATGAACCCTAGTTCATGTTTTTTTCTTTTTGAAAAAATGGTGATATGATGCATGAACCCTAGGTTTGTTTGGTATGATGCATGTTAGTGATATGGGTGAATCATATGCATATAGTCGATGTTCGAGGAATTATGGTGATGCTATTTTATTTTATTTTACTAATGTTAAATAAATGAATGAATCAAGTTCACAAATAATATACATAATGAATTATGAAAAATTAATGAATGAATGTACTATGCTCATGCAAAACAAATGAATGAATTATGCTTATGTTATTCTTTTTACAAATTTTGAAACTGATTCATTTGCATTTTCATTTATATTAGTTGAATATGATGTGAATGTGTGTTGAATATGTGAGAATTTATGAAAATGATATGATGCATGTGTTCATTTTATATGACATGTTCATTTGTGATTTTTTAGGATGCCCCCTGTTGAGGACAACATCGACACTAAGTACTCCATGCTTGACCCTGTGTTCGACAAGGGTCATCATGCTCGTTTCATAGAGAATGGAGTGGTAATTACTATGATCCAGATATTGAACCAAAGCTTTCAAATTGATGAAAATAAGTTACTGATTATTTGCGTCTACATTTTGATAGATCCTCCCACCACTGTGGATGAGGGGTTGCACGAAGGCTGTTTAGATGCAGTACAATGAGAGCTATGCATCATACTTAAGGAGAGCGTAACTATTGGGTTTCGTGCTGTAGTTCAAGCGTCTGGTGCCGACACTCGTCCATTTAGCTCTCACAGCTTTGGTGGACTGGTGGCGGCTCAATATGCACACCGTCCATCTTCCATGTGGTGAGATGACGGTGAACCTCGAGGATGGGGGGATGAGCATGACCCTACCAATTGAGGGCCATGCTCTCACTAGGATAATGGAGAGGAAGAACTGGCATGATGGGGTGATCTTGCTCTTCGGAGACTACCCCCGCTAAGGGTAACCAGACATCCGGTGTACCGCTGGCCTGGCTCCTAAAGAACCAGAGCAAATGCCTAGAAGGTGTCGATGGTCAGACCATAGGGTGGTACATGAGGGCCTATCTATGGTATCTTCTCATGGAGGTTGTGTTTCCAGACTGCTCAGGGGACACTTCTCTATGGATGTATCTTGACTTCCTAAAGGACTGGGATGCATGGTATAACTAGGGTTCTACGAGCCTCGCCTACCTATACCATTCGGTAAGAGAAATATTACATTGTTCTTTTATATACATATGTATGGTGCTTTAAATTGTGTCATCTTATCATCAATTGGTGTTTGTGTAGATGGACAACGCAATGCAGCGGACAGAAACAATGTCCGGTATGTTTGGATTTGTCTGGGCCCTCTCCATTTGGATGTGGGAGGGAATCTCGGTGGGCCGTCCTAAGAAAATGGCATGGTGTGCATGGATGGATTATGGCGAAGATGAGGATGATGCTTGATTCTTGACCACCGCGTACACTTAGGACAGGGTGAAAGTGTATACGGGCAAATACAATGCATTGCACAGGAAATT
The DNA here is from genome assembly GCA_022496015.1 of Hordeum marinum. NCBI lineage: Eukaryota > Viridiplantae > Streptophyta > Magnoliopsida > Poales > Poaceae > Hordeum > Hordeum marinum. The sequence continues at coordinate 387,561,621 of CM039678.1, forward strand.
CACCAATGAGCTTGACACACTTACGGCTTACCAAGTATATGAACTAGTTTACTAATCTTTTTGATGCCACTTTCACGTGAGCATACCAATTTTTTTGTACTAGGTTAACCGGTGGCTATATAATGAACGATAGTGGGGGTTACAGTTGAATGTGATGTGCGGGCATGATAGGCTTCTCCAACGGTGCATGGTGCCCATGATTTGTGTGTACGCCATCGAGTATCACTTGCCACAACGCTTGGCCGAGCAATTTGGTAAGACGCAATATACCCCACCGGACTTAGCCAACGACACCGGTGGCTCCGACCTACATTGGTGAGTGCATTGTTCTCTATTGCCATGTTTTCCTTTCATTGGATGTTCTTATGATGTTTTACATTGTTTCTTATGCCGTGCATGAAGAACATGCAACATTGTCAGTCAATCGCATACTGGGGAGAGGAGCATGAAAAATAAGTGCGCGAGTGGAACTAGAGGACATTTCGCAAATATTGGGAGAGTAATGTGCTCGTCTGGGATGACTACGCGCATCACATGCAGTGGTACGACGATGGCTTGAAACACCGTTTGCACCTGAGGCCCCCGTGGACGACGGCAGATGTCGAATCACTATACGAGGATGACTCTGAGGATGATACCATGACAGCATTAGAGGGATACAAGGTGAATTTCAGGAGTATGGATCCCTCATGAACAAAGTGATAAGTTGTGTTCATTTGTTTTGAACCGGCGGTTGGATGAAATCTACTTTAGTTGGTGTGACTCACTTTTTGTTTTGCAGGCTTCGGACCTTAACAAAAGCATTTTCAATGGCTCGAATGTGCTAAGTTCTATCCTTGGGACTCGAGATTCCTATAACAAGTTGAGGGGAACAGTGAAGGTAACATTGAGCCTCCTAGACTTACTTTGTTTATTTTTTCTTGTTTATTTGTAATCATAAACTTGATCCATATTGTGTTCTTGTTTCATTCTTGTTGCAGAAGTTTGTGAATCATTTCCGCAAGCTAGTGGGCCTGCTTGGGTGTGCTAGCTCTGCTAATGCTCATCCTCCTACATTCCTGATGCATACCCTCGCTTCATCGAGCCATGTCGTCTCGTCATCTAGGTTGGATAGGAGGACGAGGAGGAAAAAGATGACGAGGAAGAATACGATGAGTAGAAAGCAGAATAAAAAGAAGAGGAAGATTAAGGAGATGATGAAGATGAGTATGATGATGATGAAGGACCTCCACAAACTCAGACAACCCAAGACAAGAAGAGGGGGAAACAACCGAAGAAGGATTGGTCAAGTCCATCCCCATTTCAAAAACCGCGTCCTCATCCCTGCAAGAAGAAGGCCGATGAGACCCGTTCAAAGAATAACAAGGATCGTACCTCCAAGAGGGAAAGTAAGAGCAAGTGAAGTTCTTGCCGTTGAACTACTCGCTTAGTTAAACTATTTGCCATTTGTGTTAGCTCTGCCGAACTATTTGGTATTTGTCGAATTATTTGTTACTTCCTATGTGGAACCATTTGCTACTATTTGCTATGTGTGATATGTTTAGTTGTTGAACTATCATTCATATAGAGGTCTGATACATGTTATATTGTGTGAGATCTACATTTTTTAAGACTATACTATTGTTGTGAAAAAAATTATGAACTAAAACATACAATTTCTATGCAAAAAATGCACTGTGAGCATAGCCTACCGCCAAGGATCTCGGCGGTAGCGTGTGTAACCCTGCCATATTTGTTGAGCGGTTCCAGTGCCAGTACTTTGTACTGAAAATAGCCACCCTACCATCGAAGGCCTCGATTGTAGGTTTTTTACATCCTACTGCCATAGGCCCTCGTGGTAGGACCTACGCCAAGTCATCCATGGGCCGTCATTTGACGATTGCTCCCATTCAACATACCACCAGGGGAACCAGCTGTAGGTTGTGTAACCCTACCGCTAGGGACCTTGGTGGTTGGAAAGGGGTCAAATCCCCCCAAAAATCAAACCAAGGTCATAACTCGCTAAACTAACCACAAAGGGTCAAAACTTGAAATTTGGCCTCTCGGGGTCGCATCTCCTCATATCCAGATCGTGAAAGAGTACTAGAGCCGGACACCACCACCTTCGAGGGTTGCTCTCCTTCTTCCCCTCCTCCCCTACATCAAGTTTTAAGGATCTTGTAAGACCCGCTGCACACCACCAATGGCATAATCCCACACATTGTCACCCCCTGCTACAAACTGATGATGTCATCGCGTTGCTACTCCAAGCAACACTTAGGGGCAAAGCACCATTGCAACACCCGAGGAGATAGCATGTTCATGCAATGTAACATTGAGCCAGCTACGAGTGAGGGTATTCTCGGTTGGATGCTAATAACCCACAAGTGTAGGGGATCACGACGGTCTTCACGGGTGGTATTTCACCCTAATTTATTGGTTCGACACAAAGGGAGCCAAAGAATATTTATTGGCCTTGAGAGTTGAGTTCTCAATTCAACCGCACCTAGGATATTGATACGTATCCAACGTATCTATAATTTTTTATTGTTCCATGCTAATATATATCATTCTAGGATACTTTTTGGGTATTTATTTACCAATTTATAATATTTTTTAGCACTAACCTATTGACCCAGTGCCCACCAGTTGTTATTTATGCATGTTTTTTGGCTTTTCAGGTTTACTATATCAAACGTAGTCCAATTACCATGAACTTTTTTATGATTTTTCCTAGACCAAAAGAAGACTTGGAAGCTTCAGAGGGACCCACAAGCCAACAGGGCACGCCACCATGGGGCGCGGCCTGATGGCTTATGGCCCCCTCGGGTGCCTCCTGATGCCCCTCTCTGGCCTATAGATTCAGAAATACCCTAAAAACTCGGACAGAGCTCCTGAAACACTTTTTCTCTGCCGCAAGTATCTGTTTCGATGGGAGGCCATCTACACATCCGTTCCGACACCGTGTCGGAGGGGAGATCGATCACTGAGGGCCTCTTCATCAACATTGTTTCCCTCACCATGATGTGTGATTAATTCACCATAGACCTACGGGTCCGTAGGTAGTACCTAGATGGCAATCTCTCTCTTTCTCGATCTTTAGTACAATGTTCATCGCATCTTTTCCTTGATCTATCCGATGTAATCCCTTTGTATGGTGTGTTTGCTGGGATCTGATCAATTGTGAGTTTATTATTCTGATTATTCATGAAGAGTATTTGATCCAAATGTCATTACTATGATTCTTAATTGCATGATCATCATAGCTTCGTAATGCTCTTCGATCTATTGAGATAGTTTGGCCAACTAGATTGATATTTCTTCGGTAGGAGTGGTGCGTTGTAGTAGGTTCAACCTGGCGAGTTTCTATATCCTAGTGATAGAAGGGGACAAGTTGCATCTTTGTGTTGCTTTTACTAAGGATAAAACGATGGGGTTTATTCATATTGATTGAGTTTACTTTGTCTACATCATGTCAATATTCTCCAAGCATTACTCTGTTTTACTTCATACTCTAGATACATGCTAGATAGCGGTCGATGGGTGGAGTAATAGTAATAGGTGCAGGCAGTAGTTGGCCTATTTGCTTATGGACGTGATGCCTATATACACATGATCATTTCCATGAAAATCGCATAATTATTTGCTTTTCTATCAATTGCCCAATAGTAATTTGTTTACCCACCATATGATTTGCTTATGACAGATGCCACTAGAGAACTCAATGCCCCTGGGTCTATTCACTTATATATTCACAAACGCTTTCATTACCTTGATGTTAACTTTTTTCTTTTATTCTATTTTTCACTTTACAATTATCTACAACTAACTACACAACTCACTTGCTTGCAAATAAGGAGATCAAGGGGATTGACGACCCTCTTACCGATGTTGGGTGCAGTTGTTTGTTCTTTTGTGTGTAGTCGTTGAAGATGGTTGAGGATTGGTATTCCTATTGGTTCCATATACACCTTGGTTTCATAACTGAGGGTAATACTTATCCACTTTGTGGTGCGATAGCCCGTTCCTCTTCACGGAAAACCCAACGCAGATCACGAGTATGAGGAAGGATTTCTGGTGCCATTGCCGGGGAATACCATCACCAACTATCAAGTAACTTTGCACAAAATTTCATGCACTTGTTCTTATTTTTATTTCTTGTTATATTTAGTTTGTCCCATAAAAATCAAGAATAAAAATATATTTATCCTCGCTAGTTACTAGTTTACTTGTTTGATTACTTAACTAGTTTACTAGTTTGCTTGTCTCGTCTCTAGTTTGCTTGCTTTCCTAGCTATGTTATCTTTATCTTTATCACAAATAATAGAAAGTAAAAAATCAAAAGTAAAGATAAATGGATCCTCATCCACTTGCTAATCTTTATGAAAGGACCGATAATGTTGAAAAAATTGCTAGTGAGTGTTCACTAGATTAACTTTATGAGGTCTTGCTTGAAAATCATGAATCTAAAAATTGTGAAATTTATAAAGTGATTCATAATAGTTCCTTGAATGAAAAGCATGATTTCCATGTTGTTAGTATGAATACTCTAAAAATCCATGATGCTAATTATATGCAAAACCACAAGCTTGGGGATGCTATGTTTGATGAAGATGATATTTCTTGTCCCCCAAGTTTTTGTGAGCAAATTTATTATGATGATTGCATACCTCATATTTATGATGAATGTGGTGATGAAACCTGTGCTATAATTGGTAATTATAACCATGAACCATGTCATCATTATTTTAATATTCAATTTGGTTATGACAATCAAGTGTCACATGATAGTTATTTTGTTGACTTTTCTCCTACTACCATGGATGAAAAGGAGTTTGCTTATGTGAAGAGTGATAAATTTTCTGTGCTTGTAGATCATGAAAAGAATGCTTTATGTGATAGTTATATTGTGAGATTCCTTCATGATGCTACTGAAAATTATTACGAGGGAGGGACATATGCTTGTATGCATTGCAATAATATCAAGTTTCCTCCCTATGTCTCCAAAGTTCCAAAGTTATGCTTGCTTTGCCATCATATAATAGTTGATTCTTGCTCCATAGATTGTTTGCACATAAAATCGTTATGCATAGGAAGTTTGTTAGACTTAAATGTGTTTTTCACATGTCTTATGATACTCTCTTTGTGCTTTAACTATTGTCTTTTATGTGAGCATAATTATTATCCGAAGCCTATCTTGATGGCTATAAAAAAGAGCTTGTTGGGAGACAACCCAATAGTTATTATTTATTTGTTATTTTGTGATCATATGATTGTTGCCTCCGTAATGATTATATTTTTATGTTTTAATTAGTGTTTGTGCCAAAGAAAGGCTTTGGGATGACTCATAAGATGAGTAGAAGCGATGTTGAAACATAACAGAAACTTTGACTCTAGTGCAGGATGTTCATTTTTCTACTGGTGCGTGATAATGATTTAAAAAAATTACACAGTATTTATATACAAACGATCCCCTCTTTCGTATCAATCCATTGGTATGTCACTTGACCTATGTTTTTATTCATCACATGATATGTGTTTTTCTTGGAGCATCGTTTGCTTTTACTTTCAGTTTGTCACAATCATCATATGCTGGACACACCTATTTGAAAGATACACACCTTCATGATAACTTGCTAGAACACTCTATGGGCTTCACTTATATCTTTTGAACTTGGCAGTTGCTCTGGTACTTCACTTATATCTTTTTTTTGCACGGTGGCGTGTAGATTTTATATAAATGGTATGCTCTTGTTCTTCGCTTATATTTTTTTAAGAGCTAAATAAATAGTGAAGGTAATTTGCATGGGTCATAAGACTAGTCCAAAAATGTTAGGTATTCAATGAATGATAATCAAGACCATCATGTAGCACATATAGACAAGTGGTGGGTTAATGACATAGATATGGTAATATGAAAAAAATTGTAAGTCCATAATTGTTGATTCCTACAAGTTTCGAGATTAAGAGGTGTTAACTTATTATTCATCTAAAAATTAAAAAGGCATGGTGATGATGTGTGAGCATTCTTATTCCTCGTTCAAATCCTAGTGTTGTTTTGTTTCGGGGGCGCGGGATGGTTAACTCCTACCAACCTCCTCCCTCGGGGCATGGGAGGAGTACTTTGATTTGTGAAAAAACTAATAAAACTTTGCAATAAGTATGTGAGTTCTTTATGAATAATGTGACACCATGTACATACACATTCTCAACTTCTCATATTTGCTAGCCTCTTTGGTACCATGCATAGCCCATTCTCACCTCGAGGATCGTTGCAACTTTCACTGGTGCATCCAACCCCGTGACATGATACGCTCTGTTGCACGTAAGCCTCATTATATCTTCATCAAAATAGCCACCATGCCTACCTATTATGGCATTTCCATAGCCATTTCGAGATATATTGCCATACAAATTCCATCATCACTTCATATGACTAGTTTGTTCATCATCACAATGCTTTGCATGATCATATAGAACTGGCATAGTATTTGTGGTAAAGCCACCGTTCATCATGTTTTGATACATGTCACGCTAGATCATTGCACGTCCTGGTACACTTCTAGAGGCATTCATATAGAGTCATATCTTCCTATAAGTTCTTCATATTGAGTTGCAAGTAAATAAAAGTGTGATGATCATCATTATTAGAGCATTGTCCTAGTGAGGAAAGAATGATGGATACTATCATTCCCCCACAAGTCGGGATGAGACTCCGGACGAAAAATGAAATAAAAATGGGGGAGGCCAAATGAGCCCACCATATAAAAAATGAATGGGGGCAAAAAAAAGAGAAAATCCCGCCATAAAAAATAAATGAGAGAAAAATAGAGAAGGGACTTTGATACTATCCTTTACCAATCTTGTGCCTCAAAGTGGCACCGTGTTCTTCATATAGAAAGTCTTCGATGTTGAAACTTCCATATGCTAGTGGGAATTACCTTTTCATATAATAAATTTGGGTTGTATATTCCGATGACGGGTTTCCTCAAATGCCCGACGTCTTCATGAGCAAGCAAGTTGGAGGCACTCCCCACTTATCTTTAGTTGAGCTTTCATACACTTACAACTCTAGTGCATCATTTGCATGGAAATCCATACTCTTTGCATTGACATCTATCTACGAGCATCTCCATAGCTCGTTGGTATGCCTAGTTCATGTGAGACCATATTCTCCACTTTTTACCCCATATTCTATACCACCTATATGCTATGTCCAATAGTTCACGCTCATGTATTGCATGAAGAATAAAAAGTTGATGAATATTGAAAAGGTATGATCCAATTGCGTGACTTGGACACCATGGCGCTTAACATTTGTACTTATGTGGTGAAGACATGAGTAGGGGTAAACATTCGTTTAGGATCATATACTTTGAAAAATTAATGATTATGTTTCTTACTTATAAATATAATTATATTAATGTTTGTTAATTCATCATTTCTCAATGAGCATACATATGAAAGACTACACGATGGGTAGCATGTCAAATCAAAAATTCCATTTTTATCACTTACCTACTCAAGGACGACCAAGAATTAAGCTTGGGGATGCTGATACGTCTCCATTGTATCTATAATTTTTTATTGTTCCATGCTAATATATTATCATTCTAGGATACTTTTGTGTATTTATTTACCAATTTATAATATTTTTGAGCACTAACCTATTGACCCAATGCCCAGTGCCAGTTGTTGTTTTCTACATGTTTTTGGCTTTTTAGGTTTACTGTACCAAAACGAAGTCCAATTGCTATAAAACTTTTTTATGATTTTTTCTGGACCAAAAGAAGACCTGGAAGCTTCGGAGGGAGTCCGGAGGAGCCATGAGGGACCCACAAGCCAACAGGGTGCGCCACCATGGGGGCGTGGCCTAATGGCTTGTGGCCCCCTTGGGTGCCTCCCGATGCCCCCTCTCTGGCCTATAAATTCGCAAATACACTAAAAACTCTGAGAGTGCTCCCCAAACACTTTTTTAGCCACCACAAGTCTTCCGATGGGAGGCCATCTACACCTCTGTTCTGGCACCCTGCTGGAGGGGAGATCGATCACGGGGGGCCTCTTCATCAACCTTGTTGTCCTCACCATGATGTGTGAGTAGCTCACCACATACCTATGGCTTCGTAGGTAGTACTTAGATGGAAACCTCTCTCTCTACATATATCAATCTTTAATACAATTTCAGCACATCTTTGCCTTGATCTATCTGATGTAATCCCTTTCTATGGTCTGTTTGTTGGGATCCGATGAATTGTGAGTTTATGTTCAGATTATTCTTGAAAAGTATGTGAGTCAAATCTGATTACTATGATTCTTATTTGCATGATCATCATAGCTTTGTAATGCTCTCTGATCTACTGAGATAGTTTGGCCAACTAGATTGATATGTCTTCGGTGGGAGTGGTGCATTGTAGTAGGTTCAACCTGACAAGTTTCTATATCCCAGTGACAGAAGGGAATGCTAGAATGCAATATGATCCTAAGTTTGCTACTTCACCTATCTTTGTTACTGATAAGGATTATGAATTCTCTGTCAATCCTGAGTAAATTACTTTGGTTGAATCTGATCCTTTCCATGGTTATGAATCTGAAACTGTTGTGGCACATCTTACCAAATTGAATGATATAGCCACCCTATTTACTCATGAGGAAAAAATTGCTATTACTATATTCTTAAGTTGTTTCCTTTCTCCTTAAAGTGTGACGCTAAGATATGGTTTAATTCTCTTGCTCCTGGTTGCGCACGTAGTCCCTAGGATATGATTTATTACTTCTCTGAAAAATATTTTCCTGCCCATAAGAAACAAGCTGCCTTGCAGGAAATATTAAACTTTGTGCAAATTGAAGAAGAGAGTCTCCCACAAGCTTGGGGAAGGCTTCTCCAGTAACTTAATGCTTTTCCTGATCATCCTCTCAAGAAAAATGAAATATTTCATATCTTTTATAATGGACTAACCGATGCTTCTAGGGACCACCTAGATAGTTGTGATGGTTGTGTTTTTAGGGAATGAACTGTTGAACAAGTTGAGCTGCTATTGAACAATAAATTGAGCAATGATAATGATTGGAATATTCCGGAGCCACCTCCAAACCCAACTCCGAAGAAAAGAGGTATTCTATTTCTCAGTCCTGAAGATACGCAAGCGGCAAAGAAATCTATGAAAGAAAAGGTATTAAAGTTGAAGATGTTAAGAATCTACCACCTATTGAAGAAATACATGGTCTTGATAACCCGACAGAGGTAGTAGAGGTAAGTTCTCTCCATAGATTTGATGAAGGAGATATTCCTTATAATAAGCCTGCTAGCCAATGCTTGGATGAATTTGATAACTTTGTAGTCAAACAAGAAAATTTTAATGCTTATGTTAGTAGACAATTGAAATATAATGCTTATATGCTTGATCGCTTGGGTGATTATTTGAGTAGAACTGTCAATGATCTTAAGCTTATTAGTAAACATGATTCCATGGTAACTACTCAAGTTGAACAAGTACTAAAGGCGCGGAATGATTTACTTAATGAGATGAATAGTAAAAACAATGATCATTCTGTTAAAGTTGTGACTAGAGGTGGTAGAATGACTCAAGAACCTTTGTATCCTAAGGGCCACCTAAGAGAATTGAGCAAGATTCTCAGAGAGTTAATATTGATGCACCTATTCGTGCCAGTAAGAGTAGGAAAAGGAATGACGATAGTACTTTGCATGCTGCTAGTGAACCTGTTATAGATACACCTGAGAACCCAAATGATCTTTCTGTTTCTAATGTTGAGAAACAATCTGGTGATGAACATGAGCCTAGTGATAATATTAATGATGATGTTCATGTTGATGCTCAACCTAGTAATGATAATGATGTGGAGATTGAACCTACTGTTGATGTTGATAACCCACAACCTTACAGTAAGAGATATGATAAAGAGACTTTGTTGCTACGAAACATGGTAGTGAAAGAGAACCATGGGTTCAGAAACCCATGCCCTTTCCCCCTAAGCCATCCAAGAAAAAGGATGATAAAGATTTTGAGCGCTTTGTTGAAATGCTTAGACATGTCTTTTCACGTATGCGTTTGAGTGATATTCTGAAAAAGTCTCCTTATGCTAAGTATTTGAAAGATATTGTGACAAATAAAAGAAAAATATTGGAAGCTGAGATTTCCACCATGCTTGCCAATTATACCTTTAAGAGTGGAATACCAAAGAAACTAGGAGACCCCGGAGTACCTACTATACCATGCTCTATTAAAGGAAATTATGTTAAAACTGCTTTATGTGACCTTGGAGCTGGTGTTAGTGTCATGCCTTTCTCTTTATATCGTAGTCTTGATTTGAATAAGTTGACACATACTTAAATCTCCTTGCAAATGGCTGATAAATCAACTGCTTTACCCATCGGTATTTGTGAAGATGTACCTGTTGTAGTTGCGAATGTTACTATCTTAATGAACTTTCTTATCCTTGATATTCCCGAGGACGACAGTATGTTGATCATCCTTGGTAGACCCTTTTTGAATACTGCAGCGGTTGTTATTGATTGTAACAAGGGCAATGTCACTTTTCATGTTAATGGTAATGAGCATACGGTGCATTTTCGAAGAAACAACCTCAAGTTCATAGTGTCAACTCCAATGAAAAGGTTTCCATGATTATTATCATAGGCTTTGACTTCCCTCTTCCTACTGTCAAGAAGAAATATGATATACTTATATTGGGGACATGCATATCCCCATTGAGGTAACCTAGTGTTATTCGAAAATTCTCCGGTTGCGTGTCATTCGAAAAAAGTTTGTCAATAAGACTTGATCAAGCTTATTGATGGATTCTTTTTGATGAACATGAGATGGATGAACTTAGAAAGCACAACCTTCTGTACCCAACTTTTATTGTTTGTTCCATAGTTTCATTCTAGTAAAATTCTATTATTTTCCTATTTTTTGTTTTATCCATGCATTATAAAAATGACCTGAAAATAGAAGTCCCCAAAATGCCCTCAAAATTTAGTATGATTTTTTCTGGAATATGTAAGAATTTTTGGCACTGAGTATGCATCAAGGGGCTGTACCAGTGGGACACAAGCCTGCAGGGCGCGCCCTGGTGGCTTGTGGGTCCCACATGGGGCCCCCTCACTTATTACAGCACCCATCCACTTCGTCTTCCTCTAGAAAAAATCCCACCATTGCTCAAACTCGTTTTTTAGCTCATCTTGCTGCCATTTTCGATCTCCTTGCTCAAAGCTCCATTTGCAAAACTATTTTAGGGGATTGCTCATCGGTATGTGACTCCTCCAATGGTCCAATTAGTTTCTGTTCTAGTTCCTTATATATTGCAATTTTTTGCTGTTGTGGTGACCTTGTTCTTGAGCTTGCATGTCAAATTTGTATCTCCCAAGTAGTTTTGATGCGTGATATAGCTTTTAGGCACTTGTGGGAGTAGTTACTATGAGTTTTGTTCACTTTTATTTAGAGTCACTAAAAATTTCAGAATTAATTTTTAGCAAAAGAGATGATGAGGATATTTTTAAGAGGCTCTTCAAGCCGGGGTTTTAAAAAAGTGAGAAGCGTAAATACAATATCCCTCGTACTGCGGAGGTTCATCCATGTGAATGGCCAAGTGAAGCATTCTTGAGAGCGGATGGAATTTATGAAGATTTCTATTATTTAGCAGAGAATGCAGGCATCGTCGACTTCCTCCATGATAAGTGTGACCAATACCTCTTACTCACTAATACTTTCGTGCAAAATTTTCACTTTTATCCTAGGAAAAATCCTCCCATGGTAGAATTTCATTTATATGATGTGCCTAAGTAAATGTCACTTTACGAGTTTTGCAATGTTTGCAAAAATACCTTTTGAGGGCAGTATCACTGAACCACGTCCTAGAGACATGGAGGATTTTATTGCCGCAATCACTATGGGGGAAGAGAGAGGGGTGTCGAAGGCCAGAGAAGCTAGTGTACATTTTCCTGTTTGATGCTATTATTCATTATTTGTGGGTAGATGTCTACTTGGTCGAGGCAAGAGTGGAAGCCTTAGTGATCTCGACCTCGCTATTTTGCGTCATGCTTTACTTACTGATAGAACTTTTAGTCTCGGCTCCATCGGGGCCCAATGGTTGAATTTAAACCATTTAAAGGGTCCCATATTTGGAGGTATCTATGCATCTGGCTTAGCCAAACATTTTGAGATACCCATTAGGCTTTACGAGGAAGAGAATTTTTTGCTACCCAAGAGGTATTTAGACTATAATAGTATGGTAGCGCATGATTTTATTAGAAAAAAATAAGGATAGGAGGCTGCTTTACAACCTAGTATTTAGTGAGGGCACTTGTGAGATTATGACTCTGCCTGCTTCTTCCTTGCTCGATATTCATTCAGGCAGGTACACTATTATGCCCGATGACATCTACCGATATTGGGGTTTGTCGCAACCCCCATCACCTGAGACAACATCGGCCCTTGATCCATATCAGGCCCCGGTTTTTCAGTGGGAACCACTAGAGGTCGCTAATCAGTGGAACCCTCAGTGTCCTCCAGAGTATCCTGGAGATAGTTATTTCCAGCCGTGGCCCTAGAACAACTTAGTCCAAAAGCCTAAGCTTGGGGGGGTACGTATTTCTCATTGAAATTACATTCATGTTCACACACTCAATTCAGTTATCGGTGTTCATACTTTTTCATTGTACTATCCATGGTAGTTTATTTCTTCTTTATGCTTTCTTCTTGTGTGTTTGATTAATCTTCAAGAAAAAACCGTTCTAGCTTTACCTTCTGGTTTGTTTAGTTGCAGCATTAAAAGAAAACCCAAAAAGATTTATCGTTCTTCTTTTGCTTGTTGGGAGTTTTCTCGTGTAAATAGTTTTTCTCGTTCTTGCATTGAAACTTCTTTTCTTTGGGTCATAAGGAGAAGACCACGATGAAATATTAAGTGGCTCTCATATGTATTATTGTTTATCTTACATAGAACCCATATTGCCTTGTCTTCTCCTTTGAGTTACTGCTTGCAGATTCTAGCTTAGTCCAATGCACATGCACTCTTATTATTCACATCGTTTGGTCGTGCAAGTGAAAGGCAATAATGACGATATATGATGAAATGACCGAGATGGAGAAAAGCTGGTAAAAACTCTAAATATCTTGTTTTTGTAAATATGATTAGCTCATGGTTCGGGATTCAGCTCATTATGGGTTGAACGTGTTTGCTATGACAATTAGAGATTATAGTTATTCATGCCATGCTTCATTAGCTAAGAGATGATAATGGTTTGTTTTGAGTGCCATGCATATTAAAATGGTTGTGATGTAGTATGATAGAATGGTATCCTCCTCCGAATGATTCGAGTGGCTTGACTTGGCACATGTTCATGCATGTAGTTGAAACAAAACCAACATAGCCTCCACGATGTTTATGTTCATGGTGATTTACATCCTACTCATGCTTGTATTCAATGTTGGTCAATCTCAAAGCATGTTTATGACTGTTGTCGCTCTCTAGTTGGTCGCTCCCCAATCTTTTGCTAGCCTTCACTTGTAGTAAGCGGGAATGCTACTTGTCCATCCATCTTCATAAACCCAATGTTGTTCCATATGAGTCCACCACACATACCTATATGCAGTATTTACCTCCAGTCCCAAGTAAATTTGCATGTGCCACTCTCCAAACCTTCAAACAAATATTCCGTTTTGTATGCCCAAATCGTTCATGTAGTGACTGGGGGTTGTCAGTATCTTGCATGCTAGGTGGGTTATTCTCACGATACGTGTTGATTAACTATCATTCACGAGGAAGTGGCTAGTACTCGGTATGCCCAGTCCCATGCTCAAAAATCAAATCAAAAGTATAATAAACAAAACTCCCCCAGGATTGTGTTTGTATGGACGATACCCATGGATTCGGCCCGCCGTGGAGTGTGATTGATTTGGTGGAGGGGGGGTAAAAAAATTACTATTCTGTTTGGAACTGCCTATAATGTATCTAGCATGGAAGATATCGAGATCTCTTAGTTGTTATGTTGGCAATGAAAGCATACCGCTCAAAATTATTATTCATCCCTATTTTAAAAATTCTTGCTTTGGCACCTCTGCAAATCAATGCTTCCCTCTGTGAAGGGCATATCTATTTTATTTTACTGTCGAGTCATCATCCTCTTATAAAAGGCACCAGTTAGAGAGCACCACCGTCATTTGTATGCTTTGCTATTAATTGATGTTGAGTATGAGTGTGACTGGATCTCTTTTACCATGAATTACAATTTCTAGTCAGTCCTTGTTCCCTAGAGGTGCTCCGCATTTATGTTTTGCGATATCAGAAAGAGCTAGCGAGATACCATTATTTCATATTGTATCATGTTTGTTTTGGTAAAATTGTTGTCGTCCGAGACTTATTATTATTGCTCTCTAGTTGATTATGCCATTGATATGAGTAAATGTGAGACCTAAATGTTATTATGAATGTGGTTAGTTCATAATCTTTGCTGGAAACCTAAGCATAAGTTAGACATTTTTACAACAGCAAGATCAAACAGAGTTTGTAAAAGTTTTTCTTTATCACTTTTAGTTTATCAACTGAATTGCTTGAGGACAAGCAAAGGTTTAAGATTGGGGGAGTTCATACGTCTCCCACATATCTACTTTTCCAAACTCTTTTGCCCTTGTTTTGGACTCTAATTTGCATGATTTGAATGGAACTAACCCGGACTGGCGCTGTTTTCAGTAGAATTGCCTTGGTGTTATTTTTGTGCAGAAATAAAAGTTCTCGGATGGACCTGAAAATTTACAAAGAATATTTTTGGAATTCATAAAAAATATTGGCAAAAGAATCAACTGTAGGGGGGCCACCACCTCGCCACAAGCCAAGGGGCGTGCCCACCCCCCTAGGGCGCGCCCCTATGGCTTGTGGCCCCCCTGTCGCTCCTCTGACCTCAGTTCCACTTCTATATATTCCTATTCAGGCAGGAAAAAAATCAAGGAGAAGGGTTCATTGCGTTTCACGATACGGAGCCACCGCCACCTCCTGTTCTTCCTCGGGAGACCAGATCTGGAGTCCGTTTTGGGCTCCGGAGAGGGGAAATCGACGCCTTCGTCATCACCAACAACCCTTCATCACCAATTTCATGATGCTCTCCACCGTTCTTGATTAATCTCATCGTAGGCTTGCTGGACGGTCATGGGTTGGATGATATTTATCATGTAATTGAGTTAGTTTTGTTAGGGTTTGATCCCTGGTAACCACTGTCTTCTGGGATTGATGTTTCTATGACTTTGCTATGCTTAATGCTTGTCACTAGGGCCTGAGTGCCATGATTTCATATCTAAACCTATTATGTTTTCATGAATATATGTGTGTTCTTGATCCTATCTTGCAAGTTGTAGACATCTATTATGAGTTATGATCTGCATCCCCCAGGGTGACAATAACTGGGATTCTTTCCGGCGATTACCATAGTTTGAGGAGTTCATGTATTCACTAAGTGCTAATTCTTTGGTCCGGTTCTCTATTAAAAGGAGGCCTTAATATCCCTTAGTTTCCATTAGGACCCCGCTGCCATGGGAGGGTAGGACAAAAGATGTCATGCAAGTTCTTTTCCATAAGCACGTATGACTATATATGGAATACATGCCTACATTACATTGATGAATTGGAGCTAGTTCTGTGTCACCCTATTTTATAACCGTTGCATGATGAATGCCATCTAACATAATTATCCATCACTGATCTATTTCCTACGAGCTTTTCACATATTGATCTTTGCCAAGTTACTTTTCCGTTGCTACTGTTACAATCACTACAAACGGCTATTATCACTTTGCCACGGTTACCGTTGCTTCCATATTACTTTGCTACTGAATACTTCACTACAGATATTAAGTCTTTCAGGTGTGGTTGAATTGACAACTCAGCTACTAATACACCCGAATATTCTTTGGCTCCCCTTGTGTCGAATCAATAAATTTGGGTTGAATACTCTACCCTCGAAAACTATTGCAATCCCCTATACTTGTGGGTTATCAACCCACATGTCTATAAAGTAGAAGTAGATGGTATTATTAGACAATGTGTGCCTTACCATGAAAAGGAACAAATCCTACAGAAATGTCATTCCGAAGCCTATGGAGTACATCATGCGAGAGATAGAACTGCTCACAAGATACTTCAATCTGGTATTTATTGGCCTACTCTCTTCAAGGATGCCCGTAAGTTTTTCTTGTCTTGTGATGAATGTCAAAGAATTTGTAATATCTGTAAGCGTTAGGAAATGCCTATGAATTATCCACATGTTGTTGAACCATTTGATGTTTGCGGTTTTGACTATATGGTACCTTTTCCTTCCTCTAATGGTATACTCATATTTTGGTTGTTGTTGATTATGTTACTAAGTGGGTAGAAGCTATTCCAATTAGTAGTGCTGATCATAACACCTCCATTAAAATGCTTAAAGAAGTTATTTTGCCACATTTTGGAGCCCCTAGATATTTAATGACTGATGGTGGTTCACACTTTATTCATGGTGCTTTCCGTAAAATGCTTCCTAAATACGATGTTAACCATAGAATTGCATCACCCTATCATCCTCAATCTAGTGGTCAAGTTGAACTTAGCAATAGAGAAACAAAATTAATATTACAAAAAACTGTCAATAGGCCCCAAAAGAATTGGCCTAAGAAATTAGATGATGCACTTTGGGCCTATACAACAACTTATAAAAATCCTATGGGTATGTCTTGATACAAAATGGTATAAGGAAATCCTCTAGAGTTAGAACACAACGCATTTTAGGCAATTAAAGAACTCAACTATGACTTCAAACTTGCTGGTGAATGGAGGTTATTTGATATTAGCTCATTAGATGAGTGGAGAACCCAAGCTTATGAAAATACCAAACCATTCAAAGAAAAGGTTAAAAGATGGCATGACAAAAAAATCCAAAAGCGAGAATTTAAAGTTGGAGAATATGTTCTTTTATACAACTCTCATTTTAGATATTTTTGCAGGAAAACTTCTTTCCAAATGGGAAGGACCATATGTTATCGAAGAGGCTTATTGCTGTGGATCTACCAAGATTAATAATGCCGAAGGTACTAACCCAAAGGTGGTCAATGGACAAATAATTAAACACTATATCTCAAGTACGCCTATTAATGTTACAAGCAATATTATCCAAACCGTGACATTGGAGGAACACATAAAAGAAACCTTCCGGAACACTCCAGAATCTTGAAAAAGAGGAGGTATGTGATACGGTAAGTAAACAGACTCCGAAAAATCCACAAAAATATTTTCTGTTAGTTTTGGAATATTAAAAAAATTAGGAAAATAACAAATAAATGGGAAAGCAACCGAGGTGAGCACAATACACCAGGGCGCGCCCTGGTGGGTGGTGCCCTCCTGGGGCACCTTCCCGACTCTGTTTTTCCTTCCATATTATTGTTTCCCGATATTACAAAAAAAATATCCCTGATTGTTTTGACCACTACAACGCAGAAAAATCCCATGTTCTTGTTTCGTGTTGTTTTCCTGACACTGAAAATATGTCGTCTCAAGAGTCAGAGGCGGAGCGCTATGTTGTTGACTATATTTCAAACCCTAAGGTCTATGGAGAGGTGGGTCATTATGGATGGACCAGGGATGAGGAGGAAGACACCAACATGAAGAAAACAAAGGATGATAGCTCTAAGGAAGAGGATGACCCACTACCTCAGCCTAGAGACATGCATGTGGAATTCAAGAAGTCAAGACTCCCGAGGTTCAATTTATTCCATCTCGTTTTATGCAGGATAGCAAGGCAGCATTATGCAAAAAGATATTAAAGCTTGAGTTAGAAAATGACGACCTAAGGGAGGAAAACTTTATGCTCAAGTATAAGCTGAAGAAGAAGGCTACCGCATCATCACCACCTTCATCATCTTCAGCACCAAAGGAGACTTGAGTACATGGGTATGGGCACTCCCCTTGGCTTGAGCCAAGCTTGGGGGATATGCACCGGTATCATATCACCATCACTTTTATTACCTTTATTTATTTTATTTTGATCCTTAGCTATTTCGTGATTTAGTTGAATAAAAGTTTAGTACTCCCTCCGTCCCAAAATAAGTGTCGTAGATTTAGTACTAAGTTAGTAAAAAAATTGTACTAGATCAACGACACTTATTTTGAGACGGAGGGAGTATGATCTATTTTCGTGTGCTAATTTCGTGATCTATCTATCTATGTAATCAAGTGAGAGTTATATAATAAAGTTTAGTTTGAGCTTTTGCTTCTTTACTTTCGTGTTGCAATCATAATAAAAAGAAAATAATTAAAAGGATCGTATGCTAATCTTATGGTAACTAATGACATCACATAAGGAAAAGTACAAGTGTTAAAATTTATTGGAGATTGACAAACATAGCATTGGTCAATGATGCAACTCATGAAAGAATTAATTAGGGAAGATAATATTCACATGCAAATACACTATCTTGGACATCTTTTATGGTTGTGAGCCCCCATTAAATATTATATGCCAAAAAAATTGACGTTGGACAAGGAAGACAATGTAACGATTTATGTTTGTACATATTCCCATAGAATTTATATTTTCATAGATGCTTCGACATGTGGTGCTTCCTCAATACCTTTGCTAGCCAAAAATTCCTCACTAAGTAGAGATACTACTTGTGCATTCAAAAACCTTAAACCCAAACTCATGTTTTGAGAGTCCACCATACCTACGTATGGATTGAGTAAGATCCTTCAAGTAAGTTGTCATCGGTGCACTAAGGCAATAAAAATTGCTCCTAAATGTGTTAGATCAATTAGTGTAAGAGAAAATTGAGCGTTAAACGAACTTGTGATGGCAAAGTAATAAAAGCGACGGATGGCATAATAAAGGTTGCTATCACAAGGGGAAATATAATGTGATGTTCTTTTGCATTAAGGGATTTGGCATACAAACCAAAAAGCGCATGACAACCTCTGCTTCCCTCTGCAAAGGGCCTTTCTTTTACCTTAATCTACATACTTTTATGCAAGAGTCAAAGTATTCTTCCCTATTCCTTTTTTACTTTTTCTTTTTGCAAGAATCATGTCGTGAGGAAAGATCTAGGCACATATATCTAGTTGGATATGAGTGAGCATGAGTTATTATTGTTGACATCACCCTTGAGGTGACTACGTTGGGAGGCAAAACTATAAGCCCCTATCTTTCTGTGTGTTTGGTTGAAACCTTTTGCTCATGGGTATGATGTGAGTGTTAGCAATCATAGAAGATTAATTGATGGTGGAGTATGTGGAGTTGCCAAAAAGGCTCCGACATGAGACCCTTCCTGGAAATATGATGAACTGTAGTTGCAAAGTTGACTGGGAACATAGTTTATTGGTTTCCAATAAGATTTATGCTTTATACTTCTATGTTGTGATGAATTGTTACTTGTTCATGAGAAGTTATATGATGAAGTTATATAATAAAATATATATGAAAAATTCCTATGACAAAGTTTGTTGCTGGAATGATAATAAGCATGATGCTACTATGTCCGTATTTTGTTTTTATCGACACCTCTCTCTCAAACCATGTGGACATGTTTTTCGATATCGGCTTTTGCTTAAGGACAAGTGAGTTCTAAGCTTGGGAGAGTTGATACATCCATTTTGGATCATGATTTCCTACTGTTATTTATAATGTTTGCTTTATGGTGTAATTTTAATGCCTTTTCTCTCATAATATGCAAGATTTACACAAAGAGGGAGAATGTCGTCAGCTAGAATTCTGGACCTGAAAAAGCATATCACAGATACCTATTCTGCACATCTTCAAATAGGCTAAAACTTTATGGAGAATTATTTTGTAATATATAAAAATACTAGAGCAAATAAATACAGGAGGGGGCCAACTGGTGACCACAAGACACCAGGGCGCGCTAGGCCCCCAAGGCGAGCCCTGGTGGGTTGTGGCCAACCCGGCCCACCTTCGGTGCCCATCTTCTGGTACTTAAGGTGTTTTTACCAAGAAAAAATCAGGAGGGGACTTTTGGGATGGAGCACAGCCGTCTCGAGGCGGAACTTGGGCAGGAGCACTTTTGCCCTCCGGTGGAGTGATTCCGTCATGGAAACTTCCCTCCCGAAGGGGGAAATCGAAGCCATCGTCATCACCAACGACCCTCTCATCTTTGGGAGGCCAACCATCATCAACATCTTCAATAGCACCATCTTCTCTCAAACACTAGTTCATCTCTTTTGTTCAACCTTTGTACCGGAACCTCAGATTGGTACATGTGGATGACTAGTAGTGTTGATTACATTACGTAGTTGATTACTATATGGTTTATTTGGTGGAAGATCATATGTTCAGATCCATTATTCTATATAATACCCCTCTGACCTTGAGCATGAATATCATTTGTGAGTACTTACTTTTGTTCTTTAGGTCATGGGAGAAGTCATGTTGTAAGTAATCATGTGAAGTTGATATGTATTCGACTTTGATGATACAAATGTTGTGATCCCCTTAGTGGTGTCATATGAATGTCGACTACATGATACTTCACCATCTTTGGGCACAAGGGAATGCATTTTGGAGTAGTTATTAGATGATGGGTTGCTAGAGTGACAGAAACTTAAACCCTAGTTTATGCGCCATTTCGTAAGGGGCTGATTTGGATCCACATGTTTAATGCTATGGTTAGATTTTATATTAATACTTTTTTCGTAGTTGTGGATGCTTGCAAGGTGGTTAATCATAAGTGGGAGGTTTGTTCAAGTAAGAACATCACCCAAGCAGCGGTCCACCCACATATCAAATTATCAAAGTAGCAAACGTGAATCAAACCAACATGATGAAAGTGACTAGATGAAATTCATGTGTACCCTCATGAACGCTTTGCTTATTATAAGAGACCGTTTTGGCATGTCCTTTGCCACAAAAGGATTGGGCTATCTTTATGCACCTTATTTACCATTACTGTTACTTTCTTGTTACCAATTATCTTGCTATCAAACTACCTGCTACCTACAATTTCAGTGCTTGCAGAAACTACCTTGCTGAAAACCACTTGTCATTTCCTTCTCTCCTTGTTGGGTTTGACATTCTTACTTATCGAAGGACTACGATTGAACCCCTACTCTTGTGGGTCATCGGTTATCTCTATAGGGATTTGTATTTCCCCAACAATGAGATTATAATATTTCTTCTTCTGCGCAGTAGGTAGCGGAATTATAAAATCTTCAGTGATAAATGTGGGAATAGGATCAATGACATTAATATTATTAACCAAAGTTAGCTTCTTCGGAAAATGCACGGTATGTTGTTGCCATTGACATGAAAGGTAACCTTGCTTTTATTGCAACCAATAACAACCCCTGCAGTACTTAGGAAGGGTTTACCAAGGATGTTCAACATATTGTCGTCCTCACGCATATCAAGAATAACAAGGTCTGTTAAGATCGTAACATTTGCAACCACAATGGGAACGTCCTCGCAAATTCCAATAGGTAAAGTAGTGGATTTATCAACCATTTGCAAAGATATCTCAGGAGGTGTGAGTTCACTCAATTCAAGTCTTTTATAAAGGGAGAAAGTCATAACATTGACACTGGCCCCTAAATCACATAAAGAAGTTTTGACATAGTTTCTTTTAATAGAGAAAGGTATTGTGTGTATTCCTGGATCTCCCAACTTCTTAGGTACCCCACCATCAAAATAATAATTAGCAAGCATGGTAGCAATTTCGGTTTCAGGTATTTTCCTTTTGTTGGTAATAATATCTTTCATATACTTAGCATAGACATTTTCAATATATCAGTAAAATGAGTGTGCAAAAAGACACATATAATCATTTCAGTAAAGCGCTGAAAATCTTCATCGGCCCTACTTTTAGTGGGCTTACGAGGGAATGGCATAGGTTTTTGAACCCGTGGCTCTCTTTCCCTTCCATGTTTTGTAGCAACGAAGTCTCCCTTATCATAACGCTTATTTTTAGAAGGTGGGTTATCAAGATCTTCAGCAGGTTCAGTTTCCACATCATTATCATTTTCTTTGTTATCATATGGTTGAGCATCTATGTGAGCATCATCATTATTATCATTTTCATTGTCACTAGGTGTATGTTCACTACCATACTTAGTCTCAACATCAGAAACAGAAACTTCATTATGTTTTCAATGGGTTTTTCTATCACAAGTTCACTAGAAGCATGCAAGTTCCTATCATCTTTCTTTTTCTTCTTCTTCGTAGATGAACTAGGTGCATCTTCATTAATTTTCTGAGAATCTTGTTCAATTCTTTTAGGGTGACCTTTAGGATAAATAGGTTCTTCGGTCGATCTGGCTCCTCTAGTCACTACTCTAATAGCCTGGTCATTCATATTATTATTCATTTTAGTGAGAATCATTTTGTGATTTAGCAACTTGGTCTGATTGGGTGTGAACCATAGAAGCATGTTCACCTAAACCTTTCACATCATTTGCAATTCTAAACATCATGTCACTTAAGCGATCTATCATCATAGAATTACATCTCAATGGATGCTTAACATAGTTATTGAAGTGTTCTTGCTTAACAACATAATTATCCAATTCATCCAAGCATTGTTCAGGAGTCTTAGTATAAGGTATATCACATTCATTAAAGGAACGAAGAAAATTTACCTCTGCTACCTGTGTCGGGGTATCAAGTCCATGTATTTCTTCAATAGGCGGTAATTTCTTGACATCATTTGTTTTAATACCATTCTCCTTCATAAATTTTTGTTAGTTTGCATAGTATTTTCTTCATGTCATCTCTATCATTACAAGCAAGAAAGTCCCTAGCTACCTCACCATCCATGAACATAACCTTCAGGTACATGAGGCAATTCATAACTATTAGGTGAGCGAGGGGGGTTAGGTGATTCAAGGTCTTCCTTAGTTTCAGCGTTTTCAAGTTCTCTAGCCTTAGCAATAGGAGCATCAAGTAATTCACCTAGCGGCATAGTTTTAGCTTCAACATGTGTAGCAATAGTTTCATCATTAATTTCAGAAGTAGCATCATCAAGTTCATGTGACATATCAGGATAATCAATTGGTGGTGGTGTAGCAAGCTGATCCAAAACAGTAGGTGAATCCAAAGCACAGTTAGATGGCAGCTCCTTACCTCCTCTCGTGCGGGAGGGGACAATCTTGGTTCGATTATCTTACGGATTTCTCATAGTAACAATCGGATATCCTTCAAGTTAACACAATAATTAGAGTTATGCTCCCCGACAGCGACGCTAGAAAAAGGTCTTGATAACCCACAGGTGTAGGGGATCGCGACAGTCTTCACGGTAGTATTTCACCCTAACTTATTGGTTCGACACATGGGGAGCCAAAGAATATTTGTTGTCCTTGAAATTTGAGTTGGCAATTCAACCGTGCCTAGGATATCTCTCTACAGCAAAGATTTTAGTAGCATGGAAAATAGTAGTAGCAAAAGAAACATTAGTATTGACAACAGCAATTTTGTAACAGGTGTGACAATAGCAATATAAAGCCTAGGCATGTGGATCGGTGATGGGTACTGATTTAGATGACATTGATCATGTAACAGTTACACACAACCCATCAGGGCGCGCCCTGATATGTGGTGGCCCCCTGGCACACCCCCTCCGGTGGATCTTCACTCCATAATTCATCATATATTCCAAAAATAATTCACAAAAAGTTTGGTCCAATTCTGAGAACTTTTATTTCTCCACAAAAATAACACCAAGGTAGTTCTACTGAAAACAGCATCAGTACGGGTTAGTTTCATTTAAATCATGCAAATTAGAGGCCAAAACTAGAGCAAAAGTGTTTGGAAAAGTAGATACGTTTGAGGCATATCGGAAGCATCGCAACTGATGTGAGGTCGTCGATGCTGCAATGGAGCTTCTATCATGGTCGTTGGTGTTGTGATGGAGCATCGTTGTCTCTCCTACCACCCGATTGTGCTGCAAGGAGTGGTGTGAGATGAGCGGCAGTGCTGCTGCGACGCCCTCACATTGTGGAATGCTGGCATTGTAGGGAGTGGTGTGAAAGGGGTTCCGGATTAATGAATGAGTGTTGCCGGTGTAAAAGATACTAGGATTTTGGATTGATTGCCATCGTCATCACCCACCGACCTATCTTCTATTTATATCCAGCTAGGCTTATACATCAAGTATTACAATCAATTAGTATCAATCAGATTAATTACCGATTGATATGAAAACCCATGTGATCTCCTATACACAGCAACTACTAATTGCAGATCATGAGGGATATGCACAACATGGTAGTCTTAACACACACTCGATCTCATCTAGCAAGACTGAGATCGTTGCAAAATCGCCTGCGTTGTTGTGCATTGATAGCTTTTGCTCGTTCATCTGCTAACTGATCATGAGTTGACACAAAGCAGATTTGAAGGTCCTTCCGAGCCACTCGTTCTTGAACGAAGTGAAAATCAACTTCCATGTGATTTGTTCGAGTGTGAAACACCGGGTTGGCTGACAAGTACGTAGCACCCAGGTTGGCTGACAAGGACTAGGGTTTGTCATTGAGTAACGCCTAACTCACGATGAAATGATTGAAACTAAATAATCTCTACCGTCACATTGGCTAGTGACTTGTACTCTGCTTCTGTTGAAGATCGGGAGACGATCGCTTGATTTCTTGCACTCCGGGACACTAGATTCCCTCCATACAACACCACAAATCATCTAGTGTTGCATCGATCATCTACCGAGCTTGCCCAGCCGGCGTCCGAAAATGCACGCAACAAGGAAGACGAATATCGGGTGATCATCAAGCCAAGTTGCATGGTTCCTTTGATATACCAAAGAATCCTTTTGGCTGCCACCAATGTTGTTCTATGGGTGAGTGCATGTATTGACACACTTTGTTCACAGCGAAGCTGATGCCAGGTCTCGTAAGTGTCAAATATTGTAGCGCCCCAACGACGCTTTTGTATCTGGTTGTCTCCTTCTCTCAAAGTTTTGCTCCCTCATCTTGGCATAACTTCTCATAAGTGCACATTGGAGTTGGAACGGTCTTACATCTCATCAAACCCTCCTTATTCAGGATGTCACCAGCATACTTAGTCTGCTTAAGCACGATCATATCTTGAGAGCATGATACTCGTGATCTGTGTTGGGTTTTTCGTGAACAAGAACGGGTTATCACAACACAAAGTGGGTAAGTATTTCCCTCGGTTATGAAACCAAGGTTTATCGAACCAATAGGAACACCAATCCTCAACCGTCTTCAGCGGATGCACACAAAAGAACAGACAACTTGCACCCAACGCCGACAAGAGGGTTGTCAATCCCCTGGATCTCGTTATTTGCAAGCAAGTGAGTTGTGCAGATAATTGTAGATAATTGTGAAGTGCAAAATAAAATAAAAGCAAATAAATAACAGCAAGGTAATTATAGCATTCGAGAATATATAAGTGAATAGACCCGAGGGCCGTAGAGTTCTCTAGTGCCATCTCTCATAAGCAAAGCACACGGTGGGTAAACAAATTACTCTTGGGAAATTGATGGAAAAGCGAATATTTATGCGATTTTCACGGCAATGATCATGTGCATATAGGCATAACATCCATAAGCAAATAGGCCAACTCCCACCTGCACCTATTACTATTACTCCACCCATCGACCGCTATTCAGCATGCATCTAGAGTATTAAGTAAAATAGAGTAATGCTTGGAGAACATTGACATGATGTAGAAAAAGTAAAATCAATCAATATATATAAACCCAATCGTTTTATCCTTGGTAGAAGCAACACAAAGACACAACTTGTTCCCTTCTATCACTGGGATATAGAAACTCGCCAGGTTGAACCTACTACAACACACCACTCCCACCGAAGAAATAGCAATCTAGTTGGCCAAACTATCTCAATAGACCAGAGAGCATTATGAAGCTATGATGATCACGCAACTATGAATCATA
Source organism: Hordeum marinum (assembly GCA_022496015.1). NCBI lineage: Eukaryota > Viridiplantae > Streptophyta > Magnoliopsida > Poales > Poaceae > Hordeum > Hordeum marinum. The sequence continues at coordinate 387,587,507 of CM039678.1, forward strand.
GTATTCAGATTTGAATCAAATACTTTTCATGAATAATACTAACATAAACTCACAATTCATCGAATCCCAACATACACACGATACAAAGGGATTACATCAGATAGAGCAAGGCAAAGATGCGATGAACATTGTATTGAAGATCGAAAGAGAGAGATTGCCATCTAGGTACTACCTACGGACCCGTAGGTCTGTGGTGAACTACTCACACATCATGGTGAGGGCATCAAGGTTGATGAAGAGGCCCTCCATGATCGATATCCACTCCAGCAGGGTGCCGAAACGGAGGTGTAGATTGCCTCCCATCGGAACAGAGACTTGCAGTGGAGGAAAAGGTGTTTCGAGGGTGCTCACAAAGGTTTTAGGGTATTTGTGAATTGATAGGCTAGAGAGGGGCATCAATATGCATCAACTTTTTATTCTTCACGCAATACATGAGGGTGAACCATTGGACATAGCATATAGGTGGTATAGAATATGATGGTAGATATCAAAGGGGTAAAAGGTGGAGAAGATAGTCTCACATCAACTAGGCGTAACATTGAGATATGGAGATGCTCATCGATAGATGTCAATGCAAGGAGTAGGTATTGCCATGCAAATGATGCACTAGAGCTATAAGTGTATGAAAGCTCAACTGAAGCTAAATGGGGTGTGCATCCAACTTGCTTTCTCATGAAGACCTCGTGCATTTGAGTAAGCCTGTCATCGGAATAAACAAGCCAAGTTTATTATATGAAAAGGTAATTCCCACTAGCATATGGAAGTGTCAACATAGGATACTCTCTATATGAAGAACGTGGTGCCACTTTGAGGCACAAGTGTGGTAAAGGATAGTAGCAATGTCCCTTCTCTCTTTTCTCTCATTTTATTTATTTTTTTATGGTGGGATTTTCTCATTTTTCTTTTTGCCTCCCCCATTTATATATTTTTATATGGTGGCCTCATTTGGCCTCCGACACTTTTATTTCATTTTTTCGTCCGGAGTCACATCCCGACTTGTGGGAGAATCATAGTCTTCAACATCCTTTCCTCACAAGGACAATGCTCTAATAATGATGATCATCACACTTTTATTTACTTACAACTCATCATGAAGATTTGTTAGGAAGATATGACTCAATATTAATGCCTCTAGCAATGTACCAGGATGTGCAATGATCTAACATGACATGTATCAAAAATATGAAGAATGGTGGCTTTGCCACAAATACTATGATAGCTGTATATGATCATGCAAATCATTATGATGATGAACGAACTAGTCATGTGACGTGACGATGGAATTTGCATGACGATATATCTCGGAATGGCTATGGAAGGGTTATTTTGATGAAGATATAATGATGCTTATGTGGAACAGAGCGTATTATCTCACGGGGTTTGGATGCACCGGCGAAACTTGCATCGATCCTCGAGGTGAGAATGGGCTATGCACGGTACCGAAGAGGCTAGAAAATATGAGAAGGTGAAGATGCATATGTCCATGGTATCACATTAGTCATAAAGAACTCACATACTTATTGCCAAGATTTATTAGTTCTATCATAAATCGAAGTACTCCTCGCATGCCCTGAGGGAGGAGGTTGGTACGAGTTAACCATCGCGTTCCCCCGACTCGAAACAACACTAGGATTTCAACAAGGAATATAAATGCTCACACATCATCACCATGCCTCTTTAATTTTTAGAAGAATAATAAGTTAACACCTATAAATATTGACACATCTATGAATCAACAATTTTGGACTCACACCTTTTTCATATTACCACATCAATGTCATTAACCCACAACTTCTCTATATGTGCTACATGATGGTTTTGATTATCATTCATTGAATACCTAATATTTTTGGACTAGTCTTACGACCCATTCAAATTACCATCACTATTTATTCAGATCTCAAACAAATATAAGTGAAGAACAAGATCATATTATTTCTATAAAATCTACACGCCACCGTGCTTAAAAAGATATAAGTGAAGTACTAGAGAAACTGTCAAGCTCAAAAGATATAAGTGAAACACATAGAGTATTCTACAAAATTATCATGAAGGTTTGTATATCTCAAATAGGTGTGTCTAGAAAATTATGATTGTCACAAACTGAAAGTAAAACCAAACAAAAGCAAATGACACTCCAAGCAAAACACATATCATGTGATGAATAAAAATATAGCTCCAAGTGACATACTGATGGATTGAGACGAAAGAGGGGATGACTTCTAGGGCATACCCAAGCTTAGACGCTTGAGTCTCCTTAGAATTGTACTTAGGGTGCCTTTGGAATCCCCAAGCTTAGGCTCTTGCTACTCCTTATTCCTTAGCCCATCATGAGCACACTCAAAACTTGAGAACTTCAATCACACAAAACTCAACAAAACTTCGTGAGATACGTTAGTATAAAAAACATATTGCTAACTTTAGGTACTGTGATAAATTGATTCTTAATTAATTTTTTCATAATACTTAATGTATTCCAACTTCTCCATGGCTTACACCCTGCCCCCACATTGATATAGTCCATAGCATAATCAAACAAGCAAAATATGCAAGTAAAAAGGAATATGTTTAAAACAGAACAGTCTGTAGGAATCTATAAAGAGCCCATACTTATGTAACTCTATTTTTTTGAAAAAATATGACAAATTTAAGAATTTTTATAGTAAAATTTTACATCATTGTCACTGTCCAGTAAAAATGAAAATTTCTGCACTGGAGTCAAAGTTTCTGTTATGTTTCACCATCATTTCTACTCATCATATGAGTCATCCCAAAGACTTTAGTTGGCACAAACACCAATTAAAACATAAAAACATAATCATTACATAGGCAACAATCATGTTATCACAAAATAAAATAAATTCTAAACAAAATTTAAGATACATATTGGGTTGCCTCCCAACAAGCGCTATTGTTTTATGCCCCTAGCTAGGCATAATGCATAGTTTCAAGTGTTGTCATATTTGACACTCAACTCCTCAATAACACAACTATGATTAATAGGAACAATGGAAGGCTTGACAATAGAATCCTTTATCAAGTTCACAAAGTTGGGGTGAACACTAGTCATTTTGAGATCTTCGTTTCCTTTGGAAGGAGGTGTACTAATGCTCTTAGGAATGAATATGAACTTGGGATTTTTGTCTTGTGGGGTACTAGCACTAGTTTTGGATGGTGTGAAAGCGGAGCTCACTTTGTCAATGACCTCCTCCATTTTATCAATTCTACCCAATCCTTGTTCTACCCTCTTATCAATAATACTGTCTTTTTCCTTTGAAGTCTTCAAAGTTATTCCTACCCGTGACCCAAATTGAGTGATATGATTATGATGTTTTTTATATAACTCCTCAATTGATTCACTAGTGATCATTTTATTTTCAATAGCATCAAGCCTTTGCATGACATGTTCCAATGTCAAATTGGTTTCATTAACGATAAGGGGTGGTGTTCCAACAAGATTTTCTATTGCATTATAAGCATCCAATGTATGACACATTAAGAACTTCCCACCGGTGATGGTGTCAAGGACAAACCTATACCAAGTTGTCACACCATCATAGAAATTATGAAGCAAATTGGTGGTGGATAGCTTATTAGTTGCTTTATTTTGATTATGGAAAATCCTATACCATGCATCCTTCAAACTTTCTCCTCCCCTTTGTGTAAATTTGATAACAACATTATTGGGAGTGGCACGAACAAAAGAGGAACTAGCCATGACTTCAAACAACAAAACTAGTAACAAGCAAAGATAAAAAAATTGCATTTTTGGTTTTTATGAGACACACTAAATATAAAAGCAAATAAAAATAAGAACAAGTGAATGAAATTTTGTGCAAATTTACTTGATAGTTGGTGATGGTATTCCCCGGCAACGGCGCCACAAATCCTTCCTGATACTCGTGATCTACGTTGGGTTTTCCGTGAAGAGGAACGGGTTATCACAGCACAAAGTGGGTAAGTATTTCCCTTAGTTATGAAACCAAGGTTTATTGAACCAATACGAATACCAATCCTCAATCGTCTTCAGCTGTTGCACACAAAAGAACAAACAACTTGCACCCAACGCCGACAAGAGGGTTGTCAATCCCCTTGATCTCGTTATTTGCAAGCAAGTGAGTTGTCTAGATAATTGTAAATAATTGTCAAGTGCAAAATGAAATAAAAACAAATAAATAGAAGCAATATAATGATAGAATTTGTGAATATATAAGTGAGTAGATCCAGGGGCGATAATTTTCTCTAGTTACATCTCTCATAAGCAAAGCATACAGTGGGTAAACAAAATACTGTTAGGCAGTTGGTAGAAAAGGGAATAGTTATGCGATTTTCACGGCAATGATCATGTGTGTACGGGCATCATGTAGATAAGCAAATAGGCTGACTCTTGCATGCACCTATTACTATTACTCCACCCAATTACCGCTATCCAACATGCCTCTAGAGTATTAAGTAAAATAGAGTAATGCTTGGAGGACATTGACATGATGTAGACAAAGTAAACTCAATAAATATGAATAAACTCCATCTTTTTATCCTTAGTATAATCAACACAAAGACGCAACTTGTCCCCTTCTGTCACTAGGATATAGAAACTCATCAGGTTGAACCTACTACAACGCACCACTCCCATAGAAGAAATATCAATCTAGTTCGCCAGACTATCTCAATAGATCGGGGATCATTACGAAGCTATGATGATCATGCAAATAAGAATAATAGTATTCATATTTGACTAAAATAATTTTCATGAATAATCAGGACATAAACTCACAATTCATCGGATCCCAACAAACACACCATACAAAGGGATTGCATCCCATAGATCAAGGCAAAGATGTGATGAACATTGTATTGAAGATCAAGAGAGAGAGATTGACATCTAGGTACTACATACGGACCCGTAGGTGTGTGGTGAACTACTCACACATCATGGTGAGGGAGCAAGGTTGATGAAGAGGCCCCCCGTGAACGATCTCCCCTCTGTCAGGGTGCCGAAATAGAAGTGTAGATGGCCTCCCATCAGAACAGATACTTGCAACAGTGGAAAAAGGGTTTTGCGAGCGCTCTCGAAGGTTTTAGGGTATTTGTGAATTTATAGGCTAGATAGGGGCATCGGGAGGTGCCCAAGGGGGCCAAAAGCTATCAGGGCACGCGCCCCTGGTGGCGCGCCCTATTGACTTTTGGTGCCCTTATGGCTCCTCTAGCCTCCCTCTGAAGCTTCCAGGTCTTCTTTTGGTCAAGAAAAAAAACCTAAAAAAATTCGTGGCAATTGGACTTCGTTTGGTACTATAAACCTGAAAAGCCAAAAACATGCAAAAAACAACAACTATCACTGGGCACTAGGTCAATAGGTTAGCGCTCAAAAATATTATAAATTGGTGAATAAATACCCCAAGAATATTCTAGAATGATAATATATTAGCATGGTACAATCAAAAATTATAGATACGGTGGAGACGTATTAGAGCGCACCACCTCAATTCCAAGAAAATAGTGGAGAACTCCAAGATCCTTGACCGCAAAAACTCCTCGAGGCTCAGCAATAATATCTTGAGCAGCACCCGCCGAAGAACAAGACAAGATGATATCATCGACATCGTTACTCCCCCTTGCTCATAGACGAAGAGAGAAGTATCTGCCCAAGATGGACAAAAACCAAATGGCCAACAATTTGGAACTGAGACGAGAGAACCATGCTCGAGGGGATTGTTTGAGACTGTAGAGGGATTTATATAACTTGTAGACATGGCAAGGAAGCATTGGATCAACGTAGCCCGGTGTTGGCGCATATAGACGTTCTCTTCAAGAATACCGTAAAGAAACACATTTTGAACGTCAAGTTGCCAAAGACACCACCCTTTGGAGACTGCCAGGGAAAGGACCAGACAAATTTCGTGTGCTTGATGAAAGGACTAGATGTCCCTACATAATCAATACCAAGTTGTTGTTTAAATCCTTTGGCGACGAGACATGCCTTGTACCGATCAACACTACCATCAGCGCGATGTTTCAGTTTGAAGACCCACTTACAGTCCATGAGATTGGAATTTTTTGGTGGTTGCACGAGGTGCCAAGTCTTGTTAGACATGAGGGCCTGGTATTCCTCATTCGGCGTCACGCCAATGCGGATCAGCGGCAGCTTTAACATGATTGCAAGGCTCGGCGACCACCAAGGAAGCACGACATTGGCGACGCGTGATGCCATAGGGAACGGTTCCATCGGTAGCAACCTTGGCCCACCATGTGTTGTCCTGGAGGCGGGCGGCATACCACTGCTGCGCCAGCGCCGATGGAGGCAAAGCCATGTCCGGTGATGAAGCAACGACATGGGACATAGCTGCATCGCTGTCTTGATGGCCAAGAGAAGATGGTGTAGACGATGTCGCTGACGAGGACGGCGCTACCAAAAAATACGGAGCCACATTCGACTACCCCTGAAGTGCTACAGGAGAAGCAGGCCCATCAGGTGAGATTGTAGGGCGAGTGTGTGGCAAAGCTTGCCCACGCGGGGAGAGCGGTGCACTCGGGGCTGCAACATTGTCCACATGGCCCATGCGGGAGGGGCGGCCGATGTGATCGCAAGGGGCATCATAGTTTGGCTTGCTTGGAACCTGCACATGCACAGAAGGAACAAAAACACCACGCGTAACAAGATTGGATGAATTTTGATCTCTATCATCATTTTCTCCATCAGTAGGTGCACAACCAGGAGCATATGAGGAGTATGGATATGACGTTGGGGACACGGGGAGTTGATTATGTAGGGAGGTGGGTGTAGATGGTGGCATTATATCTGAATAGGGAAAGATTCCCTCATTGAACACGACGTCATGAGAGATATAGATTCGTCCGAAAGAGATATGAAGGCACTTGTAACCTTTATGTAGTGTGTTGTATCCAAGAAAAACACGTCGTTTAGGTCGAAATTGAAGCTTTCGATTATTGTAAGGCCAAAGACAGGGCCAACAAGCACTACTGAAAACCTTTGGAAAGGTATAGTCAGGTTTTTCATTAAAAAGACGCTCAAGAGGTGTGGCCATGTTGATAGTTTTTCTAGGCATGCGGTTTATAAGGAAACACGCAGTTTTGAAAGCCTCATCCCAAAATCTGATGGGCATGGAGGATTGGGCTAAAAGTGTGAGGCCGGTTTCCACTATGTTGCGATGCTTTCATTTTGCTGATATGTTCTGTTAGTGTGTGTGTGGACATGAGACATGATGTGCGGTACCTATTTTCTAGAAGAAAGGATGAACCTTTTTGTATTCACCACCCCAGTGGGATTGGACATGCAAAATTCTGTGATTCAATAATCATTCAACATGAGTTTGCCACTGAAGAAAACTTTTTCAACATCTTTTTTATTCCGAAGACAAAACTTAGTAAAATCGTCGACAAAACTAACATAATATTTGAAACCTACTAATGAGAGCCACGCAGGCCCCAAACATCAGAGAAAACGAGTTCTAAAGGGGCAAAGACGCTCTATTTGAACGAGGGAAGGGTAGTTGATGGCTTTTCCCTTGTTGGTATGTGTCACAAACTAACATCTTATTTTTCTTATCTCCATAAGGGAGACCAAAGCGGTTGATGACGTGATCGATGAGGATGGACGACGGATGGCCCAAGTGGCAGTGCTATTGAGAGTAACTTGGCTTGACGGAGATAGACAATGCCACCCTATGCTGACGCTGACGCCTGCCATAGACTGGATAGAGACCTTCTTCACTGCCCCCCCTGCAAACAAGTACCTTCCTTGAAGCCGGATCCTTAACAACAAAAGCATTGGGAAAAATTTCAACGGAGACATTATTATCATTGGTAAGATGATGAGTGGAGAGGATATTTTTTTGTGTTTGTCAAACAAGAAGAACACCATTTAAGGCTAAAGATCGATTGTGCACCATATGAATATGAAAATTACCAATGTGAGAGATATTCATACCAGATCCATTAGCTGTGTGGACTTGATCCTTTCCATTGTAGGCTTCCCGGATGCTGAGCTTTTCTAGGTCTCCAGTGATGTGGTATGTGGCTCCTCAGACCACGTACCAAGTAGGGTCAAAGGCCTAGTGGCTGGTGTAGATGTGGTTAGTTTGACGTGGATCTTCTCCCTAGTAGCTTGCATCAATTCTGTTGTAATAATTATATGTTGAATGACCGGCCTTGCCGCCAATTTGACATGTTGGCCTGTTGGTTGGTGCGTTCCTACGTGCACCATGGCCTCTGTTGCCGCCATTAGGATGGCCACCTCGTCCCCCTTGATTACTGTAGACATCATGACCGCCGTTAATATGGCCTCAGCTACGGTTTTGTCCATCGTTGCCGCAACTAACAATGTTGGCGGTTGAAAGGATTGATATGGTTGACTAGAGGGGGGTGAATAGGCAACTAACACTTTTCAACTTTTCTTTAATAATTTAGGATTAGCATCAAACAAGTTGGCTAGATGTGCAACTAGGTGAATAACCTATATGATGCTAAACACAACAAGTACACAAGCAAGCAAGCGGTACAACACAATAATAGCTTGCAAGAAGTAAAGGTAAGAGATAACCAAAAGTGGAGCTGGTGGAGACGAGGATGTGTTACCGGAGTTCCTTCCCTTGTGAGGAAGTACGTCTCCGTAGGAGCGGTGTGGAGGCACAATGCTCCCCAAGAAGCCACTAGGTCCATCGTATTCTCCTCACGCCCTCACACAATGCAAGATGTCATGATTCCACTATTGGTGCCCTTGAAGGCGGCAACCGAACCTTTACAAACAAGGTTGGGGCTATCTCCACAACTGAATTGGAGGCTCCCAACGACACCACGAAGCTTCACCACAATGGAATGTGGCTCTGAGGTGACCTCAACCGTCTAGGGTGCTCAAACAACCAAGAGTAACAAGATCCGCAAGGGATTAGTGGGGGGAGTCAAATTTCTCTTGGTGGAAGTGTAGATCAAGGCCTTCTCAACCAATCCCTAGAAAATCAACAAGTTTGATTGGCTAGGGAGAGAGATCGGGCTAAAATGGAGCTTTGAGAAACAATGGAGTTTGGGAAAGGAAGAGGTAGTCTTCTTGAGGAAGAAGACCTCCCTTTTATAGTGGGGGAAAAGATCCAACCGTTATCCCCACCCTCAGCTCCGCGCGTGGTGGTACTACCACAGCAAACCACGGTACTACTACAAGTGCTTGCGATACTACCGCTGCAACCTACGGTACTACCGCTCGCACGGGAGTATCAAACTCAGGCCGATTGCACAAGGCAGCTAGCGGTAGAACCACCGGAGCGGTACTACTGCGAGCCCATGCGGTACTATCGCATGGTCGGTAGAGACAGACACTTGGGGGTGCATGGAAGTAAAAAATTACTTCCATGCCTACCTCCGCTGAGACCGAAACTGGGAAAAAGTCCGGCATGGTAGTACCGGAACTGCATGACGGTACTACCGCACTAGGGCGGATGTAAAAAATTACGTTCGTGCCTAGTACCACAAGCGTACGTATTAGGGCAGGGGTCAGCAGTACTACCGCTCCTCTGAGTGGTACTACCGTGCGCTCCTGCGGTACTACCGCTCCTTGAGTGGTACTATCGTTGGCCACTGAACACAAGTACCCCCACAGGCTTCACTTTGCACAGACAGCGAAAATGGCTGGTGATCCATCAAAGTAAAGGAAAGGTGGTGCAACTAGGATAGAAGTGTACGTGTTGATAACTCCCAAACCTTTCCGAAGTGAACCCCCTCTTAATAGTATGTCTTTCCTATGACTCAAATCCACCGAAAGGAAACATAGAGAACAACCGTCTTCAACAAGCTCCAAGGGGCACCGAATCGTCTTGTACCTAGGCATGTGATATCTGAAATGCTCAATGCACACGATTAGTCCACAAAGGCATTGTCATCAATCACCAAAACCACTTAAGGAGAAATATGCCTTTATTATCTCCCCCTTTTTGGTGGATTGATGACAATACGGGATTTGCACATAAAGATATAAAATGAGCATATGCAAACCCAAGATCTATAAAATATAGACAGGCTCCCCCTAGATGTGTCCATTCTATAGATATGCTTTGGACTGCAAGGCACACACACTAGGATCAACACTCCCCCTATATTTTATAAACAAAGCAATCCTTGTAACGAGAATGAATAACACTAAGTATGGAAACAAGGCATAGCATGTGAGCATGAAGATAAGCGTACATATGAGACAGCCTCACAATCTACGAATCATACTTGACAAAAATAAGCTCGGAGTGATAGCACATGTCTCACACCATATGATAGAGGAAGTTTCCTGGTCTCACACACAAACAACATAAACCAAAGTTCAACGAAAGCAAAGAGACGATGAAAAAACAACGCAAATACTCGCAAATCCTACACTCCCCCTGGCATTGAGACACCAAAAAGGCAGAGAGGACACCTAACACATAGGTGGTAGCTCCCATGCAGAAAGATCAGTCATCTGGCTCCTCCTCTGATGCAACTGGGATGGAATCCTCATCTGAATTATCCCACTAGAACTGTTGCTTCGCCATCCAAGCAGCCTCAGGAGTGATGTCCTTCTCAGACCCACTCGATATGGCCTCGCCAAGCTTCCTCAGAATCCGCTTGTCACGCTAGCGACTCTCCTTCTGAGCAACGTGAGCCTGATATTGTCCCATGCAAAATAAGGTCTTTATCTTGTGAGAGAGCTTCTTGGCCCAAGATGGCTCAGGAGACGGTGGCACATACGACTCAAAACTGTCATCTTCCTCCTCTTCGATCTCATCCTCATCAACCTCCATACGTGTAGGAGCTGGCTTAGTGGTGGTGTTGGCACACTTGTCCTTCATACGCAGATGAATGGGCTCATGAAGAAACAAGTGCTCCTGATAATGCTCATCCGGAAGGGTCTTCTTCCAAGTAGTACGAATCAGGAGGAATAAGTAGGGCCCATAAATGGGGACCTTATGATGAAACACAGCAGTGCGAAGCTCGGTCCACATAATGTGAGAGCCATCAAGGGGGTCAAGTTCTTCAGTTTGTCCTTTCTCACATAGTAGCAACATATCCACCAGATAGGAGTGCACCTTGTCCTTGTCTCCCATGCGAGGAAACAGAGTGTTGCGGAAGATCCGGTGCATGACATCAAGGAATGGGTTTAGCATAGAAACTTGCTCACCAGAGGGTAAAGTCTTCAGAATATAGTATGGCACGAGCTGATCCTTATGTGTTGGCTGGGGGTTGCCGTGAGGGCGCAATCCAACAGCCTCCTCAAGCCCCTCATCACGAACATGCAGCAGGTCCATGAACTCCTTCCAGGTAGCAGATAGCCTCTATCCATTGGTCATCCAAGTCATGGTCCGCTGCACATCAGTGTGGAAATGGACAGAGGCAAAGAACTGACCCATAATCTCGGGATTAAAGTCGAGGTGGAACGAGATGATGTTCTCGATAGCAAACTGCTCCACCAAACTCAGAGCCTCACCAAAGTATGACGGGTGCTTCCTCATATGAGCCATCTCAATCCATTGGACAAGAACATAAAGATTCTTCTTGCCCTTGATCACATCAATGTGGATGAGAAACTGCTGCTTGGTCCAAAACAACTCATTGCCCAGAATGTTCCCTTGGTTTGACATAAGGGTCGATCAACCGACAAGACAGAAACTCAGCTTGAGGCATGTCCTCATAATTGTCAACTAGCTCCTTTAGCTTGGATGCGGTCCTCTTGAAATAGCGTGGCGGGGCATTGGACCCCTCAGGAGCATCTGGATTGCGAAGACGCTTTGAGCTAGTGTCACGAGAGGGATTCGAGCGTCTTGGACCGGAGCCGGAACCAGAGCCACCACCTATGACACACAACGCAAACACAAGAGACAAACGAAAAAGGTAAGGCAAAGACAGAAGCAGACACGAAAACCATGTAGAGGTGAGAATGAACAGGACAAAATGATGTAGCTTCTGATCGAGCAGTAGTACCGCTGTGAGCGGTAGTACCGTGGATGGAGCAGAAGTAAAATTTTACTGTCGCCCAACGAGCGGAAGTAAAAAATTACTACCGCTCCGGACGCGGTAGTACCATGGCAAGCGGTAGTACCGTGGCAGGAGCGGAAGTAAAAAATTTACTTCCACCCGACGAGCGGTAGTACCGCACAAGGCAAATTTCGCATGAACACAGATCAAAGATCAGATCGATACTACTGTAGATCGACAGTTATCCCATTTTATCCTATCAATACGCACTTCTACCGCACTAACACACTCAAAACATCCCCTCATGCACAGATTGGATCAAAAAATGCTAGACCAATTCATATTTCCCCTAAACCTAGATTCGAAAATAGAGAAGCAAAATGAGAAGAGTTCGGGTAAATACTAGGGACCATCGCAAGAGGACGAGGTGGGGAATGATCCCACCGGAGGGGATGAGAGGAGGGTGGCCGGAGACGGAGATCTGGTGAGGTGCTCCGGCGCCGGTTGTGAGGAGGAGAGAGAGACGTGAGGGTAAGAGATAAGATAATGGGTATGGGGGAGTTTGAACTCCCCCGTCGGCTCTTAACCCCCACGCACACTCGACGAGAAGGTAGTACCGCGTCATCGCGGTAGTACCGCTCGACGAGCGGAAGTAATTTTTTACTTCCACGCGATAAGCGGTAGTACCTCTTTGGGAGAGGAAGTAAGTTTTTACTTCCGTGTTTTGGGGCGGTAGTACCGTGTCAGGGACGCACCTGTGCAAGCACAGGGGCAGTCCTACCCCAGCGGTAGTACCATGGATTGCCATGGTAGTACCGTGCTGCCCACAAAGTGCAAGTTTTCAGAGAGAAAATAGAGGAAGAGAAAGAAAAGTTTTCTTTTCAAATAAAAATGAGAGACACGATAAGACAAAGATGCAAGTTAAAACAAGAGCATGGTCCAACGGAATAAAAAGAGAAAATAGGACCAAATAGTTTGCCACTACTTCGCATAAAGAGAGGGCGGTGGCCCTAGAGCCACCTATGTTTGAGTCAAATGGTATGGCACCGCGAAGAGTTATCCTTGGGCCCATGACCAGGACTCGTCTTTTGAAGCTCAGTAACCATCAAAAATGGCGAATGTGAAAGACTTTGATTAGTTTATGCATAATAAGAGGAGGGATAGTTCATTGAGAGAACTAGACTCCCCCTAAATCCATGCGTACACCTAGACAAGACATAATGATGAGTGTGGTGAGGTGTGCACTAAGTCAATCCACATTGCTTGAATCAATGATGTTTAGCTTATACCTTAACTCATGAAATCTTGCTTCATCCAATGGCTTCGTAAATATATCTGCAAGTTGTTCGTTAGTGCACACATGAATAAGATTGATGTATCCTCGCTTGACGTGTTCCCGAAGGAAGTGATGATGAATATAAATATGCTTCGTCTTGCAATGTTGAACTGGGTTGCCGGAGATCATAATGGCACTTTCATTATCATGGTAAAGAGGCACTTTGTCACAATTGAAACCATAATCCTTTAAAGTTTGCCTCATCCAAAGAATCTGTGCACAACAAGTAGCAGCAGCTACATACTCGGCCTCATTGGACGAGAGAGAAACACAATTTTGTTTCTTTGAAGACCAACTTACCAAGGACTGACCAAGAAATTGGCAGCCTCCAAAAGTGGACTTTCTATCCACCCAGTCTCCTGCCCAATCCGAGTCAGTATATCCAACGAGATCAAACGAAGCCCCCTTGGGATACCATAAGCCAAAGTTTGGGGTATAAGCCAAATATCAAAAGATTCGCTTAACAGCCACATGGTGACTCTCCTTAGGTGCAGATTGAAATCATGCACAAATAACCACACTTAACATGATATCCGGTCTAGATACACAAAGGTAAAGCAAGGATCCAATCATGGAGCGATATACCTTTTGATCCACCGCTTTACCATTGGGATCACTGTCAAGATGGCATTTGAGTGGCATGGGAGTGTTGGCCTTGGGAGGATTGAGCTCGTCCATCTTGAACTCTTGAGCATGTCTTGAGTGTATTTATCTTGATTGATGAAGGTACCTTGACTTTGTTGCTTGACTTTGAAACCAAGGAAGAACTTCAACTCTCCCATCATAGACATCTCAAACTTATTTGTCATCAAGGTGGCAAATTCTTCATTGAAAGCTTTGTTAGGAGAACCAAAAATAATATCATCAACATATAGTTGGCATATGAACAAGTTCCCATTGACCCTCTTTGTAAAAAGAGTGGGATCGATTTTCCCAATTTCAAACCCACTATCTTGCAACATCTCGGTGAGGTGCTCATACCACGCGTGTGGGGCTTGCTTAAGGCCATAGAGAGCCTTATCGAGAACGTATACATGATTGGGGAACTTGAGATCCTCGAACCCCGGGGGTTGCTTGACATATACCAACTCCTTAAGAGGACCATTAAGAAAAGCACTCTTGACATCCATTTGATATAATTTAAAGTTATGATGAGAGGCATATGCAAGCAACATGCGAATAGATTCAAGGCGAGCAACAAGAGCAGAAGTTTCACCGTAGTCGATACCCTCGACTTGGGAGTATCCTTGTGCCACCAATCTTGCCTTGTTGCGAATGACGATACCGCTCGCATCTTGCTTGTTTTTGAAGATCCATTTAGTTCCAATAACATTGTGGTTCTCCTGAGGTCTTGGCACCAATTGCCACACTTGGTTGCGCTCGAAGTTGTTGAGTTCATCGTGCATAGCTTCAACCCACTCCATATCATCGAGCACATCTTGTACCTTAAGGGGCTCAATGCAAGAAACAAATGCGTAATGTTCACAAAAGTTTGTTAAATTGTTTACGAGTGGTTACCCCTTTTTGCAAGTCGCCGTAGACGTTCTCCAACAAATGTTGTCTAAGTTTGAGCTTGGCAGCAATCTTGGCGGCTCGTCTCTCTAAGATTTCCTCCATGGAAGGTTAAGGGACAACATTCTGAGAGTCGTCATCTTGATGATCTTTAGCGCCTTTGTGAGCTTGCTCTTGATCTTGAAGAAGATCTTGAGCTTGAGCTTGCTCGGAGACGGGAACTTGATCTTGGGCATCACTTGGTGAAACACCATTCATTAGTAGATTGATCTTGCCCATGTGGTAGAGGACCTTTATTTTGTTCTTCGGAAGCGTGTGGGTCTTGCGTCGGTGATGGTTCCACTTGAGTGGAACATTTTCCTTCTCCTTCGGCCACAAGGGGTTCCTCGACAGGTAGGAAGTATCCCACACCCATTCTTCTTATGGCTTGGGGAGGAATTTCATCACCTACATCACAAAGACCACTTTGCTCCACTTGGGAGACATTATTTTCATCAAACTCTATGTTACTCATCTCCTCAATGAGTCACGTGGACTTGTTGAGGACATGGTAAGCATGAGAGTTTGCAGCATAACTAACAAATATGCCATCATGGGCTCTAGATTCAAACTTAGACAAACGAGCACCTTTCTTGAGAATGAAACACTTACAACCGAACACTCGGAAGTATTTGAGGTTGGGATTGTTACCGGTAATAATCTCATAAGGAGTCTTGTTCAAGCCTTTGCGGAGATAGAGCCGATTTGATGCATGACATGTTGTGTTGATGGCTTCAGCCCAAAAGTTGTACGGAGATTTAAACTCTGCCATCATGGTTCTTGTCGCATCCATCAACCTCCAGATCTTCCTCTCCGCAACACCGTTTTGTTGGGGGTGTAAGGTGTGGAATGTTGGTGCTTTATCCCTTCATCACTGAGAAACTCATTTAGGGTGTAGTTCTTGAACTCAGTGTCGTTGTCACTTCTGATCATCAGAATCTTCGCATCATGTTGATGTTGGACTTCATTTGCAAAGTCGATGACGGTCTGTTGGGTCTCACTCTTCCTCTTGAAGAAATATACCCAAGTATATCTCGAGTAATCATCCACAATCACCAATCAATATCTTCTTCCACCAAGACTGTGAAAAGATGGAGGCCCGAAGAGATCCATGTGAAGGAGCTCTAAGGTCCTCTTTGAGTATATTGTAGTAGTTGGATGATGAACCTTTTCATGTAGCTTTCCTTCGATACAAGCACTGCAAGCACGATCTTTGGAAAAACTCATGTTTGTTAGTCCAAGAATGTGATCCCCTTTGAGGAGGCTTTGCAAAGATCTCATATTGACATGGTCTAGCCAGCGAGGCCAGAGCCATCCCACATCAACTTTAGCCATTAAGCAAGTCGCGGTCTTAGTGGGTCGCTCTGAGAAGTTCGCCACATAGAGACCGTTCTCGACATGCCCAACAAAAGCTACTTTAAGAGTCTTGCTCCACAAAAGGGTCACAAAGTGAATACCAAAGAAGTTACTAAAACCCATGATTGCGAGTTGATGAACAGAAACTAAATTGTATGCGAGGGTCTCAACAAGCATGACATTCTCTATGGAGAGTTCCGGAGAGATTATCACCTTGCCAAGACCCAATACCTTTGAAATTGCATCATCACCAAATGAGACTTGGGTGGCCACAGATGTGTCAAGATGAACTTCCACCACCAAGTCCTTGCTTCCGGTCATATGATTTGTCGCCCCACTATCGAGCAACCATGACGTTCCTTCGGAAGCAAACCCCTACAAGAGATCAATGTTTGGTTTTAGGTACCCATTCTTTAATGTTCCTTACATGTTAGCAACAAGGGTCTTAGGAACCCAAATACACCATTCAATGTACTCATAAGAAGAACCAACATATTTGGCATAAACATGCCCATCACTAGCACGGCACGAAACATAAGAGGGGTTAAAGTCACCGGTCTTGTTGGGGTGGGTGTTCTTCTTGACCTTCTTGGCATCCACAACTATAACTTTGTCTTTCTTCTTCTCATGAGGACCTTCTCCAGCTCTTACGAAGCATTCTTTGAGCAGTGGAACTTACTTGGTGTTCGCCTTTCTCTTGTTGTTGTTTTTGGGTGCAAACCCCACTCCTTCTTTTGACACAACTTCCTTATGATTACTCAAAAGGGCATTGAGTGTCTTCTCACCTTGGATACACGTCACCAAGCCCTTTTCAAGATGCTCTTTTAGCTTAGCATTTTCCTCCACAATATGTGCATGCTCACAACACGGGTTAGTAGCAGATGCATTATCAATTAGAACAAAAGGAGGACACGTGGCAATCTCCTTAGTGAGTTACACTTGGAGTTGATAACGCGACTCCTTAAGAGAGGCATGAGCACACTTCAACCCCTTGTGAGCATTGTCAAGTGTGTGAAGCTCATCCTTGAGTCGATCATGGTAAGCCCCAAGTATAACCTTTTCGGACTTGAGCACACGGTTAAGAACAATAGCATGGTCATAATCTTTACGTAATTTAGCAAGGTCGTCATTTTGTGACTCCTCAAGAGTCATACGAAGACCTCACTCTTACTCAAGAGCAATATATAGATCCGCTATCTCGTTGGCATAATCACGACTATGGCCTCTCAACTCCTCAAGAAATTCTTCTTGAGACTCAATAGTGTCATGGGCCTCACCAAGTTGTTCCAAGAGAGCAACAAAGTGCTTCTTGGACTCTCCCTTGAGTTTACACATCAATTTGTCAAACTCATTTTTATCATCTTTCGCCTCCTCATGTTCATCCACACATTCTAAAGATGGAGTGGAATAAATATAAGTCTTAATGTTTGAGGTTTTGGCGTTGGAGGTTACCTTGGTGATACCTTTAGCCATGAGGCACCTCACGACGATGTTCTCATTGGGGGCATCGAAGAGTGACACCTTTGTTGGGAGAGATGAAGCAATTGCTACGAATGCCATTGCCATTCCTTCACCGCTTGTGTATTCGTCATCAACATCATCATCCGAGGCATACTCTTGTTGAGGCACCAATACTTTGTGAGGAGCCTTCTTGGGGAAGTTGGTTTTGTTGGGGAAGGACTTGGCCTTATCTTTGCGAATGAGCTTGCCACCATTGTCTTCCCTCTTCTCATATGGGCAATCCACCACAAAGTGACTTACATTACCACAGTTGTAGCATGTTCTCACACGTTGCTTGCCCTTTGACCCGTTTAAGTTGTTCTTGGAGAAGTTGGGCCTTGTGTTTCTCTTGTTGCCCCAAAATTTTCTGGACGCAAGAGCCATGTGCTCATGGTAAGCATATTTGGTGTCCCCGAGGCAACCCTCTTCTTCTTCTTCCTATTGATTGACCTTGGACTTCAAAGTAAGGTTGGGAGAGGATTTCTTTGACCGTTGAATGCGAGACAGAGCATTGTCAGCTATCATGTTCAGGATGTTCATTGCAATAAATTCATCCAACACATCACCAGAAGACAAGGTGTGAAAGTCCAGCCTTTGACGGATGACAGCGGACATGGCCTTGTTGTAGGGCTTGATGGCCTTCAGAAACTTACGTTTGATCCAAGTATCATCCACATCCTTGCTGCCATGATCCTTGAGGGAAACGGCAAGAGCAGTCACCCTTCTATAGATCTCACGTGGTTCCGCATCCTCTATCACCACAAACTCATTTGACTGGTCAAGGACAACTTCATAGTTTGACCGTTGAATGCTTGAGCTGCCCTTTACATGGAGATGATGTGTTCCCAACACTCTTTAGCAACAGTGAAGGGTCGCAGGTGTGGTAGGTCTTCATAAGGAATAGCCGCTTGGAGTATGAACAAGGCAGAATAATTTAGTTGTTTATCCGCTTGTTCTCTTGGAGTAAGATTGTGTGGATCATGAGGATAGTATCCTTCTTCAATGACTCTCATGAGATGAATTGAGTTGTGATCTAAATGAGACTTGATACTGAAAACCCAGTTAGCAAAATCATTCTTAAATGTTTTGGAGGAGGACCATGATTAACTATATGAGGTGGGTGCATCGGTCCTCCATAGACCACAGGAGGGGGAACTGAGGCAAAGCTCCCCGACCCATTAACTCCTTGAGAAGAATTATCCTTATCAGCACTAGCCCCCTCCTTACCGGAGTTGACATCCGATGTCGAGTTAGTGGGTTTGACTACTTGCACCGCGTCGATAGACACTTTAAGAGTATTAAGGAAATATTTGAACATGGATTGAACCTCAGTCGCCATGGAGGATTTGAGTAAGGACAAGGCCTCATTCAAATCCTCGCATGAGACCGTGTTCACTCCCACTGCCTCGGGAAGTTCTCCCACACGCTCCACTTCGCCAGCCATACTCTTCGGGTGGTGAAACCCTTAATAAAGAACGTGGCTCTGATACCAATTGAAAGGATCGATATGGTTGACTAGAGGGGGTGAATAGGCAACTAACACTTTTCAACTTTTCTTTAACAATTTAGGCTTAGCATCAAATAAGTTGGCTAGATGTGCAACTAGGTGAATAACCTATATGATGCTAAACACAACAAGTACACAAGCAAGCAAGGGGTACAACACAATAATAGCTTGAAAGAAGTAAAGGTAAGAGATAACCAAAAGTGGAGCCGATGGAGACAAGGATGTGTTACCGGAGTTCCTTCCCTTGTGAGGAAGTACATCTTCGTAGGAGCGGTGTGGAGGCACAATGCTCCCCAAGAAGCCACAAGGGCCACCGTATTCTCCTCACGCCATCACACAATGCGAGATGCCGTGATTCCACTATTGGTGCCCTTGAAGGCGGCAACCGAGCCTTTACAAACAAGGTTGGGGCTATCTCCACAACTGAATTGGAGGCTCCCAACGACACCACGAAGCTTCACCACAATGGAATGTGGCTCCGAGGTGACCTCAACCGTCTAGGGTGCTCAAACACCCAAGAGTAACAAGATCCACAAGGGATTAGTGGGGGAATCAAATTTCTCTTGGTGGAAAGTGTAGATCGAGGCCTTCTCAACCAATCCCTAGAAAATCAACAAGTTTGATTGGCTAGGGAGAGAGATCGGGCTAAAATGGAGCTTTGAGCAACAATGGAGTTTGGGAAAGGAAGAGGTAGTCTTCTTGAGGAAGAATACCTCCCTTTTATAGTGGGGGAAAAGATCCAACCATTATCCCCACCCTCAGCCCCACACGTCGCGATACTACCGCAGCAGACCACGGTACTACTGCAAGTGCTTGCGGTACTACCGCTGCAACCTGCAGTACTACCACTCGCACGGGAGTATCACACTCACGACGATTGCACAAGGTAGCTAGTGGTAGAACCGCGGGAGCGGTACTACCGCGAGCCCATGCGGTACTACCACATGGTTGGTAGAGACAGGCACTTGGGGGTGCATGGAAGTAAAAATTACTTTTGTGCCTACCTCCGCTAAGACCGAAACTGCAAAAAAAGTCCGGCACGGTAGTACCGGAACTGCATCATGGTACTACCACACTAGGGCGGATGTAAAACATTACGTCCGTGCCTAGTACTGCAGGCGTACGTATTAGGGCAGGGGTCAGCGGTACTACCACGGGCTCCTGCGGTACTACCGCTTCCTTGAGCAGTACTACCGCTGGCCACTGAACACAAGTACACCCGCAGGCTTCACTTTGCACAGACGAGGAAAATGGCTGGTGCTCCATCAAAGTAAAGGAAAGATGCTACAACTAGGATAGATGTGTACGCGTTGATTCCTCCCAAACCTTTCCGAAGCAGGCCCCCTCTTAATAGTATAGCTTTCCTACAACTCAAATCCACCGAAAGGAAACATACAGAACAACTGTCTTCAATAAACTGAGAGGGGCACCGAATCGTCTTGTGCCTAGGCATGAGATATCTGAAATGCTCAATGCACACGATTAGTCCGCAAAGGCATTGTCATCAATCACCAAAACCACTTAAGGAGAAATATGCCCTTACAGAGGTGATCTAGTAGCTGGTGTTCGCCGCCTCCTAGAGCGCCTCATAGTCGAGCATGTGGGAGTAGAGCTCGTCCAGCGGCATGTTGCCGCCTTATAGGTTGATGAAGGTGATGAATGACTTGTACGATTTGTCGATCCCAGTTATCAGGTAGGTGTTCATATCGTCATCACCGAGGGGCTTGCCGATAGCTTCTAGCTGATCTTCGAGAGCTTTCAAACGGCCATAGTAATCAGCCATGCTCATATCCTTCTTTGGATTAGTGCCAACTGACGTCAGATGTGTGTGACTCTCGTCAGCGAGTGCAACGAGAACATCTTCTCGACCGCAGACCACACCCCGGCAGAGGAGGCCAACCCGAGTGTTCATGCAAGAACCTCAGGTGATAACGTTGATAGCAGCTCAGAGAGGATCAACTGATTCTGGGTGTACCATGTGGTGTATGCCACATTGTCAACCATCAAGGCATCGTCCATGTCTGATTGATGGATGGTTTTCAATGACGCCTGATCCATCAACATAGCCCAACACTTGATGGCCGCGAAGGATTGGGACGACCTGCGTCTTCCATAGCAAGTGGTTGTCGTGGCTGAGCTTCACGGTGAACGTCTGTCCCACTGCAAAGATGGAGACGAGTCTCGACGAGGTGGAGCCGACAAACAAAGAACTATCGGTACCTAGCATGTCGGCGTTGAGCTGGATGAAGTCAAGGGAAGTGGTGGATGGTGAGGTTGCAGCGGAAGTCATGGCATGGTGGATCAATTAGGCTCTTGTTACCATGTAAAAGATGCTAATATTTTGGATTGATTGTCATGGTCATCACTGATACGTCCATTTTGCATCATGTTTTATATTGATATTTATTGCATTATGGGATGTTATTACACATTATGGTACAATACTTATGCCTTTTCTCTCTTATTTTACAAGGTTTACATGAAGAGGGAGAATGCCGGCAGCTAGAATTCTGGACTGCAAAAGGAGCAAATATGAGAGACCTATTCTACAAAACTCCAAAAGTCCTGAAAAGTTACGAAGAATTATTTTGGAATATATAAAAAATATTGGGCAAAACAAATACCAGAGGAGACCCACCAACAGGTCACAAGCCTGCTGGGCCTGACCTACCCCCTGGTCGCGCCCTTGTGGCTTGTGGGCCCCCGGCAGCCCACCGGTGCCCATCTTCTGCTATACGAAGGATTTTGACCTAGAAAAATCATAAGAGATCTTTCAGGACAAAGTGCCGCCGTCTCGAGGCGGAACTTGGGAGGAACCAATCTAGACCTCTAGCGGAGCTATTCTGTCGGGGAAACTTCCCTCCCGGAGGGGGAAATCGAAGTCATCGTCATCATCAATGATCCTCTCATCGAGAGGGGGTCAATCTCCATTTACATCTTCACCAGCACCATCTCCTCTCCAAACCCTAGTTCATCTCTTGTATCTGATCTTTGTCTCAAACCTTAGATTGGTACCTGTGGGTTGCTAGCAGTGTTGATTACTCCTTGTAGTTGATGCTATTTGGTTTACTTGGTGGAAATCATATGTTCAGATCCTTTATGATAATTAATACTACTCCTATTATGAACATGAACATGCTTTTTTATTAGTTATGTTTGTTCCTGAGGACATGGGATAAGTCTTGTTATAAGTAATCATGTGAATTTGGTATTCGTTTGATATTTTGATGAGATGTATGTTGTCTATCCTCCAGTGGTGTCATGTGAACGTCGACTACATGACATGTCACCATTATTTGGGCCTAGGGTAAGGCATTTGGAAGTAATAAGTAGATGATGGGTTGCTAGAGTGACAGAAACTTAACCCAAGTTTATTTGTTGCTTCGTAAGGGGCTGATTTGGATCCATATGTTTCATGCTATGGTTAGATTTATATTAATTCTTCTTTTGTAGTTGCGGATGCTTGCGAGAGAGTTTAATCATAAGCAGGAGGTTTGTCCAATTAAGGGAAGCACCCAAGCACCGGTCCACCCACATATCAAATTATCAAAGTAATGAACGCGAATCAAATGAGCATGATGAAAAGTAGCTTCACAAAAATTCCCATGTGTCCTCGGGAGTGCTTTGCTTTATATAAGAGTTTGTCCAAGCTTGTCCTTTGCTACAAAAAGGATTGGGCCACCTTGTAGCACCTTTGCTACATTTATTACTTGCTACCCTTTATGAACTACCTTATCAAAAAACTATCTATTACCCATAATTTTAGTGCTTGCATAGAATACCTTACTGAAAAGCGCTTGTCATTTCCTTCTGAACCTCGTTGGGTTCGACACTCTTACTTATCGAAAGGACTATGATAGATCCCCTATACTTGTGGTTCATCAAGACTCTTTTTTGGCGCCAAATTTAGTGTCACTTGTTACTATGGAAAATAATCCTTTGAGGGGCTTGTTAAAAGTATCTTCACCTCGATCAGAAGCACAAAGAGTTGCTCCTCAACCTACTGAACCTACTGAAAATATTTATTGTGAAATTCCTTCGAGCATGATAGAGAAACTAATAGCTAATCCTTATGCAGGAGATGGGACACTACATCCTGATTTGCATCTAATCTATGTGGATGAAGTTTGTGGATTATTTAAGCTTGCAGGTTTGCCCGAGGATGATTGTGACATCCCAAGTGATGTCCCTTCCTTTTATGGCTTGTAACCAGATGTATGAACCTTATGTCCTGACTTATGAGTGGAGTTGCACCTTGTCATTCTTGTGTTGGTGGCATTTTTGCATCATCATCTTCATCATCATCATCATCATCATCATTTCATCATGCATCTTCTCTTCTTCTTGCTGTGGTTTCCTTATGATTGTTGTGGTGTGATGTGGTGAGTGTTTGGTCTTGTGTGTGTGAGTGTGGGGGCAAGGAGGTGGGCTCCTTCTCATCTTCTTCCCCTCTCTTTTCTTCCCCTACAAAACCCCTCTCTTATGCTTTTAAACCCTATGTGTTTTATGACCAGAATTTAGTTGTGTTAAAATTCTTTTAAAAATGTTCATGTGATAGCTAGAGTTATGTCATGAATATTGGGGGTGTAGCTCTTGTGTTTGCACCTGATATAATTTTGTAAACTAATAAAACAGGGCTGTTAATCATTTTATAAATAAAATAAGTTGCTCTAAAAACCTTTCAAGTATTTTATTTAATAGGGGCATAATGTCTTCTTCTCAAAATAATTTGGTTAGGTCAAAAACCTTTTTCTATTTTCCAGAAGATTTTGTTTGTGGCTGTTTTGTTTTTTTTAAAGAAAAACAGATGCTAGTGATTTATTCCTGTGAACGAGAGAGAGAGTCAGGGAACCGGCCCACTTGGCCCAAAGCGCCAGTGACGGTCACCTGCCACCCCCCTCTCCCTTCGTTAGTGTGTGTGAGAACAGAGTGCAGAGGACGCATTGTTGCCGTCATCGCTGTCAGCCACGCACGCACGTCGAGGCTATTTAATCCTTGGCGTCTGTGCCCCGCGCTAGGGTTCCTTCCTCCTCCTCTGCCGCCGCCGCTCTCCCTTCCTCTTCTTCCTCCTCCAATTTCCCTTCTTCTTCTCTGTCGGAGAGTTGCAGAGAGATTCAGAGAAAGGGTCGCCATCGTTCGTCATCGCCGTCGCGTCTCCGGTGCGTCCCGTCGTCGTCGAAGATGGCGGGAAGTTCCCTGGGGCTGTCCGCGCCCCGTTCCCGGCGCTAGGGCAAGGGAAGAGACCCTGCGGCGCTGGCACCTTCCTCGTCTTCCCCGCGTCGCCGGAGCTCTCATCGTTCTTCTTCCCCTGCTCCGGCCAGCTCTGTTCGCCGTCAACCGATGTGAGCGCCTGCTTTCCCCGCTCCCCCTCTTTCTGCTCCCTCGTCGGTAGCCGTAGCAGCCGGTAGCCTCCGCTCGTCGCCGCCGCGCGCTATCGCCGTCGTGCCCCGAGCCGAGCAGAGCTCGGGCTCGAGCGCCCTTGCGCCGTGCCTAGCCCCTGTGTGCGGGAATGGGTCGCCCGTAGTTCCCCGCGCCTCTTCCGCCCAATCGCGTCGCCAGAGACCCCTGCGCTTGCCGGAATTTGCCGCCATCGTAACTCTGTCGCCGGTGCGTGCTCTGTTTCAGTTTCGTCAGAGGGTAGTGTGTATGCGTGTGTATAGAAGGGCTATTCCTCCTATACTAGTAGCAACCGGTGTAGTAGCGTAGTGGTAGGAGGTGCGGTGTGGACAGGGGAGATCTGGGGTTCGAACCCTCTCTTCCCCCCCTTTTTTGTTTATTTTCCTTTTGTTTCTTTTTTTTTCTTTTCTCTCTTTGTTCCTTTTGCAAAAACAGCATTGTAAATAAATACATTTGCTTGTGTGGTGTATATATCTGCCATGTGCATATATATACATATGTAGTGTATGTGTGTTCCCTAGTGTATATGTGTGTGTATGCTTACTTACACACATATGGGTGTTTGTGAGTGTTTTGATGTGTGTGTGTTTATACACACAGATGGGTGTGTATGCATGTTTGTTGTGTATGTGGAGGTGTGTGTGTATGTGTGTCTTGCACATACACACATATGTGCATGTGTGTGCCTAGGGAGTGTGGGTGTGGTATGTGGCATGTGAGATCTATGAGTGTGGGTGTATGTGCATGTGTAGATGACCTATATGTGCAGGTATGTAGGTTTTGTGGTGTGTGTGAGCCTTGCACATATCCATGTGTAGTGATGTGATGGTGTAAATGTCATGAGCATATACACACATGAGGTGCATATGTACCCATTCTTTGAGTGAATGCATATGAGAGTGTATGCATGTGTTGTATGTGAGTGTTGGTGATGTGTGTATGTTCTACATACACTCATCCATGATCTTGTAACTCCATGTGTAGTATCACCTAATACCTCATATGAGCATGATTCCAATTCTAGCTAGTTTCATTCTTGCTCTATGTGCTATGCCATATTCTCATGTCCCTACTATCCTAAATAACCCCTTCCAACATGTATCTATGGAGCACTTGTCATTTTAGGGCCTTTTGCATCAAGTTACTTTGTGTCATAAGTCATTCATGGGAGATAGGGTCAAATTTCGACCTAGCTTTCTCCCTCATGTTCCATGCAAGCATATATATATGAGTAATGTTTTTGGGGTCTTTTCAACCCCTCTATGCACCTGTGAAGTCAGATTTGACTTTGGGGCAAGTTGACAAAAGTGCCTTCTTATGCTGTGATGCCCTTTTGTCTTTTTCATATGAATTAATCTATGCATGCTTTCGAGTTGTTGTCAACATGAGATTGCTAGTCAAAGTTGTTTTGAACCTCCATGTATTTTTGTTATTTGTTCTAAGTCTCTAGATCAGTGGGAACCATGCGGTTTATCTAGCTACTTTCTGTTACTGTCCAGCTAGTCTGAAAATGGCTAAGTCTGGAGAATCTGCTGTTATTGTTTTGCCTTGAAGATTAGGGTGTAGTTAGTGTTGTGTTGTATATTCGACCATGCTCAGTGTTAGGTATTTGTAGTAGATATTGTCATCTACCATCCTGATAATTTTCATGCCATTTGGAGCTTCCTAGAATATTTAACCAGTGCTGTGAACTTGCTACCTTATTAACCCAGATTCCAGAGAAACTGGAATTTTCATTAAGTCCCTAAAAACCTGTTTCATCATGTCTACTTGCCAGCTCCATGCATAGTGATGTGGTGCTCTTTTGTTGATTGTATAGTTGGATGAATTGATGTGGGTGTTTAGCAGAACATGTTCATGTCTTGTTTGTGGCTGTAGGGTTCCTGTAGCAATAGTTGTGAGCTTTTCAAATTGCTATGTTGCTGTTTTGTGGCAGATTGAGTGCTATGTTGTTTTGTGTGTTGTGGGAGCTATACTCCATGGAATTGAGTGATTATTGAGTCTATTGTGATTGGTTTTTCATCACCTTTCCAGTCGCTACCTTGGAATGCCAAGAATTGGCCCAGCTATTTGATGGTCTTGAGTTTTGTCTTCGTACCTTGTCGTGAGCGTATCTCGAGAACCGTAGCTCCGTTTCTCGCGATCTTTATATGCATTTCCATTGATTTTTCATGATGAATCCATATTTGCCATGTTCATGCATGTCTAAATAACTTAACATGAGGTTCTATCCAGATTCACTAATCTACCACCTTTGCATGTGAAACTTGACTAGAATTGGGTTGCCATGTATCATCTCATTAAAATGATCATGCATCATCTTGGTTGTGCATTGCACCTTGTTTGGTTATTTATTTGCTGTTTCTCTTGGGTAGACGTGAGTGTCGAATCTGAGTTCGAGGAACCTGGAGAGTACCACTACGAGGATCCCGCTTCTTCTTCCGCTGAAGAACCAACAGGCAAGATGATCGTACCCGGATCCCAATACTATTTTTTCTTGCTAGTTTCTCGTTCTTATCACTACAATTGCGCTACCTACCACATGATATCAGCCCCCATGTTACCATGACAGCCTCTAACCTCCACCTCCCATCAAACCGTTGATTGGCTAAGTTACCGCTGCTCAGCCCCTCTTATAGCGTTCTTAGTTGCAGGTTGCTCCATGTGATAACATGGATTTGATATCACCATAAATTCTGTTATTTGATTTAATGCACATATATACCTGGTATTGGTGGAAGGCTTGGCCTTTTTGCTAAGTGATTTGTTCCACTCGAGCCGCCATTAGTTCCTTGTTACCGGTGTTATGTTTTCCATATTTTGCGCTCCTAACACGCTTGGGGTTGTTATGGGGACCCCCTTGTTTATTCGGTGGAGATTAAAACTTGTCTGGCAAGACCCAACATTGGTTCTACATTTGCTTAACAACTTAATTAATTGCATAGGGTCTTGCAAACCCGTGGATAATTTAATCAACCCCGGGCCAGTGCTCCTCATGAGTGTTGGTCCAACCTAGAGCACTGTGCGGGGCCAACCCAGGGCAACTTGGGAGATTTCTATCAGGCCTCCGTACACTAGCTTATCCGTCGTGTCTTGAGACTGAGATACGCGGCTCTTATCGGGTTCGTCGACAGGTCGGGAGGTCTTGCTGGATTTTTTTTAACTTTATCGAATGTCTTGCGTGTGGACTCTGATTTTCTTCGGGTTTACTCGAGGTGTTGGAAATCCTTTGGAATTGCCGATGAAGATCACGAGATCCATGCTCGAGGAATTCCCGCTAAGTGTGGTTATTTGTGATGGACTAGTTGGAGCACCCCTGCAGGGTTAAATCTTTCGGAAAGCCGTGCTCGCGGTTATGTGGCAACTTGGATTTTTGTTTAACACCCGGTTCTAGTAAACTTGAAGTGAACTCTAATTAAAATACACCAACTGTGTGAGTAAACGTGATCGTCTTTGCTCGTGAACATGAACCGAGAGAGAACATGGTGGGGTTATGATTGATGTAAGTAAGTGTTTAGGATCTCTTAGAGATCATTCTAGATTCGATCGTCTTCGTAGGCCTCTCATATTTATTTCATGTTGCGTAAGCTAGCCTCCATAAAAATTGCTTAGTGCCGCTGCAAACTAAACATCACCCCCTTCCATCCTAAAGCTTAAATAGTGTTGGCACCCGCGTTACTTGATAGCTGAGTCCTCTGTGGCTCACGGTTTACTACAACAATCTAGGTGCAGGTTCAGATGAGTTCGTGCAGGATGATCTTACTCAGCTCCAGTGGGAGTATGACGAGGAGAGAGGCAGGATGTACGTGACGTATCCGGATGAGTAGAGGACCTGGTCATGATCTTGGGCAGCTTGATAGTATCATCGCATTTGCTTTTATCGTTTGTTTTCGTCCGTAGCCGGACCCTATGTTCTCCTTGATGTATGAACTGAGTGATATTGTAATTTAGCATGTGGCGAGTGTAAGCCAACTCGTATACTCTTCCCTTCAATACATGTATGATGTGATGATGCTTCTCTTGCTAACGGCAAGATGCACTTCTATCCTTTGCGAGGACCTCGTGCCTCAAAACGGATAGGTGCGCATCTTGGGCGTGACAATGATGTAAAGAAGAAGGTCTTTCCTTTATCTTTGAAGGAGAAGGCATTGACATGGTATAGGCTATGTGATGAAATTGGATCATAGAACTACAACTGATTGAAATTGGAATTTCATCAGAAGTTTTATCTTATGCATCTGGTTCATCGTGATTGGAATTATATCTATAAATTTTGGCCTTGTAAAGGAGAAAGTATCTCTCAATCTTGGGGGAGGCTTAAGTCAATGTTATATTCATGCCCCAATCGTGAGCTCTCAAGAGAAATCATTATTCGGAATTTTTATGCTGGACTTTCTCGTAATGATCAATCCATGCTCGATACTTCTTGTATTGGTTCCTACATGAAGAAAGATATTGAATTCAAATGGGATTTATTGGAAAGAATTAAATGCAACTCTGAAGATTGGGAACTCGACGAAGGTAAGGATTCAGGTATAAACCTTAAGTTTGATTGTGTTAAATCCTTTATAGACACCAATGCTTTTCGTGAATTTAGCACTAAATATGGACTTGACTATGAGATAGTAGCTTCTTTTTGTGAATATTTTGCTGCTCATGTTGATCTCCCTAAGGAGAAGTGGTTTAAATATCATCCTCCTATTGAAGTGAAAGTAGTTGAACCTATTAAAGTTGATGAAGAAACTATTACTTATAATGTTGATCCTGTTATTCCTACTCCGTATATTGAGTAACCACCTTTCCCTGTTAGAATAAAGGAGCATGCTAAACCTTCAACTATGGTTCGTAAGAGATATGTTAGAACACCTACACCTCCTGAACAAATTAAAGTTGAACCTAGTATTTCTATGGTTAAAGATCTCTTGGTTGATAATATTGATGGGCATGTTATTCATTTCTGTGATGAAGTTGCTAGAATTGCTAGAACTGAAGCAAAATATAAGCATAGACCTATTGTTGGCATGTCTGTTGTTTCTGTTAAAATAGGAGATCATTGTTATCATGGCCTATGTAATGTGGATGCTAGCGTGAGTGCAATTCCCTATACATTATATAAAGAAATTATGAATGATATTGCACCAACTGAATTAGAAGAAATTGATGTTACCATTAAGCTTGCTAATAGAGATATTATAGCACCAGTTGGGATTATTAGAGATGTTGAAGTCTTGTGTGGGAAAATAAATATCCTACTGATTTTATTGTTCTTGGTTCCCCATAAGATGATTTTTGTCCCACTATATTTGGTAGGCCTTTCTTGAATACTGTTAATGCCAAGATAGATTGTTAGAAAGAAACTATTACCCTGAGTTTTGGGGATGTACCCCATGAGTTTAATTTCTCTAAATTTCATAGACAACCCCATGGTAAATAATTTCCTAGTAAGGATGAAATTATTGGTCTTGCTTCTATTGATGTGCCTCCTACTGATCCTTTAGAACAATATTTGCTAGACCATGAAAACGATATGCATATGAATGAGTTTTGGGGATGTATCCCATGAGTTTAAATTCTCTAAATTTCATAGACAACCCCATGGTAAAGAATTGCCTAGTAAGGATGAAATTATTGGTCTTGCTTCTATTGATGTGCCTCCTATTGATCCTTTAGAACAATATTTGCTAGACCATGAAAACGATATGCATATGAATGGAAGGAATGAAATAGATAGAATTTTCTTTGATCTGCATCCTATTTTGAAACACAATTTTCCTGTTGAAATACTTGGGGATCCTCCTCCATCCAAGGGTGATCCCGTATTTGAACTTAAACAATTACCGGATACTCTGAAATATGCTTATCTTGATGAAAAGAAGATATATCTTGTTATTATTAGTGCTAACCTTTCAGAGCATGAAGAAAAGAGATTATTGAAAACTCTGAAGAAGCACTGTGCTGCTATTGGATATACTCTTGATGGTCTTAAGGGCATTAGTCCCACTCCATGTCAGCATCAAAATAATGATGCTAAACCAGTTGTTGATCACCAATGACGGTTAAATCCTAAAATGAAAGAAGTGGTAAGAAATGAAATATTAAAGCTTGTGGACGCAGGTATAATTTATCATATTGCTGATAGTACATGGGTTAGTCATGTTCATTGTGTCCCTAAGAAGGGAGGTATTACTGTTGTTCCCAATGATAAAAATGAATTGATCACGCAAAGAATTGTTACATGATATAGAATGGTAACTGATTCTAGGAAATTAAATAAATCTACTAGGAAAGATCATTACCCTTTGCCTTTTATTGATCAAATGCTAGAAAGATTATCTAAACACACACACTTCTGCTTTCTAGATGGTTATTCTGGTTTCCCTAGAATACCTGTGTCAAAAGAGGATCAAGAAAAGAGAACTTTTACTTTCCCTTTCAGCACCTTTTCTTATAGACATATTCCTTTTGGTTTATGCAATGCACCTGCTATCTTTCAAAGAAGTATGACTGCTATATTCTCTGACTTTTGGGAAAAGATTGTTGAAGTTTTCATGGATGACTTCTCCGTTTATGGAACTTCTTTTGATGATTGTTTGAGCAACCTTGATCGATTTTGTAGAGATGTGAAGAAACTAATCTTGTCTTGAATTGGGAGAAGTGCCACTTTAAGGTTAATGAGGGAATTGTCTTGGGACACAAAATCTCCGAAAGAGGTATTGAGGTGGATAAAGCTAAAGTAGATGCTATTGAAAAAATGTCATGTCCCACGAATATCATAGGTATAAGAAGTTTTCTTAGTCATGCTGGTTTCTATAGGAGATTTATTAAAGACTTCTCTAAAATTTCTCGGCCTCTCACTAATATCTTGCAAAAATATATTCCTTTGTTTTTGATGATGATTGTGTAGAAGCATTTGAAATACTTAAGAATTCCTTGATTTCTGCACATGTTGTTCAACCACCTCATTGGAACCTACCCTTTGAAATTATGTGTGATGCTAGTGATTATGCCATTGGTGGTGTTCTAGGACAAAGATTTGATAAGAAATTAAATGTTATCCATTATGCTGGTAAAAATCTAGACAATTCTCAAAGAAACTATGCTACCACTGAAAAGGAATTTTTAGCAGTTGTGTTTGCTTGTGACAAGTTTAGACCTTATATTGTTGATTCCAAAGTAACTATTCACACTAATCATGCTGCTATTAAATATCATGTGGAAAAGAAATATGTTAAACCAAGACTTATTAGGTGGGTTCTTCTGCTACAAGAATTCTATTTGCATATTATTGATAGAAAGGGTGTTGAGAACCCTGTAGCAGATAACTTGTCTAGGTTAGAGAATATTCTTGATGACCCACTACCTATTGATGATATCTTTCCTGATGAACAATTAGCTGTCATAATTGCTTCGTGCAATGTTCCATGGTATGTTGATTATGCTAATTACATTGTTGCTAAATTTATACCTCCTAGTTTCACATACCAACAAAAGAAAAAGTTCTTCCATGATTTGAGACATTAATTTTGGGATGACCAACACCTTTATAAAGAATGTATAGATGGTGTTATTCAATGTTGTGTACCTGAGCATGAACAGGAACAGATCCTACACAAGTGTCATTCAGAGGCCTATGGAGGACAACACGTTGGAGATAGAACTACACACAGGGTATTACAATCTGGTTTTTATTGGCCTACTCTCTTCAAAGATGCTCGTAAGTTTGTCTTGTCTTGTGATGAATGTCAAAGAATTGGTAATATTAGTAGACGTCAGGAAATGCCTATGAATTACTCACTTGTTATTAAACTATTTGATGTTTGGGGTTTTGATTGTATGGGAGATTTTCCAAAGTCCAACGGGTATACTCATATTCTAGTTGTTGTTGATTATGTTACTAAGTGGGTAGAAGCTATTCCAACTCGTAGTGCTAATCATAACACTTCTATTAAAATGCTTAAAGAAGTTATTTTCCCTAGATTTGGAGTCCCTAGAAATTTAATGATGGATGGTGGTTCACACTTTATTCATGGTGCTTTCCGTAAATTGCTTGCTAAGTATCATGTTAATCATAGAATTGCATCTCCATATCATCCTCAGTCTAGTGGTCAAGTAGAATTAAGCAATAAAGAAATTAAATTAATCTTGCAAAAGATTGTTAATAGATCTAGAAAGAATTGGTCTAAGAAACTTGATGATGCATTATGGGCTTACAGAACTGCTTACAAAAACCCTATGGGTATGTCTCCGTATAAAATGGATTATGGTAAAGCATGTCACTTACAACTCGAGCTAGAACATAAAGCTTATTGGGAAATTAAAGAGCTCAAGTATGATTTTAAACTTGCTGGTGAGAAGAGGTTATTTAACATTAGCTCACTTGATGAATAGAGAACCCAGGCCTATGATAATGCCAAGTTGTTTAAAGAAAAGGTTAAGAGATGGCATGATAAAAGGATACAAAAGCGCGAATTCAATGTATATGACCATATCTTGCTATACAATTCTCGTTTAAGTTTTTTTACAGGAAAACTTCTCTCTAAATGGAAAGGGCCTTACATTGTCGAGGAAGTATATCTTTTGGGTGCCATCAAGATCAACAACGCCAAAGGTACTAACCCGAAGGTGGTAAACGGGCAGAGAATCAAAGATTATATCTCGGGTACTCCCATAAATGTTGAAACCAATATTATCAATACTATAACTCTGGAGGAGTACATTAGGGAGACCTACCAGAACGTTTCAGACTCCAAAAAGGAATAGGTATGTGGTACGGTAAGCAAACCAACTCCAAAACTTTTCTAATAGCAATTTTTCTCCATTTTGGAATAATTAATAAATTAGGAAAATTTAAAGTAGTCCGAAAAGTGCACGAGGAGGCGACAAGCCTACCGGGTGCGGCCTACCCCCTGGTCATGCCCCTATGGCTTGTGGCCACCTCGTGCACCCTTTGGACTCTGTTTTCTTGTGGTGCACTCCTTTAGGTTGGTAAAAATTCATTATATAATCTCCCGAAGGTTTGAACCTTCGTATCACGACAATACCGCATGTTTTCGTTTTGAGTTGTTCGTGCAGTAGATCTAGATCGACATGACGTCCCCAAGTGCTTCGAGAAGGTCATCAACCCCTATCTTGCGGAGGTGTTGCGACACCTCAAACCATTGAGATGCATGAGGGGGTGTTGCACATCCGTGATGTTGAGGGGCCAAAGAAGACCGGAAGTGTGGAAACAAGGCTCGAAGCAATGGAGCAGCAAGTCTTCAAGTGCCAAGGGATGGTGGAACGTGGACTCAATGCCAATCATATGATGATCGCAGAGTTTACTCATAAGCACAAGCTAGACGCCAAGGACATCGGGGATGACATCTTCAAGCTTTACGAGAAAATCAAACATCTCCAAGCCCAGATCCATGACCTGGAAAACCAAAAATGTGAGTATGAATAGAGATTTAAGAGAATGAGTTTGGCTGCAGATTTGAGGATCTCGGAGACTCGTTCATCTTTTTACGATGGGGAGCCTATGCCTTGGAAGACGGAGGACAAGCCTCCAACCTCATCAACAACTCCAACATCATCACCTTCGAAGAAGGACATCTAAACACATGGGTATGGGCACTCCCCTTGGCTTGTGCCAAGCTTTGGGGAGGTGCCCCAGTATCGTATCACCATCACATCTTTTACTTTTATCGTTTTTCCTAGTTTGATACTTTTGGTTTTACCTTGATCTAGTAGAATAAAGTTTTAGTATGATCTAGCTTTGAGTTTTGCTTTATGTTCCCCTTATGTAAGCGAGTCCGAGAGTTATATAATAAAAAGTAGTTTTGATGTGAGGGCTTTGCTTGCTTGCGATGATCTTGATACAAAGAAATAAAAGAAGAATAGAATAAAAGAAAAGAGTATATATGATGATCTTATGGGGAGTGATGACTTCACATATAAGAAGTATGTCGATTGAAATTTGTTGGGAGTTTACAAACATAGCGATTGGTCATTGGTGCAATTAAAAGGAAGTAATAAAGAAAGAGAGGTTCACATATAAATATACTATCTTGGACGTCATTTATGATTGTGAGCACTCATTAAAAATATTATATGCTAAGAAGTTGATGTTGGACAATGAAGACAACATAATGGGTTATGTTTGCTTATTTTCGAATAGAAGTTATATGGTTATAGATCCTCGAACATGTAGTGATTGCTTTCACCTCATACTAGCCAAAACTTCCACACCAAGTAGAGATACTACTTGTGCATCCAAACACCCTCAACCCAGTTTTTCCATGAGAGTCCACCATACCTACCTATGGATTGAGTAAGATCCTTCAAGTAAGTTGTCATCGGTGCAAAAAGCAATAAGAATTGGTCCTAAATATGTATGATCTTTTATTGTAAGGGAAAATAAGTGTTGTACAAACTTGTGATGGCAAGGAAATAAAAGCGACGGACTGTATAATAAAGGTAGCTATCACAAAGGGCAATACAACCCGGCATTCCTTTGAATTAAGGGTTTGCACATCCAAAAAACAATAAGCGCATGACAACCTCTGCTTCCCTCTACGAAGGGCCTATCTGTTACTTTTACTTTATAAGTACTTACCTTTATGCAAGAGTCATGGTGATCTTCACCACTTCCTATATTTTGCCTTTCTCTCTTGGCAAGCATTATGTGTTGGGGAATGATCTAGACACATATATCCACTCGCATGTGGGTGATCATCAGCTATTTATGTTGACATTACCCTGGAGGTAAATAGTTGGGAGGCAAAACTACAAGCCCTATCTTTCTCTGTGTCCAATTAAAGCTTTGACCTCATGAGTACCGCATGAGTGTTAGAAATTATGAAAGAATAAAAGATGATTGAGTGTGTGGATTTGCTTTACAAGCTCTTATATTGACTCTTTCCTATGTTATGATAAATTGCAAATCGCTTCAATGACTGCGAGCATAGTTTGTTAGTTCTCAAAAGAGTTCTTGGTTCATACTTTATCTTGTGAATGAATTATTACTCTAGTATAAGAAATTATATATCAGTAAGTATTGTTGTTCTAAAGATGACCATGATGCCCTCATGTTTGTATTTTATTTTATCGACACCTCTATCTCTAAACATGTGGACACATTTATCGATCTCGACTTTCGCTTGAGGACAAGCGAGATCTAAGCTTGAGGGAGTTGATACGTCCATTTTGCATCATGCTTTTATATTTATATTTATTGCATTATGCGATATTATTACACATTATGGTACAATACTTATGCCTTTTCTCTATTATTTTACAACGTTTACATGAAGAGGGAGAATGCCGGCAGCTGGAATTCTGGACTACAAAAGGAGCAAATATGAGAGACCTATTCTTCACAAATCCAAAATTCCTGAAAAGTTATGGATAATTATTTTGGAATATATAAAAAATATTGGGTGAAACAAATACCATAGGGGACCCACCAGGAGGTCACAAGCCTGCTGGGCGTGGCCTACCCCCCTAGCCATGCCCTTGTGGCTTGTGGGGCCCCTGGCAGCCCTTCGGTGCCCATCTTGTGCTATCTGAAGGGTTTTGACCAGGAAAAGAATCATAAGACAGCTTTCGGGACGAAGCGCCGCCGTCTCGAGGCGGAACTTGGGCAAAACCAATCTAGAGCTCTCGCAGCGCTGTTCTGTCAGGGAAACTTCCCTCCTAGAGGGAGAAATCAAAACCATCGTCATCACCAACGATCCTCTCATCGAGAGGGGGTCAATATCCATCAACATCTTCACCAGCACCATCTCCTCTCCAAACCCCAGTTCATCTCTTATATCGGATCTTTGTCTCAAACCTTAGTTTGGTACCAGTGGGTTGCTAGTAGTGTTGATTACTCCTTGTAGTTGATGCTATTTGGTTTACTTGGTGGAAGATCATATGTTCAGATCCTTTATGATAATTAATAATCCTCTGATTATGAACATGAACATGCTTTGTGAGTATTTACGTTTGTTCCTGAGGACATGGGATAAGTCATGTTATAAGTAATCATGTGAATTTGGTATTCGTTCGATATTTTGATGAGATGTATGTTGTCTATCCTCTAGTGGTGTCATGTGAATGTAGACTACATGACACTTCACCATTATTTGGGCCTAGGGGAAGGCATTGGGAAGTAATAAGTAGATGATTGGTTGCTAGAGTGACAGAAGCTTAAACCCTACTTTATGCGTTGCTTCATAAGGGGCTGATTTGGATCCATATGTTTCATGCTATGGTTAGATTTATCTTAATTCTTCTTTCGTAGTTGCGGATGCTTGCGAGAGAGGTTAGTCACAAGTGGTAGGTTTGTACAAGTAAGTGCATAACCCAAGCACCGGTCCACCCACATATCAAATTATCAAAGTAACGAACGCGAACAAATGAGCATGATGAAAACTATCTTGACAGAAATTCTCATGTGTCCTCGGGAGCACTTTGTTTTATATAAGAGTTTGTTCGGGCTTGTCCTTTGCTACAAAAAGGATTGGGTCACCTTGATGCACCTTTGCTACATTTATTACTTGGTACTCGTTAGGAATTACCTTATTACAAACTATCTGTTACTGATAATTTCAATGCTTGCACAGAATACCTTTCTGAAAATTGCTTGTCATTTCCTTCTGCTCCTCGTTGGGTTTGACACTCTTACTTATCGAAGGGACTACGATAGATCCGCTATACTTGTGGGTCACCAATCACACAGCGGCCTATCTTCTATTTATAACCAGCTAGGCTTGTACTCCATTCGTCATAGTTTAGAAGGCATGCACGTGTACCTAGGTCATCAATTTGATTTATATAAAATATATTTTTTATCATAAAAAATTATATCATTAGAAAATAGAAAATCTAAAGTTTCTAATGATATATATTTTCTAATATATAACTCTCATTAAGTTGGTCGAATTGATGACCTAGATACATATGTCGGACTTATAAACTGAGATGAGGAAGTACATCAAGTATTATAAACAATTAGTATCAATCAGATTAATTAGAGCAACTCCAATGGGACAACCCATTTCGTCCGCCGCCGTCCATTTGGGTCTGCGCGGACACAAAAGGCGTCCCAACGCGCCGACCGAAACGGACGCGCGTCCGCTTTTCGTCCGCGGGCGACCCATTCCCAGCCCATTTGTGAGCCGGATTTGCGTCGACGCGGACACGAGACGGACGCGCGTGTGCTCGCCCTCTCCCTTCCCTGGGCCCGCTGGTCGATGGCACATTACCCTCTCCCCATCCAACAGCTCACCCTCGCCCGTCTCCTTCATCGCCGACGCTGCCGCCCATTTTTGCCGGCAACTCTGCCAGTTGTCGGCGCCTCCACATCTGCCCAGCAATGCCGCCCACTCCCACATCGCTCGCCACCGCCGTCCGCCGTTGGGCAGCCGACTACTTC
The DNA here is from genome assembly GCA_022496015.1 of Hordeum marinum. Taxonomy (NCBI): domain Eukaryota; kingdom Viridiplantae; phylum Streptophyta; class Magnoliopsida; order Poales; family Poaceae; genus Hordeum; species Hordeum marinum. The sequence continues at coordinate 387,625,502 of CM039678.1, forward strand.
CCACCCCCGGCCCCCCACCACACAGTCGCCCCCCGACCAAGAAGTCGCGTCGCTGCCCCGGCCAGATCCTCACTGGCACGCTCGTCGAACACCGGCAGGGCAGCTAGTTGGTCCGTGCGTGTCATGACTCCCTTTGTCGGCCGTCTCCTTCATCGACGCCCGCAAGTTGTTCGACAGTTTGCCAAGGTACAAAATGGACTCCGCCGATGAGTTCTTTTTTCACAATTTCCTTTGTGATTCCGACGATTCGCAGTCCGATGACGAGGAGGAGATATTGGCTACCATGTTGGTGCATCACCACCTCAACAGCCAGCAGTCATTGTTCTGTGGCTCCATTCCGGGCCACCTTCCGGCGTTGAATCGCAACCGAGAGAGCGGGCATTTCCTTCTTTGGAAGGACTACTTTGATACAACAAACCCGTTGTTCAAACACCAAAAACTCCGCCGCCGTTTCCGTATGAGTAGGCATCTTTTCGACCGTATTAGAGAGGGGGTGGTTGGCTATGATGACTATTTCGAGTGCAAAGAGGATGCCGTTGGCAAGATTAGTTTCTCCTCTTATCAGAAATGCACTGCCGCCATCCGAATGCTTGCATACGGAGTGCCCGGTGATCTCATTGACGAGTACGTCCGTATGAGCAAGTCTACATGCCTAGAGTCCCTGTATAAGTTCTACAAGGCTGTTATTGTTGTCTTTGGCCCTGAGTACTTGAGAGAGCCGACTGCTAAAGATACAGCCCGTTTGTTGGCGATGAATGCCAGCAGGGGCTTCCCAGGGATGCTTGGCAGCATAGACTGCATGCACTGGGAGTGGAAGAATTGTCCTTCTGCTTGGCAAGTGCAGCATAAGGGCCATGTCAGGGCTTGCACTGTCATACTAGAGGTCGTGGCGTCTCAATATCTCTGGATCTGGCACTCTTTCTTTGGCATGGCCGGATCACACAATGATATCAACGTGCTTCAGCGCTCGCTGGTGTTTGCTAGGCTTGCCAAAGGCAACAGTCCACCGGTGAACTTTACTGTCAACGGCCACAACTACGACAAAGGATACTACCTGGGTGACGGTATCTATCCTTAGTGGACCACTATTGTCAAGACAATACCCAACCCTATCAGAGAGAAGAGGAAAAGATTTGCCCAAGAGCAAGAGGGTGCTAGGAAGGATGTCGAGCGTGCCTTTGGTGTTTTGCAATCTCGATGGGGCATCATTCGGTATCCTGCTATTACCTGGCGCACGCAGAAACTATGGGAGGTGATGACTGCTTGTGTGATCATGCACAATATGATCGTAGAAGACGAGCGCCCGGGACGTCTGTATGATCAAGGGTTTCAGTTTCAGGGTGAGAATGTTGTGCCTGAGCATGGAGGAGCGGCAACGTTTGAACAGTTCACCCAATTTCATCATGACATGCGTGATTGGGAAACTCACATGCAACTGCAAAATGATTTGGTTGAGCATATGTGGGGTCATGTTGGCAACCAATAGATGTATCTTCTTTTATTCGTTTGCAAAACTATTGTGAGAACTATGTGAGACATTTTTATTTTTATTCGGCTTGTAAAACTATGCTATTTTATTCGGTTCAAACTATGTTATTTGACTATATGTTTATTAAATGCATATTCGAATCAATGCAAAAATAGGGCGGCCAGCTGGCCACGCCGGCACATATGGGTCGGCGCGTTGGGCGTGCTGTCAACCCATATCTAAAACAGGGCGGGCGACCGACCCAAACGAACAAAAAGCGGACAAAATCACCATCCATTTGGGTCGCCCCATTGGAGTTGCTCTTACTGATTGATATGACAACCCGTGTGATCTCCTATACACAACAACTACTAATTGCAGATGGTGTGGGATATGCACAATATGGTAGTCTTAACAGCCGGGTTGCAATGGAGCATCACCGGTGATACGCCGCCAGAGCATCGCTGGTTGCTGCGACCATCTCTTGAAGCACCCACAGCTCGTCGGGGTTGCATGCTGCAGCCGTGACCGGTGCATGATGAGCTTGCCAACGTTTTTGCTCCTAGCTGACCGACAATGCATCTGCTGCAATCTGAGGGATGCAGATACTGCAGGCATGTGCGGGCCCCGGTAGTTGGAGGTGCTACGGGGAAACATGAGCATGTTGGGATGGGAGTGACGACGTGGTTCTCGCGGCCAAATTCATTGTTCTAACCCTTTTCCTAAACTTCAGCCGGATCTGACCCCGGCTGAATTTTGTTTGCGGATCTGACCCTTTTCCTACAGCCACGACCGGTGGCAGTAGGGTTATACGTGCTACCGCCAAGCTTGCTAGCGATAGGCTCCCGTCAGGCCAGACGGTTCCGTCTGCCCAGCTGACATGGATGAGCACCCTACCGCGAGGGTGAGTGGCGGTAGGGTGTAATAGCCTACCGCTAGGGTTATGGCGCTAGGGTCCCCAGAGCAGTGATATGCTTGAGTGGATGGCTGGTGGGCCCACCAGCCACCCATTCACCCATAAATCCCTCTTCTTCCCCGAGCTGAGCTCCTCTCCCCACTCTCTCTCCCATTATTGCCACCACCAAATCCATCTCCATTGCTTGAGTTTTCTCTAGTGGATTGAGGCCAAGTTCATCACTCAAGGTACCCCCCTCACTCTCTTCTTTTTGGTTGGTTGGAATCATCTCGTTTGGTGGCATGCTTTACTTTTATGCAAACCCTAGTTCATGTCATTTGTGTTTGAAATCCATGGATATTATGGATGATAGGGTTGTTTCTATGATTTAGTATGACTAATTATCATGTTTGTAACACCGATCTATAGTAATTGTTAGGTATAGGGTTAAGGTTAGGGTTAGGGTTAGGATTAGGCATTGTCATTAATTAGAAGTTAGGGTTAATTAATGATAATGTGATATTATTGTTGTTGTTTCAATATAGTTAGGGTTCATATTATTTTTATTGTGATATTATTGTTAGGGTTCATATTAGGTTGCCGTCATATCCTCATTACAATTTTTTCAATGCATTTAGATGGATAGGCTTGTTAATGTACACCATTTGGATAAGGGGACATTTATGAAAGGCAATGCCGGTGAAGGTGAAGAATCCATTGTTTTTATTCAAGACCAACTTATGAGGAGGAGTTAGGAAGGTGCTAGATTGGATTGATCCAAATGTTGATGTTAAACTCATTGGAAGGTATGATGTTGGAGTGGGGGTGAAGTCTCGATTGAAGAGTATGCCTATCACCTTAGAATTGCATTGGAAGGTTTACAAGGACAAAGTATTTGAATCGCAAGACAAATCTCTTGAATTGTTTGCCACCAAGGTTGAGCCTCCTTTGATGCAAATTGACTTGAACCGACATACCTCTTCCACAAATAGTGTTGCAACGGTGGAGGTGTATGTCCCCAATTCTTCTAGCCAACCACCAAATGAAGCTGAGATTAATGATGGAGCCATGGTAATTCATGAGGAAGAGGTTCATGTTGATGTTGAAGCAGACCATGTTGATGTTGAAGCCGGCTATGTTGATGTTTATGAGGAAGCCGAAGAGATTCATTATACTCCCATTGGAGACTTGGATGTGTTTGTGCATCAGCAGGACATGGATCGTGACCTCCCATACCGCCGTATGTATGGATATGACTCGGATCATGAGGGTCCAACGGAGGAATTGGACGAGGATGGATTCACTGCACAAGAGAATGCAATTTTCAAGAAGGTTACGGGGAAGGAAAGAGGCCCCCCATTGTTTCATGATCTCACTCTTTTTGACAATGTTGTTGTTGATGGTGGCATGAGGTTGTGTTTGCTTGAACCAACACCGTGCCCAAATATCGGTGACCCTAAACCCAAGGATGAGGACGAGAATGCTCATTTGAAGAAAGGCATCAAGTTCAGTTGCTTGGAAGAGTTCAAGATATGGTTTAGTGACTATGCTATCAGGAACCATAGGCCGTTTGTTGTTTGTCATTCCAACCAAAATCTACGGTACATCATCAAATGTGACAAAGAAGGTTGCCCTTGGAAGGTTCGTGGAAGAAAAATTCAAGAAACCGGGCAATGGGTCCTAAAGAGCTGTGTGGCCACTCACACATGCATACCGCCAGAGAAAGCTGACCGAAGCAAGGGACACCGCCAACTAACGTCAGAATTTTTAGAATACAAATTGTTGCCTCATGTAGCCCATGATCCAACCGTGAAGGTGAAGTTTCTCATGAGTATGGTTGACGAACGATTCGGATACCTGGTCAACTATGGGAAGGTATGGAAAGCAAAGGCAAATGCAATTAGGATGTTGCATGGTGATTATGAGGCCGCATACAATATTCTCCCAAGTATGTTGGGAGCAATTGCACATAGGAACCCTTTCATGTGTCATGCGATGGAGGAAAATGACGGAGTGTTTCACCGTGCATTCTAGAGTTTTGGGCAATGCATCGAGGCATTCAAGCATTGTCGTCCGGTGTTGTCTATCGATGGCACATTCTTGACTAGGAAGTACAAGGGCACTCTAATGGTGGCAATGGCTCACTCGTCCAATGATAACGTGTTGCTGGTTGCATTTGCTTAGTTCCTTCCGAGCATGACGACAACTGGGACTAGTTCATGAGGCATGTGAGAACCAAGGTGATTGGCAACAGAGAGGTATGCATCATATCGGACTGGTATCATGGGATTCTCCAGGCGATAGACGTTTCCATTCCCAGCCTCTCGAAGCTTCACCACCGATGGTGCATGAGGCATTTCGTGGTAAACTTTTACCAGGCATGCAAGAGCAAAGAGTTTTGCAAAGACCTTACTCATGTGTGCACGACATTCTCCTTTGATACATTCACAAGCCTCTATGATAATCTTTTGAAGGCATTGAAAAAGAACCAAAAGGGGAGAGCATTCCTAACTAGGCATTATGAGGAAAAACAAACGTGGGCACGCGCTTTTGATGACGGAGGTTGGAGATACGGCGACATGACAAGCAACATGGTGGAATGCTTCAACAATGTGTTGAAGGGTGTTCGTTCTTTGCCCGTGACTGCAATATTGAAATACACCTTCTTGAAGTTGAATGACTATTTCCTTAAGCATTCCATATCAACGGCAAATTGGATAGGGGAGAAAATGGACTATCCAGATAAGGTTCATGATTGGCTGAAATTTCAAGCAGGCAAGTCTTCCCATCAATAAATCATCAGATTCAACGACAAAGATGGGATCTACCAAGTTGACGAGCCAGGTGTAACAACACGAGATGGTGTCACCAACGGTGGCGTTGCTTATGAGGTGCACCTCAAGGACCGGTGGTGTCAATGTGAGAGGCCTCACAGGTACTATTGGTCGTGCTTGCACGTGATGACGGTTGTGAGGGCAAGGAACTTACTGGTTTCAAGAATTACCATATGGCTGCATCAGTTCACGTTGGAAGCCACGAGGTTGACATGGGCACCTCGGTTCCATCCTTTCCTTGACCAGTCACAGTGGCCGGAGTACGATGGCCCACATATCATGTCTGATCCTGCGCTCATGGTATCTACAAAAGGGAGAAGAAGAAAGAAGAGGTTTAGGAGCGACATGGATGATATAGCTGGATATACTGGCATGAAACAATTTGGCAGCGGTCATTTCATGGAGCCTCCCGACACCAACAATTGTGGTCCATGTGACAACCCAGGACACAATAACAGGACATGCAACACTAGCACGAGTTAGACTAGTGACCGTACAGGGAGTACTAGTGCTCGCGGAGGACGGGCTACCATTACTGGTAGTAGTGCAAGAGGAGCCACTAGGGGCGGTCGCGGAGGACGGACTACTGTTATAGGTAGTAGTGCAAGAGGAGCCACTAGCGGTGGTCGCGGAGTACCTCGTGGTGTTAGACTTGGGGGGTATTGGTCGCGCTTCCGGTGTTACTAAGAGACGATGGGTTGGCAGAGGGCGGCCAATTGATGTGCTTCTAAACCCGGATGGTTGATAGAGTATACATGGTAAATTTGTTATGTCATGTTCTGAAAAAATTGCACTTGTTGTCATATTAGTTGTAAAATCCATATATGTCACTAACAATATTGAAATGTATGCAGGCATGGCTTCATCTGGTTCTATCCCGAGGCCGGAGTGCGCTGACCGAGAGGACATGCCGAACAAGTGGAAGGAGGAAACCTTGGACAAGACAAAGGACAAAGATTTGATAACACCACCATGCTGGTGTGGAGATGTTTGCAAGGTCAAGGTATCTACTGACCGGAAGAAGTCATGGACGGAAGGGAGGAGCTTTTTTGTGTATCCCAACTACGCACATGATCGTAGACATCCGACTAATGCCTATGACGTTCCTCCGGTATGTTTAATATGTTCTGGTGAATGTGTTTTCATGATGAGCGTTCCAATTTTATTACTAACAAACAAACATGTCTTCTGTGCAGTCACCCCTCCTCTTTGCAAGTATTTCATGTGGATAGATGATGAAGTGCCAGAAGATGTCCAGAAGGACCAAAATGCAGACTGGGATCAGAGGCGGCGGTTGTTCGAAGAATATTTGCAGCGTGCCGAGTACGAGGAACGTCTTGCTAAGGAGAAGAAGGAGCGAAAGAAGCGCGAGGCGGAGAGGGCATGCAAAGAGAAGGAGGCTCGTGACGAGGAGAGGGCAAGAAAGATTGCAAGGGCTCGCAAAGCTTACGAGGAGGATAAGGCACGTTACAACAAGGAAAAGGGGCCCATGTTTCCTTAGAGATCTTGCAAAGTCTCCTGAAGCTTAGTTGAGGCAGATGTATTGGTGGGCTTGACCTCTAACATTGAACTTGCGATGTTTCCTGTTTTATGGTCTTGTTGTACTTTGAACTCTAATGTTGAACTCTTATTGTCTTTTTGAACTCCTATGGTCTTCTTGCAATGCTAGGTTAAGTTGTTTGAAAAAATAGTTGAAGAAGAAGAAGAAGGGCAATATAGGCCCCTACCACCAACAGCTATGGCGGTAGGGTGTACAAGCCTACCGCCACGGCCCCTGGCGGTAGGGTGTCCGGATATCTGGGAAATGCCCCGGATATCTGGCCCTCCTGCTGTCCAGAGTGCACCAATTTTGCACCAAATATGGGCTGGATGTCCGGCACACCACCGGATGTCCGGGACCAGCCTGCCGCCAGCAGCTATGGCGGTAGGTTGTACAAGCCTACCGCCAAGGTCCCTGGCGGTTGGGTGTGGCACACCCCAACAGACAGGCCTGCACTTGCAGGTCGGAACAACATGAATCCAAGATCCCAAGAGCATTTGAGGGTATTTGAGAGAAGTTCTCCAATCAAGTCATAGATCCAACACGGAGTTACATAATCTGACATTACAACACTGAGTTACATAATGTGACATACAACGCGAAGTTCCTCCGGAGTTCAAATGAAAAGGGTACAAATCGATACGATCATGGTAATGAACACTTCTGGTGCGTCTACATCCTAAACAGACCACCTGCACGAGCATCATTCCCTTGATTTGCTAATCCATGTGCACCTCCAATGTATGCCTTATCTGCTCCATCAGTTGTGCCCAGATAGCAAATGAAAGTGTGACAACGAGAAGTATTGGATTCGTCGTCGTAATCGTAAGCATCCGGCGGCTCTGTTAATATAGGGGTCCGATCTATCACCTTCATAATATGGATCTTCACAACATGCAGAACTGTTCGCTTCTCAAGTTTCAACTGACTACTAGGTGCTGAAATTGGCCCATGAGAGTCAGAGGTTGGATAATCCTGTCCTAGTTCAGGTTCTGGTAGCTCCACTTCATATAACTTGGGCACTTTGTTGGGATCTCTCATCCACGCCTCAACAACTAGGAAGCAACGATTAGTGGGCTTGACCATCTTAACAAGATCACCGCCGAGACTTGGCACACTATTATTCACATCTAAAACATGAAAAGGAAAAAAAATCTGTAAAAAAACAAACACAAAAATTACAAAAACAAGGGTTTACACTAAATCCAACAAGAAAGTCATATGAGATGATGGAATGCAGAAAAAAATTAGTGGGGGAGGGGAGATACCTTGCCCGAGGAAAATAGCCCGGATCCACCGGACAAATCTCAAAGAACGAGGATGGATTTGGGGGGCCTTGAGGCGAGGATGGATGTGCAAGAGAGGGGAAGAGCTCGGGGAGGATGAAGCAGGCAGCAAATGAGTGACTGGGAGTGAGTGGAGTAGGCCTATCCAGCCACTTAAAGGGTCAAGGACCCTACCGCCAGAGGTGCTAGCGGTAGGCTATAGTACCCTACCACCAAGAAGGATGGCGGTAGGCTCTACTACCCTACCGCCAGCCTTCCTGGTGGTAGGCTTCTTTGTTGTCCCAAGTACATGGCAGCAAGGTGCACAGCAGCAATTTCATAGAATACAGCAGGAAAATGCATCTTAACTGAGAGAAATATATAATTCAACATGACCATAACACTTTAGAGTTTGATAGAAGTTCAATAACGAGCACACTAGAGTTTGACATAACAATAGAAGTTCAACAACAAGATAAACAAGTAGTTTCAAATTCAACATGACGAAAAAGTAAAAGTTCAACGTCCCGAACATAGTGACGAACTAAACAGGCATCAACCTTTCGCATCACATTCTTCCTCTCTTTGATCCCCCCTTGCTAACAGTTTTCTTGCGGCGATGAGGCACCTCTCTTTGAAACGGCCCCGGTGAAAGTATATCTGAATGAGGGCGTGAAACCCTCCCCCTTTGGGAAACCGGTGGTGCATCCGGCATCTGTGAGATGTTCATCTCCTCCACGTCCTCCTCCTGTGAGTCCTCCTCTTCTTCGTCAGATTCGTTGACATGTGTAGAAGATACACCGGCATGATGGCTAGAAGAAGCGGCAGCTCCACTTGACTGCATGGATGTGCTAGGAACATGCACATCGATGCTGGCAGGGGCTGAACACCCAAGCATGGTGACTATCCTCCGACAACGTGTTATGAAACGCTGCAATGACGACATTTCAACTCATTTTATCGAAAGATAAACATTTGTGAAATAAGTAGTTAGACTGCTTACTTTCATAGTGTCCCTCAGGGCGGCTCGGGCTGCTGGAGTGCGTTCGAGCCTTCGATAATACTTCTGTTAAGCTCACGAGTTTGAAAATAAAACGAGGTTAAATGTGCGCATGATTTCAAAAACATTCTCGAGATAAATTGAAGTCAAACGAGGTGAAAAGACTTACCACTCGGTCAGTCATGGGGGTGTACTCTCTATGTGCACCTTGTGTACTTTTCACCATGACGTCGTAATCATCAGGTTATCGAGAACTAGGTCAAGCTTTAGCTCCCTTGTAATCAATACAACAAGCAATACAAGAACAGGCAGGACGTAGGCTATTACCTCGACTTGAGGGGCCGAACCTGGGTAAACTCGTATCCTTCGTCCCAATCAACCCCTTTGAGTCCATCACGTTAGCGATGGCCTCGAATCCAAGTCCGTTCACCCGGACATCTACCGTGATAAATCCACGACAGCGTCACTGTCTTCAAGGGCTTTAGCAATATCTGCGTCGGTCCACCTCGGTCTCAAACGCAACCGATAACGCGTTCTGTTGTCATACCAGGTCAGATGTGTTTCCTTGAATTCCCTCATATTAGATGGTGTCATATCAATCTTCATGTAAGTTTCTCTCTCCATCCACATCTTGACATATGTTGCATGGTGTTGTCCCCAATCAATAACACTTTGATTATTCTGCCGGCTTAACCTACATACAACAAGAACCAACAAAGAATAAGAAACAAATGTATAGCGTTGGTTAAAAGAGCTTCAGTTATGTTACTCACTCATGGAGCTCAAATCCACCCGTGCTTGCGTTCACCGGTGGGGTGAGTTGCCTCGTACTAAATTGCAATGCCACTCGATGCGGTAGATGCCACTCGACACCAAAAATGCATATGAGGGAGCACCTGATCCGCCAAAGATGGTGGTCCCTCGTACACATCTCGTTCAACGAAAAAACCCTACTTGTCTCGTAAGGCCTCCAATTAACCTATAAAAGAGCTAGTTAGTCGATGCAATGTTTTCTATGATTAGCTGACATAAGATGATGGGTATATATACCTGACGATATGTGAGGTTGTCCATCTCGTTGATAAAGCTCGTGTACAAGGACTTTTGCTTGCTCCCGAACATTCTAACTTTGTCCCAGGAGAATGCAACAGTGGGGAGTCGAGAAGCAACTTGGTCTTCCCACCGTATCGGGTCTTCATCATCAAGGCCTATCCACGGTACCCGGTTTTCGGTGTCCCTTTCAGGACGTCCAACCAGGATACGCTCCCACATCCAAATAGATAGGACCCAAATACATCCGCCCATGCATGGTCTCGTGCTGGTTTTCCTACAGGCATCATTGAGCTGCAAACAAACATTTCATTCCTGGTTAGCTTTGCCAATATTATGATGTACTACCATGATTGATGAGAGTTGCACTTACTTTACGGTACAAATAGGCGAGACCAGCTGACCCCCAACTGTAATGTTGGTCCCAATCGGCCAAGAAATCAATATACATCCAAGGAGCAACGTTGCCGGATGTATCTCCGAAAACAACCTGTGTTAGGAGATGCCACACATATGCTCGCGCGTACTGCTCCACTATCTCCGGGTCGGCATCGGCCGGGCATCCGGACCTATTGGCCTCGAGCCAGTAGAATGGGATGCCATTCATCCTATTGTATTTCTTTCCCTCTACAGAAAGAGAGGTAGAGTAGTCACCGATGAGAGCGGTAACCCTCGCACGCCAGTTCTTGTTGTCCACACGTCCGGTGAGGGCCTGACCCTCTATGGGAAGCCCTGTTATCATGGCGAAGTCCTCGAGCGTCACAGTCATCTTGCCACAAGGGAGATGAAAGTTGTGTGTCTTCGGCCGCCAATGATAAACCAAAGTTGTGAGAGCTGCATGGTTCATGATTGGCGGCACGCGTTTTAACTAAAGGACAAACGGTAGGAGGCCGGCACGCTCGAAGAATGGCTCACAGCGGTTGTCATATGCCATCTGGGTACCCTTCGTGTGACTCCTCATTCGAATGACCGTAAGTGTCTGTGAAAATTTAACAATTATGTTAGCATGGTAATTTATCTAAGATACAATTACATGAAAATTATTATGGCTTCAATCATTACCTCTCCATTCTTGAGAGAACGGGCACGGTGCTTCTTGTCAAAAGCCATGTCAAGTCTCGTATACACACGCCCATTGGGCTCGGCCATCCTAACATAATAGACAATTATTAGAATTGTTTGACATCTCTTTCGTACATGAAAACCAAAGAAACTATTTTGAACAAACTATGTCCTACGGGAATAATATGCATTCATATATATTTGAAAAAACTATGTCCTACAACAATAATGCAACATATGTGACAACAAATTTGCAATACTAAAAACTTCCATCATATCCATACATTCTTCTCATGCATATCCATACATTCAATCATATCCATACAAGACCTAAGTAATGATTAGCATTCTTCTAATGCATTCTTCTCATGCATTCATCAAGACTACATTATAGCATACTAAAAACATCAAACAAAAACAAATTTAAAAAATCTCAAACACCTAGGGTTGCACCTAGTGGCAAAGATAACTACAAAAGTACAAAGTTTCCGCGAAAAGTAATTGGAGAGATTGGAAGAGCTTACCGGCCTCTTAGTTTTGCCCCAAAGAACCGCAAAAATGGTGGAACGGAGAGGAAGACCAAAGGAGGGGATCCGGAGGAGGAGAGAGGCACCGCCGGCCTCTATTCGTGTGAGGAGAGGTTGAAGAAACATGTGATGGGTGGGTGGGGCCCGCCCAAAAGTCCATGGGACGATACGGGGACCCTATCACCACGGCTTTTGGCGGTAGGCTATTACAGCCTACCGCCACTGATCCTGGTGGTAGGGTGCTCATCCACGTCAGCTCGGCAGACGGTTCCGTCTGGCCTGATGGGAGCCTACCACCACGCTCGTTGGCGGTAGGCTGTATAACCCTACCGCCATGACGGGTGGCGGTAGGAAAAGGGTCAGATCCGCAAAAAAATCAGTTGGGGTCAGATCCGGCTGAAGTTTACGAAAAGGGTCAATACAGTGAAATTTGCCGGTTCTCGCATGGTTTTGTCACTAGGGGATCTAAAGCCATATCAGATTGTATCAGAAAAAATCAATGGCTGGTTGGAGGCTTCATCTGGTGATCAAGGTCCCTATCTACTGGTTGTCCAGGGCGCCGGTGGACGACAGCTCCTCTCTGTGTTGACGTTACTCGGACCTCGACGGGGGTGCTCTCTAGATCTGTGGTACAGACGACGGTCACGACGGAGCGCAAGGACTCGAGCAATGTCGTTCGGGCATGTCCACGTCGCACGATGGATGTGCCTATGGTGAGCAGCTTCTCCGTGCATCGGTGCTCGTCGACGAGATGGAGGTTGTATGCCTGACTGGTCGGCCTGCGCCTACCAAAACTTGGCCTCCCGCTCCTCCCGTAACATTTCCATGTAGTGGGCATGGGCCTCGCCAATGGTGATACCGGCATGCGCCGACGAGGATAGTTGTGCCGGTTCGTCCTTGATCGCGTCCTTCATTGGGATGTCGTCAGCCCCTGTCTGCCTGACGGCCTGTCGGTCAACATCAATGGTTTACATCTCCCTCTTTTGCAGGGACAAGAGTTTGTCCCAAAGGGCATTGAAGCGTGAGGAGGCCATGGGGGCGTGGTGTGGTGAGGAGAAAGGAACCGAAGGAGGATCACTGTGGATGTGCTCGGGGATGGAGTTTATATAGCGGGGGAATGACAATGGGTGGCGACTATGTGGTTAATGGTGGGCACCATACAGGCAGGCGGGTGGTGTAGGAGTAGGTTCCTCGGAAACCGCATATCATTAACGTAGGGCAACGGATCGACGGGGTGTTATTTGAACGCGAAGCAGTTTGCACTAGGAAGCAGCGCGGGCGGCGCTCTGTCGACCGGCGCGCTGCTTAAATACTGGCAGCATCGAGAGGTTGTGTGGCTTTAGTGCCAATAACAGCGATTGAATGCAGCGCTGACACTCCGGAGCGGCGCTGACACTCCGGAGCGGCGCTAGCCGTTTCCGGCGGAAGCGCGCCGGGAGAAAGGGATTAAGGGTGGGCCAGGGCAGCCATAAGTGGACATGGCACACATGTGAATGCTCGTACCCTCCCCCTAACCTTTCTAGTGTAATGTATCAAATATATGATGTTGCTGAGTCGTTGATGCTGTTGGATTTAGTTCTTTTACTCCCTCTATTTTTTAATATATGATGTATTTGTTTTTCAAAATATATTTTTAAGCTTGATCAAATATGTACTGAAATATATCAATATTCATAATATGAAATCGGTGTCATTGGACTCATCGTGAAATAAATTTTCATATTTTATTTATTTGGTAGACCCTCCATAACTTAATAGTATAAGACATTTTTTGACATTGTCCGTATCAAAAAAGTCTTACATCAAGTTACAGAGATAATATTGTGAATGTTGATATTTTTTGCTCTCAATTTGATCAAAGTATAAGAAAATTGACTTTTCAAACACTCAACATTTTGGCATTGAAGGATTATTTGATTTGGTGAGTAGGCGAGATGATGAAGTATGCTTTTTTTTCTTTATTTAATACGGTGTTTCAGTTGGTCTTCTGTGGTGTGATTCTGTGTTATATGCTAATCAATCCATGTTTATGTGAGGAAATTTTATGCATCATTAACTACGTGTACTATATTGACGCTACAGTATTACATGTTGGCACTACTTTTCTCTAGGTAGTAAGACGGTGCATTGGATTGATATGTTTTTATTGGTCGGTTGTTGCCAATTGATTTGAGTAATCTTCGATCCCATCAAAATGTGAATCAAATTCAAAATTCTATACGTCAATCAAATGAGAGAGCCCCAAAATTAGGAAGCATCCGAATTAAAAGAATTGAATGTGAATGTTCACTGAGAGATTATTGACCCGGTCAAAATCGGATGACTCAATTCTAAATTTAATTAATTCTGACGATTTAAAAATTAAAAAGCATATATTGTATAAAATATTAAATGAGGGAGTTTGAAAAAAATGTTGACTCTGTTAAAATTGGATGACCAAATTCCAATTAAAGACCTTAATTGATTGTGAGGACTTCAATTCTAAATAGCTTAGTGATATAGTATATGTGGTCATGGTTGACATCTGTTCCGTGATATGCCAGTGACATTTCTTGATTCCAAAACATAGCAAGATGGCATAAGGATTCAAAATGGACTCAAACCGAAACAAACCAGTAGTCATAACAAGGATGCATGTTTCTGCGGTTCAGAGAAGCAAGTTTCAGATTATCAGCCGTACACCCACCAAGCAAGGTTCTGAACTGAGCATCAGTTCAGATATTAAGATGATGGCAACACAAGTGTCACCGAGTAGGGAGTTGGCGCTATGCATCTGAACTAGCGTTGGCTGGCAAAGTCCTTGGAACTAGCGTTCGGATTCCTCCCCTGCCTCAGTATGGCAGACATGTCCGGGACAATCCCTTCACGGCGAGGTCCGTGCCGGCGGTCCACGCCTCCAGCTCCGGGTTCCGGTAAGTAGTACTTAGTACAAATTGCAAATTGCAAAGGAGGGGTCTGATCTGGCACCACGTGCTTAGCTTTAGTACAACATTTCATTAGTGTCCCTACCCTACGGGGATGCTACAAATCTTCAGGACAACGAACGTAGACTCCTGCTGGTCCAATCTGCTGCCGTAGCTCGGCAGTAGCTTTTGTTTAGGAGCTACTAGAGCTTTTGTTAGGACTCTCTTGTCCTCTCGCGGATATTAAGGTCCCGTTGGAACTGGAATAGAAGAATTTCACAGAAATAGAATCCCATGAAGTCGTTCTACGATGACCTTTGGATTGGAAATTAGGCTTTCAAATTTTATATATGAATTCATTCTTTCATTCACGTTTTAGAGGACCCTACCGGCTCTTTTTATTCGAGGTCGATATGAAAAATGTGAATTATAAGAGAGATTAACGAATAAAAATAGGCATTCGCTCCACTTTAAAAAAAAAGCAACCACCGAGTCCAACAACGAGTAAGAGCGCACCAAAATAGTTTGTTAGGGCCGCAACACAGCTAAGCCAAAGTAAAAGAGAGAGAACACAAAAAATAGACCACCACGTGGTCAACGCCACCAAATTCACGAGGGTGCGGGCGAAGCCAGACGACACGCTGTAGCCTGAAGTGCGTCGAGCAACCAGTCGAGGTACTCCTGATCGCCCCGTCTAGCCAACAGGTGTCAAAGCTGCGGAGCACAAGAAAGTTGAAGAAAGTATTAGAAGTGTGCCATAGGAAGACTCGCTCAATCACCATCTTATTACGCGTCGTCCAAATAGTCCAAGATAGAGCGGCAAAGATCAACAAAAAAAGCGTCTTTGCCTCCCGGTCTGGGAAGCTATGGTCTGGAGGAAGCTGCCAAGGTCCGGCGCCTCCCACTCGGCCCCGAGGGACTCCCGGACTAAGCTCCAGAGTGCCCTAGCCGCTATGCAGGAGAAGAGGATATGGGTCCCATCCTCTGGGACATCACATAAGGGGCATAGCCCATTACCCGGGCGATGTCGCTTGAGCACCTCCGTCCCAAACGGGAGGCGATCCCTCAACAATTGCCAAATGAAAATCTTAATCTTGAGAGGAAGGGGCGCCTTCCAAAGAGGCGATGTCCACGTAAGCAGCAACCTCCGACACAAAGCTCTGTATGCAAAGTCCATTGTGAAGAATCCCGAAGGAGAGAGACGCCAGAGTGTGTGGTCAGGTCCAGGAGCCAGCATAGGCGGTAAGGTATCCAGTAAGTTGGACTACTCTACCACCTTAGCCAGGCCGAGAGAACGGCAGAACCGGATAATCAATTGCCCATCCTCGAGTTTGTCTGAAACCAACAACGACGGGTCCATGCTGATGCTAAACAACTGAGGGAACCCCATATAAAGAGGGGTGTCATCAATCCACCGATCAAGCCAGAACATGGCCCCTCCAGCATTCCCAATCGTGAAGGATAACCCTAAACGGCTCTCATGTTTGATAATTTGGATGAACCGCCAAAATTGGGAGCCCTCCATACTATCACATGCGAGAAGAGGCACACCTCGAAGGTACTTGTCCTGAATAAGTTGTAAGCAAAGTCCCACCCTCGTTGTGGATGATCCACCAAACCCAATGCAGAATGAGGGAGACGTTCATCCAACGAGACGCCAGGATGCCGAGCCGACCCATATCCTTGGGTAGGCATATGTCAGCCCACTTCACCATGTGGTATTTATGGCGGTCGTTAGTCGCTTGCCAGAAGAAGCGGCAGAGTCCTTATCAAACGAATCATGCATTCGTTCTAGAAGAATATGCACCCCCATCATATACATGGGGAGACTAGAGAGATTAGAATCGATGAGGGTCGTTTTACTACCCTTTGAAGTAAACCATCCACACCACGGTTCTGCTTGTGCGGCGACCTTCCCCATGAGAGGGTCGAACGCACTCAGGAGAACCTTCGAGTCTGACAGTGGCATGCCCAAATAAGCGATGGGGAATGTGGCCAACCTACAATTTAGGTTGTTCGTGATCCGCTGTTGCTCGGCCTCTGAGTAACCCAATACTATAATGTCGCTCTTGTCGAAGTTAAACTTCAGCCTTGACATTTCTTCAAAGCATAGGAGAAGAAAATTTCAGGTTGACAATGTCGAGGTCGGGCCCTTCTACCATAATCATGGTATCATGAGCATATTCAAGGTGGGTGACCCCTCCCCCAAGTATGAGGTGAGCCACCACCATGCTCAAATGGCCATCCGCCCTCGCCTTATCAAGGATGGATGCAAGGGCGTCCACTGCGAGGTTGAAAAGGAGCGGGGAGATCGGGTCACCTTGTCTAACCCCACAGGTGGAGCGGAACGACAGCCCTACCTCCCCATTGATGTAATGGTCGTTCTCCCGAACCACACTAGTTGCATGATCCAGGAGCACCAACGGCCATGAAACCCCTGCGCTCAAGTACTAGGCGAAGGAATGACCAATCAAGGCGATCATATGCCTTCTGAAAATCCAGTTTGAGAAAGACACCCTTTGTCCGCTGGCTACGCACCTCGTGGACTATCTCCTGAAGGGCCAGGAGCCCATCATGGATGTGTCTGCCCCTTCAGGAAAGTGGTTTGAAGAGGGTGGGCAATGCATTCTGCAATAGGTGCAAGTCGCACGACGCACACCTTCGCAAAAATCCGCTCAAGCACGTTAATAACACGTGATTGGCCTGAACTGGTGTATGTCCATCATCCCAACTATTTTTGGGATCAGGGTAATTACATCATAGTTAATACGAGCCAGATCCAGCGTGTCTATGTAGAATTCATGAAACATCTTCATGATCACCGGATGTAGGACATGCCATCATTTCTGGAAGAAGGCCGTTCGGACGAGGCGTGGAGCCCGCTCTCAAGGAGGCGATAGCGTCATGGACCTCCTTTGGCGAGAATGGGAGCGTCAGCCTACCATTCTCAGAGTCCGTGACTCGAGCCTTCGGTTGCCAAAATTCACCCGCCAAGGAGACCCCACCTCTTGGGGTCGACGTGAAAAGATCTCTATAGAAGAAATATATGTGGGTTCTAGGGTCCTTCTGGCGCTCATGGAGTACCTCCCCATCCCAAAGACAAGGGATGGAGCATTTACATTGCCGCCCGTTCACTGTAGCTTGGAAGTAGGCGGTATTAGCATTGCCCTCGAGGAGCCATTTTTGGCCCCCGCGACGTTGCCAAAAGAGCTCCTCCCCTTTGTAGATCTACATCAAAGACGCATAGAGGGTGTATCTATGCATCCACTCCTTAGCTGAGAGAACCGCACTATCTGCGAGTACATCCAGTGTGTGGATCTAGTCTGGAAGCTTGCCCTTAGGGGCCCTAAGCTCAGACCCCAAGTTGCCCCCCAACCCCTCATGAATTGGTAGGTAACTTTGGCACAATGATGCCAAATGTTGACTGCACAATACATCCTAGGCGGAGACACCTCCGCCTCTAACCATCTAAGATGTACTGCCTTTGTAAACCCACAGGGTTTTAATAACCAAGAGGGTTCAAAATGGAGGCGTGGCGTCCTAGGCGGGTTGTCTCCCCCTGATGAAAAGAGCAATGGAGAATGGTTGGAGCCTATGCGAGTGACCGCCTTAGGGGACCACAGTGTGAACATGGCCTCCCACTAGACAAACACAAGGACCCGATCCAGCACAAACCGGATCGGGTCAATCTGTTTATTAGTCCAAGTGAATCACCCTACACGGGCAATTCCGCGCAGCGCCATCTTCGCAATGCAGTCGTTGAATAGCTGCATGCAGTTGACATCGACGAATCATCATGAGCCATTTTTTGGCAGCTTAAAAAATAGCTGCCTCCTCCTCAGCTTTCCCATAAGCCGCTTCTCTTATTCATTGATGGTTGCTTTAGAAGTCTCAACAGATTTATGAAGTGGCTTATATTTTAAGCTGGGGAGAGCAGGCTTATTTTTAAGCCACCCAAAGAACCGACCCTATAGCACACTGGATATATTTTAGATTTGTATTGACAAATTTGTAAAACGGGCGGTGTAATATGATTTTATCAATCAACCGAGATAATGCTATATGTCTTGCATTAGGAACATAGTACTACATGCTTTTTTTAATATATGAGTAATGTAACTTTTTTCCAGGGGAGTAGATAATAGCTAAAACCTTTAAACAAGTTTGAGGGTGCTCTTGAGTAATCTTACTAACGAAAAAAGATTGTTGTTAGGGATAATTGGCCCATTGATCTTAGTTGAATCAACTTTTCTTGCATGAAAAACTTCCGATCTACTTATCATCTGTTAAGGTAGTATAAAGAACACCAAGTAAAATTACAGCCAGGTCCGTAGACCATTTAAATACGACTACAAGCACTAAAGCAAACCGAAGGCAAGCCACTGCCACCACCCCTTCTTCAGCGGAGCTAGGCAAACCTTATTGTAATAGACAGTCAGGAAGTCATCGTCCTAAGGCCTTATAGGATCAGTGCACCAGAACGTCAAACATTGTTGATAAAAAGAAGCGTATATCGAAAAGATACAAGATGTAGACAACGAACGCATGCTGAATCCACATGGATCCACCCAAAAAACAACGCCGACCGAATCTCGTGAGATCCTACAGATATAAACCTCTACACACCCTCTAACGATGCTAGAAGCACTGTCGTGGTTGTGGCTAAGCGTAGAGAACCTTATTCCTTTATCAGATAGCCTCCGTTGTCTCATCTCTCTGAACAGGACATAATTTCGAACAAAACTTAAGAAGACGTAAAAGAAACGAAGCCCTTCCGCCAACAAAAGTCGGGATTCACTGCGCCTCCATGGCCTTGAGGCCACAAGAGACGTGTCAGACCAGCGACGACGTTGATGAGAGGCATGAGAAACCCTACCGGTGGGTATACCTTAGAATAAGAAACATGAGAGGTCGTTTTGATAGACAAGGGTCGAATCACTTTTTGTTAGGTAAGGACAACATTGGTCGTTGGACTTGGAGATCTCATAGTAGTAGCTGATATAAATTTATATATAGCAATACAATTTTATTTGGCCATACATGATAAAGGAAGAAAAGTGGTTAGGCCATTTTTAATCGATTCCTTAAAAAGTAGAAGAGTAAACGTCGGAGTAAACCTTAGTGGAATATATTTACTCCATTAAGATTTGGCTGAACCTAACCGATCCCTTAAACTTAACGAAATAAACATAAAATCAAAATTTGCATGCATTTAAACATAAGTTCAAACTAGTCTTGACAAACTAACATTAAACATAAATTCAAACTTCAAACTACACTAGACTACTACTCATCATCGTCATTTTTTCCATAGCAGAAGTCGATCCAGTCTTCCCTCGACAGGCCACCGCCGGTGAGACATGGGTCCGGGCCGGTGTTGTCGTCGTCGCAGCAGGGGAAGATCTGCCGCCACTCCAAGACGTCGAACTCCTTCTCCTCTTCGTCGTCGCCTTGCACCTTGTCGTCGAAGATGACCTCCCCGCCATGCTCCGCGAAGATGGCCTGCTCGGCCTCCACGAGCTTGGGGTGCTGTTGGTGAAGCTCCGACATGTACACCTCGTCGACGGCCTCCGCCGTGAGACGCTCCCTTGCCTCCCGGACCGCATGTGGAACGATCTGGTCCACTTCCACGCGTTGGTCTCCGGGGCGATGATTTCCGCCACCAATGTCCCTCGCGTGCGCTGACGGACGCCGAGGTATGCCCTATGCGGCTGTTGAGGCGGAGGGAGGTCCGAGAAGTTAGCGAACGCGGGGGAGGGGGGGTCGTGCGGCGACGGCTTGAGATCTGACGATTGACAACGAACCGTGGACGTGGTCGCGCGGATTCGCGCTGCGGATCGACAGCGTGGACCTTCGGTCATCGCTCCAGCCATTGGAAAGAGAGGGGGCGATGGAAAATGACGAGGATGAGGAGGAGAAAAGGCTGAGGAGGCGGAGTAGAAGAGGAGGCGAAGTGAAGGATTTTTACTCGACCACCTAGCAGTGAAGTAAATATAGGAAGAACCGAGACGGACGAGGATAATTTTTACTTCTCTAATCCCGATTGGGGATCGGTTTGATACCGGTTAGAAAAATAAAACCAGACTTTTTACTCTTTTAACCGGTTATTAAAAAACAGTCAGAAATGACCTTATGGAAAAATTCCACCAAAACGATGAAGATGCCTGCATCCACACGGGCATCCTCGCACGTCTCAAGCAAAGTTCCTGTAGTCTATTTCTTTCCCATGGAGGTCCAGGATGGCACGTGCGTGGCGTTCGTGCCGTGATCGCCTTTACTCCCGCTCCCGTTGGTACCCAGGCTTGTCCGTTCTCGCGCCTCCGTCTGCCTCGCGGCGGTGCACCTGCCATAGATCCAGGTTAGGTCATTGAGACGACGCTGCTTGGGTGGCTGCCGCTGCCTCGGATGCACATGGCCGCTCCACTTCTCGGTGGTATCGCCAGCTGAGCTGCTGCTATGGAGAAGATCGTGACAAAAAGTGACCAAGAAGAGGAGAGCGACGCGTCTTCCATCATGTGATATTTTCCTTCCGCAGCCATAGGGTATTTAGAGCAACTTCAACCGGGCGTTTTAAAAGGACGCCTGATTTATCCGTTTTTTATTCGTTTGGATCGACATGTTCGTCCCTTTTTTTAAATGGATCGACCGGTCGTTCAACGCGGTGATTCATTTTTCGTTCGTAATTTTCAGTTTTCAAATAAAAAGGACTCGCGGCCATCGATGAAGCCAGCGGTCATGCCATTCCGGACAGCGTTCGTGCCGGCAACATGTCAGCGGCCGACAAACACATGCCAGCCTTCAAAAAAAAACGCAGTTCGCTGGGCGCGCAACCCAGCAGCCGGCAAACACATGCTAGCATACAAAACGTGAGACTGAAGTCTACCACGCCAGCTGGGCCGTGGTCATGCCGGCACACATGCCAGCATACAAAAAATACATGGCGCTCTCGGCCATAGATCATTGATTGATGTCGTTGAGCATGTTGTCCTGCATCTTCTCAAACCAATGCCGCTTCCTTGGGGACACCGTGGTCAAGTCCACCATCAAGATCTCAGCCCCTTGCTTCATGGCAGTTAGCCAGACCTCTCTCGCTTTGGTAGCAGCCTTGAGTTTTTCGATGGGGAGCATCTTCATTTGCTTCTCCGTCTCCAACGCCAGCTTCTTCTCTTGTATCTCAATGAACGCACGGACTTGCTCGTCCTTGTCTTGCCGACGCTTTTCCTCTCTTGAATCCTTGCCGGTGATCATGCCTTGCAAAATAGCTTCAATGCAAGGGACGCGACCTCGCGCTTGTCCTGCGGATTCTTGAGCTTGAGGCTTGACAACTTATTTCTTTCAGTTTTAAAGGAGTAAACGTTGTTTATCGTTTGGTCTCTTCTTTAGTATCATCTCTAGCTTTAATTATAGCTAGAAGTGCATGGGCATCTAGCAAATTTTATGCAATCAAAAGATCAATGTAGTTTTCTTCCCAATACCAAAAATTGCATCCCCCCTACACTCAAATTTGAGCTAATAAGCTAACAAAATTTCATCAAATCCGAGAGCAAAACCGAGCCAAGAGACGGACTTACCCCATCATTTTTGCGCTTGATGAACACCCATTGGGGATGTTCCGGTGTCGTAGAGACACGGCACACGAACTGTTGCGGGCAGTTGTCGCACTTTATGAGCGACAAAGTTGAGCCAAAAAGTTTCCGCGCCAGCACCGAGCCAGGGCGCCGGCCGGTCGTGGCTTTGGAGCCGAACCGACGGTGAAGTATATCCAACCGGCTAGAGGAGGACTCGACACCTGCATACGGCCCCGAGGCGTTGCCGGTGCAGACCCGACCAAGTCATGGCAAGGCGCAGCCGCCGGCAACCGGATGCGGTAAATCCGACCGACACGATGTGACAAATCCCGCCGCCATAGATCTATTGGCTGGCCGCCCGCGCCGGCCCGAGGGGAGCACCAAGCTGGCGGCTAGTGCTACGGGAAGGAGGAGGGGAGGGGAATGGAGAGCGAGGTGGAGTAAAATGGGCGGCGACGCTATGAGGTGTAGGGTTTGCTCAGGGGGGAGCATGTGACCCCGACGAGCGGGCCAGGGGAGGACATGGGCACATGTCTCGCCCATCTCTGTGTGTCCATTTCGGTAGCCTAGATTTGAGACGGGATGGGACAAAAGCGAACGAAAAATGAACGTCCGCGTGTTGGGTCTGCTTTTCTATCCGTTGGGTGAACGGACCGGTCGAATGACATTTTAAAGCTGTTTGGTTTTACACCTAGCAATGTCATATTTTGCCACGCAATATTGCCACACTTGCCTAAGATTAGTTCTTCAAAATAAGAGTCACAAGTTGACAAGCCTAAGTAAATTTTGTCATACTTTTCGAATGTATGTAATATGGGACGCTAGTATGATTTGCCAAAAGTGTGGCTTGAACCAAACATCCATCTAAATTGATCAAACTTGCCTAACTTTATACGTGACAACATTTGACAAATTTAATCGCAAACCAAACAGCCCTTTATGTTCGCCCGGGCGTGTGTATCTGTTCATCTAAATATAAATATCGGGCGTTGGAGTTGCCCTGTCCTTGCAGCATGCGGCTAGCGTAGGCCACAGTGCTGGTGTGGTCTGAAAGAGCACTGCCGTCGATGACACGCACACAATATTGAATGCACGGTGCGCTACAGTAGTTTCGTATACAGTACGTATGTATAGTAATAAAATGGAGCGCACACGCTATATTTAGTACCACCCGGTATAAGTTCCATGCGCAGGCATGAAGTAACTCCGAACGCTCAGCGGAATGGATTTTTTTTTACTTTTTTTGGGGGGGAATACAGCGGAATGGAATTTGGCGCAAGTAAAGCTTCAAACTCTACGGTAAGCGCTGAATGCATACGGTTCAGTATTGTTTAAGTTCAGGTACATTTTCCGTCTACTACCAGACCTTTACGGTAACTTTACAAAATTTTAAGATGATATGTTGCCTCGGTCTTTTAAAAATGTTCATAGGAATAAAAAATATGTGTGTTTATAAAAATAAGTGTATGTATATGTATATAAACACTTTCGTCTGTGTTTTGTTGAAAAGATTGGTTTAGCTACATATTTAGTTTGATAAGACAAATGCCGTGACAGTGGACATTTGGTAAGACAAATGTGGACGTCAACGTCGCTCGAGCTAAACACGAAGACCTACGAAGTTTGGAGTTGTGCAGTTGGAGGTAGAGGAGAAGGCCTCAGTTTCACTCTCCGCATTGACGGTTTCCACGCAAGAATCTTAGTCTATTCCCCTCGGGAGAAGCCGAGAAAGTAAGTGGAAACGAATAGTACTGTAGGTCTACCTGGAACCGGAACGGGCAGATTTCGTCACGTCTGAGAAAAGAGAGGAGGAGGAAGTGACCGGTCGCGTCGACCGGCGCAGCACCAGCACCAGCATGCCCGCCTGCTCTCTCTAGTCCTTCGCATCACGCCCGTGCCGTCGGTCGAATAGACCCATCGATCAGACGTTTCGTACGTGCACGCCGAGTTGTACAACCTAACCTAAGGAAAACAAGGCAAGCTAGGGTCGCTCGGTGGTGGTGGGGCAGGACGTCGGCGAGCAATCCAGTCGGGCCGGCGAGTCGGGTGTCGAGAGAGGCGCCCGGCGCCGGAGCCCGGCGGGACGGTGGGGACGGCGGAGGTTACGTGTGGCGCCGCGCGCGGTGTAGTGAGTGATCAATCATCAATGCGCCGCAAATAGAGTAAAAATTTCCTATCCTCTGACAATCGCCGTTCTCCAGAGCAGGCTGCCGCTTTTCCCTTCACACCGCGGCGGTAAAAAAATAAAAAATACTCTACGTGCTCTCGCTCTCTTCTGCCTGGAATCCTACCCCTGCAAGCACTGTGCACAGGGAGACAGCACAAGGAAGCGAAGCTGAGGACGCAGGGCATGACGGCTCCATAGTCAGACAGAGGGTCCAAGAAAAAGCAAGCAGGGGGGAGGGAAGGGAACGGAAGAGGAAGGGGCCGGGGCACGGCAACCATGGAGGTAGAGCCACCGCCACCGGCAGCGGCAGCGCTGCTGCAGAAATGCGGCGTCGGCGGGGAGCAGCCGGGCGACGGGACCCCGAATCGGCAGAGGGAGCCGCAGGAGGGGCCGCCGCTGCGGCGAGAGCTGGCGGCCGCGCGGGCGAGGCGGAGAGCGGGCCGCGCCACGCCCTCGCCGTCCTGGAAGCTCGAGGCGTCGCCGCCGCGGCCGGAGGAGCCGGCGGCGGCGGGGAGGAGGAGCTCGTCGGGGGCGTCCGCGCGGCAGCTGGGCGCCACCCTGTGGGAGATCCAGGACGTCATCAGGGCCGCGGGCGCCGGCCGCCGGATCCGCAGGCGCGCGCGGAGGGGGCCCGCCGCGTCCCCCCGCCACGGCGACGACGACGACGATGGCAACGTGGATCGGGTGAGAGCTCTGCTACTCGCCTTCTCTCTGCTTTTCCTGGTCAACGTCGGTGACGTCGCTGGTCAGTTGCGGTCCGTTGCTATCTTCCCTGCAGTATTTTTCTGCTAACAACTCCATACATACTAGTACTACTCTACATTGGCATCATGTCATTGTCGCTGAATTTTCAGTGGATCAATATGTTAGAATTTGTTCCCTAATGTACATGCCAGTGCGGGGAATAAATTAACTTCTCTGCCGCAGCAACATATCATATGCTGCTGCTTCTTGAGATTTGGCTATTTCGGCGCTAGAAACCTCAATGCGCCCGATCCTCGGTTATATTTTCAAGGCAGAGATCAGGTCCTAAATCCATTACCAAACACACCGTTGTTTTTCGATTAGCCTCACTCCGAGATTTCTAATATTTTGTTCTCCACTTTTGTGCTATTGAACTGTCAAAAGTCAGGAAGACAAGAAGTAATGTGCAATAAAGCCGAAATCCACTGATGTCAGTGTATACTTGCATGTACCCTCCTTGCAATTGAGGGTGAGCTCGTACATATTTTTGGCACATGAGTCGGGCATGTTTAGTGTTAATGTGGTCCCCTGGCCCTTGTGCTTTGGCTGCTTAGTGATAGAATGCCCTGAAATTTACCACTGAGCAGTTGCTGCGACAGAATGGAATTTTGGGCTACCCTTCTTCTAGGGGAATTTGGAGTACACATTTTGGGCATAGAACCTGCAACTAAATACTCCCTCCATTTCTTTTTATCCTCATGTAAAATTTGACTGAAGACAAATATTATATGTGAAGTAAAAAGAAACGGAGGGAGTACTGGTAACAGCATTAGTTTGAAATGCACTATTATGGGAACAAGTCATCAACCATGTACGGCAGAGGTTTTTCGGTTAGGAAATTTTCTTTAGGATCCCCAAGTTCTTTGTTTCGTTTTGAGAATATGATCGGTTGCTTATTATAAGATCATGCAAAAGCTAAGGAAAAGACGTAGAATATTAGAAGGAAAAACATCCGGGCGATCATTCACAAATCATGGGCAGGCAAATATTTCTAGCAGTACTATACTCCTATGTATTCTTAGTTCTTTGAGATGGATTTGATGTGAATTTCTACCTGGCATTTGACTTGCATGGTTGATACCTGTGATAATTGTGATACTTTTTCTTGACGTTCTCCCAACAAAATTCCAATTCTAAAGGTGTAAAAATATCTTGTATCGTTTGGGATCTTTGCTATAAAATGTCGGCAATTTTAGTTTACTTCTGAGCTCAAAGAATATGCTTTCTCCTTGTAACAATAACCTTATTGTGTCCCCACCATGTAATGATCACAGAATATATACGAAAACGCATCTGCACTTCATTTTCTTCTGAATTTTCTTTCCCTGACAAAAGGGAAAACACCCAGGGAGCCGAATTGAATTTCCCAAACACGCAGCTTCTACTAGATAAACCAAAGTATAGCAAGGTTTGTATGGAGAGAAGTGTCACAGTAATAAATGGGTAGCATAACCATGTAGCGATAACAAGAATATACCGAATGAAAGGGTAGAGGCATATAGAATATACGAGCTTGCAGTCCAAGACTGGTACAGCCTAAAAACCTTATGTTCCACACTATCTTTCTATTCAAGTCCAAGCGCCACAAAGGCACATTTCTCTACGAAACACACCAAAAGGCTTCTGCCCTCCATGATGCAACCTGTTTAGGATTTACTATGGAAGCATGTTTTGTTCCTCTTTTTCTGGCTACCCTGAACAATCCCATATCGCTGTCACACATGCCACGCATAAGGCTTTCAGTTTGTCTTGTACTTACGGATCACATCGGACGTATAACTGTGTGGTGCAATGTTGTATTGTAGGATCATCTTCTGTTTTTCTTATAGTGATGCACATGCTCAATGAATAGGATCTTACGATTTTAAGTACATAAGTTTCCAAAGAGAAATTTTTGCTAGCAGTGCCATAATTCAATGGTTTCAGATGTACCAAACTCATTGCATACTTCTCTTTGATATGGTGCCAACTAGAATATCATGAATTGAATGATGCCTCCTGAACTTGTTTGGTTAAAGGGATGCTTTCTCTTGGAGGTGCCAAAGCTTTTAAGTTCTTCTTTTGTTTCAAAAGCTATGCATTTTGAAATTTCTTAATGTAATTCTAATGGAGAGTCATGTTTTCTGCTGGAAGCTTCACAGCTTAGTGTTTTTTTATTTACAAAGTCATGAGTTCTGAATTCCATAACTTATTTCTTCTGTTCCATCTCAGCCACATATTTCAGGTGGCTGTGGTAGGGATCTTTCAGCACCATTGATGGAACATGAAAAGTTACATGAAGATCGATGCCATTCAAGGCAGTCTCTTTCTCCTGCAAGTTACACTAGCTCAGTTGGGGTATGCACAACACATGACACATCCCTTCCCTTGTACTCATCTCTTGGTAATTTTGGCGTTTTAGTTGTCGTATCATTATGGAATCAAGTTTAACATTTGAATCTGTACAAAAGTGATTGCATGCTATTATGTTTGTTGCTTATTATGCATTATTATCTCTAGACTGGAATGCCAATATTATTTCTGTAGTTTGCATCAGCCTTTTTCTGTGTGATCATGCATGCTACTGGTAGTGCCATTTTTTAGGAATCTATTTATAATCATATGCTTTTTTTTCTCTGTCATCAATGAGGCCATGTTGTGTTATTGGTTTAGTATTTTGCAGCTATAAACTTCAGAAGAAACATGTTTTTCACAATTGTATTTGTCTGTCCATACATTAAACAGGCTGCTACCATAAACCTCGTGAGTCCTACTCGGTCATTGAATTTCCGGGATAGATACAGGGATGCAGGTTGCAATCTTAAAACATCAACAGAGCTATTGAAAGTTCTGAATCGTATTTGGAGCTTGGAAGAACAGCATGCGGTTGATGTGTCAGCTGTTAAGGGATTGAAATCGGAGTTGCAGAATACACAGGCACGTGTTCAAGAGCTTACGCAAGAGAGGCAGCGGTATCACTATGAAATTGAGTCTCTGGCCAGGCAAGTCACTGAAGACAAAATGGCTCGTAAAAACAAGGAACAAGAGAAGCTTAGAACAACCCTTCGTTCCCTGCAAGAGGAACTTGAAGCTGAGAGACATCTGAGGAAACATTCTGAGAATCTCCACAGGAAGCTAGGGAAAGAATTATCTGCGATGAAACCGGCATTTCTCAAGGCTGTAAAGGACCTGGAGAAACAGCAGAAAGCAACTCGCCTGTTGGAAGATCTCTGTGACGAGTTTGCCTTAGGAATCAGAAACTACGAAGAGGAAGTGAGGGTGTTAAAGCAAAGGCATGTGAAGGAGTATGAACACAAGACTGATAAATTGGTGGTTCATATTTCAGAAGCATGGCTTGACGAGCGAATACAGATGCAAAATGCTGATGCCAGGGGAGATTCAGAAGGGAAAACCTCAATCACGGAGCGGTTGAGCGGCGAAATACAGAGTTTCCTTCATGGTAGAAGATCAAGCAACTTATACGGTGTTAACAAACATACTGGTAATGAGAAGGGAGATGCAAGCTTGTGTCGACAGTCCCTTGAATCTCTGCACTTAAATGGAGCCACCAGTGCTCCTCAGTTAGCTGAAGATGATGAAAATTCTGTTGCTAGCGACTTGCACTGCTTTGAGTTGGACATGCATGGAGACGCTGTGCAGACTCATGAGCTTGCAGGAACTCGACGAACAGTCGCCGACTGCATGTATTCACCAATGAGAAGATTGGAGTTCTCCGATGGTGTGTCTGTCGAGGGCTCAAGGATCTCAACCGCAAGGCCTCGTTCAGAAAAAGGCAAGGTGAAGCCAAGCAGCAACAAAGCACAGCTGAATACTTCGACACCAGAAATCAGCTCTCGCAATTGTCACAAGATCGATCCTGTAGACGAGCAGAATGAAACGGTCATGACCCAAGTTTCTCGACGGTTGCACGACGACCTCCTGAAGATCAAATCAGAGGCTCCTCAGCATGCATTTCTAGAGCGAAAACCACACGACCATCATCCCCAGACGTATCAGTTTCGTGAATGTGCTACTTCAAGTGATCTACTACACAATCTGCACAGTCCAGCCCGGCAGCTGAAGAACCATCAACGCCCGTCGTTAGACTACCAAAGATCTGAATGTGCCACCACAGGTGACCTACGCGGCCTGCGCAGTCCATCCTGGCAGCTGAAGAATCAACGGTCGTCGTTAGACTACCAAATGTCTGAATGTGCTACCACAGGTGATCTGCACAACATGCACAGTCCAGCACGGCAGCTGAAGAATCATCACAGGTCGTCGTTGGATCAAGAATTATCCGAGTCCTCGCCGGCGCGGTCTCTCGGCTCAAAAGACAATACGCTCAAGGCGAAGCTACTGCAAGCGAGGCTAGAGGGGCAGCATGCCCGGATTAGGGCATCAGGCTACCCCTTGATCAGCACAAGAAGGAAATGAGAACACTGACTGGCTAAGCTTTCCTTGGGCTAAGCTAAGCTTCCATGGTGTAGTGTCCTACAGCATGGAATTGCATTGTAAGATAAGATATCTCTGACTTAATGTGTTCAGAATTTCATGCGTGGTGTCTCAGGTCGTGGGATATGCGGAATTGTAGCTGCATTGGGGAAGAGAGACCCCTTGAGTAGATTTTCATCCTTGAGTCTCGTCCGGCTATGATTTAATGTACGTAGAGTAGTAGAGATGGACTTTCGGTGATCACCCGTTGCTGTAATGTGAGTACTCTTGTAATGTCTGTATAGTTATTTATATGTGCGGATGTAGAAGTAGGAACCTGAAACCCCTGTGGCAAAGTTAATGGCTCGAAGAAAGCTTGAGAGCTGTAGTATTGAGTATTGTTCCCCGTCTGCTTGAATTTTCAGCGCAATCTTGCAATGATGGTATGATCATGATGATGATACCCATGAATGAAACCATGTGGTCATGATCGCTGGCCGGCCGGATAAACAGATAACCGCACTGTACGGCCCAGCTTCATTTGACGTGCACCAGTTGCTTGTACGTGCTTGATTCTACTGCTCTCTACTAATCGTGCGGCAAAGTGTTGGCAAAGCAGGAAACGCATATCGCTTTCCTTTTCTTCCAATCGAAGAAAGGAATGGCGGTCTCGTCAAGCCGCTGCCAAGAGAGTCTCCTCGGCCGCCGTCCTCTGACGGCTCCCTTCTATTGACGACCTCGTTCATTGGTGATGAGAGGGGGGGGGGGGGGTCGATGGATTCACATGTACGAATTGTTCGACGACCTCGTTCGTTGGTGATGGGGGAGGGGGGGTGATGGATTCACGTGTATGGGTTGTTTTAGGCCTTAGTAGCTTAAGTTTTTAGATCGTTCGTTGTCTTGACTTTAGTGACGATGACGACAACGTTGAATAAAGAGTCTTTAGATCCTTCCCAACGAGGCGACCCGCCCTATGGTTAGGAGTGGATATGAAAATCGGTATGTTCAAGCAAGGATGGCGTGACGACGGCGACATTTTCATGATAGACTTGTGTCCTCGGGCTCAGCCTTTTGTGACGACGTTTGCTTTAACACCGGCACGGAGCTTGGAAGGTAGTCCAGGAGTGGTTGCATATTTTAGTCTGCATCAACGACATCTGGAAGATGATGGATCATGTACTGGTTTCGTGGTTCGTGGATGACAGATATGGTTTCCTCATTCGACATCTTAGTCGTGTGGGGGTGCTAGATCTGGATTTTGATGGCGTGTCACTAGTCTAATTCTTTTAACTGTAATGGTTGTCTTTGATGAGTCACCTTAGAGGTCCGTAAAGCTGCATATCAGCGATGGAGCCGCGATGGGTTCGGATAAGGAGGTGACCTGTCATACTTTCATTAGGTGACTGCTATGGTGGTGTCAGAGGCAGGTGGCATGCGTTGGTGTCAAGCTCAGACGATTTTTTAGTCTTATATTATAGTTTTTGTTCTTCACTGATGTTTCTCCGTGCAAAGCTCACCGTATCGCTGTTTTTTTAGTTTTGTGTTTATGCCGTTTACACAATGATCCTAGTGATATAACGAGACACATATTACCATGAAAAAAAACGTGTTGGCAAAGAGTTGCGTGGTTGGCTGGATACCGCAACACACCAGCCAAAATTGTGCTGCTCTTTTTCTATAGGTTATTGTGTTGTTAGTAAAGAGGAAAGTGTCGTTTCCCTCCAGAAATCCTCTCTGATGGACCGGTTTCTCCCTTGTAGGATCGAAAGTAGGTCTAGAGGGGGGATGAAAGCACAATATGTTCCCATGGTGGTTTTGATAATTCATGACAACATACAATGTCTCTTGGACTAATACTTTCATCTAGTGTATTTCAGATAAAGTCCATAGAAAAAGATGGGTTGGCAAAAAAGAGTGTGGAGAGTATCCCCATGAAGAAAAAGAAGGGATAGCATTGGCAAAGCTTCAAGGAAGAGGACTCTACATTTTACTTTGTGAGAAATCACTTCAGTCCATAGAAAAGACAATACTATAAAAAGGGGTAAGGTACTGTTGGTGAACAAAATGCTCATACGTGCACAAGTGATGGTCACCACATACACTCACAAGTTCTTCCACAAAAGTCTGTCCAAAGCCAAACACTCAAAATCGGTGCAACCAACACTTTCCACTCGGTACCACCGATTCTCAGCCTCAGAAAGACTCAACCAAACCCTAACCCTTCAGTGCAACCGATTCTGCTTTGGTGCCACCGAGTTTGGGTTGCCAACTTTCTATTACGCAAATTCACAAAATCGGTCCCACCGAGTTTGTTTAATCGGCGTCACCGAGTCTGGCAAACTGACCGTTGATCACCTTATCAGTCCAACCGAGTTTTATGTATCGGTCTCACCAAGATTCAAAAGTTGCTACCTTTAAAGCAACTCGGTACCACCGAGATTAACGCATCAGTGTCACCGATTCTAACTTATTAGGTGTAACTGTTGGATTTTTGAAGATGCCTATATATAGCCCTCCACCACCACTCACTCGCAAAAGAAGCATTGAGAACAGATCCCTACCTATCCTATCAGATTTTCTGAGAGAGAGAGAGAGCTACATACTCATGTGTTGAGATCATGTCATTTCATTCCAACCATATGAATCTTGATCTCTAGCCTCCCCAAGTTGCTTTCCACCCAATCAATCTCTTCCACCAAAGCCAAATCTGTGAGAGAGTGATCGTGTGTTGAGGAGTCTATCATCTTGAAGCACAAGAGCAAGGAGTTCATCGACATTATCGAGCCTATTACCTTTTGAAGGATGGTGCCTCCTAGATTGGTTAGGTGTCGTTTGGGAGCCTCCTACTTCGTGTTGTGGAGTGAACCAAGAAGTTTGTAAAGGCAAGAAGATCGCCTACTTCGTGAAGATCTACCCCGAGTTAGGCTACTCCTTTGTGGACGAAAGCCGTTATGGAATAGTCAAGGTTGCTACTTCGTGGACCCTTATGGGTGGAGCCCTTTGTGGACTCTCGCGACCGTTACCCTCCGTGGGTTGAAGACTCCATAAACATGGACGTACGATAGCACCACCTATCGGAATCACAGAAAAAATCTCCGTGTCCTTCATGAGTTTGTAACATCCCAAATTTTCATTTTGGATGTTTTACAATTATAGTTAAGCATCTATGCATGTTGATTTAAATGAATGTGGCAATTGAATTTCCATCTTCTTTATTTGACTTCTTTTCAGTTGGCATTTGAGTTTATTCAATTCCCTGAAAAAATACTTTCATAAAAACAAAGTATGAGAGGAGGTAACATGACACCCCCAAAATTAGAAGAAAATAGTGCCAATATTTTTGAAAGTCAAATTTAGTTTTATTTGGAATTTTTAAAAATAATGTTTTTATAAAGTTTTTATTCTGCCTCTAAAATAATGTTCGACTTAGGATTTATTATTCTTCTAGTTTTGATATATAATACCTTATATTATGGTTATTCGTTTTATTCCTGAAAAATAGAAAAAACGTGTTTTACAAAAAAAAACGAAAAACAAATAGAAGGCCAGCGTTGGGCCAGCCAGCCGGCGCCCCAGCTCAGCCACGCGCTAGCGTGGGGGAGGACCAGCCCTAGCGAGAGCCAGCTCCCACGAGCCGCCGCCACCCACGTACGCACGCGTGTGCCATCTTCTCTCGTACTCTCCCTTTCTCACGTACCATCTCTTTCTCATTTTTTTTTTGTCTGACATAGAGAACCCACGGCCTTCGTCTTCCTATACTCACATAAAACAGAGAAACCTACACGTACACTTAAGTGAACGAACCGACGCCGAATGCGGCTCAAATTCGTGCAAACTTTATCTCTAGTCAACTTCTCGTCCAAGAATCATGTCCTATAAATATCCGGGGTGTTCCTCGACCGATTTCTCAAACCCTAACGTCCGATACCAGCTATACTCGAAGCTCTCGTCGTTTGGATCTTGCCACAGAAGCCACGGTTCATCGTCGGATTCCGACGCCGGTAAGCCATCCCGAGCCTTTATTTTCTGTAGTTCGAGTTCTCTCGATATCTAGATTTGTTTTGACAAGGTCTCGTCGTCCATATTCATCTACAGCGATCGCTTCAAGCTCGCAACACCGCCGTAGTTCACAGAGTTCATCTCGACGCCCCGCTCGCTTCGGTCATCATC
Source organism: Hordeum marinum (assembly GCA_022496015.1). Taxonomy (NCBI): domain Eukaryota; kingdom Viridiplantae; phylum Streptophyta; class Magnoliopsida; order Poales; family Poaceae; genus Hordeum; species Hordeum marinum. Next base: position 387,659,108 of record CM039678.1, read on the forward strand.
AACCTTCACCTTCGACAAAAATCTATCGCCCCCGACCTTCCGCATCCGTTGGACAACTTCGTCGACGCCGTTGATCGCCGGAGCCGTCGCCCCATCGTCATCTTCTTCCCTGCCTCTTTCCGTTTCTGTGTGTAAGCACGAATGTTCCCTCTTTACGCTCATGTGTTTTTTTTTCTTTAGATCTAATCGTTACGTTAGATTAGATCGGGTTTTTGCCGGTTTAGATCTAATTAACCGTTGGTTCTGTTTTATTAGCCAGTTATGCCCAGAAGCATTGAGCTTCGTCCGTTCATTTCTTAGTCCGCGTAGCAAATGGTTTCAGCCACTCACATCGCGCCAAGTGTAATCTGCCGTAATCTAGCGTTTTCAGGAAAAATCACGTAATTAGATTGGATCTCATTTTTTTTGTATCTTTAATTATACAACTCGAATTTCGATGATTCTTTTTGCTGCAGTTTCACAAAAATCCCATCTATCACGTGGAAGCAACAAAAAAAATATTTTTCAACTTTTAAATTTTGAGTTTAAACAAATTTGTATTAAACACTAATTTAGATATAACTTTTAATTAAAAATAGGTTTTTGAGAAAAAAAATTTGCTACAGTTTTCTGCATGTTATATGTATCCAGAGTACTAATACAATAATTTTTGTTTTTATAAAAACTGAATCTAGACAGATTTGAGTTCTATCTTAAATAGGTCTTAACTTTTGTTTCATAAAAGCTTTTTAATTGATTATTTTTGCTAATTAAAAGTGACAAATACTTTCTATTAAACTAAAGTTTTCTAATATTTTTTTGTTAAAAATAGTTTCTGTCCAGAAACTTGCTTTGCGAGTTTTGTTGAGTTTACGAGTTTTCTTTTGATGTGGTTTTGCATATGATTTTGTTTGCTTGATTGTGTTCATGATTGCTTATTGTATGCTTATTGTTTGTCACGCTAGATTGTTCGGAGTACGAGGCGGAATACTACCAATCTCTAGAGTTTAACGAACGTCAGCAAGGCAAGTTCACACTTTGATCATATTCTCCTATACCCAGTTTTACTATGCATTTAGATTCACTCTTACAAATTTGCATGAGTAGGATTGAGAAATTATGGTATTGCTATGTAGTTCATGAGGTAGGAACCTATGACCCTTGATCACCTTGGGAATATTCGTTAAGTTTATATATTGCTTAGCCATGCTCGTAGACGGGAATTGGTATGTGTGATTCATGTAAGTTATGAGAGGAATAATAATTTTGGGATAACCTTAAGATGGCAACATTAATAAAACTCTGGGTGGAATGGCTGGGGCAACTGGAGAATCCGGTGCTTGCCCTAGGGGATCCCGGAGGACCTGTGTGATCACCCTACGGAATGCACCCCAGGCTCAAAGGGATCATATGATATTTCTGTTGGGAGACGTAGTAGTAAATCAAAAAAATTCCTACGATCACGAAGATCTATCCATGGAGAAACCAGCAACGAGTGGGGAGAGATTGCATCTTCATACCTTTGAAGATCGCTAAGCGGAAGCGTTACAAGAACACGGTTGGTGGAGTCGTACTCGCAGCAATTCAGATCGCGGTGGATTCCGATCTTAGCGCCGAACAACGGCGCCTCCGCGTTCAACACACGTGCAACCCGATGACGTCTCCTACGCCTTGATCCAGCAAGGAGGAAGGAGAGGTTGAGGGAGAGCTCCGACAGCACGACGACGTGGTGACGGTGGAGCTACGTGAACTCCGGCAGGGCTTCGCCAAGCGCTACGGAGAACGAGGAAGAGGAAGAGCAGGCTGCGTCGAGAGAGAGAGAAGTCGTGTCTCAAATCAGCCCAAACCCTTGCATATATATAGGAGGAGGGAGAGGGAGGGCTGCCTTGGCCCCTCCTCCAAGGAGGAGAGCTTCGGCCGAACTAGGGGAAGAGTCCACCTCCCACAAGGGAGGTGGATCTCCTCCTTTTAAACCTTTTTCAGCCCTATCTCTTATCTCCAGCCGCATGGGCCTTTCTAGAAGGTCTTGGCCAGCCCAATGAGGACTGGCACACCTCCTCTAAGGGCCCACGAAGTCATATGGTCGTCACACCCCTCCCGGGGGTCCTCCGGCACCCTCCTGACACTCCCGGTACACTACCGATGAGCCCGAAAACTTTCCGGTGACCAAAACTGGACTTCCTATATATCAATCTTTACCTCCGGACCATTCCGGAGCTCCTCGTGACATCCGGGATCTCATCCGGGACTCTGAACAACCTTCAGTAACCACGTACAACATTTCCCTATAACCCTAGCGTCATCGAACCTTAAGTGTGTAGACCCTACGGATTCGGGAGACATGTAGACATGACCGAGACACCTCTCCGGTCAATAACCAACAGCAGGATCTGGATACCCATGTTGGCTCCCACATGCTCCACGATGATCTCATCGGATGAACCACGATGTCGGGGATTCAGTCAATCTCGTATACAATTCCCTTTGTCTATCAGTATGATACTTGCCTGAGATTCGATCGTCGGTATCTCTATACCTTGTTCAATCTCGTTACCGACAAGTCTCTTTACTCATTCCGTAATACATCATCCCGTGGCTAACTCCTTAGTCACATTGAGCTCATTATGATGATGTCTTACCGAGTGGGCCCAGAGATACCTCTCCGTCACATGGAGTGACAAATCCCAGTCTCGATTCGTGCCAACCCAACAAACACTTTCGGAGATACCCGTAGTGCACCTTTATAGCCACCCAGTTACGTTGTGACGTTTGGCACACCCAAAGCATTCCTACGGTATCCAGGAGTTGCACAATCTCATGGTTTAAGGAAACGATACTTGACATAGAAAAGCTTTAGCAAACGAACTACACGATCTTGTGCTATGCTTAGGATTGGGTCTTGTCCATCACATCATTCTCCTAATGATGTGATCCCGTTATCAACGACATCCAATGTCCATGGTCATGAAACCGTGACCATCTATTGATCAACGAGCTAGTCAACTAGAGGCTCACTAGGGACATGTTGTGGTCTATGTATTCACACATGTATTACAATTTCCGGTTAACAAAATTATAGCATGAACAATAGACAATTATCATGAACTAGGAAATACAACAATAACCATTTTATTATTGCCTCTAAGGCATATTTCCAACAGTCTCCCACTTGCACTAGAGTCAATAATCTAGTTACATTGTGATGAATCGAACACCCATAGCAATCTGGTGTTGATCATGTTTTGCTCGTGAGAGAGGTTTAGTCAACGGATCTGCGACATTCAGATCCGTATGCACTTTACAAATATCTATATCTCCCTCCTGAATGTAATCATGGATGGAGTTGAAGCGGCGCTTGATGTGTCTTGTCTTCTTGTGAAACCTGGGCTCCTTCGCAAGGGCAATAGCTCCAGTGTTGTCACAGAATAGAGTCATCGGGCCCGATGCACTTGGAATTACTCCTAGGTCGGTGATGAACTCCTTCATCCAGACTCCTTCCTTTGCTGCTTTCGAAGCAGCTATGTACTCCGCTTCACATGTAGATGCCGCCACGACGCTTTGCTTGCTGCTGCACCAGCTGACTGCCCCTCCGTTCAAAACATACACGTACCCGGTTTGCGACTTGGAGTCATCCGGATCTGTGTCGAAGCTAGCATCGACGTAACCCTTTACGACGAGCTCTTCGGCACCTCCATATATGAGAAACATGTCCTTTGTCCTTTTCAGGTGCTTCAGGATATTCTTGACCGCTGTCCAGTGTTCCGCTCCGGGATCACTTTGGTACCTCCCCACCAAACTTATGGCAAGGTTCACATCAGGTCTGGTACACATCATGGCATACATAATAGAGCCTATGACTGAAGCATAGGGGATGACACTCATCTCTTCTCTATCCTTTGTCGTGGTCGGGCATTGAGTCGTACTCAATCTCACACCTTGTAACACAGGCAAGAACCCCTTCTTGGACTGATCCATATTGAACTTCTTCAATATCTTTTCAAGGTATGTGCTTTGTAAAAGACCTATGAGGCGTCTCGATCTATCTCTATAGATCTTAATACCTAATATGTAAGCAGCTTCTCCAAGGTCCTTCATTGCAAAACACTTATTCAAGTAGGCCTTTATACTTTGCAAGGGTTCTATATCATTTCCCATTATCAGTATGTCATCCACATATAATATGAGTAATGCTATAGAGCTCCCACTCACTTTCTTGTAAATACAGGGTTCTCCATAAACCTGTACAAATCCAAACGCTTTAATCACTTTATTAAAGCGAATGTTCCAACTCCGAGATGCTTGCACCAGCCCATAGATGGAGCGCTGGAGCTTGCATACTTTGTTAGCATCTTTAGGATCGACAAAACCTTCCGGCTGCATCATATACAGTTCTTCCTTAAGGAAACCATTGATGAATGTCGTTTTGACGTCCATTTGCCAGATCTCATAATCATAAAATGCGGCAATTGCTAACATGATTCGGGCAGACTTCAGCATCGCTACGGGTGAGAAAGTCTCATCGTAGTCAACTCCTTGAACTTGTCGATAGCTCTTAGCGACAAGCCGAGCCTTATAGACGGTCACATTACCGTCCGTGTCAGTCTTCTTCTTAAAGATCCATTTATTTTCAATGGCTCGCTTATCATCAGGCAAGTCCACCAAAGTCCATACTTTGTTCTCATACATGGATCCTATCTCAGATTTCATGGCTTCAAGCCATTTGTTGGAATCCGGGCCCACCATCGCTTCTTCATAGTTCGAAGGTTCACCGTTGTCTAACAAAATGATCTCTAGGATAGGGTTGGCGTACCACTCTGGTGCGGAACGTGTCCTAGTGGACCTTCGACGTTCAATAGTAACTTGATCTGAAGTTTCATGATGATCATCATTAACTTCCTCTCCAGCCGGTGTAGGCTCCACAGAAACAACTTCTTGTGCTGCGCTACTCTCCGGTTCGAGTGGAGGTACAATTACCTCATCAAGTTCTATTTTCCTCCCACTTACTTCTTTCGAGAGAAACTCTTCCTCGAGAAAGGATCCATTCTTGGCAACAAAGACTTTGCCCTCGGATCGTAGGTAGAAGGTATACCCAATAGTCTCTTTGGGATATCCTATGAAGACACACTTTTCCGCTTTGGGTTCGAGCTTCTCAGGTTGAAGTTTCTTCACATAAGCATCGCATTCCCAAACTTTTAGAAACGACAACTTAGGTTTCTTTCCAAACCATAATTCATACGGTGTCGTCTCAACGAATTTCGACGGTGCCCTAGTTAAAGTGAATGTGGCAGTCTCTAATGCATATCCCCAAAATGATAGCGGTAAGGCGGTAAGAGACATCATAGATCGTACCATATCTAATAGAGTGCGATTACGACGTTCAGACACACCATTTCGCTGAGGTGTGCCAGGCGGCGTGAGTTGTGAAAAAATTCCACATTTCCTTAGGTGCGTGCCAAACTCGTGACTTAAATATTCTCCGCCATGATCAGATCGTAGACACTTTATTTTCCTGTCACGTTGATTCTCTACCTCACTCTGAAATTCCTTGAACCTTTCAAAAGTTTCAGACTTATGTTTCATTAAGTAGACATACCCATATCTACTCAAGTCATCAGTGAGGGTGAGAACATAACGGTAGCCACCACGAGCCTCGACACTCATTGGACCACATACATCGGTATATATTATTTCCAACAAGTCAGTTGCTTGCTCCATTGTTCCGGAGAACGGAGTCTTGGTCATCTTGCCCATGAGGCATGGTTCGCACGTGTCAAATGATTCGAAATCAAGAGACTCCAAAAGTCCATCAGTATGGAGCTTCTTCATGTGTTTGACACCAATATGACCAAGGCGGCAGTGCCACATGTAAGTGGGACTATCGTTATCAACCTTACACTTTTTGGTACTCACACTATGGACATGTGTAACATCACGTTCGAGATTCATCAAAAATAAACCATTGACCAGCAGGGCATGACCATAAAACATTTCTCTCATATAAATAGAACAACCATTATTCTCAGATTTAAATGAGTAGCCATCTCGCATCAAGCGAGATCCAGATACAATGTTCATGCTCAAAGCTGGTACTAAATAACAATTATTAAGGTTTAACACTAATCCCGAAGGTAGATGTAGAGGTAGCGTGCCGACGGCGATCACATCGACCTTGGAACCATTGCTTAGTCACATTGAGCTCATTATGATGATGTCTTACCGAGTGGGCCTAGAGATACCTCTCCGTCACACGGAGTGACAAATCCCAGTCTCGATTCGTGCCAACCCAACAGACACTTTTGGAGATACCCGTAGTGCACCTTTATAGCCACCCAGTTACGTTGTGACATTTGGCACACCCAAAGCATTCCTACGGTATCCGGGAGTTGCACAATCTCATGGTCTAAGGAAACGATACTTGACATTGAAAAGCTTTAGCAAACGAACTACACGATCTTGTGCTATGCTTAGGATTGGGTCTTGTCCATCACATCATTCTCCTAATGATGTGATCCCGTTATCAACGACATCCAATGTCCATGGTCATGAAACCGTGACCATCTATTGATCAACGAGCTAGTCAACTAGAGGCTCACTAGGGACATGTTGTGGTCTATGTATTCACACATGTATTACGGTTTCCGGTTAACACAATTATAGCATGAACAATAGACAGTTATCATGAACTAGGAAATACAAAAATAACCATTTTATTGCTTCTAGGGCATATTTCCAACAATTTCATGCCTAGAGACTTCCGCGTGCAGCCACAAGCCATTATGGGCTTTGGCATAGTTGAGTAAGTTTGTGTGAGCCTTTCTGGGTAGGCTAGCAGATGTAGGGGAAAGTAGGTGTGCCGGCCTATCTAGTGTTAAGGTGAACACATTCAAAAAGACTATGTCTCGATCTTCCAATCATGGAGGTGGTCGAGTCTTGTGGGGAAAAGTGCGCAACCTCTGCAGAGTGTATAAACTAATCTTGATTAGCCGTGTCCTTGGTTATGGACAACTTTGAGTATCTAGAAGTGAACTATTGGTTGATCTCATCACCTTTTTAATGAATTTGGTTATTAATGACTTGGTAATTTCGACAATTAAGTTAGAGGAACCTTCTCAATAATGGCATAAACTTGGTAGTAAATAAAATTTTATTCCTTTGTTGTAGGGAAAATTAGCATTATCAAAATTAAACTTAGAGCATCCACCAGCCAAAATTGCATATGGAGATGGTTATTTTCATCATTACTCTATGGTGTGACATTGCCAGCATATTCCATGTGCTGACCTACACGGTTGCAACGTCTCATGTTGTAGAGTTTTCCGACGAGGATTAAGGTGCGATAGGTCGTTGTTCTGCACTTAGTTTTGCCAGTGGAGTTGATGGACTCATTTACCTTTGAAGCTTCCACAGTTATTTTATTTAGATGGCCCTCAACCATATTTATGTAATAAATACTCTTTTAAGGACCTCGATGTAATAAAGTGTGTGATTGAACTCTTTATATTTCATCGAGTACTGTGTGTGCTAGCAAGTTCGATCCAGGGACTAGCACGGTATACACAGAGACTCCGATTTTCGGATCGGGTCGCTACAACGTTTGATCTTCCTATCTCTACTACTTACTTTCATGTGCAATGTCTTTACTTTCTGCCGCTATACTTGATGACTTGCATGTGTAGGGTGTGCTAGACTTGCTATAATTGCTAAGATTTGCCAACACATAACTTTGCACCTTGTGTAGATTTTAAATTTCCCACTAGTAGTCTATTCACCCCCTCTAGACATACTCTTATAGTGATCCCACAGGGGGTGATTAGACTACGTGACTAAATAAAAATTCTACCTTTTCCCAATTTTAAGTGTTGGTGGATTTTAGCATTGATAACAAATCAAGCACACCCTACACATGCATGTCTACGAGTATAGCAACAAAAAATGAAAAATGGGGGAGGCGAAAAGAAAGAGAAAAGAAAAAGCCCACCATGAAAAAATGAGAGAAAAAGAGAGAAGGGACTTTGCTACTATCCTTTACCACACTTGTGCCTCAAAGTGGCACCATGTTCTTCATACACAGAGTCTCTTGTTTTATCACTTCCATATGCTAGTGGAAATTTTTCATTATAGAACTTGGCTTGTATATTCCGATGACGGGCGTCCTCAAATGCCCGAGGTCTTCATGAGCAAGCAAGTTGGATGCACACCCACTTAGCTTCAGTGGAGCTTCCATACACTTATAGCTCTAGTGCATCCGTTGCATGGCAATGCCTACTCCTCGCATTGATATCTATTGATGGGAATCTCCATAGCCCGTTGATACGCCGAGTTGATGCGAGACTTTCTTCTCCACTTTTACCCCTTTGAAACCTACCACAATATTTTATTCCACCTTTATGCTATATCCATGGTTCACGCTCATATATTGCGTGAGTAATAAAAAGCTAAAGCGCGTTAAAGGATATGATCCAATTGCTTGGTTTGACACCAAGGTGCTCATGATTTATACTTTATGCTAGGAAGACCAAGCATGACAGGCTATATGATTTTGTAGGGATATCACTCTTTGGCATTGATATTTTGAAAGGACATGATTGTTTGCTAGTAAACCTTAGTATGGATGTCTTTTTGTCAGACTATTGCCTTGAATCACTTGTATCTTAATATTCATGCCATGACTAGACATTTGTTCAAGATTATGTTAGGTAGCATTCCACATAAAAAATATCTTTTTATCATTTACCTACTCAAGGACGGGCAGGAATTAAGCTTGGGGATGTTGATACGTCTTCGTTGTATCTATACTTTTTGATTGCTTCATGCCAATATTCTACAATTTTCATATACTTTTGGCAATATTTTATATAATTTTTGGGACTCACTTACTTAGCCAGTGCCCAGTGCCAGTCCCTGTTTTTTTTGTGTTTTTTGTTTCGCAGAAAATCCATATCAAACAAAGTCCAAAGGCGAGAAAAATTTACGAAGTTTTTTCGGAATATGTGTGATTTTTGAGAGTCAGAATCAATGAAAGATGATGTGCGAGGGCCCCACAAGCTATGTAGATGCGCCCTAGGGGGGTAGTCGCGGTTAGATGGCTTGTGGACAGCCCTTAGGTCGGTTGGAGCTCTCCTCTTTCCACAAGGAAGGTACTTTTATAATAAAAATCCCCTCAAAATTTCAGCCCGATCGGAGTTACGGATCTCCGGATATTTATGAAACGGTGAAGGGGTCAGAAACTAGTCACCAAACAGAAGAGAAACAGAGAGAGAGATCCAATCTCGGAGGGGCTCCTGCCCTCCGGGATCCATGGAGGCCATGCACCAGAGGGGAAACCCTCCTCCCATCTAGGGAGGAGGCTAAGGAAGAATAAGAAGAAGGAAGTTCTCTCCCCCTCTCTCCCGGTGGCACCGGAGCGCCGTTGGGGCATCCATCATGACAGCGGTCTACACAAACAACTTCGTCGCCGTCTCCACCAACTCTCTCCCCCTCTATGCAGTGGTGTAAAACCTTTTCTCCCCGCTATAATCTCTACTTAAAGATGGTGCTTAATGCTATATATTATTATCGAATGATGTGTGGCTATCCTATGATGTTTGAGTAGATTTCTTTTGTCCTATGGGTTGATTGATGATCGTGATTGGTTTGAGTTGCATGGTTTATTTTGGTGCTGTACTAAGGTGCTTTCCGTGAGGCACACGTGTGAAAGAATAACGTTGGAGGGTGTTGCAATATGTTCATGATTCGTTTATAGTGGGTGGCTAGAGTGACAGAAGCTTACACCCGAGTAAGAGAATTGTTGCGTATGGGAATAAAGAGGACTTGATGTGTTAATGCTATGGTTGGGTTTTACCTTAATGAATTTCTAGTAGCTGCAGATGCTTGCTAGAGTTCCAACATAAGTGCATATGATCCAAGTACGGAAAGTATGTTAGCGTATGCCATTCTCTCATATAAAACTGCAATAATGATTACCGGTCTAGTTATCAATTGCGTAAGGACAAATCTTTCTCTTGTGCTACAAAAAGCTTTCTACTAAATTATTTACTTTAGTGTTCCTTATTAAACCAATTTTATTTCCACGTTATTTTTTACCATGCAAAACTATCTCTACACCTATTAAGTACTTCTAGTTTCATTCCCGCAAAATAGTTTCATACTTGTTCTAGGTAAAGTAAGCGTTAGCGTGCGTAGAGTTGTATCGGTGGTCGATAGAACTTGAGAGAATATTAATTCTACCTTTAGCTCCTCATTGGGTTCGACACTCTTACTTATCAGAAAAAGGCTACAAACGACCCCTACACTTGTGGCTTGTTAGTGACACCGATGTGTGAATCTCGGTGGTACCGAGTTGCTCCAAAGGTAGCAACTTTTGAATCTCGGTGAGACTGATATATAATTCTCAGCGGTACCGATCAGGTGTCCAATGGTCAGAATCCACATCTCGGTGACATTGATCCAAAAACTCAGAAATTCCGATTTTATGAATCGAAGCAACAGAAAGTTGGTAGCCTGAACTAGGTGGCACCGATGTGGGATCAGTTGCACCGATGTGCTAGGGTTTAGCATGGGCTTGTCTGAGTTTGGGAATTAGTGGGACCGAGTGGAAATAGTTGGTTTCACCGATTTGAGTGGTGGGGCTCTAGGCAGAGTATGTGGGGAGTTTGTGGGTGTTTTAGGTGACTATCACTTGTGTACGTTTGAGCATCTTGTTCACCAACAGTACCTTACCCCATTTTAATAGTATTGGATTTTCCTATGGACTCGAAGTGATTTCTCATAAAGTAAAATGTAGAGTCCTCTTTGCTTCAAGCTTTGCCAATCCATTTCCTTGCATCTAGGGGTTTCTCCACAATCCTTTTGCCAACCCATCATTGAACTTTTCTTGAAATATGCTTAGTGGAAATATTAGTTCAATGATATATATGTGGTTGTTAATTACCAAAACCACCAAGGGATCAAATGTGCTTTCAACCTCCCGCTTTTTGGTAATTTATGACAACATATAGATCAAAGCTTTGACATATGATATAATCAATGAATATAATCGTCGCTTTGAGAAGTATGTGATAAGCAAGAGCTCTCCCTAAATTTGTGCATTATTTTGAATTTGTGTTTGAATGCAAATGCACAATCGATTAGGTACATGGGGTACTTCTTCCATGTCACATACATCTTGGTGGTGTACGAGAATAATAAAAGTGAATATCATAGCACAACACAATCAAGCAAAATGAATGATCATCTCATAAGCATCATAAGGATAGGAAATAGTAGCAACACACATTAAGTGTATTATCAAACACCGACAAAGTTTAACACATCCAAACCAAAAGATAACAAATGTTTTTGAAAAATAGATAAAAGCCAACCCTCTCTCTCACTTGAAGTGCTAATGATCTATACAACTCCCCCCCTTTGGCAACAACTTACCCAAAAGTTCAAAGGTATCGAGCTAATCATTCTTCTGGGGGTGATCTCCTCCGGTAGCTCAAGTTGGAGTCGAGAGAACTGCATCGGCGAAGACCTCTGCTGATGTCATGGATGGAGTTGGTGTGTCAACAGGAGGAGCTGATGGAGCTGAAGTGGCTGTAGCTGGTGTTGATGAAGATGGTCTCATCTCTGGATCTGTCACTGTGGGAGTCCGGGCCTGAGTCCTGAACTGAGCAGTCATCCTGGCAGGTGCACTATCCTCATTATCATCATCATCATCATCAGTGGAGTGTGGGATAGGCACATCATCAACTTCCTTCTCAAGCTCCTTCACTATCACTGAGAGCTCATCCACCTTGTTGTTGAGACTATGGAACTTGTCATCAACAATCCTTGAGAGGCTCTCTTGGTTCTTTAGGATGTTGGTGATGTCCTTCTGCATACTGAGCATAGAGTTGACAAGTAGATCCATCTGCTCACTCCTAGTCATGGGCGGCTGAGCACTAGTGTCTCTGGCTGCCTCAATATGTGCTTGTGCTGCAACTGATGTGGGATGATCTGGGTTCATCATAGAAACGTTGTGTTCGAGCTCCGATAAGAGTGGCAAATGTGGTCGATCAAGCGCAAAGATGTGCTTCTCCAACTTGGATTTGATGAGCATCTGGATGTAGGGTGCATAAAAACATGAGCGCTTCTGGTCAACAACAATCCTCTTCACAGTCTCCACAATCAGATCCATCACTCTGAATCTCGTATGCTGATCTAGATGGAGCAGCATATTGATGGAGTATCCTTTGATCATCTTCTCATCTCCAGACTTAGGCAATAAGGTATGCCTCAAAATGGTGTTGATAGTGCGAAGACCTGCATGGAGGAAATAGATTGATCCTAGCTTGTGAGACTTCAGGTGTGCAATAGGGATCTCATTATACATGTTCTTCATCTGATTACGGTTTGCCATGGCTCAAAGTACACGTCAATATCTCCATCTTCCACCTCTGGGACTCCTAAGATGGCATCCCACTCCTCAACTGTGGACTCATACGTGGCACCTTCAGTCATCCACACAATTCTACCATCTCCATAGAAATGAGAAGTGGAGTAGAATTGCATGATCATCTCGTCATTCTAGGCTATGAACTCCTTGCCAACAAACTCATCTAGGCCAATGCAATGAAAGTTGTCTTGCACACTCGGGAAGTAATCTTCATTTCCTTGATGTACTTCTAATCCACATATCTAATATCACTTATAGCAGGGCTCTTGTCAAGCAATATGGTCTCATAGAAGTCTTGCTGTAATTTGGTGTAGAAGCTATAGTCCACAACAGTCTTCCTCCTCTATGAGTATGGATCAACAGCTCTCCAATCTCTCAGCCCTTGATCCTTCCTCTTCTTCATGTCCTTAGCCTGCAGGTGGCTGGCATTATGCACTGGAAGGTGTGGTCTCGGCTTCCTCAAGGCAGACATAGCATCCTCATCTGGATCTCTGGATGATGATCCCTTGTTCTTCTCAGAAGTTGGAATCTCTCTGGGGAACCTCTTGGATTTGGGAGCTTTGGGCTTCTTGGGAGCATCTGGCTTGCTATTGGATGGAGCTTCCCTTGGCATAGCATCATACAACAATTTGTTCCGCTTCTTCTGGGGAGGAGCCTTGGCAGCTGGCTCTTCCTCCTCTTCCTCAGCATCAGTAGCCTCTTTTGGGTCCTCAAACATGGTGGTAGGCCTGCCAACAACATAGATCATCCTCTTTCTGCTCTTCTTCTTCCCTCCAGTCTTCTTGGGCATGGACTTCCTGGGAGGCTCAATGGTCATGGTTCCCCTGGAGCTCTCAGGTGCTCTCATAGTGTCTCAGCGGTCATACTCCTTCCTGACCACTTTCTTCTTGGAAGAGGTAGCCTCAGCTGTGGGCTTCCTGACAGTCTTGTCCTGCTTGGTCTTGGGAGGCACAATGTCAGGAACAAAATCTTCATCCTCCTCATTTGAATTGAGCTTCCTCTTTGTCTTGGTAGCTGCCTTGGGCAGATCTGGTGAGCTTGGAACATCATCAAAAGAGGATGATCTCTTGTCTAGACTAGTGCCAGAGCTCATATCAACACTTAGCTCCTTGAGATTGTTTTGGCTGTCCTTTGCAAGAGACATCTCTAACCCTGTGAATAGAATATAGAGGAGTAGAAGGGTTGAGTCAACACAAAATGCATACAATTTTCAAAGTTTGAACAAAGATTTCTTAAGATTTGCATTCTGCCAAATGAATTTTGGTACCACCGATGCATACTTTTCGAATCCACCAAGACTGACAACCTGCTAAACAGAAACTTGGCACCACATTTCGGTGAACCAAAAATGGGCACTCGGTTTCACCGAGGTTGTTCTCAGATGATCTAAAAGGTGGATCGGTGAAGCCAATTTTTTGCTTCGGTGTCACCGAGATTTAGGTGGCGGACGACAAACCCTAAAATATCGACCATTCTCTAGTCTAAGGAGTTTCTAGTGGATTGAGGCGATTGCAAACGGTGGCTCATAGATAAAAACTTCCTAGTGCGCAAGAATCAGAGGTGGAACGCACAAGGGATTGGATTCGTACCCTATCTCGGTGACGAATCCCAACGGCGACAACGGTGGTGAAGATGCCCATCGACGATGAGGATTTCCAGTAGCGGAGGCACTCGGGAAGATGAAGGCGATGACCAGGGGTCCTTTTTGGTAGCTAGGGTTTTGGAGCGTGATGATTTGAAGATTGTAATTCAAAGCATCGGGTCCACAACATATATACCCCTTACTGTCGGTGACACCAATTCTAAGTTTTGGGTGTCACCGAGTTTCTCAACTGTCAGCTGACAGGGAAACCCGGTGTAAACAAGAAAGTGAGTCGGTGACACCGAGGTGAAAACGAGATCAATCCTAGGCATTCAGTGAGACCGAGAATTTTGGATTGGTTCCACCAAGATGTACTTAGGAGGTTTTAATGGTCAGTCCTTTGTCGATAAGGAACTCCGAGTGCTCCTCACACAGAGAGATTGAAAAGTACTTGTTCAAATTTTGTGACGCGACATGAATAGAATTTGAGACAAGAAAGCATAGATAGCTAGACAAGGCTCCTAGGCATTCGTGTCCATCCAATTGGCAAAAACAAAGTCAAAGTCCAAATAGCAACAATTGGATATCCTCGAATGGATAAAGAAATGCAGACCAACATGCTCACACAATAAGATGTCAAATGAAATCATGGCAAACATGCACATACATACTAGCATCTATCAAGCACTTTGGCGATGACGTAGTCATTTATATATGAGTATATTGACTTAGGAGCCAAATAAGTATACTTGATCATAGGTCATACTCATTGTTTAAGCACGAGTGGGGTTACCACTTTTACATAAAGCCTGTTAATGTTGTCACATTCTTTGAGATGCTTTGACTCAAGTCTTAGAGTAAAGCTCCCCTTGATGTGACATCGCCCCTTGATAGGGATAAACTAACCTTGGGTTTTGTCGAAGAAGACTTCATGTAGGTGAAGTAGTGGTGGATGCTCAAAGTTGGTGAAGATCACCATGAGTTGGGAGCATCCTTGTTGTTTCTTACTCTTTTCACCTACATGGGTTAGTCCCAACACACAAGAGACAAATACAAGGATATCTATGGACATGGAGTGAAAATCATACATAATGATGTCCATGGATTTGTTGATTACCTTGTCCCTTGCTTACCTTTGAGGGAATGTGTGACTCCTTGAACTATCGCATAATATTGATGTTGATTGCAACTAGTTCTTGCCAATAATGAATGTGAGTGAATTTCATTGGCGGAGTCACCCCTCAAGATTCTTCTTCTTGGGGACCCACATCAAGTTGATGGGATCATTGGTGTTGAAGTGTCACTTGTAGAAGTTGAGCTTGAAGTAGCCTTGGGAACCCACTTCACCAAAGCTCAGGATTCATCTTCATATGAGTCAATGTCCTCTTGAAGCTTGTTCTTTCCCTTGAGCTTGTGATCTTGTGGTGGAAGGTCATCTTGAGATTTTGTTCCCTTGGGAAGAGTATTTTCATACTTCTCCTTTTGAGGAACAAACTTGGGCTTGGGGTATTGACCTTCTTCCCATTCACCTCCATTAGCGTTGAAGTATCCAACGACATGGTTCTTTCAGTATCCTCCGTGCTTGTGAACAACTTCCTCAAATTGCTTACACCCGGCAAGACTCTTGTAGATACCTTTCTCTATAATCCCTTTCAAAAGTTCATTTTCTTGCTCAAGTGTAACTTGGCTAAGAGAAGTGTTAGTGGGATCAATAGAGCTACTAGAAGCAATATCATTGGATTTATCATTTTTATTACTACTAGTTGAAGAACCTTTCTCGCCTTTGTTACTAGTTTGCTTAGCCTTAACTTGTGGAATGAATGTAGACAAGAGAAGTTGTTTGGCTAGATAAGAGGAGATCTTCTTTTGAGGATCGTCATTGATCGCTTTAAGGAACTCATGCTCTTGATCTAAATTGAGCTTCTCAAAGCGGAGCTTCTCATGTGTCCTTTCAAGCTCTCTATGATCTTGTAGAGTAGACTCGTGAGCTAACTTAAGAGTGTTTAGTTCTTGAGTTAGTCGTTCTATTTCCAACTTATCATCATCACACGACTTATCTTCACTAGAGTGATTACTAGCAAGTTCATCTTGACTAACATTACTAGATTTTTCAAATAGCAAGTCATGATTTCCTAATAAGTCATCCTCATCACTATTGAAATCAAGATACTCGGGGTGTGATACCTTGGGGCCTTTAGCCATGAAGCAACTTACACTCCCTTCATTTGGTGAATCAAATATGTCGTAGGAGTCGGTCGTCACTAGTGCAAGTCCAGCAACACCTTCATCTTGACCATAGTGGGAGTTGGAGTAATAGCTTCTCTCAGAGTGGTTGTCGGATTCGGAGCCGGAAACCCATTCACCAACATGAGCTTGATGTCTTCTTGTTGAGTAGCTCTTGGTGTACTTATCCTTTCTCTGAGACCCTACTTCTCCTTGAGGGTCTTCGTTCATAACGATCATCTCTACTCCTTCTCTCTATTCGCGGTGACTCATCTATTGAGCTTCGTATTCTTGGTGACTCTTCTTTCATTTTGTAAGGAGTTGTGCACTCATTGGGGTAGTGTTCGGGCTTCCCACAATTGTAGCAGTTTCGATCACGACTTGACGAACGCTTCTCTTCATATCTTGAGTTGGAGCTTCGATCCTTGCCTCTATTCTTGTATAACTTGTTGAATTTTTCGACCATGATGCTTATCTCTTCATCTATTACAAGGTTGCCGCTTGAAGTTGCAGGAGGATCACTTGTGGCTTTGTAAGCACCGCTAGACTTGTTGTGAAGCTCTTCCTTGTCCTTGAGTGTCATATCATGAGCAACAATCTTTCCAAACACTTCCGTAGGTTTGAGATCTTTGTAGTTGGGCATCATTTGGATGAATGTGCATACGGTGTCATATCTATCATCCAAAGCTCAAAGTATCTTCTTGATGATGAATTTGTTGGTCATTTCTTTGCTTCCTAAGCCGGCAATCTCATTGGTGATGAAAGCTAGCCTAGAGTACATCTCTGCGACTCCTTCACCATCCTTTATCTTGAACTTGTCAAGCTGACTCTGAAGAACATCCAACTTAGATTCTCTCACGGATTCGGTGCCTTCATGCATATCAACCAAAGTATCCCAAATCTCTTTTGCATTCTCAAGACGGCTGATTTTGTTGAATTCTTCGGGGCATAGGCAGTTGAAGAGAATGTCACATGCTTGAGCATTGTATTGCAACATCTTCAATTCTTCCGTCATCGCTTTACGATCTAGTTCCCTTCCATCGGCAAAGAATTCACCTTGCAATCCAACACGAACAACAGCCCAAACGGCGGGGTTATGACCAAGGATATGCATTTTCATTTTGTGCTTCTAACTAGCAAAATTAGTGCCATCAAAGTATGGACCTCTACGGTGATAATTTCCCTCGTTAGACGCCATACTATCCTAGGTTGTGAAACCAATGCAATGGATACCAAAGCTCTGTTACCACTTGTAGATTTGAAAGTAGGTCTAAAGGTTGGGGGTGATTAGACTACTTGACTAAATAAAAATTCTACCTTTTCACAATTTTAAGTGTTGGCAGATTTTAGCATTGATAGCAAGTCAAGCACACCCTACACGTTCATGTCTATGAGTATAGCAGCGGAAAGTAAAGACAAGCATGAGTAGTAAAGGAAGGGTAGGAAGATCAAACACAATTTGGAGACACGAAGATTTTTCCCGGGGTTCCGATAGGTAGTGCCGTTGGAAATATGCCCTAGATGCAATAATAAATTAGTTATTATCATGTTTACTTGTTCATGATAATCGTTTATTATCCATGCTATAATTGTATTGATTGGAAACTAAATACACGTGTGGGTATATAGATAACCTGCGTCCCTACTATGCCTCTAGTAGACTAGCTCGTTGATCAAAGATGGTCAAGGTTTCCTGGCCATGGACATGAGATGTCATTTGATAAATGGGATCACATCATTAGGAGAATGTTGTGATGGACAAGACCCAAACTATAAACATAGCATATCACCGTGTCAGTTTATTGCTACAGTTTTTTGCATGTTAATGTATTCGTTCCTATGACCATGAGATCATGCAACTCCCTGACACCGGAGGAATGCCTTGTGTGTGTCAAACGTCACAATGTAACTAGGTAACTATAAAGGTGATCTATAGGTATCTCTGAGGGTGTCTGTTGGGTTGGCATGGATCAAGACTGGGATTTGTTACTCCGTGTGACGGAGAGGTATCTCAGGGCCCACTCGATAATACAACATCACTATAATCCTTGCAAGCAATGTGACTAAAGAGTTAGCCACGGGATCTTGTATTATAGAACGATTAAAGAGACTTGCCAGTAACAAGATTGAACTAGGTATAGAGATACCGACGATCGAATCTCGGGAAAGTAACATACCGAAGAACAAAGGGAACAACATATGAGATTAACTGAATCCTTGACATAGAGGTTCAACCGATAAAGATCTTCGTAGAATATATCAGAACCAATATGGGCATCGAGGCCCCGCTATTGGTTATTGACCGTAGAGGTGTCTCGGTCATGTCTACATAGTTCTCGAACCCGCAGGGTCTACACACTTAAGGTTCGGTGATGTTTCGATATAGTTGAGTTATGTATGTTGGTGACGAAAGGTTGTTCAGAGTCCGGGATGAGAACCTGTAGGTCACGAGGAGCTCCGAAATGGTCTGTAGGTAAAGATTGATATATAGGAAGTCCCGTTTTGTCCACCGGAAAAGTTTCGGGTATTTCCGGTAGTGTATCGGGAGTGCCGAAGGGCCATCGGGAGGGGCCACCCATGCTGGGAGGCCACATGGGCCTGAGGGGTGTTGCACCAGCCCTTAGTGGGCTGGGAAAACCAGCCCTACAAGGCCCATGTGGCTAGGAAAGAGTGGGAAAAGGAAACACCCCAAGGGGAAGGAAAATCCAAATTAGGAAGGAGTCCTAATAGGAGTCCACCTCCCTTGTGGGAGGTGGATTCCTCCCTTGTTTGGTTCGACCGAACCTGCTTGGAGTAGGGGCGAAGGCTGGCTCCTCTCCCCTTCCTCCTATATATATTGAGGGATTTTGAGGTCAGCCCCAACCCTTATTGTCACGTGCTGCCCTCTCTCCCTCTAGATCTGTTTCTCCTCTAGATTGATTCCGTAGTGCTTGGCGAACCCCTGCCGGATCAGCTCCACCACCATCGCCGCCACGCTGTCACGCTGTCAAAGAACTCATCTACTTCTCTGCTCCTCTTGCTGGATCAAGAAGGTGGATATCGTCATCGAGCTGCACGTGTGCTGAACGTGGAGGTGTCGTCCGTTCGGCGCTAGGACGGAAGGACCACGATAGGATTGCGGGATGGCTCGTGATGAGATCGCGGGACGGCTCGTGATTGGATCACGAAGATGTTCGAATACACCAACTGCATTTCTTAACGCTTCCTCTTAGCGATCTACAAGGGTATGTATATCCACTCTCCCTCTTGTAGATGCTCATCACTATGGATATATCTTGTGTGTGCGTAGGAATTTTTTTGCTTCCCATGCTACATTCCTCAACAGTGGCATCAGAGCTAGGTCTATGCATAGATGAGATCACGAGTAGAACACAAAGGAGTTTGTGGGCGTTGATATTCAGATTGCTTCCTCCCTTGGTCTTTTCTTGGTTCAACGGTATTGTGGGATGAAGCGGCCCGGACCAGCCTTACTCATATGCTTACGAGTGACCGGTTCCATCGACTGACATGTGACTTTGTTGCATAAAGATGGCTGGCGGGTGTCTGTCTCTCGTATTCTAGTTGGATCGGATTCGACAAAGGCGGTCCTTGAGAAGGTTGAAGAGCAATTTATGTATCACCTTTATGGTTTTGCATAGGTAAGAACCGTTCTTGCTAGATACCCATAGCAGCCACGCAAAACATGCAACAACAATTAGAGGAAGTCTAACTTGTTTTTGTAGGGTATGTTGTGATATGATATGGCCAATTACATGATGAGACATGTGTGATATATGAGATATTCATGTTTTGTATAGAATATCACGACTTGCATGTCCATGAGTACGACAACCGGAAGGAGCCATAGGGTTGTCTTTAATTATTGTATGACCTATGTGTCAATAATTAAGCGCTATGTAATGCTTTACTTTATCACTAAATGGTAGCTATAATAGTATGAGCATGGTGGGCGCGACAACCTTGATGGAGACACATTGATGGAGATCATGGTGTCATGCCAGTGACGATGGAGATCATGTTGGTGCTTTATAGATGGATATCAAAAGCACAAGTTCATGGCCATATCATGTAACTTATTATTTGCATGTGATGTTAATCCTTTTTTTCACCTTGTTTTGCTTAGGATGACGGTAGCATTATAAGGTGATCCCTCACTTAAATTTCAAGATAAATCGTGTTCTCCCCGAGTGTGCACCATTGCGAAAGTTCGTCGTGTTGAGACACCCCGTGATGATCGGGTGTGATAGACTCTACGTTCACATACAACAGGTGCAAGCCAGTGTTGCACATGTGAAACACTCGGGTTAAACTTGACGAGCCTAGCATGTACAGACATGGACTCGGAACACAAGAGACCGAAAGGTCAAACATGAGTCATATAGTAGATATGATCAACATGATGATGTTCACCATTGAAACCACCTCAACTCACGTGATGATTAGACTTGAATTGGTGGATTTGGATCATGTGACACTCGAATGACCAGAGGGATGTCAATTTGAGTGGGAGTTCTTAAGTAATATGATTAACTGAACTCATTTGTCATGAACATAGTCTAAAGTGTCTTTGCAAAGTTATATTGTAGATCGATAGCTCGCGCTGTAGCTCCCTTGTGTTTTTAATACGTTCCTAGAGAAAATCCAGTTGAAAGATAATGGTAGCAATTACGCAGACAAGATCCATGATCAGAGGATTGTCCTCAGTTGCTGCACAGAAGGCTCATGTCCTTGGTGCACCGCTCGGTGCACCACCCCCTCTAGCATCGTCGGTCGATGTTGTGAACATCTGACATGCACGTTTTGATGACTAGTTGATAGTTCAGTGCATCTTGCACTACGGCTTAGAATTCAGGCTTCACATACATTTTGAACGTCACAGAGCATATGTAATGTTCCAAGAGCTAAAATTGGATTTCAGGCTCGTGCCCATGTTGAGAGGTATGAGACCTCCAACGAGATTCTTTGTCTGCAAGATGAAGGAGAATGGCTCAATCAGTGAGCATGTACTCAGATTGTCTGGGTGCTACAATCGCTTGAATCGAGTGGGAGTTTATCTTCCAGATAAGATAGTGATTGATATTTTTCTCCAAGTCACTGTCACCAAGCTACTATAGCTTCGTGATGAACTATGAACATACCAGGGATGGAAATGATGATCCCTGAGCTATTTGTGATGTTCGACACCGGGAAGGTAGAAATCAAGAAGGAGCATCAAGTGTTGATGGTTAGTAAAACCACTAGTTTTGAGAAGGGCAAGGGCAAGAAGGGAAACTTCATGGATGGCAAGCCAATTTCTACTCCAGTGAGGAAACCCAAAGTTGAACCCAAACCCAAGACTAAGTGCTTCTATTATGAGGAGAGCAGTCGCTGAAGCGGAACAACCCTGGATACTTGGTAGATAAGAAGGCTGGCTACATCGATAGAAGTATATTTGATATACATATTATTGATGCGTACCTTGCTAGTACTCCTAGTAGCACGTGGGTATTAGATACCGGTTCGATTGCTAATGTTAGTAACTTGAAGTAAAAGCTACAGAATAAATGGAGACTAACCAAGGGCGAGGTGACAATGCATGTTGGAAGTGTTTCGAAGGTTCATATGATCACCATCGCATGCTCACTCTACCTCCGGGATTAGTGTTGAACCTAAATAAATGTTATTTGGTGTTTGCGTTGAGCGTGAACTTGATTAGATCATGTTTATTGCAATACGGTTATTCATTTAAGTTAGAGAATAATGGTTATTCTGTTTACATGAATAATACCTTCAGTGGTCATGCACCCAATGAGAATGGTTTATTGAATCTTGATCGTAGTAATACACATGTTCATAACGTTGATGCCAAAAGATACAAAGTTAATAACGATAGTACCACATACTTGTGGCACTGCCGCTAAATGTCATATTGGTGTAAAGCACATGAAGAAACTCCATGCCGATGGATCTTTGGACTCATTCAATTTCGAATCGGTTGAGGCATGCGGACCATGCCTCTTGGGCAAGATGACCGAAACCACGTTTTCCGGTATGATAGAGCGGGGAAGTGACTTATTGGAAATGATACATGTTGATGTATGCGGTCCAATAAGTGTTGTAGCATGCAGTGGATATCGTTATTTTCTTACCTTCACTCATGATTTGAGTAAATATGGGGATATTTACTTGATGAAACAAAAGTCTATAACATTTGAAAGGATCAAGCAGTTTCAGAGTGAAGTTGAAGATCATCGTCACAAGAAGATAAAAACGTCTACGATATAACCGTGGAGGTGAATATCTGAGTTACGAGTTTGGTATGCAACTTAAGACAATGTGGAAATTGTTTCACACTTCACACTGCCTGGAACACCATAGTGTGATGTTGTGTCCAAACGTCGTAGTCATGCTCTATTGGATATGGTGCGAACTATGATGTCTCTTATCGATTTGCCACTATCATTTTGGGGTTACGCATTAGAGACAACTACATTCACTTTAAAAGGGGCACCATCTAAATCCGTTGAGATGACATCATATGAATTTTGTTTTGGCAGAAATCTAAGCTATCATTTCTTAATGTTTGGGGCTGCGATGCTTATGTGACAAGGGGTTTTCACCTAATGAGCTCGAACCCAAAGCGGACAAATGCATCTTCATAGAATACCCTAACATAATAGTTTGGTAAACCTTCTATCTTAGATCCAAGAACAAAGTGTTTGTTGCTAAAATGGGTCCTTTCTCGAGAAAGAGTTTCTCTCAAAAGAATTGAGTGAGAGGAAGATAGAACTTGATGAGGTTGTTGAACCTTTGTTTCAACCAAAGAGTAACACGGCGCGGAAAGATGTTTCTGTGGAACCTATGTCAGTTGAGAGGAAGTTAATGATGATGATCATGAAGCTTTGGATCAAGTTACTATCAAACCTCGTAGGTCGACAAGGACACGTACTGCTCCTGAGTGGTACGACAACCCTGTCTTGGAGGTCATGTTGTTGGACAACGATGAACCTACAAACTATGGAGAAGCCATGATGGGCCCGTATTCCAACAAATGGTTAGAGGCCTTGAAATACGAGAAAGGATCCATGTATGAAAACCAAGTATGGACTTTGGTAGACTTGCCCATTGAACGGCTGGTCGTTGAGTACAAATGGACCTTTAAGATGAAGACGGACACTGATGGTGAATGTCACCATTTATAAAGCTCGACTTGTCGCAAAGAAGTTTCCGCCAAGTTCAAGGAGTTGACTGCGGTGAGACTTTCTCACCCGTAGCGATGCTAAAAGTCTGTTGAAATTATGTTGGCAGTTGCTGCAATTTTTGGTCATGAAATTTGGTAGATGGATGTCAAAACATAGTTTCCTTAATGGTTTCCGTGAGGAAAGGTTGTATGTGATACAACCGGAAAGTTTTGTCACTCCTAAGGATGCTAAAAGGTATGCAAGGTCCAGCGATCCTTCTATGGACTGGAGCAAGTATCTCAGAGTTGGAATATACGCTTTGATGAGGTGATCAAAGTTTTTGAGTTCATACACGGTTTATGAGAAACTTGTATTTACAAGAAAGTGAGTGGGAGCACTATAGAATTTCTGATATGTATGTGTGGTTGACATATTGTTAATCGAAAATAATGTAGAATTTCTGGAAAGCATAAGGGGCTGTTTGAAAGGTGTTTTTCAAAGGAAGACCTGGATAAAGATACTTTATTGTCAGGCATCGAGATCTATAGAAATAGATCAAGACACTTGATAAAACTTTCAAATGATAACATACCTTGACAAGTTTTGAAAGAGTTCAAAATGGATCGGTCAAAAAGGAGTTCTTGTCTGATTTGTAAGGTGTGAACTTGAGTAAGACTCAAACCTCGACCAAAACAGAAGAAAGAGAAAAGACGAAGTAGTCCCCTATGCCACTAGCCATAGGCTCTATTTGGTATGCCATGCTGTGTTCTGCACTTGATGTGTGCCTTGCCCCATGTCTGACAACGGGGTACAAGAGTGATCCAGGAGTGGATTACTAGAGAGTGGTCAAAATTATCCTTAGTAACTATAGGACTAAGGAGATGTTTCTCGATTATGGAGGTGATAAAGAGTTCATCGTAAAGAGTTACGTCGATGCAAGCATTAACACCAATCCGGGTGACTCTGAGTAGCAATCCAGATACGTATAGTGGAGCAGCCATTTGGAATAGCTCCAAGTGGAGTGTGGTAGCAGTGTCTATAGTATGACAAAGAGATTTGCAAAGTAGACACATATCTGAATGTCACAGACCCGTTGACTAAAGACCTCTCTCACATGCAAAACATGATCGAACCCGAGAACTCATTGGGTGTGAGATTCATAACAAATCACATAGCGATGTGAACTAGATTATTGACTCTAGTGCAAGTGGGGAACTATTGGAAATATGCCCTAGAGGCAATAATAAATTAGTTATTATCATATTTGCTTGTTCGTGATAATCGTTTATTATCTATGCTATAATTGTATTGATTGGAAACTAAATACATGTGTGGGTATATAGACAACATTGTGTCCCTAGTATGCCTCTAGTAGACTAGCTCGTTGATCAAAGATGGTCAAGGTTTCCTCGCCATGGACATGAGATGTCATTTGATAAATGGGATCACATCATTAGGAGAATGATGTGATGGACAAGACCCAAACTATAAACATAGCATATGACCGTGTTAGTTTATTGCTACAGTTTTCTGCATGTCAATGTATCAGTTCCTATGACCATGAGATCATGCAACTCCCTGACACCGAAGGAATGCCTTGTGTATATCAAATGTCACAATGTAACTTGGTGACTATAAAGGTTCTCTACAGGTATCTCCGAGGGTGTCTGTTGGGTTGGCATGGATCAAGACCGGGATTTCTTACTCCGTATGACGGAGAGGTATCTCACGGCCCACTGGGTAATACAACATCACTATAAGCCTTGCAAGCAATGTTACTAAAGAGTTAGACATGGGATCTTGTATTACGAAACGAGTAAAGAGACTTGCCAGTAACGAGATTGAACTAGGTATAGAGATACCGATGATAGAATCTCGAGCAAGTAACATACCGAAGAACAAAGGGAACAATATACGGGATTAACTGAATCCTTGACATAGGGGTTCAACCGATAAAGATCTTCGTAGAATATGTAGGAACCAATATGGACATCCAGGTCCCGCTATTGTTTATTGACCATAGAGGTGTCTTGGTCATGTCTACATAGTTGTCGAACCCGCAGGGTCTGCACACTTAAGGTTTGGTGACGTTTCGGTATAGTTGAGTTATGTATGTTGGTGACCGAAGATTGTTTGGAGTCCCAAATGAGATCCCGGATGTCACAAGGAGCTCCGGAATGGTCTGGAGGTAAATATTGATATATAGGAAGTCCCGTTTTGGCCAACGGAAAAGTTTCGGGTATTTCCGGTAGTGTACCGGGAGTGCCGGAGGGCCATCGAGAGGGGCCACCTATGCAGGGAGGCCACATGGGCATGAGGGGTGTTGCACGAGCCCTTAGTGGACTCGGAAAACCAGACCTACAAGGCCCATGCGGCTAGGAAAGAGTGGGAAAGGAAAAACCTCAAGGGGAAGGAAAGTCCAAATTAGGAAGGAGTCCTAATAGGATTCCACCACCCGTGTGGGAGGTGGATTCCTCCCTTGTTTTGTTCGGCCGAACCTGCTTGGAGTAGGGGCCAAGGCTGCCTCCTCTTCCCTTCCTCCTATATATATTGAGGGATTTTGAGGGCAGCCCCAACCCTAATTGCCACGTGATGCCCTCTCTCCCTCTTGATCTGTTTCTCCTCTAGATTGATTCTGTAGTGCTTGGCGAAGCCCTGCCGGATCAGCTCCACCACTACCACCACCGCGCTATTGTGTTGTTGGAGAACTCATCTACCTCTGCACCCCCTCTTGCTGGATCCAGAAGGTGGAGATCGTCATCGAGCATCACATGTGCTGAACGCGGAGTGATACATCTCCAACGTATCTATAATTTTTGATTGTTCCATGCTATTATATTATCTGTTTTGGATGTTTTTATGGATTAATATGCTATTTTATATTATTTTTGGGACTAACCTATTAATCTAGAGCCTAGTGCCAGTTTTTGTTTTTTCCTTGTTGTTGAGTTTCGTAGATAAGGAATATTAAACGGAGTCCAAATGGAATAAAACCTCCGGAATGAATTTTTCTAGAAAATATGGAAGCCACGAGACTTGAGAACCAAGGCAGAGGAGCTGCCACGAGGCCACAAGCCCGCTTGTCGTGGCCAGGGGGTACTCCATGCCGTGTAGTCTTGTGGGCCCCTGGTAACTCCCCTAGCCCTAATCTTCGGCCTATAAATACCCAAATATTCCATCATTATCGAAACGAGCCACGAAAACACTTTTCTGCCGCAAGAAGCCTCCGTTCCCGAGAGATCCAATCTTGGAGCCTTTTCCGGTAATCTGCCGGAGGGGGATTCAATCACGGAGTGCATCTACATCAACTCCATTGCCCCTCCGATGATGCGTGAGTAGTTCACCACAGACCTATGGGTCCATAGCTAGTAGCTAGATGGCTTCTTCTCTCTCTTTGCTTCTCAATACCATGTTCTTCATGATCTTCATGGAGATCTATCAGATGTAATACTCTTTTGCGGTGTGTTTGTCGAGATCTGATGAATTGTGGGTTTATGTTTAGATTATCCATGAATATTATTTGAGTCTTTCCTGAATTCTTATATGCATGATTTCATATCTTTGCAAGTCTCTTAGAGTTATTGGTTTGGTTTGGCCAACTAGATTGGCAATTCTGCAATACGAGAAATGCTTTGTTTTGTGTTCAATCTTGCGGTGTCCTCACCTAGTGACAAAGTAGGGGTAGTGAGGCACGTATTGTATTGTTGCCATCAAGGGTAAAAATATGGGGTTTTCATCATATTGCTTGAGTTTATCCCTCTACATCATGTCATCTTATTTAATGCGTTACTTTGTTCTTCATGAACTTAATACTCTAGATGCAGGCAGGAGTCGGTCGATGTGTGGAGTAATAGTAGTAGATGCAGAATCATTTCGATCTACTTGTCACAGACGTGATGCCTATATGCATAATCATTGCCTTGGATATCTTCATAATTATTCGCTTTTCTATCCGACAGTAATTTGTTCACCCACCGTAATACTTGCCATCATGAGAGAATCCATCTAGTGAAACCTATGGCCCCTAGGTCTATTTTCCATATTATACTTTCCGATCTAAACCAAAAACACCAAAAATACTCGCTGCCCTATTTTCACTTTTAGTTTTACTTTCCATTCAAGCATCCTATTATATCTATCACTACTAGATCTCATCCTTGCAAATAACCGTGAAGGGATTGACAACCCCTTTATAGCGTTGGGTGCAAGAGTTTGATTCCTTGTGCAGGTATATCTACTGGTGGCTCGCTTGTGTCTCCTACTAGATTGATACCTTGGTTCTCAAAAACTGAGGGAAATACTTATCTACTTTGCTGCATCAAACCATTCCTCTTCACGGGAAACCAACGCATGCTCGACAAGTAGCAAGAAGGATTTCTGGCGCCGTTGCCGGGGAGATACATAGCAAGTCAAGGATACCATGTAGCCATCACAAACTCATCTATTGCATTTACATTATTTTCCATTTTCTTCTCGTTTTCCTCTCCCCCACTTCTAAAACAATTTTCAAAAAGATTTGCCTTTCACCCTTTTTCGTTCGTCTCCTCATTTGCTTCTTGCTTGTGTGCTTGATTGCTTGCTTTGTCACGATGACTCAAGAGAATACCAAGTTGGTGACTTTTCCAATACTAATAATAATGATTTTATTAGTACTCCTATTGCTCCCGCCACTAGTGCGGAATCTAATGAAATTAATGCTGCTTTGCTCAATCTAGTTATGAAAGAACAATTTTCCGGCCTTGCTAATGAAGATGTCGCATCCCATCTAAAACTTTCGTCGAGTTGTGTGGCATGCAAAATAAGAAAGATGTGGATAATGATATTGTTAAATTGAAGCTATTTCCGTTCTCACTACGAGATCGTGCTAAAACTTGGTTTTCATCTTTGCCTAAAAATAGTATTGATTCATGGATTAAGTGTAAAGATGCTTTTATTTCCAAGTACTTTCCGCCCGCTAAGATCATCTCCCTTAGGAACGATATAATGAATTTTAAGCAACTTGAACATGAACATGTTGCACAATCTTGGGAGACGATGAAACTTATGATTAGGAATTGCCCCGTGCATGGTTTGAGTTTATGGAACATTATACAATTTTTTTATGTTGGATTGAATTTTGCTTCTAGGAATCTCTTAGATTTTGCCGCAGGTGGCACTTTTATGGAAATCTCATTAGGATAAGCTACTAAACTCCGAGATAATATTATGGCAAATTACTCTCAATGGCACACCGAAAGATCTCCTACTAGTAAAAAAGTGCATGCTATTGAAGAGATTAATACTTTGAGTGAAAAGATGGATGAATTGATGAAACTGTTTGCTAGTAAGAGTGTTCCTGTTGATCCTAATGATATGCCTTTGTCTTCTTTGGTTGGAAATAATAATGAATCTATGGATGTGAATTTTGTTGGTAGGAACAATTTTGGTAATAATGCTTATAGAGGTAATTTCAATGCTAGGCCGTTTCCTAGTAATCCCTCTAATAATTATGTTAATTCCTATAGAAATTCTTATGGAAATTATAATAAGATACCCTATGATTTTGAGAGTAATATTAAAGAATTCATTAGTACGCAAAAAGGTTTCAATGTTATGATTGAAGAAAAAATGCTCAAGATTGATGATTTGGCTAGGAACGTTGATAAAATTTCTCTTGAGATTGATTATTTAAAAATTAGATCTATTCCACCCAAGCATGATATTAATGAGTCTTTAAAAGCTATGAGAATTTCTATTGATGAGTGTAAGGAAAGAACCGCTAGAGTTCGTGCTAAGCGTGAATGGCTTGAAAACTATGTTCTCGTGATAATATTGATGAAGATCTTAAAGTGATTGATGTGACTCCTATTGAATCTTTGTTTTCCAATATTAATCTTGATAAGAATGGGAATGGAGATGAGTCAACTTTAGTTAAAAGGCGTCCCAATCATTCGGAGTTTTTAGATCTTGATGCTAAGATTGATAAAAGTGGGATCGAAGAGGTCAAAACTTTAAATAGCAATGAACCCACTCTTTTGGATTTAAAAGACTTTAATCATGGTATCTTATCTCAAATTGATTGTATTTCCTTGTTGCAATCCATGTTTAATTCTCCTCATGCTTATAATCAAAACAAGGCTTTTACTAAACATATTGTTGATGCTATGATGAAGGATTTTGAAGAAAAACTTGAGTTGGAAGTTTCTATACCTAGAAAGCTATATGGTGAGTGGGAACCTACTATTAAGATTAAGATTAAAGATTATGAGTGCCAGGCTTTGTGTGATTTGGGTGCTAGCGTTTCCATGATTCCAAAACTTTATGTGATGTGTTAGGTTTCCGTGAATTTGATGATTGTTCCTTAAATTTGCATCTTGCAGATGTCACTATAAAGAAACCTATGGGAAGAATTAATGATGTTCTTATTATTGCAAATAGGAATTGTGTGCCCATAGATTTCATTGTTCTTGATATAGATTGCAATCATACATGTCATATTATTCTTGGTACACCTTTCCTTAGAACGATTGGTGCAATTATTGATATGAAGGAAGGGAATATTAGATTCTAATTTCCATTAAGGAAAGGCATGGAACACTTTCCTAGGAAGAAAATAAAATTACCTTATGAATCTATCACAAGAGCTACTTATGGATTGCATACCAAATATGACAATACCTAGATCTATTGCGTTTTGCCTAGCTAGGGGCGTTAAACAAAAGCGCTTGTTGGGAGGCAACCCAATTTTATTTTGCTTTCAGCTTTTTGCTTCTGTTTT
This sequence comes from Hordeum marinum, assembly GCA_022496015.1. Lineage (NCBI taxonomy): Eukaryota > Viridiplantae > Streptophyta > Magnoliopsida > Poales > Poaceae > Hordeum > Hordeum marinum. The sequence goes on from CM039678.1 coordinate 387,689,227, forward strand.
GGTGTGTTTGACACATTAGTACTTCTGTAGTAATTATGTTTTTGTGTTTAAATTAGTGTTTGAGCCAAGTGAAACCTTGGGGCGATCTATGGTAGTTGTGATTCGATGTTGCTAGAAAATAGAAACTTGTGCGCTCAGTCCAGGATTTTTCTGAATTGTTCAGAGAGTCAAATTGATCTGAAATTTTTACAAAGGATTGATATACAAATTTACCTGGTTTTCCTAATATTTCAGAATTTTTGAAGTTCATAAGTATTCAAAGTTACAGATTTCTACACACTGTTCTGATTTTGACAGATTCTGTTTTCTTTGTGTTGTTTGCTTATTTTGATGTATCTATGGGTCGTATCGGGGGGTATGAGTCATGAAAAAGTTAGAATACATTAGGTATTACACAAATATAAATAAATAATGAGTTCACAAAATTACCTAAAGTGGTGATTTATTTTTATACTAACGGATCTCATGAGTTTTCTGTTGAGTTTTGTGTTCTGAAGTTTTCAAGTTTTGGGTGAAGATTTGATGGACTATGGAATAAAGAGTGGCAAGAGCCTAAGATTGGGGATGTACATGGCACCCCAAGTAATATTCAAGGATACCAAAAAGCCTAAGCTTGGGGATGCCCCAGAAGGCATCCCCTCTTTCGTCTTCAATCCATCGGTAAATTTACTTGAGGCTATATTTTTATTCACCACATGATATGTGTTTTTCTTGGAGCGTCTTGTATGATGTGAGTCTTTGCTTGTTAGTCTACCATAATCATCCTTACTGCACACATCATTAGAGAGAGACACGCTGAATCGTGAATTTGTTAGAATACTCTATATGCTTCAGTTATATCTTTTGAGCTAGGCAATGTTGCTCTAGTGCTTCACTTATATCTTTTTAGAGCATGGTGGTGTTATATTTTATAGAAATTATTGAACTCTCGTTCTTCACTTATATTATTTTGAGAGTTTCTTAAAACAGCATGGTAATTTGTTTAGGTTATGAATTTAGACCTAATATAATGGCATCCAAGAGGGATATAATAAAAACTTTCGTATTAAGTGCATTAACAACTATGAGAAGTTGGATTCCTTGCATATAGTTTTGAGATAATAGGATGGTAAAATTAGAGTCATGCTAGTGAGTAGTTGTGAAATGAAGAGATACGTGTGTTAAAGCTTGTGATTCCCATAGCATGCACATATGGTGAGCCGTTATGTAACGAAGTCGGAGCATGACTTGTCTAATGATTGTCGACCTTTGTGTGAGGGTCGGGAGCGCGCGATGGTTAACTCCTACCAACCTCTCCCATAGGAGCATGCGTCTAATGCTTTGTTTGATGACTAATAGACTTTTGCAATAAGTACGTGAGTTCTTTATGACTAATGTGAGTCCATGCATTATACACACTCTCACCCTTCCATCTTTGCTAGCCTCTCTAGTACCGCGCAACTTTCGCCGGTACATCAAACCCTCCTTCCTCAAAACAGCCACCATATCTTCCTCAAAACAGACACTATACCTTCCTATTATGGCATTTCCATAGCCATTCCGAAATATATTGCCATGCTACTTCCATCATGTAGTTTTTCTATGACTTGCATCATCACTTCATATTGCATATAGAGTTATATCATGTCATAGGAATCGAGTTGTACTTTCTTTTTCTTTGAGTTATAAGTAAATAGAAGTGTGATGATTTTTCATTAATAGAGCATTGTCCCATGATAGAAAAGGATGATGGAGGCCATGACTCCCTCACAAGTTGGGACAAGTATCCGGACTTTACAAAAAATAAAAGAGGCCAACGAAGCCCAAACCAAAAAAAATATAAAAGAGGCCAAAGAAGCCCACCAAAATAAAAAAATGAGAGAAAGGGAGAAGTGACAATTGCTACTATCTTTTTCCACACTTGTGCTTCAAAGTAGCACCATGATCTTCATGATAGAGAGTCTCCTATTTTGTCTCCTATTATGCATGACCACTTAGTTTTATTTTTGAGCTTTCGTACACTTATAGCTCTAAGTGCATTTGTTGCATGGCAATCCCTACTCACTCACATTGATATCTATTGATGGGCATCTCCTTAGCCCATTGATACACATAGTTGATGTGAGACTATCTTCTCCTTTTTCCTTTGCACCTCCTCCATATTCTATTCGACCTATAATGCTATATCCATGCCTCACGCTCATGTATTGTGTGAGAGTTGAAAAGGTTTGAGAACACCAAAAGTGTGAAACAATTGCTTGACTTGTCCATCGGGGTTGTGTACGATTTAGATACTTTGTGTGGGAAGATGGAGCATATCCAGACCATATGATTTTGTAGGGATGACTTTCTAAGGCCATGTTATTTCGAAAGGACACGACTACCTTGTTGGTGTGATCGAAGTATTACTGTTTTTATGTCAATAATAGACTATTGTTTTCAATCTAACGGATCTGAATATTCATGCCACAATAAAGAATATTACATGGATAAATATGTTGGGTAGCATTCCATATCAAAAATTCTGTTTTTATCACTTACCTACTCGAGGACGAGCAGGAATTAAGCTTGGGGATGCTAATACGTATCCAACATATCTATAATTTTTGATTGTTCCATGCTATTATATTATCTATTTTGGATGTTTTTATGCATTAATATGCTATTTTATATTATTTTTGGGACTAACCTATTAATCTAGAGCCTAGTGCGAGTTTCTGATTTTTCCTTGTTTTCGAGTTTCGTAGATAAGGAATAATAAATGGAGTCCAAATGGAATAAAACCTCCAGAATGATTTTTTCTGGAAAATATGGAAGCCACGAGACTTTAGAACCAAGGCAGAGGTGCTGCCACGAGGCCACAAGCCTGCTTGTCGCGGCCAGGGGGGTACCCCGCGTCGGGCAGGCTTGTGGGCCCCTGGCAACTCCCCTAACCCTAATCTTTGGTCTATAAATACCCAAATATTCCATCATTATCGAAACGAGCCACGAAAACACTTTTCTGCCGCCAGAAGCTTTTGTTCCCGAGAGATCCAATCTTGGAGCCTTTTTCGGTAATCTGCCGGAGGGGGATTCGATCACGGAGGGCATCTACATCAACTCCATTTCCCCTCCCATGATGCATGAGTAGTTCACCACAGACCTACGGGTCCATAGCTAGTAGCTATATGGCTTATTCTATCTCTTTGCTTCTCAATACCATGTTCTTCATGATCTTCATGGAGATCTATCTGATGTAATACTCTTTTGTGGTGTGTTCGTCGAGATCCGATGAATTGTGGGTTTATGTTCAGATTATCCATGAATATTATTTGAGTCTTCCCTTAATTCTTATATGCATGATTTCATATCTTTGCAAGTCTGTTCGAATTATTGGTTTGGTTTGGCCAACTAGATTAGCAATTCTTGCAATAGGAGAAGTGCTTAGTTTTGGGTTCAATCTTGCGGTGTCCTCACCCAGTGACAAAGTAGGGGTAGCGAGGCACGTATTTTATTGTTGCCATCAAGGGTAAAAATATGGGGTTTTCATCATATTGCTTGAGTTTATCCCTCTACATCATGTCATCTTACTTAATGTGTTACTTTCTTCTTCATGAACTTAATACTCTAGATGCAGGCAGGAGTCAGTCGATGTGTGGAGTAATAGTAGTAGATGCAGAATTGTTTCGGTCTACTTGTCATGGACGTGATGCCTATATGCATAATCATTCCCTTGAATATCTTCATAATTATTCTCTTTTCTATCAATTGCTCGACAGTACTTTGTTCACCCACCGTAATACTTGCCATCATGAGAGAAGCCATCTAGTGAAACCTATGGCCCCCGGGTCTATTTTCCATATTACACTTTCCGGTCTAAAACCAAAAACACCAAAAATACTTGCTGCCCTATTTTCACTTTTAGTTTTACTTTCCGTTCAAGCATCCTATTATATCTATCTCTACTAGATCTCATCCTTGCAAATAACTATGAAGGGATTGACAACCCCTTTCTAGCGTTGGGTGCAAGAGTTTGATTCCTTGTGCAGGTATATCTATTGGTGGCTAACTTGTGTCTCCTACTGGATTGATACCCTGGTTCTCAAAAACTGAGGGAAATACTTATCTACTTTGCTGCATCAAACCGTTCCTCTTCACGGGAAAATAACGCATGCTCGAGAAGTAGCACGGAGGTGTCGTCCGTTCGGCGCTAGATCGGATAGACCATGATAGGATCATGGGACGGCTCGTGATGAGATCGTGGGATGGCTCGTGATTGGATCACGAAGATGTTCAACTACACCAACCATGTTTCTTAACGCTTATGCTTTGCGATGTACAAGGGTATGTAGATCCACTCTCCCTCTGGTAGATGCTCATCACTATGGATAGATCTTGCGTGTGCGTAGGAATTTTTTTGTTTCCCATGTTACGTTCCCCAACAGGTGCTATCGTACGTCCATGTTTATGGAGTCTTCAACCCATGGAGGGTAACGGTTGCGAGAGTCCATGGAGGGTTCCACGAAGAAGAAACCTTGACTATATCATGATGGCCTATGTCCACGGAGGAGTAGCCTAACTCGGGGTAGATCTTCACGAAGTAGGCGATCTCCTTGCCCTTACAAACTTCTTGGTTCAGTTCACAACACGAAGTAGGAGGCTCCCAAGCGACACCTAACTAATCTAGGAGGCACCACCCTCCAAAAGGTAATAGGCTCGATAATGTCAATGAACTCCTTGCTCTTGTGCTTCAAGATGATAGACTCCTCAACATTCAATCACTCTCTCGCAGATTCATATGGTTGGAATGGAATGGCATGATCGCAACACATGAGTAGGTGGCTCTCTCTCAGAAAATCTGATAGGATAAGTGGGGATTTGTTCTGTGTGCTTCTCTTACGAGTGAGTGGTGGTAGAGGGGTATATATAGGCATCTCCAAAAATCCAACCATTACACCTTAAGTGACCAACTCGGTGACACCGATGTGTGAATCTTGGTGGTACCGAGTTGCTCCAAAGGTAGTAATTTTTGAATCTCGGTGAGACCGATATATAATTCTTGACGGTACCGATCAAGTGTCCAATGGTCAGAATCCACATCTCGGTGGCACCTTTCCAAAAACTCAAAAATTACAATTTTATGAATCGAGGCAACAGAAAGTTGGCAGCCTGAACTAGGTGGCACCGATGTGGGATCAGTTGCACCGATGTGCTAGGGTTTGGCATGGGTTTGTTTGAGTTTGGGAATCGGTGGGTGATACGTCTCCAACATATCTATAATTTTTGATTGTTCCATGATATTATATTATCTGTTTTGGATGTTTTATATGCATTAATATGCTATTTTATATTATTTTTGGGACTAACCTATTGACCTAGTGCTCAGTGCAAGTTTATGTTTTTCCTTATTTTTGAGTATTGCAGAAAAGAAATATCAAACGAAGTCCAAATAGAATAAAATTCTACGATGATTTTTCTTAGACCAGAAGGAACCCAGGAGACTTGGAGAAGAGGCCAGAAGACTTACGGGTGGGCCACAAGCCACCTAGGTGCGCCCTAGGGGGCACCCCTGGCTTGTGGGTCCCCCGTAGCTCCTCCAACCCTAATTCTTCGCCAATAAATTCAGGAATATTGCCCCAATACTAAAAAGAGCCACGATAATACTTTTATTCCGCCGCAAGCCTTTGTTCCTGTGAGATACCATCTTGGAGCCTTTTCCGGTAATCTTTCGGAGGGGGATTCGATCACGGAGGGCATATACATCAACTCCATTGCCCTTCCGATGATGCATGAGTAGTTCACCATAGACCTTCAGTTCCATAGCTAGTAGCTAGGCTTCTTCTCTCTCTATGTTCTTCAATACCATGTTCTCCATGATCTTCATGGAGATCTATCCGATGTAATACTCTTTTGCGGTGTGTTTGTCGAGATCCGATGAATTGTGGGTTTATGATCAGATTATCTATGAATATTATTTGAATCTTCTCTGAATTCTTCTATGCATGATTTCATATCTTTGCAAGTCTCTTAGAGTTATTGGTATGGTTTGGCGAACTAGATTGGTAATTGTTGCAACGGGAGAAGTGCTTACTTTTGGGTTCAATCTTGCGGTGTCCTCACCCAGTGACAAAGTAGGGGTAGCGAGGCACGTATTTGTATTGTTGCCATCAAGGATAAAAATATGGGGCTTTCATTATATTGATTGAGTTTATCCCTCTACATCATGTCATCTTACTTAATGCATTACTCGGTTCTTCATGAACTTAATACTCTAGATGCAGGCAGGAGTCGATCGATGTGTGGAGTAATAGTAGTAGGTGCAGAATCGTTTCGGTCTACTTGATATGGACATGATGCCTATATGCATAATCATTTCCTTGTATATCGTCATTACTATGCGCTTTTCTATCAATTGCTCGACAGTAATTTGTTCACCTAACGTATTATTTTCCTTCAAGAGAGAAGCCTCTAGTGAAACCTATGGCCCCGGGTCTATTTTCCATATTATATTTTCAGATCTATAATCCAAAAATACCAAAAATACCTTGCTGCAATTTTATTTACGTTTATTTTTACTTATAATAATTTTTTATATCTATCTCTATCAGATCTCATCCTTGCAAGTAACCGTGAAGGGATTGACAACCCCTTTATAGCGTTGGGTGCAAGTGTTTCATTGTTTGTGTAGGTGCATAAATTGGGGCCTTGCTTGTACCTCAAAACATCCACCATACCTACCTATTATGGTATTTCCATATCCATTCCGAGATATATTGCCATGCAACTTCCACCATTCCGTTTATTACAAAACACACCATCATTTTCACATTGCTTTGCACGATCGTAAGATAGCTAGCATGATGTTCATGGCTTGTCCATTTTTTGATGTCATTTGCTATGCTAGGTCGTTGCACATCCCAGTACACTGCCGGAGGCATTCATATAAAGTCATATGTTGTTCTAGGTATCTAGTTGTAATTCTTGAGTTGTAAGTAAATAAAAGTGTGATGATCATCATTATTAGAGCATTGTCCCATGTGAGGAAAGGATGATGGAAGCTATGATTCCCTCACAAGTTGGGATGAGACTCCGGACTTTAAAATAATAAAAGAGGCCAATGAAGCCCAAATAAATAAATAAAAATAGGCCAAAGATTCCTACCAAAAATAAAAAAATGAAAGAAAAGAGAGAAGGGACAATGCTACTATCTTTTTTCACACTTGTGCTTCAAAGTAGCACCATGATCTTCATGATAGAGAGTCTCCTATTTTTTCACTTTCATATACTAGTGGGAATTTTTCATTATATAACTTGGCTTGTATATTGAAATGATGGGCTTCCTCAAATTGCCCTATGTATTCTTGAGAAAGTGAGTTGGATGCACACCCACTTAGTTTCTTTTTGAGCTTTCATACATTATAACTCTAGTGCATACATTGCATGGAAATCCCTACTCACTCACATTGATATCTATTAATGGGCATCTCCATAGACCGTTGATACACCTAGTTGATGTGAGACTATCTTCTCCTTTTCCTCACAACCTCCACCATATTTTATACCACCTATAGTGCTATATCCATGGCTCACGCTCATGTATTGCGTGAAAGTTGAAAAGGTGTGAGAACATAAAAGGTGTGAAACAATTGCTTGACTTGTCATCGGGGTTGTGCATGATCTAAATACTTTGTGCGGGGAAGATGGAGCATAGCCAGACCATATGATTTTATAGGGATAACTTACTTTTGCCATGTTATTTTGAAGAGACACGATTGCTTTGTTAGTGTGCTTGAAGTATTATTGTTTTAATGTCAACATTAGGCTTTTGTTTTGAGTCTTATAGATCTGAACATTCATGCCACAATAAAGAATATTACATGGATAAATATTTTAGGTAGCATTCCACATCAAAAATTCTGTTTTTATCATTTACCTACTCAAGGATGAGCAGGAATTAAGCTTGGGGATGTTGATATGTCTCCAACGTATCTATAATTTTTGATTGTTCCATGCTATTGTATTATCTGTTTTGGATGCTGCTATTTTATATTATTTTTGGGACTAGCCTGTTAACCTAGTGCCCAGTGCCAGTTTCTATTTTTTTCCTTGTTTTTTGAGTATTGCAGAAAAGGAATATCAAACGGAGTCCAAACGGAATAAAATTCTAAGATGATTTTTCTTGGACCAGAAGGAACCCCGTAGACTTGGAGAAGAGGCCAAAAGACCTACGGGTGGGCCACAAGCCACCTAGGCGCGCCCTAGGGGGGTCGTGCCCCCTGGCTTGTGGGCCTCCGTAGCTCCTCCAACCCTAATTCTATGCCTATAAATTCAGGAATATTCCCCGTGAGGGAGTCCTAGATTAAGGGGCCCCTAGGAAGCCGACCTATTCTTATGGGCCGGACTATATGGGATACTTACTGAACACAGGAATATTTAAAGGCCCGATCTGCAAGATGGAAGCTTTGGGAAGCACGGCTTGCACTCCACGTTTGATGTAGCAAATAGGGATGTTTATCTCTTCGACGTGTAACCGACCATGTGAAAACTGGTATCCTCGGCGTCTATATAAGCCGGAGGATTTTAGGGTATAAAGGGAGAACAACTCATCTAGGGTTAGCTATTCGATCTGGAGGTAGATTAACTCTGTAACCCTCATATCATCAATACAACCAAGCAGGACGTAGGGTATTACCTCCATAAAAGGGCTTGAACCTGGGTAAATCTGTGTCCCCTTCGTCTCCTGTTACCATCGATCCTAGTCTCATAGTTGAGGACCCCCTACCCGAGATCCGCCGGTTTTGACACCGACATTGGTACTTTCATTGAGATTTCCTCTGTGAGCAAGATGGAATCGATGTCTCGCCTTGTCATCAACGAAGAGGTCCGCAACATGGACACTTTTCCCCCGGACAGATCTTCGCCTTTGGCAGCGTTGTGCTGCACGCTGATCCCACTGGCCATCTAGGCCGTGTTGAGAGCTTCACCCCTGATCGAGAGATCAGATTCGGAAACTTAGAGTTCTCCATAGATTCTTAGGGTGAATTGTCGTTATCTGGGCTCGCAGCTTCGCCTGTAGCACTCGAGGACTCTAAGGCTTTAACCTCGAGCCCCTTCTTTGGACATGCCAATGGGTTCACCCATGGTGATGCATCAATCTCCAATCCTGGTCCGGCCATTGAGCTAGATGACTGGACACGTGTTCTCGCCGAACACTCCCCATGTCCAGACGCCTTAGAGGTTAACTCTGCAACTTCCGAACAGCTTGATCCGATTGGGTCCTCAGCAGTTGTTGAGGCCCTAGATCGGATCTCATCGATGAAGATCACCGATGATCCAACCCTGATCTATGCTCAGCTCAATTATGGTGCGGGTCAGGACGAATTTTTCGACCCACCCACCACCCACTTGATAGCCACTGTCAAAGATCTAATCGACATGCTGGACTATGCCTCCGAGGAGGCAGAATAAATGGATGAAGAGGACTGTGCCTCCACCCCCGTTAACACCGGGAGGTGGGCCTCCACTTCCACATATGATGTCTACATGGTAGATACTACTACCGCTAACGGCGACAACACACCTAACAATGATGGTGACAAATCAGGCAATGTGATGTCAAGCTGCCGGAAACCACATAAGCGGTCCAAAGGCAAAAAGGGAAGGAAAGCTATTATCAACAACGGGGAAGGTAATGCCCCTGCTGACCATGGCAATCCTGATACCCCCGAACACCCGTTAGAGGGTCCGGAAGGGCCTGAGGACCAAAACAACCCCAATAATGTCAATGAGTCCAAAGACAATAACTACCTCCCCCTGTCGAGCAGGAAGATATACTGGAAGCCAATGACTTGTACATCCCTGATAACCTCGAGGATCAGGAAGAAATTAGGCAGTGGCTCATAGCAACGACTCGCAGCTTGAAAGCTAAAGAACGACAACTCAAAGCGAACATGATGACCTCAATGATCGATGGACGAAAGTCCTCTCAGCTGAGGAAGTATACGGCACCGGTCTGCCGGACCAGCCCAAAAGCTACCCGCAGAGAAGGCTGCCGCCGCAATTCGAGGACGAACTCACTGATACTCCATCTCCGAACCGTACTACATACGACAAGCTGGACCGCCCCCTCGTGGGCAGGACAGGACGGCTAATGACACCGGTTATATACCGGCAATGCCCCGAAGACGAGGTAATGAGCCATTAGAGCCCAATGACAGGTTCGACCTGCGAGATGACCTGGATCATAGAGCATGCCGTACAAGATCCATCTACGAATCCAGAGAGTACTCATCCAATAGACGGGGCGAGTACAGACCATGGTTTGACCAAAACAACATAGTCTGGGAACTCAACCTGGCCCACACAGACACCGAATACAAGCGCGACATAGCACGGGTCAGAGGCGTCGCTCACCCACTCTGCTTCACAAATGAGGTAATGCGACATCAGTTCCCCGAGGGGTTTAAACCTGTGAATATAGAATAGTATGATGTGACTACTGACCCAACCATATGGATTGAGGACTTCCTACTCCATATCCACATGGAGCAATGAGACGATCTCCACGCCATCAAATATCTACCTCTTAAGCTTAAGGGGCCAGCTCAGTACTGGTTAAACAGTCTCCCTGAAAACTCCATTGGATGCTGGGAAGACCTGGAAGATGTGTTCCGCTCTAACTTCCAGGGAACCTATGTCCGCCCGCCGGACTCTTCCGATCTCAACAACGTCATCCAGAAGCCCGGCGAGTCTGCTCGGCAATTCTGGAATCGGTTCTTGACTAAAAAGAACCACATTGTCGACTGTCCGGATGCTGAGGCCATAGCCTCCTTCCGGCATAATATTTGGTATGAATGGATGGCCCGCCAGCTTGGCCAGGATAAACCTCGGACCATGTCCGCCCTTATTTCGCTCATGACCCGCTTTTGCGCGGGCAAAGACAATTGGCTGGCAAGACGCAACCACAATTCCGAAGATCCCATAGCCTCTGAAGCCCGGGATGGCAACGGAAAACCAAAGAACAATAAGAATAAGCACCAACACAATAATAGCGATGCCGATGACACGGCTGTAAACGCCAGATTCCGCAACTTCCGACCTGGGAAGCGGAAGAAACCTCCTAAAGGCAATCGTGACGGACCCACCCAGCTGGAGAAGATCATGGAAAGGCCTTGCCAAATCCATGGGACTCCGGAGAAGCCCGACAACCACACACGGCGCAATTGTTGGGTGTTTAAACAAGCCGGCAAGATACCACCCGAGGACCAAGGCAAAAGCTCTCGCAGCGAGGACAAGGATGAGCCTCGGGGTCCAATTGGTGGTGGACAGAAGAAATTTCCTCCCGAAGTCAAAACGTTGAATATGATATACGCCACCCATATACCTAAGAAGGAGAGGAAGTGTGCCCTTCGGGAGGTCTATGTTGTGGAACCCATAGCCTTGAAGTACAACCCATGGTCGGCATACCTGATCACCTTTGATCGGCGCGATCACCCGACTAGTATCTGTCATGGGGGTTCGTCGACCCTCTTCCTAGACCCCATTATAGATGGGTATCACCTCACAAAAGTCCTAATGGATGGAGGAAGTAGCCTTAACCTGATTTACTCAGATACGGTGAAAAAGATGGACATAGATCCGGCAAGGATCAAACCCAGTAGCACTACCTTCAAAGGAGTTATCCCAGGCGTTGAGGCCCGATGTACGGGTTCCGTAACCCTGGAAGTTGTGTTTGGCTCGCCCAATAACTTTCGCAGTGAAGACTTGATCTTCGACATTGTGCCCTTCTGCAACGGCTATCACGCGCTGCTTGGTCGGGCATCGTTTGCTCGTTTCAACGCAGTCCCACATTATGCATACCTCAAGCTCAAGATGTCTGGCCCCAAGGGGGTCATTACTGTTAACGGCAATATAGAGCGCTCCCTTAGAACCGAGGAACATGCACTGGCCCTAGCGTCCGAATTCAGATAATAAGAAGATCGGCAAGTTCCGACATCCGCCATAAAGGCACACAAGGCTGGGAAACGAGTTCGGCTTCAGACCAAAAACTCAGATCCTTCCTCCTCCCTTCAATAGGGACTCTCCCCCACCACACAACCCTAAGACCAGCAAAGTATGTGCCAAGAAGGCACAACTTCACACTTAAAATTCCATGGGTAGCGGTGGGGAAATAAAGATGGGTGTTCGGCTGGCCTGAACCTCTACCCTCAACACGTCTTCAGACAAAATGCAGGTGCTCCTTAAGAATCTACCTATGGCGTAAAGCTCACCTACAATTCGGCGACCTCTCAATACCTTGTTTGCAAGATCCGTTCGCCAAACACTAACACCCATCAAGGTGCATCTAAGAGCAGGTGTTAACGTGCAACGGGCATATCAAGGACATCATGTTATCAATCGAAGACCCCTCGTACAACAACTCATGTATAAATTTTTTTCACATACCTGTAAACAGTTGCTTCGGCAATCCGAGCTATAAGAGTTGTTGAGAAAAATATAAATTGTGTGGCACTAGTTTGCCTCATGTGTCCTTTTTCGGCGCATATTTTCACCTATCTCCCTCTTCTCGTGGACCTATTCGGTATGATGCGAGGCAACCGACTAATAGACCGGTGGCTCGAGTTTAAAAACAAATCGCCTTATGTACATTCTATCATGCGTTTGGCGTCTTGGTGTTTGCTTTATATGCATCGGTTTCGAGCTATGTCTTGGGTCAATAGTTGGGTTGCCCTGCTCCTGTGCTTGCCCCTTTACGTTATGCTCGTTCGGCTAAAAGGGCAAAGGGAGCACCCCTACGATTGTGCTTTTGGATAGTCTGGTCAAGCACCTCAGGGGAGAAAGCCGAAAATGGACTGTCATAGTATGCGAGATTCGGTCTGTGAACCCAAGCTGGAAGTATTATACTTCGATCCTCGTAAGCGGTTATTCTGTATTATACGAGGAATTTGCCCTTTATGGAAACATTGTGATACCGGCTTTGGGCACGGTTCGTTCGAACATCACAACACTTTGGTGGCTAATCGTACGCTTCATGTGGTCCTTTTCGGGCCCCTATGGCTAAGTGAAAGAAATAAAGCACTATAGTCTGATTGCCTAGTCTGCCGCACTGTACCACCTTCGGGTTCTAATAATTCGGCTAAGGGACATGGTGCATTGGCATAGACACCCCATGCAGTATCTGCATGGGGGCTGAAGCCGACGACTCGCATCTTTCAGTATTAAACGGCCACATAGGAGTTATAAAGGAATGCAAAACCATACAAGAACAATAACTAATATCATCAAAAGTTTGGACAAGTCTTCAGACGCGTTACAGTTCATTCAAATAAATGATCGCTCGGACACTGGGACGCTATCGCTCGAGCACTCTTCATCACTCCATAAAACTCCCAAGAGGCGGAGGGGTGGTGGCTACCTTCATCAGATCTAGCCTCGACCAGTGCACCTTCGCTCTTGCAAGGGCCATCTAGATGCCCTCGATGCAGGAGGAGCGCTTGACGGTGTCGAGGCGGGGCAAAGCAACAATCAACCTCTGCACCAGGCCAAAGTAGCTGCCTGGCAATGGCTCACCGGGCCATAAGTGGATGCAGAGGTCCTTGATGGCCGGCTCTGCCATCTGGTGCAGCTCCATCAGCTATTTCAGCTACTCCACTAGAAGAGGAGGATGCTCGGGGGCTCCGAACTATGCCCAGAACAGCCGAGCTTCATCTCCTTCTCCCCGTGAGGCGAACAGTTGATTGGCGTCCGCCACGCTCTTTTGGAGATCGGAGGAGGCGCCTGAGGATCGCCACACCTGTGTAAGCAATTCGAATTTGCTATCCCTGAATATGCACTTTAGTGAGTATGGCTTACCATTTGTTATGTCTTTGGCTTGACTCACTTGCTCCTCGTAGAACCGTCTGTCCACCCGCTCCTTCTGGAGTTCGGCTATTAAAGTGGATAGTTCGGTCGAGCTCGCCTTATTCTTCTGCTCCAAGGCCTCACATTTTTCACTGGCGTCCTTGAGCTCCTGCTGGACCTCCATCGCGTGAGCCTCATGCTTGCCACTGGTGGCTCGCATGGTGGAAAGGGCGACAGCCGTTTCTTTAGCAGCCGCCCTCTCGGCATCCGCTTCGTCCTTTGCGCATTGGAGCTCATCCTTGAACCTCTCCATCTCTTTCACCGAAGCTGCACGTACATCATACAATGTGAAAAAGCTGCATTGACAGTATTCGGACGATGGAGTTCAGACAAAGGTATTCGGATTCTGTTTTGACATATCTTGGGCCTCGTCGAATCTTCGGTTAAGGGCCTCAACTTCGTCTTCGGAGCACTTAAGCTTCCGATTTAGCTCGTCTAGCTTGACACCATTTAATGCCGCCGCTGATGACAAAGCCTGCATTACACATACAATTAATATATTACATGGGTTCTCAATTCCCGAATTATAGTCAATCCGATCATATGTTGGACCTTATTAGTAGTTATCCTAACATGCTGGATACTTAAGGTGTATCTAGTCCGATATCGGATACAAGAGTGACCCCTAGGTGAGTTTTTTCACCTCACCTAGGGCTCAGGGCCTGCCATGTATATAATAATAAATAAAAACTTTGCAAATAAGAACATTAGGTGACTTACTTGAAAATCCGATAGGAGACCCTTGAAGGCCTCCTTAAGTCCGTTGTCGATGGACTGAATGCTCTGCAACATCGAACCCATAAGGGTGCGGTGCTCTTCGGAAAGGGAGGATCTTGATAGAGCCTCCTCCATCACCGGCCACCCAGTGGTCGGTGGAGCCGGTGATGATCGGATCTCCCGATCACCAACCGGGGTTTGAACCGGTGCCTCCGGAGGCGTGTTGCACTCTGGAGAGGTCCTCGGAGGAGACTCGGCGCCCGCTCGTCTAGCCTCCTCAATGTCCGGGTGGGGTGTCGCTCCCCGGTCTTCGGTGGTCGAAGCATTAGCCTCGGCCATGGTGTTGTCCTCCCCGCCATCGGTGTCCGGCTCCATAGGAGCGTGCTAGGATGACACCTCCATAGTGTCCCTCGTGGTGCCTGGAGTGGTGGGATGGGAGGCATCCCCGCTCTCCGCCAGTTTGGTAGGCGGGGTCTCCCCATCCGATATCGCATCGGTGGCGATGACGCACGGGGGGGGGGGGGTGCAAAGCCAATAACCTGCATGTTAGCCAGTTCTAAATCTATTCGTAATGAATGGGAGGGTGTTCGGATCCTAACCTTTTTGGAGGGTCCTTGACCCATAGGCTCCTTCGCGGACCCTCCTCGAGGTCTTCGGACACGATGTCTGAGTCCAAACTATCATCGGTCAGAATCACCTGCGCCTGACGTGCCCTCTTCTCGACAGGAGGAGGGACCTACTCCGGAGCATCCGAAGACGCCGCTCTCTTCCTAGCTTGGGGGGAATTACCTTCCCCCTCACCCTCGACCTCGGCCTCCTCCTATTCCTCCTCAGCCTCCTCTTGATTTGAGGAGGCGTGGATATCCTCGGATGCGGCATCAGGCTGGTCCCTGATGCGAATGCTAGCCTGGCCTGGTTTCTTCTTCTTCTCTTTTTTCATGGGAGCCTCGTAAGGCTTTACCACGAGCATTTTTGCTAACAGCCCGGTCCTCTCGTCTTCGGGCTCAGGAGCCGGACTGGTAATTTTGACGGATTTCTTCAGCCATCTTTGCAAAGGCAGATCGGAAAAGGGATTATGAAACCTCCTTATGTAGTAGAGCCGACCAAGCTAGGATGAATCATACCTCGACAGCGTGCAGACCCTTGTCCTCCTTCTCGGATGGCTAGCTCTTCTATGATTTGAAGAGCGCCTTCCACAACTTCTCCCGTGTAGTGTGGAAGAGATTCTAGACTGTGGGCTCAGCATCGAGCTGACGAGCCCACAAGGGAGTATCCCGGTGCTGGCAAGGGAGGATGCGTCTTAGGAGCATCACCTAGACCACGTCGGTCAACTTGGTGCCCTCCTCCATCATGGAGCCGATGTGCTTCTGTAGGTCACTCACTTCCTTGCTCGATCCTCAAACAAGGCCCTTTTCAAGCCATGAAGCCAGTCTGGTGGGGGGGCAGATCTGAATGCGGCGGGGGGATGCTGACCTTCTTCTTGCACTTCGGTGATATAGAACCACTCCTTCTGCCACCCTTTGATGGTGTCGATGAGGGTGCTCGATGGCCACACGACACGGGTGAGCTTGCCGATGATAGCCCCACCGCTATCTGCATGCTTGCCTATGACACACTTGGGCTTGATGTTGAACACCTGAAGCCAAAGCCCGAAGTGTGGCTCGATGCGCAGGAAGGCCTCCCAGACAAGGATGAACGCCGAGATGTGCATGATAGAGTTTGGCGGGAGGTTATGGAAGTCGACGTCGTAGAAGAACATCAACCCCCCTAACAAAGGGGTGGAGATGAAAGCTCAACCCCCTTATGAAGTGGGGGATGAAGACCACCCTTTCGCCTGGTTTGGGGGTGTGGATCACTTGGCCCTCCTCCGCCGCGCGGTGGGGGGTATCAGCGGTGAGGTATCCGGCCTTCTTGAGTTCTTGGATGTCCTCATCGGTCACAGTGGAGGCCTCCCACTTCCCGTTGGAGCCAGAGCCTGCCATTGATGAGCTCAGAGGTGGGGGCGAAAGGTTTAGATCTGGGCGTCGGAGGCTCAGAGTAATGGATAGCAGCGGAAGCAGATGGGGAACATGAATAGCCGCGGGGTTTTTTCTTCCCCTTTTATGAAGCTTATCATTTGAGCCCCCTCCATCGCGCCGTGAATCCCTCCACTTCGCGAGGCGCGTGCACAGTTGTGCACACATGACTAAACATATCGCGTGTGAAACAGAGCATGATCTACATGTTGATAGATCGTGCTGATGAAACAGCCTCGAACCGCGCATCGAGTTCGTGTAACTGGCCTAGCGGTCATAGTGGGTCGTGACCTTTCGTCAGAGAGGTCGTCAGGGAACGTTATCTTCCCCCCTGATGTTTGACCTTCAAAGCCAACTTATTTCACATTATTCGGACGTGCCGCAATTCGGAAGTTGTTTGTCATCGGAGGCTGAACTCTGCTCGGCGAAAGGAACTTACCTCGCAAGACGAAGACTTTGTTCGTGAAGAGATTGAAGCTGCAGACCCTTTACGTTGGAGGCAAGTTCAAGGGATACTAAGGGAGTCCTAGATTAAGGGGTCCTCGGGAAGCCAACCTATTCTTATGGGTCGGACTATATGGGCTACTTACCAAACACGGGAATATTTGAAGGCCTGGACTCCAAGATGGAAGCTTCGGGAAGCACGACTTGCACTCCACGTTTGATGTAGCAAATAGGCATGTTTATCTCTTCGGCATGTAACCGGCCATGTGAAAACCCTAGGTATCCTCGGCGTCTATATAAGCCGGAGGATTTTAGGGTATAGAGGGAGAACAACTCATCTAGGGTTAGCTATTCGATCTCAAGGTAGATCAACTCTGTAACCCTCATATCATCAATACAACCAAGCAGGACGTAGTTTATTACCTCCATAGGAGGGCTCGAACCTGGGTAAATTTGTGTCCCCTTCGTCTCCTGTTACCATCGATTCTAGTCTCATAGTTTGGGACCTCTACCCATGATCCACCAGTTTTGACACCAACACCCCCAATACCCAAAAGAGCCACGATAATACTTTTCCTCCGCCGCAAGCCTCTGTTCCCGTGAGATCCTATCTTGGGATAATTTTTTAAAAATATTATATTTTTTATTGATTTTCTCACATATTACGCCATTGCCAAAAATTACAAAAATGTGTTCCAGTCGGCCTAGTGGAAGTTGACTGGCTCCAATCGGCCAAGAGGAAGCCAATTAGTCCCAGTCGGCTTCGACTAGGCCGATAGGGCAGTCACCGCGATGTTAGTGCTCCAGTCGGCTTTGGCGTGACCGATTAGTACTAATCGGCTCTACCATGACCAATAAGTACTAATCGGCTTCACCGAGACCAATTAGCTCCAATTGGTGTTTCTAAAGCCAATAGCTGCATGGAATCATATTTTGGTACATAACTAAGATTTTCTGATGACCATAATGAAAAAATAGCCCCTCGAGACCAGGCGAGAAGACTTTTTCCCGCCAATACTCCCACCATCATTTCTCCCTGACCTCACTATGAAGATCGTATGCTACCTCAGCCTCCAATTGTCATAATGATTATTAATTATGGATGGTGTCGGTGTCAAAACCGGCAGATCTCGGGTAGGGGGTCCCGAACTGTGAGACTAGAACCGATGGTAACAGGAGACAAAGGGGACACAAATTTACCCAGGTTCGGGCCCTCCTATGGAGGTAATACCCTACATCGTGCCTGGATGTATTGATGATATGGGGTTACAGAGTTGATCTACCTCGAGATCGAAGAGCTAACCCTAGATGAGTTGTTCTATATCCCTATAACCTAAAACCCTCCGGCTTATATAGACGCCGAGGGTATCTAGGGTTTACACATGGTTGGTTACACGCTGAAGAGGTAAACATGCCTATTCGCTACATCAAACATGGAGCACAAGCCATACTTCCCGAAGCTTCCATCTTGGAGATAAGGTCTTCAATGAATCTTGTGTTCGGTAAGTGGCCCATACAGTCTTGCCCACAGAAATAGGTCGGCCTCCTGAGGACCCCTTAATCCAAGACTCCCTTAGTAGCTCCCGAACTTGCCTCCAATGCCAAGGGTCTCCGCTTCAATTGCTTTACACGATCAAAGTCTTCATCTTGCGAGGTGAGTTCTTCCTGCCGAACTTAGTTCGGCCTCCGATGACAAGTAGCCTTCCGCATAATGGCACATCCGAACACTGTAAATAGGCCAGCCTTGAAGGCCAAACGTCAAGGGGTAAAATAATGTACTCCTGATGACCTTTATGATGAAAGGTCACGACCCATCACGACCGCCATGTCAGTCACAAAAGCTCGATTCGTGGTTCGAGGCTGTTTTAATCAACATGATCTATCAATGTGTTGATCGTGCCCCGTTTTACATGGAATATGTTTAATCACACACATGCAACGGCTCGCACATCTCGGGAGCGGAGGGATTCACGGTGCAGCAAGGGGAGACCGAATCGATAAGCCTAATAAAAGGGGAAGAAAACCTCAAAGCATATTCATGCTCCCCATTCACCTGCTCTGCCTTCCATTCCTCTGCGCCTCCGAAGCACAGATCTAGGTCTTCTACCTCCCACCTCCAAGATCACAAATGGCGGGCTCCAACGGCTAGTGGGAGGCCTCCACGGTCACTGACCGGGCTATCCTCGACCTCAAGAAAGCCGGCTACCTCTCCGCTGACATCCCTCACCGCGCACCGAAGGAGGGCCAAGTGATCCCCTCTCCCCGGCCAGGCGAAAGGGTGGTCTTCCTCCCCCACTTCATTAGGGCATTGAGCTTCCTGCTCCACCCCTTTGTCAGGGGGTTGATGTTTTTCTATGGCCTCGACTTCCATGACCTCCCGGCGAACTCTTTCATGCACATCTCGGTGTTCATCCTCGTCTGTGAGGCTTTCCTACGAGTCGAGCCACACTTTGGGCTATGGCTCAAAGTGTTCAACATCAAGCTGAAGTGTTCGGTGGGTAGCACGTAGACTGCGGTGGAGCTGTCATCGGCAAGCTCACGCGCGTCGTGTGGCCATCGGGCACCTTCATCGACACCATCAAGGCATGGCAGAAGGAGTGGTTCTGCATCATAGAACCACGAGAAGAAGGTCAGATTCCCCCACCGAATTCAGATCTGGTCCCCCCACTAGACTAGCTTCATGGCTCAAAAAGGGCCTTAGCTGGGGACCGAGCAAGGAGGTGAGTGTCCTGCAGAAGCGCATTGGCTCCATGGTCGAGAAGGACATCAAGCTGAGCAATATGGTCCAGGTGATGCTCTGGAGACGCATCCTCCCCTGCCAGTGTCGAGATACTCCCTTGTGGGCTCGTTAGCTTGACGATGCGTCCACAATCCGGAACCTCTTCCGCACTACATGGGAGAAGCTATGGAAGGCACTCTTCAAGTCACAGGAGAGCTGGCCATCCGAGGAGGAAGACAGGGGCATGCACGCCTCCAAGCCCGCCACCGAGGTACAGTACACTTTTGTTTGATCGGCTTTCCTTTTATCAAAAAGGATCCATAACATTTCTTCCGATCATCCCCTTGCAGAAATGGCTAAGGAAAGCCGTTAACATCAGCAATCTGGCACCTCAGACCGAAGACACCAAGTCCGAGCTGTTGGCGAAAATGCTTGTGGCGAAGCCTTATGAACCCCCCATGAAGAAGGAGAAGAAGACGAAATGAGGACGGGGTGGCCTTCGCATTAGGCACCAGTCGGAGATTGTGTCTGGGGAAACTCATGCCTCCTCGAATTAAGAGGAGCATGAGGAGGAAGAGGAAGAGGAGGAGTAGGAGGAAGAAAAGGAGGACGAAGTCGAGGGGGAAGGCAATTCCCCCTCGCAAGAAAGAGGACGGCATCATCGGACGCCCCGGAGGAGGTGCCCCCTCCTGCCTAGAAGAAAATGCTTCGGGCACAGGTGATCCTGTCCGACGACATCTCGGACTCAGACACTGAGTCCGATGACCTCGAGGGGGTTCCAAGAAGGAACCTCAGGGTCAAGCCCCCGACCCGAAGGTTAGGATCCGAAGACCCCTTGTTCGTCCTATAATAGGTTTAGAGTTTATTAACACGTAGGTGCTTATCGATTTTGTAGCCCCCCGCACGTCCTTCCCACCGATCAAATATCAGATGGGAGACCCCGCCCGCCGAACTAGCGAAGAGCGGGAATGACTCGCATCCCGCCACTCCAGGCACCGCGAAGGACACCGCGAAGGACACCGCGAAGGTGTCATCCCAGCATGCTCCTATGGAGCCGGGCACTGGCGGTGGGGGAGACGACATAATGGCCGAGGCTAATACCTCGGTCATCGAAGACCGGGGGAGGTACCCTGCCCGGATACTGAGGAGGACGGATGAGCGGCCGCTCAGTCCCCTCCGAGGGTATCTCCGGAGCGCACCATGCCTCTGGAAGTACTGGTTCAAACCCCGGTCGGTGATCCGGTTATCCGATCACCACCAGTGCCACCAACCAATGGGTGGCCCATCATGGAGGAGGCTTTATCGAGCGCCTCCATCTCCGAGGAGCACCACACCCTTATGGGTGCGGTATTACAGAGAATTCACTCCATCGACAACAGACTGAAGGAGGCCTTCAAGGGTCTCCTGACGGGTTTTCAAGTAAGTCACATGAAACTCTTATTTGCAAAGTTTTTTTTACTTATTTTTATTATTATATACATGGAAGCCCCCGAGCCCTAGGTGAGTTTGAAAAAACTTGCCTAGGGGTCAATCATGGATCCGATTCCGGACTAGATACAAATTATGTGTCCGGAACGTTAGATTAGCCCCTAATAAGGTCAAACATATGATCGGACGTCGGTTCAGAAAGAGCGAGTGGACAGGTGGTTCTATGAGGAGCAGGTCCGCCAAGCGAAGGACATAATGGATGGTAAGTGATACGTCTCCAACGTATCTACTTTTCCAAACTCTTTTGCCCTTGTTTTGGACTCTAATTTGCATGATTTGAATGGAACTAACCCGGACTAGCGTTGTTTTCAGCAGAACTGCCTTGGTGTTATTTTTGTGTGCAAATAAAAGTTCTTGGATCGTCATGAAAATTTACGGAGAATATTTTTGGAACTAAAAAAAATACTGCCACAAGAATTAATCGGAGGGGGCCACCTGCAAGCCACAAGCCTGCTAGGCGCGGCCACCCCCCTGGCCACACCGAGTAGGCTTGTGGGGCCCTCGTGGCTCCTCCGACCTCCTCTCCAGCTCCATATAACCCTATTTGTCGAGGAAAAAATCAGGGAGAAGAGTTCATCATGTTTCATGATACAGAGCCGCCGCCATCGCCTGTTCTTCCTCAGGAGACCAGATCCGGAGTCCGTTTTGGGCTCCGAAGAGGGCAAGTCGACGCCTTCGTCATCACCAACCATCCTTCAATACCAATTCCATGATGCTCCCCACCGTTCATGAGTAATATCATTGTAGGCTTGCTGGACGGTGATGGGTTGGATGAGATTTATGATGTGATCGAGTTAGTTTGGTTAGGGTTTGATCCCTAGTATCCACCGTGTTCTGAGATTGATGTTGCTATGACTTTGCTATGCTTAATGCTTGTCACTAGGGCCCGAGTGCCATGATTTCAGATCTAAACCTATTATGTTTTCATGAATATATGTGTGTTCTTGATCCTATCTTGCAAGTTGTAGACACCTATTACGAGTTATGATCCGCATCCCCCAGGGTGACAATAACTGGGATTCTTTCCGGTGATTACTGTAGTTTGAGGAGTTCATGTATTCACTAAGTGCTAATGATTTGGTCCGGTTCTCTATTAAAAGGAGGCCTTAATATCGCTTAGTTTCCAATAGGACCCCGCTGCCATGGGAGGGTAGGACAAAAGATGTCATGCAAGTTCTTTTCATAAGCACGTATGACTATATATGGAATACATGCCTACATTACATTGATGAATTAGAGCTAGTTCTGTGTCACCCTATGTTATCACTGTTGCGTGATGAATGCCATCCGACATAATTATCCATCACTGATCCATTGCCTGTGAGCTTTCCATATACTGATCTTTGCTCAGTTACTTTTCCGTTGCTAATGTTACAAACACTACAAACTGCTACTATCACTTTGTCATCATTACCGTTACTTCCATATTACTTTGCTACTGAACACTTTGATGTAGATATTAAGTCTTTTAGGTGTGGTTGAATTGACAATTCAGCTGCTAATACTCAAGAATATTCTTTGGCTCTGTGTCGAATCAATAAATTTGGGTTGAATACTCTACCCTCGAAAACTGTTGCGATCCCCTATACTTGTGGGTTATCAGTAAGCGATACTTAATTTAGTGTGTCTTCGAGGATAGCAAATTCAAATTGCTTACCCAGGTGTGGCATTCCTCAGGCACCTCCTTTGATCTCCAGAAGAGCGTGGCAGACGCCAACCAGCTGTTCGCCTCGAGGGAAGAAGGAGACGAAGCTCGTCTATTCTGGGCATAGTTTAGAGCCCCTGAGCGCTCTCCTCTTCTCGTGGAGCAGCTAAAATAGCTGATGGTGGTTCACCAGATGGCGGAGCCAACCATGAAGGATCTGTGCATCCGCCTATGGCCCGGCGAGCCGCTGCCAGGCAACTACTTTGGCCTGGTGCAGAAGTTAGTTGCCGCTTTGCCCCACTTCAACACCGTGAAGCACTCCTCGTGCATCAAGGGAGTCCGGATGGCCCTTGCCAAGGCCAAGTTGCATTGGTCGGGGCTGGATCCGATGAAGGTAGCCACTGCCCCGCTGCTTCTCGGGAAGTAGCATAGACGCCTAGAGCTATACTTCGCCGGAGTGATGGAAGGTGCTCGGGCGATAGCTTCTCAGTGTTTGGGCGATAATGCGTTTGAATGAGTTGTAATGCGTTTGAAGACTTGTCAAAGTTTTTAATGTTATAAGTTATTATGCTCTTATGTTTTTGTATTCCTTTATAACTCCCGTGTGGCCGTTTGAAACTGGAAGATCCGAGTCGTCGTCTTTTGCCCCCATGTAGATACTACATGGGGTGTCTCTGCCAATGCACTATATTCCTTAGCCGAGTGATCGGAACCCGAAGGCGGTAGAGTACGGCGGACTAGGCAATCAGACTATAGTGCCTTATTTCTTTCACATAGCCGTAGGGGCACGAAAAGGACTACAGGGGGCTAAAGACTAGCCCCCGGAGTGTTGTGATGTTAGGATGAACCACGGCTAAGGCCAACATCACATGGTTCGCATGGATAGAAAACCCCTCGCACAACACGGAATATCCTCTAACGAGGATGTAAGTATAACACTTCAAGCTCGGATTCACAGACCGGCTCTCGCATACTATGATGGTCAATTTTCGGCTTTCTCCCCTGAGGTGCTTGACCATACTATCCGGAAACACAATCGCAGGGGTTCTCCCTTTGCCCTTTTAGCCGAACGAGTAGAACATAAAGGGGCAAGCACAGGAGCCGGGCAACCCAACTATTGACCCAAGACATAGTTCAGAACCGATGCATATAAATTGAACTCCAAGATGCCAAACACATAATAAAATATACGTAAGGCGATTTGTTTGTAAGCTCGATCCCCCGGTGTATTATCTGATTGCGTCGTAACATATCAAACTATGTCGCGAGAAGAGGGAGAAAAGGAAAATATGTGCCAAAAAGCACAACCAAACAAACATGTAAAATGATGCTATATTTTTTCTCCATAACTCTTATTACTCGGGAGTGCCGAAGCAACTGCTTACAGGTATGTGAAGAAAGTGATTACAGGAGTGGTTGTACCATGGGGTCTTCGATTGGTGGCCTTACATCCTCGATGTGCCCTATTGCTAGTTTACTCCTGATTTTTGGTTGTTCGGTGAACTGATCTTGCAAACAAGGTTTTGAAAAGTTGCCGAATTATGGATAAGCTTTACACCCTTGGTGGTCCCTTCAATGGTCCATGCATTGTGTCCGAAGACGTATTGAATGGTAGTAGTCCGGTCCAGCCGGACTCCCACCTTTGTTTCCTCACCGGTGCCCATGGAATTTTAAGTGCAAAGTTGTGCCTTCTTGGCACGTACTTCGCTCATCCTAGGCGCGTGCGATGGGGGGTGAATTCCTATTTGAGGGGATAGGAAGGCTCTGAGAGTTCGGCCTACAGCCGAGCCCGCTTCCCGACCTTGTGTGCCTTTACGGCAGATGCCGGAACTTGCTGATCATCTTTGTAACTAAATTCGGCCTCCAGGGCCAGCGCATGTTCCTCAGTTCGTAAAGATCGCTCCGTATTTCTGTTAACAGTGATGACCCTTTTGGGGCCAGGCATCTTGAGCTTGAGGTGTGTGTAATGCGGGACGACATTGGAAACGAGCGAACGCTGTCCAGCCGAGCAGGGCA
Source organism: Hordeum marinum (assembly GCA_022496015.1). Lineage (NCBI taxonomy): Eukaryota > Viridiplantae > Streptophyta > Magnoliopsida > Poales > Poaceae > Hordeum > Hordeum marinum. The sequence goes on from CM039678.1 coordinate 387,714,128, forward strand.
TGATAGCCACTGTGGAAGGGCACAATGTCGAAGATCAAGTCTTCGCTGTGAAAGTTATCGAGCGAGCCGAACACAACTTCTAGGGTAACGGAGCCCATGCATCAGGCTTCGACATGTGGAATCAACCGTTTAAAGGTAGTGTTACTAGGTTTAATTCGTGATGATCTATGCCCATCTTTTCACCGTGTCTAAATAAATCAGGTTAAGGCTACTACCTCCGTCCATTAGGAATTTTGTGAGGTGATACCCATCGATAATGGGGTCGAGGACAAGTGCGGCAGAACCCCCGTGACGGATACTAGTCGGGTGATCGTGCCGATCAAAGGTGATCAGATATGCTGACCATGGGTTGTACTTCGGGGCCACGGGCTCTATAGCATAGACCTCTCGAAGGGCGCACTTCCTCTCCTTCTTGGGTATATGGGTGGCGTATATCATGTTTATTGTCTTGACTTCCGAAGGAATTTTCTTTTGATTGCCACCAATCGGACCCCGAGGATCATCCTCATCCTTGTTGTGAGGGCCCTTGCTTTGATCCTTGGGTGGGAGCTTTCCGACCTGTTTAAACACCCAACAATTGTGGTGTGTGTGGTTGGCGGGCTTCTCTTGAGTCCCGTGGATTTGGCAAGGCCTTTCCATGTTTTTTTCCAGCGGAGTGGGTCCGTCACGATTGCCTTTAGGACGCTTCTTCCGCTGCGTGGGATAGGATTTGCAGAAGCCGAAGTTAAAGGCCATATCATCGGCATCACTATTATTATGCCGGCGCTTGTCCTTGTTGCGCTTGGGCTTCCCATTGCCATCCCGGACTTCGGAGGTTCCGGGCTCTTTGGAATTGTGGCTGCGTCTTGCTAGCCAATTGTCTTCGCCTGCACAAAAGCGGGTCATCAGGGAAGTAAGGGCGGACATAGTCCGAGGTTTATCCTGGCCGAGCTAGCGAGCCAGCCATTCATCCTGAATATTTTGCCGGAAGGAGGCTATTGCCTCAGCGTCCGGGCAATCGACGATCTGGATATTCTTGGTCAAAAACTGATTCCAGAATTGCCGAGCAGTCTCTTCGGGCTTCTGAACGACGTTACTTAGGTCAGAGGAATCCGGCGGCCGAACATAGGTTCCCTGGAAGTTGGAGCGGAATGCATCCTCCAGGTCTTCCCAGCATCCGATGGAGTTTTCGGGGAGGCTATTTAGCCAGTGCCGAGCTGGCCCCTTGAGTTTAAGGGGGGGTATTTGATGGCGTGGAGATCATCTCCTTGAGCCATGTGGATGTGGAGGAGGAAGTCCTCGATCCATACGATTGGCTTAGTTGTCCCATCGTACTGCTCGAAGTTCACGGGTTTAAACCCCTCCAGGAACTGATGCCACATCACCTCGTCCGTGAAACACATCGGGTGAGCGGCGCCTCGAACCAATCTATGTCGCGCGTGTGATCGGCGTCTGTTCTGGCTCGGTTGCGTTCCCGGTCTCTGTTATTACTTCGGTCGAGCCATGGTTTGTACCCATCCCGTCTATCCGGTGAGTAGCCTCTGGATCCGTAGATGGATCTTGTGCGGCCTACTTTGTGATCTAGGTCGTCTCGCAGGTCGAACCTGTGATTGGGCTCTAATGGCTCCTTTCCTCGTCTTCGGGGTATTGTCGGTCTATAACCGGTGTCATCGGCCTTCCGATCGCGCACGCGAGGAGGGCGGTCTCTCTTGTTATATGGAGTATGTTTCAGAGACGGAGGATCGGTGAGCCCGTCGTCAAATTGTGGCAGCTGCCTTCTTCATGGGTAGCTCTTGGGCTGGTCCGACAAACCAGTACCATGTGCTTCCTCAGCTGAGAGGACTCTTGTCCATCGATCATTGAGGTCATCATGTTCGGCTTTAAGCTGTCGTTCCTTAGCTTTTAGGCTTCACGTCGTCGCTATGAGCTGCTGTCTGAACAGTTCCTGATCTTCATGGTTATCAGGGATGTCCAAGTGATCGGCTGCCGGGATATCCTCCTCCTCGATAGGGGGGGTAGTTATCATCCTCGAAACCATTGAAGTCGTTGGGGTTGCTCTGGTCCTCAGGCCTTTCCTGACCCTCTAACGGGTGTTCGGGGATATCAGGGTCACCGGGGTCCTCGGGGGTAACTTCGTCCCCGGTGCCGATAATGGCTTTCCTTCCCTTTTGCCTTTGGACCGCTTATGCGGTTTGCGGCGCCTTGATGGTGGGTCGCCCGATTGTCTTCGTCATTATTAGGCATTTTGTCACCATTAGGAGTGTCCACCATGTAGACGTCATATGTTCAAGTGGCGGCCCATCGCCTGGTGTTAATAGTGGTGGGGGCTCAATCCTCTTCATCCATGTATTCTGCCTCCTCAGAGGCATAGTCCAGCATGTCGGTTAAATCTTTGACTATGGCTATCAAGTGGGTGGTGGGTGGATCAAAAAATTCGTCCCGACCCATACTGTAACCGATATGAGTGTAGATCGAGGTTGTATCGTTGGAAATTTCCATCGACGACATCCGATCTAGGGCTTCATCGAACGTTGAGGGCTCGATCGGATCATACTGTTCACAACTTTCGGAGTTGACCTCCAATGTGTCCGCACGAGAAGGATGTTTGGCAAGAACGAGGGTCTGACCTTCCGAAACTATGGCCGGTTCCGGACCAGGGGCGGGAACACCACCGTGGCTAGCCCTGTTGGTGTGACCAAAGAAGGAACTCGAGGTTAGAGCCTCAGAGTTTTCGGGCGTGGCCAGTGAAGCCGCAAGCCCGGATAGTGACAAGTTGCCTCAAGAGTCCATAGAGAACTCTAGGTTCCCGAATCGGACCTTTTGCTCATGGGCAAAGCTCTCGACATGGCCCAGATGGCCGGTCGGGTCAGCGTGCAGCACAGTGCTGCCAAAGGCGAAGATCTGTTCGGGGACGAAAGTGTCCACGTTGCGGACCTCGTCATTGATGACAAGGCGAGACATCGATCCCTTAAGCGCTGACAGAGGAACTCTCAATGAAAGCACCAATGTCGAAGTCAAAACCAGCGGATCTCGGGTAGGGGGTCCCGAACTGTGAGACTAGAACCGATCGTAATAGAATACAATGGGGACACGGATTTACCCAGGTTCGGGCCCTCCTACGGAGGTAATACCCTACGTCCTGCTTGGATGTATTGATGATATGGGGTTACAGAGTTGATCTACCTCGAGATCGAAGAGCTAACCCTAGATGAGTTGTTCCATATCCCTATAACCTAAAACCCTCTGGCTTATATAGACGCCGAGGGTATCTAGGGTTTACACATGGTCGATTACGCGCCGAAGAGATAAACATGCCTATTCACTACATAAAACGTGGGGCACAAGCCGTACTTCCTAAAGCTTCCATCTTGGAGATAAGGTCTTCAATGAATCATGTGTTCGGTAAGTGGCCCATACAGTCCGGCCCATAGAAATAGGTCGGCCTCCCGAGGACCCCTTAATCCAGTACTCCCTCAGATGGCAAAGTATGTAACCTTAAGATGCATTAGATAAAGACAATAGATATTACCACGTACTGCCTAGAGCCCGAAGTATCATAGCTCGGGTATGTATCAGACGTAACGGGGTCTGGTATCTCCTCTGGATGAGGGTGCTGCATGATGCGCCATCTCCTCGACGAAGATATCAAAGATAATCTTCAATTTCATCATCCAGTAACCCCGATCTCTTGTGCATAGCTTAGAAATACTGTCGGGGTACCTAGCATGTATGGCTGCTTGCGTGTATGCTGCCATATCACCCCGGTCTACGTATCAAACTTCTCGTTTAATGACGTGTAGGCTCGCCTAGTCTACTCAGCAGCATAGCGTCTCTACATAGATTATAAGTGAGTTTTCGGCCATAGTGTGAGCAAAGAACATGCATTAAATTATAACAAGAGACATACCTTGTGACGCGTCTAGCACAAACCAAAAGTAGGCATGTCGATTCCGTCAGCACCGAACAGGTAAGGGAGAAACAATGGCTAGAGATATTGGCGGGAAAAAGTCTTACCGCCTGGTCGTGATGGGCTATTTTGTCATTCCAGTCATCAAAAAATCTTAGATACGTATCAAAATATGATTCCATGCAGCAATTAGCTTTACCAACACCAATTGGAGCCAATTGGTCTTGGCGAATCCGATTAGTACTTATTGGTCACGGATAAGCCGATTAGTACTAATCGGTCATGCTTAAGCCGACTTGAGCACTAACACCGTGGCCGACTGCCCTATCGGCCTAGTCGAAGCCGATTGGGAATAATTGGCTTCCTCTAGGCCAACATGAGCCAGTCGGCTTCCTCTAGGCCGATTGGATAACATTTTTTTAATTTTTGGCAACGACGTAATATGTGAGAAAATGAATAAGAAACAGATAATATTTTTTTAAAAATAGCCCATCTTGGAGCCTTTTCTGGTAATTTGCCGAAGGGGGATTCGATCACGGAGGGCATCTACATCAACTCCATTGCCCTTTCGATGATGCGTGAGTAGTTCACCACAGACCTTCAGGTGCATAGCTAGTAGCTAGATGGCTTCTTCTCTCTCTATGTTCTTCAATACCATGTTCTCCATGATCTTCATGAAGATCTATCCGATGTAATACTCTTTTGTGGTGTGTTTATCAAGATCCGATGAATTGTGGGTTTATGATCACATTATCTATCAATATTATTTGAATATTCTTTGAATTCTTATATGCATGATTTCATATCTTTGCAAGTCTCTTCGAGTTATTGGTTTGGTTTGGACAACTAAATTGGTAATTCTTGCAATGGGAGACGTGCTTAGTTTTGGGTTCAATCTTGTGGTGTCCTCACCCGGTGATAAAGCAGGGGTAGAGAGGCACGTATTTGTATTGTTGCCATCAAGGATGAAAAGATGGGGTATTCATCATATTTCTTGAGTTTATCCCTCTACACCATGTCATCTTACTTAATGTCTTACTCTATTCTTCATGAGCTTAATACTCTAGATGCATGCAGGAGTCGGTCGATGTGGAGTAATAGTAGTAGATGCAGAATCGTTTCGTTCTACTTGATACAGACAGGATGCCTATATGCATAATCATTGCCTTGGATATCGTCATAACTATGCGCTTTTCTGTCAATTGCTCGACAGTAATTTGTTCACCCATCGTATTATTTTCCTTCAAGAGAGAAGCCTCTAGTGAAACCTATGGCCCCTGCTGAGGGAGTCTTGGATTAAGGGGTCCTCGGGAGGCCAACCTATTCCTTATGGGCCGGACTGTATGGCCCGCTAACCAGACATTGGATCAATCGAAGGCTCTGTCTCCAAGAAGGAAGCTTCGGGAATTGTGGCTTGTCCTCCACATTTAATGTAGCAAATAGGCATGTTTATCTGTTCGGCGTGTAACGACCATGTGTAAACCCTAGATACCCTCGGCGTCTATATAAGCCGGAGGGTTTTAGGTTGTAGATATAGAACAACTCGTCTAGGGTTTAGCTATTCGATCTCGAGGTAGGTCAACTCTATAACCCACGTATCATCAATACAATCAAGCAGGACGTAGGGTATTACCTCCATAGGAGGGCCTGAACCTGGGTAAACCTTGTCTCCCTCGTCTCCTGTTACAATCGATCCCAGTCTCATAGTTTGGGACCCCCTACCCAAGATCCGCCGGTTTTGACACCGAAAATTGTGCTTTCATTGAGAGTTCCGCTGTGATCACCCAAGGAATCAATGTCTCGCCTAGTCATCAACAAGGAGGTCCGCAACATGGACACTTTTGTCCTCGAAGAGATCTTCGCCTTTGGCAGCATTGTGCTGCACACCGACCAGACCAGCCATCTGGGGTGTGTAGAAAGCTTCTCCCTAGGTCAAGAGATTAGATTCGGGAACCTAGAGTTCTCCGTGGATCCTAGGGGTGACTTGTCACTAACCGGGCTCGCAGTCTCGCCTGCCATGCCCGAAGACTCTGAGGCTTTAACCTCGAGCTCCCTTTTCGGTCATGCCCACGAGGTTAACCCCGGTGATGGTCCGACTCTTAGTCCGGATCCGTTCATAGTGACAGAGGCCCGGATACTTGTTCTTGTCGAACACTCCACTCGTCCGGACACATGGGAGATCAACTCCGACAGCTTCGTGTAGTTTGACCCCGATGGGGCTCTCGACATTGAACGAGGTCCTAGATCGGATCTCGTCGATGAAAATTACCTATGATCCAACCCCGATCTATGCTCAGGTTGGCCACAAAGCGGGCCAGGACGTTTTTGACCCACCCACCACCCACTTCATAGCTACAGTTGAATATTTAACCGACATGTTGGACTATGCCTCCGAGGAGGCAGAATACATGAATGAATAGGATTGCACCCCCACCCCCGTTAACATGGGGCGATGGGCGACCACCTCCACATAGGATGTCTACATGGTAGACACTCCTGCTGCTAATGGTGAAAACACGCCTAAGAACGATGGCGACAAATCAGGTGACGCGTCGTCAAGACGCTAGAAGCCTCATAAGCGGTCAAAAGGAAAAAAAGGGAAGGAACGGTATCATCAGCACCGGGGGCGGAGATACCCCATAGGACCTAGGTGATCCCGATATGCCTGAACACCCGCTAGAGGGTCAGGAGAAGCCTGAAGACCAATGTAACCCCGATGACTTCAATGATTCCGATGACAATAACTACCTCCCTCCCATAGAAGAGGAGGACAGCTCGGAAGCCGATGACCTCAATATCCCTGACAATCTCGAGGATCAGGAACTGTTCAGGCAACAGCTCATAGCCACAGCACGCAGCCTGAAAGCAAAAGAACGACAACTTAAAGCCGAACAAGATGACCTTAGTGATTGATGGATGAGAGTCCTCTCAGCTGAGGAAGGGTATGATACCGGTCTGTCGGACCAACCCAAAAAGCTATCCACGCAGAAGGCTGCTGCCACAATTTGACGACGAGCTTACTGATACTCCATCTCCCAAACATACCCAATACGACAAGCCGGACCGCCCTCCTCGCGGGCATGACAGGACGGCTGACGACACCGGTTACAGATCGGCAATGCCCCAAAGACGGGGAAAGGAGCCACTAGAACCCAATCACAAGTTCGACCTGCGGGTCAACCTAGACTATAGAGCAGGTCGTACAAGATCCATCTACGGATCCAGAGGTTACTCGGCCAATAGATGAGAAGGGTACAGACCATGGCTTGACCGCAATAACAGAGGGCAGGAACGCAACCGGGCTAGAACAGACACCGAATACAGGTGAGATATAGCTCGGGTCAGAGGCACCTCTCACCCACTGTGCTTCACAAACGAGGTGATGCAGCATCAGTTCCCATAGGGGTTTAAACCCGTGAATATAGAGCAGTACGATGGGACAATTGACCCAACCGTATGGATTGAGGACTTCATCCTCCACATCCACATGGCTCGAGGAGATGATCTCCACGCCATCAAATATCTCCCCCCTAAAACTCAAGGGGCCAGCTCGGCACTGGTTAAACAACCTCCCCAAAAACTCCACTGGATGCTAGGAAGACTTAGAGGATGCATTCTGATCTAACTTCTAGGGCACCTATGTTCGGCCGCCAGATTCCTCCGACCTAAGTAACGCCGTGCAGAAGCCCGGAGAGTCTGCGCAGCAATTCTGGAATCGATTCTTGACCAAGAAGAACCACATTGTTGATTGCCTGGAAGCCGAGGCAATAGCCTCCTTTCGGCATAATATTCGGGATGAATGGTTGGCTCGCCAGCTCAGCCAGGATAAACCTTGGATTATGTCCGCCCATACATCCCTCATGACCCGCTTTTGCATGGGCGAGGATAATTGGCTAGTGAGACATAGCCACAACTCTGAAGATCCGGGAACCTCTGAAGTTCGGGACGGCATCGGGCAACCAAAGCGCAACAAAAACAAATGCCAACACAATACTAGTGATGTCGATGACACGGCCGTTAACGCTGGCTTCCGCAACTCCCGACTAGGGCAGCGGAAGAAGCCCCCTAAAGGCAATCGAGACAGACCGGCCCCGCTAGAGAAGATCACGGAAAGGCCTTGCCAAATCCATGGGACTCAAGAGAAGCCCGCCAATCATGGACACCACAATTGCTGGGTGTTCAAGCAGGCCGGCAAGCTCCCGCCCGAGGATCAAGGCAAGAGCCCTCACAACGAGGATGAGGATGAGCCTTGGGGTCCGATTGGTGGTGGACAAAAGAAATTCCCTCTAGAGGTCAAAATAGTAAACATGATATACGTCACCCATATACCCAAGAAGGAGAGGAAGCACGCCCTTCGAGAGGTCTACGCCATATGGCCTGTAGCCCCAAAGTATAACCCATGGTCGGCATATCCGATCACCTTTGATCGACGTGATCAACCGACCAGTATCCTTCATGGGGATTCGGCCACACTCGTCCTAGACCCCATCATAGATGGGTATCACGTCACAAAAGTCCTAATAGACGGAGGAAGTAGCCTTAACCTGATTTACTCAGATATGATGAAAAAGATGGGAATAGATCCGTCAACGATCAAACCCAACAACACTACCTTTAAAGGAGTGATCCTAGGTGTCGAGGCCCGGTGCACGGGCTTCGTCAGCCTGGAAGTAGTGTTCAGCTCTCACGATAACTTTTGCATCGAAGACTTGATCTTGGACATTGTACCCTTCCGCAACAGCTATCATGCCCTCCTCGGCCGGACAATGTTCGCTCACTTCAACGCCGTTCCGCATTATGCATACCTCAAGCTCAAGATGCCCGGCTCCAAGGGGGGCATTACTGTTAACGGCAACACAGAGCGCTCTCTCCGAACTGAGGAACATGCACTGGCCCTGGCAGTTGAATTTAATTACAATGATGATCAACAAACTCCGACATCTGTCGTAAAGGCACGCAAGGTGGGGAAGCGAACACGATTCCAGTGTGAACTCTCAGAACCTTCCCCTCCCCTTAAATAGAGATTCGCCCCCCATCGCACAACCCTAGGACCAGGAAAGTACGTGCCAAGGAGGCACAACTTCGCACTCAAAATTCCAAGGGCGGCGGTCGAGAAAAAAGGGTAAGTGTTTGGTTGGACTGAACTATTACCAGTACAATGTCTTCGGACATAATGCACGCACTATCAAAGGGCCTACACAAGGCGTAAAGCTCACCCACACTTCGACAACTTCTCAAGATCTTGTTTGCAAGATCCGTTCGCCGAACAGTACCACCCATTGAGGTGCACCAAGGCACAGGAGTACACAAGCGGTGGGGCACATCTAGGACTTAAGGTCACCAATCGAAGACCCCTAGTACAACCACTCCCGTAGAATTTCTTCTTTTTTCACATACCTGTAAGCAGTTTCTTCGACAATCCGAGCAATAAGAGTTGTTGAGAAAAATATAGCATCATTATATATGTTTGTCCTGTTGTCTTTTTTGGCACATATTTTCTTTCTCCCTCTTCTCATGAAACTGTTCGGTATGTTGCGATCCAAGCGGCTAATAGACCGGGGGCTCGAGTTAAAAAAATTGCCTTATGTACAGCTTATTATGTGTTCGGTGTCATGGAATTCACTTTATATCCATTGGTTCCGAACTATGTCTTGGGTCAATAATTGGGTTGCCCGGCTCTCGTGCTTGCCCCTTTATATTCCGCTCGTTCAGCTAAAAGGGCAAAGGGAGAACCCCTGCGATTGTGTTTCCGGATAGTCTGGTCAAGCACCTCAGGGGAGAAAGCCGAAAACTGACTGTCATAGTATGCGAGAGACGGTTTGTGAATCTGAGCTTAAAGTGTTATACTTAAGTCCTCGTCAGAGGATATTCTGTGTTATACGAGGGGTTTGTTCTTCATGCAAACCATGTGATGCTGGCCTTAGCCGCGGTTCATCCGAACATCACAACACTCTGGGGGCTAGTCATCATCCCCCACAGCCCTTTCCGTGTCCCTACGGCTAAGTGAAAGCAATAAAGCCCTTTGGTTTGATTGCCTGGTTCGTCTCACTCTACCGCCTTCGGGTTCCGATAACTCGGCTAAGGGACATAGTGCATTGGCAGAGACACCCCATGTAGTATATCTACATGGGGGCTAAAGCCGACGACTCGCAGCTTTCAATTTCAACGGCCACACACGAGTTATAAAGGAACGCAAAACATTGAAAGCATGATAAAATTATAACATTAAAACGAAAAAATGTCTTCGGACATATTACAACCTAATCATACATGCTCTCTTTCGAGCACTGTCACTCTATCGCCCGAGCACCCTGCATTACTCCGGCGAAGTACATCTCGTGGCGCCTATGTTCCTTCCCAGGAGGTGGCGAGGAGGTTGCTATCTTCATCGGATCCAGCCCCGGCCAGTGCACCTTGGCCTTTGTGAAGGCCATCCGAGCTCCCTCGACACAGGAGGAGTGCTTCATAGTGTCGAGGCATGGCACAGCGTCGATTGGCTTCTACACCAGGCCGAAGTAGCTGCCTAGAAATGGCTCGTTGGGACATAACCGGAGGCAGAGGTCCTTTGTGGCCGGCTCCTCCATCCGGTGCAGCTCCATCAGCTGCTTCAGCTGATCGACAAGAAGAGGAGAGCGCTCGGGGGCTTCAAACTACGCCCAGGATAGGCGAGCTTCATCTCCTTCTTCAAGCAAAGCATATAGCTGATTCGCGTCCGCTACGCTCTTCTGGAGGTCGGAGTAGGTGCATGAGGAACGCCACACCTGAGGAAGCAACTCGAACTTGCTATCCCCGAAGACACACTTCAATAAGTATGGCTTATCATCCGTTGTAATCTTTGTTTGGCGGACTTGCTCCTCAAAGTACCTCCTATCCACTCGCCCTTTTTGGAATTCGGTTTTGAGGGTGGATAGTTCGGTGACCTGCTCCTTGCCTTTTTGCGCAAGGGCCTCACACTTGTGTTTGGCATCCTTGAGCTCCTGCTGGGTCTCCTACACCCGAGCCTCGTGTTTATCGCTGGTGGATCTCAAGGTGGAAAGCGTGGTGGCCGCTCGTTCAGCCGCCGCCCTCTCCACCGCTGCCTCATCCTTTGCCTGCCATAGCTCGGCCTTGAGCTTCTCCACCTCCTTCACCGAGTCTGTGTGTTCATTAACAACATGAAAAACTGCATTGACAGTATTGCGATTGAAGTTTCAGGGTATTGACTTAAGCTTACGTTGCGCCTCGTCGAACCTCTTGTTGAGAGTGTCAAGCTCGTCCTCGGAGCTCTTGAGCTTATGATTCGGCTCGTCCAACTCGGCGCCATTCACAGCCATCGCCGATGATGAAGCCTATAACACACAAATCCTTGTCGGGTTACATGGGCTCAATACTTCTGAACTATCGCCAATCCGATCATATGACCGGACCTCTTAGGAGTTATTCAAACATTTCGAACATACATTTTTGTATATAGTTAGGAGACGGATCCATGATCGACCCCTAGGTAGGTTTTTTCAAACTCACACAGGGCTCGAGGGCTGCCTTGTATATAATCATAAAAATAAATAAACATTTTGCAAATAAGAGTGTCGTGTGGCTTACCTGAAAGCCCGTCAGGAGAACCTTGAAGGCCTCCTTCAGTCCGTTGTCGACAGACTGCAAGCTCTGCAATACCGCACCCATAAGGGTGCGGTGCTCCTCGGAGATGGAGGCGCTCGATAGAGCCTCCCCCATAACCGGCCACCCATTGGTCAGTGGTACCGGTGCTGATCAGACAACCCGATCACCATCCGAGGTCTGAACTAGTACCTCCGGAGGCGTGGTGTGCTTCGGAGATGCCCTCGGAGGGGACTGAGCGATCGCTCGTCTGACCACCTCAGTATCCGGGTGGGGTACCGCCCCCAGGTCTTCGGTGACCGAGGTGTTAGCCTCGGCCATGATGTCATCTCCCCCGCTGCTGGCGCCCAGCTCCATAGGAGAATGATGTCATGACACCTCAGCGGTGTCCTTTGCAATGCCTGAAGGGGTGGGATGCGATGCATTCCCTCTCTCCGCTAGCTCGGTGGGCGGGGTCTCCCCGTCCGAAACTTGGTCGGTGGGGAGCACGCGCGGTGGGCTGCAAAGTCAATAAATGCTCGCATGTTATTAAACTATAAACTTATCAATGACAACTAAAGGAGTCTTCGAATCCTCACCTTCGAGCAGGGGGCTTGACCGTTAGGCTCCTTTGTGGAACCCTCTCGAAGTCATTAGACTTGGTATCCGAGTCTGAACTGTTGTCGGATAGGATAACCTGTGTCCGACACGCTTTCTTCAGGGAGAGAGGGGGTACCTCCTCTACGACATCCGCCGTTGTCGCTCTCTTTCTTCCGAGGGGGAATCACCCTCCCCCTCGCCTTCGTCCTTGTCCTTATGCTCCTCTTAATTCGAGGAGGCATGGTGTTGGGGATATAACCCCGTGGTGAGACCCGCCCCGGAGGCTCTAGATCACACCTGGCGGCTCATAGACCATCCCAAGGATGGGCCTTGAAGACTCAAGCCCAAGACGTTGGGTGGCTTGCCAAGATGGGCTAAGATGAGGCCTGGACGGAGAAGGTATGAAGACCCGAGCGGGTGAGCCGTTTGGAGACAGCTTGCTCGGGAAGGCAAGACAATATAGAGATAGACTCAGACACGTTGTGAGAGTCGGTTACGACTTGTATGACCCGTGGTCTTAACCTCCTATATAAAGGCGAGACCCGGGGCGACTTAGACAAAGACTAACTAATCGAGAGCTAGGTCAAGCGATCCTGCTCCCTTGTAATTGAGATTCCAAGCAATACAAGCACAAGCAGGACGTAGGCTTTTACCTCTACTTGAGGGGCCGAACCTGGGTAAACCCGTGTCCTTCGTCCCGATCAACCCCTTTGAGTCCATCACCTTAGAGATGGCCTCGAATCTAAGTCCTCGGACATCTGCCATGACAAAACCATGACAGTTAGCGCCCACCATGGGGCTAGCACTCGGTGGTGTTGAGTTCTCAAAGGGCTCTCTCCTAGGGTTCGAGGGATACGTGGTCAGAAGGATGAGCAAAAGTCGCCGTGGCCGGCTCTACATCGACGACGCTGGCTGGGGCCCTGAGGCCAACTCTGTCGAATACAGATTTTGGGTTCCCTTCGGCGGAATCCACGTCTTCACCGGCAAGGGTGATGGATCTATGCCCGGGCCGGACGTCTGCGCCAACATCATCGAGCCGTCTCGGCGCGCGCAACCCGCCCAACACGTGCAACCCGCTCGTGCTAACCCAGGCCGGAAGCATGTCTTTGTGGGCTTCACTCAAGGGATGGATCTTGAGGCTTCTATGCCGCATGAGACTCTCATCTATTCAGAGGACGGATCTTCGAGCGGAGAGGCGGAATCAATCTACCAGCTTCACAACAGCGGGTTCGGGGGCTACGACGAGCTTTACCCCAACTCAGAGCGTTCTGAGCCGGAGGATCACGGGCTGCCGATCCATGCGGCCGTGTTCATGGCGGGGTCAGCACCGGGCATGAGCGGCACAACCGCCAGAGCCGCAAACATGGGGGCCGACCCGCCGCTGACGGCTCAGGTTCTTCTAGATGTGATGAAGGAGCTCGCAACCCTGATGGCGACTGAAGTCACGCCAGATAATCAAGCAGCCCAGAACTTGGAGATCACAAGACTTAAGGACCGAATGACAGAAGTCCAACAGGGGATTGGCGAGTTAAAGGCTCAGATGGATGCGGAGACAGATTGCCTTAGGTTAGACGTTTTTCGCCTTGAGCTAGAGCAACAGTTAGCAACAGCGGTGCAGCGGATGAGACATCAGTGCCACTTACCAGAACAATACAAGGCCATGAATCTTTTTAACACGCCAGGAACGCGACAGACAGCGGATGCGCCTGGAAGTTGGCTGGCGGCTTGACAACAGCTTAACCTGGCCTGACGAAACCAGGCCTCACCAGCGGCTCTTCCAACGCCGGTGGGTCACTACTCAAACCCAGCGGAGAACATGATGGCGGCAGCAACCCGGCTTGAAACAATCCCTATTCCTGACGAGGCGCCCTTTGCAGAGGAGGTGCGGAATGCCCTTGGATACCTTCAAACGGCGATGGCCTGGCAAGAGAAATATACTTACAGCTGGAGCCGCATGCATTCAACCCCCCTCCCCAGCCACAGCTATAGCCGGTGCTATGAGTTGCCGGTGGGTTCTAGCAGTGGTCGGCGCCAGGGGCTACTGCGAGATGATCAGATGGCTCTGGATGCGTAGGCGCTCGCAGACCGGGCGAGAGTACAGCGAGAGGTAGCAGCTCTGGTAGGGGTGGCTCATCAAGATCCCGCGCATTCCGTCTCAGTTGGAGCAGGAGTAACCACCAGGGCCGTGGGAGTCCCGTGCTGGGTGTCGGCTCTGCGGAACGAGCGTCTGTCGAAGGATTTGAAAGGCCCTTGTAAGGTCCCGAACTACACTTCAGACCTGCCCCTAGAGGCCTGGATTGAAAGTTATGAGCTGGCTATGGAAATGTTGGATGTTAGTGACGCGGTTTGCGCCAAATACTTTATCATGATGCTGGAAGGTCTGGCTCGCACATGGTTGAAGGGTTTGCCACCCAATACCATCAACTCATGGGCTGAGCTGAAGGCAAGGTTCATCAAAAAAATTCAAGGAACTTGAAAGCAGCCTATGACGATTGTGGATTTGGATCACTGTGTTCAACAGGAGAACGAGTCGGCACATCATTAGGTCCGGCAGGTGTCGACCATCATCCACTCGTCTGAACAGATCACGGCGGCTCAAGCGGTGTTGATCCTGGAAAAGAACTGTCACTTTGTCCCTTTGAAGCAGAAGCTCGGCCGACTCAAACGCACGTGTCAAGACATGGGAGAACTCATGGTGTCTCTCACACAGTATGCCAATTCTGATAACACGAAGGATCCGGGCTCTGATGAGGAGAAAACTGGTTAGGGTAAAAAGGATAACCATGGCAAGGGTGTGGCAGGCAATGGTAACCAAAGCAAGAGGAAGAACCCGGATGGCGGGTCAAAATTGGTGGCCAACGCCTGCACCGGCCACAATCGTCCTAAGGGCAATGGGAAGTTTAGACCACCTTTTAACAAGGGGAAGACTCCTTTCAACTTGGAGGAGATGCTCAACAAACCTTGTCCGGAGCACAACCGACCCAATAGACCGGCGGGTCACATGTGGGGCAATTGCCACATCATGCAGAAGTTCAAGGACTACAGCATGCGACAGCATAACAAGGATGGTGGTGGCCCACCTAGTGGCTTAGGACCAGGCGGATCAGGAGCAGGGTTTGGGTCTAGTGGCTCAGGTTCCAGTCATCATGGCCAAGGCAACCAAGGAGGACATCAGCAGCACTCTGGTGGCCATCATCAGCAACAGAATAATCAGTCTAGGTATCAGAGTAATCCAAAGCAGCTTAGTTCGGGCCAGTATCATGTTTTTACGACTAGCCTTAACAAACGGGATCAGAAGGTGCGGAAACGGGCAGTTAATGCAATCGCGCCGGCTCTACCGCAATACTTGAAGTGGTCTGAGTATGACATCACATGGAGCCGGGAGGATCACCCACCGCGTGTTGATGACCTGGGGCGGCTGGCCCTTGTTGTTGCCCCCTAAGTGGGAGGATATATGTTGAATAAGGTGCTTATGGATGGTGGCAGTAGCATCAATATCATGTACTATGACACCTTTTGGTGGATGAAGCTACTTGATAAAGACCTTAGACCCTCCTCGACAGTCTTTCATGGTGTGGTGCCTGGCAAGTCAGCTTACCCTGTTAGTAGGATCTCCTTGGAAGTTGCCTTCGGTGACGAGTAAAACTACAGGGTAGAGTCCTTGTGGTTTGAAGTAGTCAAAATCAAGAGCCCCTATCATGCCTTGTTTGGGCGGCCGGCTTACACCAAGTTCATGGCTAGGCCCTGCTATGCCTATTTATAGCTCAAGATGCCCGGGGTAAAAGGGATGATTACTGTTCATGGTGATCAGAATACGGCTATTGAGTGCGAGGAAGGAGATGCGGCTTACGAAGAATCAAGTTGTGCTAAGGCAGAGCTCAAATTCTATAAGGAAAATGTTGACCCGGAGGACATGACTCCGTTGAAAAAGCCTACCACAGAGGTTGAACCGCCCCTGAAATTTTCGATGGATGATACCAAGTTGGTGGATTTCATTCCGGGCGATTCATCTCAGCAATTCACTATTGGGGCCAATATGGATCCCAAATAGGAAAGCGCGCTCATCGAATTCATCCGTGAGAATCGGGACATCTTCGCATGGAAACCTTCCGACATGCCGTGTGTATCGAGAGAGTTCGCAGAGCACCACCTTAATGTGGATCCTAAGTTCAAACCTATCAAGCAATTTCTACGATGGTTCAACGAGGAGAGGCGCAAGGCCATCGGGGAAGAGGTCGCTCGGCTCTTGGCGGCGGGTTTCATCGTCGAGGTCTTTCACCCAGAGTGGCTTGCTAACCCAGTGCTCGTGCTCAAGAAGAACGGCACATGGCGTATGTGCGTGGATTACACGGATCTTAACAAAGCCTGTCCGACTGATCCCTTTGCTCTCCCGCGTATTGATCAAATCATCGATGCTATGGCGGGTTGTGAGAGTTTATGCTTCCTGGATGCGTATTCTGGATATCATCAGATCAAGATGGCAGTCAAGGACCAAGAGAAGACGACTTTCATCATGCCTTTTGGTGCCTTCTGCTACATGTTTATGCCTTTCGGGCTCAAGAGTGCCCAGGCGACTTACTAGTGTTGTGTGCAGAATTGTCTTCACAGCCAAATTGGGCGCAACGTTCACGCATATGTGAATGACATTGTGATCAAGTAAAGGAAGAAGGAGACTCTGCTTGATGACCTAAAGGAGACCTTCGACAATCTGCGGGTTTATAAGATGATGCTTAACCTAGCGAAGTGTGTCTTTGGTGTTCCGGTAGGCAAACTCTTGGGATTTCTGGTCTCTGAGCATGGCATTGAAGCTAACCCGGATAAGATCAAGGCTATCACCTCCTTGGCTGAGCTGGCGTGCATCAATGATGTTCAACGCCTGGCAGGACGGATCGCCGTGTTGAGCCGGTTTATAAGACACCTTGGTGATAAAGCCATCCCTTTATATCAAATGATGAAAAAGACAAACAACTTTGTCTGGAGTACGGCGGCAGGTGAAGCGTTTGAGGTGCTCAAAAAGCAGCTCACTAAGTCGCCGGTCTTAGCCGTTTCGGTTGAGAAAGAACCCTTGCTCTTATACGTGGCGGCTAACAACAGGGCTGTTAGCGTTGCAATCGTGGTCGAGCGCAAGGAGGCAGGGAAGGAGTATCCGGTTCAGAGGCCGGTTTATTATATCAGTGAGGTCCTGACAGAGTCCAAGCAGAGATATCCACATTGGCAGAAGCTAGTATATGGAGTGTTCATGGCCAACCGCAAGCTGAAGCACTATTTCTTAGGGTACCAGATCACTGTGGTCAGCTCTGCCCCATTGGGAGACATAATTCAAAACAGAGAAGCCACTATCAGGATTGCTAAGTGGGCATTGGAGCTTGGACCTCTCAATCTGAAATACGTACCTCGTACGGCTGTCAAGTCCCAAGCCCTAGTGGATTTCATAAACGACTAGACAGAGTGTCAGGCGCCCGAAGAAAAGCCAGATAACACATACTTGACAATACACTTTGATGGGTCCAGGCAGCTAGAAGGATCAGGGGCAGGAGTCATCTTAACCTCCCCCAAGGGTGACAAGTTCTGTTATGTGCTACGGCTGATGTTCCCTTGTACTAACAATGCAGCTGAGTACGAAGCCCTGCTTCATGGCCTCAGGGTGGCTAAGGAGATGAACTTAAGCCGGGTTAGGTGCTTCAGCGACTCAGATCTTGTGGCTCAACAAGTTTCAGGCACTTGGGACTCCAAGGATCCGCGGATGGTGGCTTATCGTCAGGCGGTGGATGTCATTGCTGGTCACTTTAAGGGTTATCAAGTGGATCATGTTGATCATCGCAGGAACGAGGCGGCCGATGCCCTGTCAAGGTTAGGCTCTCAAAGAAAGTCGATGCCGCCTAACGTCTTTTTGGATGTCTTACATCACCCATCAGTTAAGTTACCTTCAGAGGAAGACTTAGCCATTCCTGACCCGGAGGGACAGCTGGTGGCGGCCCTGCATGCTATCCAGGATTGGACTATGCCTTACCTGGCGTACTTGACTCGTGGCGAGTTACCTGATGATGAAAATCTTGCCAAACAGATCACCAGACGGTCTAAGTCGATGACGATAGTCAATGGCGAGTTACATAAGTGCAGCGTCACCGGCGTGTTTCAACGTTGTGTCTCACCTAAGGAGGGCAAGGAAATCTTGAATGAAATTCATGCTGGTGATTGTGGATATCACGTCGGCTCAAAATATCTGGTGGCCAAGGCTTTTAGCCATGGTTTCTTTTGGCTGACGGCTCACAAGGATGCAGAGGATGTGGTCCGCAAGTGTGACGGTTGTCAAAAGTTTGGTCGACGTGCTCATGTTCCGGCTCAAGAATTGTGCATGATTCCAATCACTTGGCCGTTCGCAGTCTGGGGGCTCGATATGGTCGGGCCTTTCAAGAGATCCAAAGACAAAAAGCCCCACCTCTTGGTGGCGGTTGACAAGTTTACCAAATGGGTAGAAGTTGAGCCGGTCAGCAAGTGCGATGCGGCTATGGCGGTTCAGTTTATTAAAAAGCTGATCTACCATTTTGGTTACCCTCACAGTATCATCACGGACAATGGTACTAACCTGTCCAAGGGAGCTATGAAAACATTATGTGACATTGAGCACATCCAGCTTGATGTTTCTACAGTTGCTCATCCACAATCCAACGGTCAGGCGGAACGTGCTAACCAAGAAATCCTAAGAGGTATCAAGCCCCAGTTTATAGTTCCTTTACAGCGAACGCCGGGTTGTTGGGTGAAGGAGTTGTCGTCCGTCTTATGGAGCATCAGAACTACCCCCAACAGATCAACGGGTTATACACCTTTCTTCATGGTTTACGATGCAGAGGCCATGTTACCAAGTGACATCCGTCATGACTCGCCACGAGTGGCGTCTTACGTTGAGACGGACAATGAGACGGCGCGTCAAGACGCGTTGGATGCCCTAGAGGAGGAACATGAACTGGCGGCGGCTCGTTTGGCGATTTATCAGCAAGACCTGTGCCGCTATCATAGCCGCAGAGTCAAGACCCGGACATTTCAAGAAGGCAACTTAGTGTTGCGGTTGATCCAAGACCAGACAAATATGCATAAGTTGTCTCCTCCATGGGAAGGACCTTTTGTGGTCAGCATAAATCTCAACAACCGGTCATATTACCTCATTTACATCCGAGACGACTCAGATACCTCGGGGCAAGAGACCCGCCGGCCGTGGAACATAGCGCATCTACGGTCATACTATACCTAAGTTGTTGAGACTCGACATCATACACTATCATTGTACATATCGTCTTTATATATGAATAAAAGTTGGCATCCTTGCAAGCCGGGGCCTCTGCCATTTCGCATATCTCAATCTGTGCAAAAACATGACCGTCCAGGGGGCTTCCCACCCACCGGGTGTAGCTTATCAAACCCTATCGGTCGGCTCTCAAGCAAAATAGTTGACTCCGTCAACATGATCGTCCAGGGGGCTTCCCACCCACTGGGTGTAGCTTATCAAACCCTATCGGTCGGCTCTCAAGCCAAATATTTGACTCCGTCAACATGATCGTCCAGGGGGCTTCCCACCCATCGAGTGTAGCTTATCAAACCCTATAGGTCGGCTCTCAAGCCAAACAGTTGACTCCGTCAACATGATCATCTAGGGGGCTTCCCACCCACCGAGTGTAGCTTATCAAACCCTATCGGTCGGCTCTGAAGCCAAACAGTTGATTCCATCAACAAAGGTCACTTGGGGGCTTCCCACCCACTGAGTGTAGCTTACATACCCTCTTGATCGACTCTTAAGCCAAACAAGGTTAAACCTGCCTATAAGTTGATGCTACTCTGCTAGGTGACCCGCTAAACTCTTACCAGTTAATCTCGACTAGAGACCTTGAGCCGGTTCAAAGAAATTGACGGCCAATCTCCATAAAGACCCTGTACTGGTTAAGGTTAAAACGGCGGCTCTTGTCACGTGAGGGCCGGCTTACGGAGAGCAAAGATAAACTCTCCCATCTACTACCGACTCTCCGCTATGTGGCCCATTTGTACTCTTAGACAGTTAATCCTTGAGGACCCTATACTGTTTAAGGTTAAAACGACGGATTTATGTCACGTGAGAGGCATTTTTTGGGCTATCAAGGTACTCATGCCCTGCCGTGTATCTTCTGGGACATCACACTTCCTTTTAGTTAATCTCGCTTAGAGACCCTAAGCCAGTTCAAAAACTTAATGGCCAATCTCCACAGAGACCCTGTACTGTTAAGGAGTTTTAAGTGGTGAGTCAACCTAGTAGAATCGGCACATGAGTTGTTATAAAAAGCAATTTAGGAAAGATACAACATCTTTGGGTGACGCTATCATAAGTCGCCCTCCTAACAATGTGAAGATACATCTATTCTTGCAAGTGGATTAAACCTCCAAGAGCCGGCAAAACATCCAATATGAAAGTGCAAAGAAGATATATATTAAGCCGGACAATTTAATATGTGCATGATGGCACAATTTTGGGCAAAGGCACAGTTTACTACAAGCCTATTACAGACGCTCTTTATAGAGATCAAAAGTGATTCAAAGTTTTTTACACCGCTCATGGCGGGTCACAGAGCCGGCTCATCCACGACGTCACCAAATCCATCAGTTGGCTGGCGGGTCACCCTGCTCTAGGTCTTAGACCTCCATGATCTGAAGATTGTCCATGTCCTAGTTGTAGTGGGATAAAGCTGCAAAGTTTCCCTCTTCAAAGAGGGGGGATGGGTCAAGATCAGAAGCAAAGAGGTGCTTACTATGAGCAGGCATCAAGTCCTAAGCCGCTTGGTATGTTGACAGGTTTACTTCCTTTGCTAACACGGAAGCGAGGACTTTGGAAGCCTTCACACACTGTGCGTAGTCAGCCTCCATAAAATCTGAGCCGTCATCCTTGTTGGAGGGAAACCCGTCCATCATGTCTTCAGGAGTCAACTCCGGAGCAAAGGCCAACGCCCGGCTTATGGCTGCGATGGCTCCCTGTCGGGCAACTAATTTCTTCAGCTCTTAGATCGGTTTTGGTAGGGTGGACAACAGTTCTATGACCCCCTTCATAGTCGGAGGGATGTTATCCTTATAAAGCACCGCCTTGATCGTGCAGACAGCTCCACAGTATAGCTGCTCTGTCAAAGTATAGATAGCCTTCAGAGGCAGCAGACTGTCAGAAGCAAGTTGACGGCTCCTTGGACCTACATAAGCCAGATTTTTGGTCATAAGTCGTCTGTATAATTATTCATACAAAGATTTTGGCTAAGTATTTAAATGCTTACCAAATATGGCGGCTAACATCTTCCTGATATGGCACTTCAAGGACTGCAGCTCATCTGATACGATCATGAGCCGCTGGTCAGCATCGTCTGCTCGTTGAGCCAGGGCGACTTGTTCCGTCTCAGCCGATTTTTTGAAGGCATCAAATTCAGCTGTAATCTTTATCAGTTCTTCAACAAGGAGCCGGCACTTCTCATCGGCTTCGCTTCGGGCGGCTTGTTGAGTGGCTAGCTGGCTTTTCAAACCGGTTAGTTCAGAGCCGGCCTCAGTTAAAGCTTCCTGTGACATATTGAAAGAAAAATGAGGATTAATTCGCCATAATGATATATCATAAGTCGAGGAAGATTAAGACAATGCCATACAAAGTCTCAAGTAGATTGCAAGCAATATGTTTGACATTTGGGGGCTAATGTCTATTTGTTCTCCAACACTACAATGCAGTCCCGGTTCATCTTCGTCAAAGTTAAACCGGAACTTGGGGGCTACACAAGGCTCTTCAAGATGTCTACATTTAAGCTCTGACTCAACTTTATCAAAGATTGAGCCGGCCCTTGGGCGCTACATATGGCTTTTCAAACATCTTTGTTGAAGATCCGACTCAACTTCATCAAAATTGAGACGACCCTTGGGGGATACATTTTGGCTCTTAAGGTTATCTACATTTGAAGCTCCGACTCAATTTCATCAAAATTGAGCCGGCCCCTGGGGGTTAAAGATGACTCTTTGATATAGGCCTACAGGCTAGCTATTTCTACTTCTAAACAAGACTTGAAGACCCGGCTTATCATTAGCTCAATACTAAGCCGGCCCTTGGGGGCTAAGTAACGGTATAAGGTAACAGAGTAGGAGTACCTCATATTTCTTCTTCATTAAGTTAACAAACTTGAGTTCCATGTCCTGGCTGATGGAGAGGTGATTTAAATAGCCGGCGTGCAGCTCGTTAGCTGTTAACTTCTCCAACGCGGAGAATTCAAAGTCCATCTTCTTTGAAACCTCGGTCTTCTCAGTATGTTTTGTCATAACACGAGCCAGAGGAGTTTGGAAGCCGGTGCTGGTAACAAAGACGTCCGGAGTAGTTGATTCATTAGCAGCCTTTGAAGGGCTCGGCGGCTTGGAATGGGCCCTCGGAGGACTCTCAGGAATCATATCGTTGGCCACCGGTTTAGCAGAATGACGAGCCTCTTTAGGTGCCTCCTTGGAAGCCGCCGAGGGGTCAACATGCGGCATGGGAGAATCCGGCTTGGCAGGCTCCGGCTCTCGAGCTTTGTGGCCAAGGTAGACCCGCTGGTCTTCCTTCATTTTGCTTGGGCCCTGGAAAATGCAGGAGGTCATGGTTCGAGCTTCATACATAACACAAGTTTTAACATGAGCATAAAAGACACAGACTCTGGGTTAATCTTCAGAGGCGGCAGAGTAGTTCCGGTAGAGTCGCCGGACGAAGAGGGTGATTCCTGAAAACATTTAAGACGATATAAGACAATGTCGAATTGCAAAAGACAAGATGGACAAGCAAAGTCAGGTTGAACGGGCACCTCAGCCAGCCGTTTCCGTTGAGTCGGAGATAACCCGGCCATGAGATCGTTAGAGCTGGTGCTCCGGGTCTGGTGTCGGGAGATTTCTTGTTGCTTTTTCAAAAGAAAGTGAGGGTCTAAGTAAGCAAGAGGATGAGAAAGTGGGACTTTCCGGATGACCCGCCGTATCTTCTGTGGTACAAGATGTTCTGAGTCGGATGAAACGTAAGTTACCTCAGGAACGTTGGCGTGGCTCGTTTCTGTTTCGTCCTATTAATAATTATTGTTAATAAGGTGCATAAAGAGACGACCAAAAGAATCAGGCTCTACCTCTGAGTCGTCCGTTTTTGGCTGTTCCTCGGGCTGTTCTTAGGGTGCAGGTTTCTTCTTCCGTCCGTCAGCTTTCTTCTTTGACTTCTTCGGAGGAGGAACATACTTCTTTTTCCATAAGCCGGAATTTGCCTGAAAGTATAAGCCGGTAAAAGGTTGAGAGGTTACAAAGTATAAGTTAATACAGAGATAAGGACATCAAGAGTCGCCCTTACATCTAGGGCCGGGTTTGCGGCACAGAAAGGTGCTAGCCCAATGGCACTGCAAGCTCCTGAAGATTCGTGGACAAGGCTCCTGATGGCAGCCACAATATCATCCTCTAATAATGTTGTCTTGTTAAAGCAGAGGGGGTCATTAGACTGGCCTATATATTCGCACAAGAGGCGGCAGCGCCGGCTCAGGGGCATGACCCTCCAGGAAATCCAGCAGCGGATTAAATCCAGGCCCGTCAAACATTGGCCATAAGGGCTTTATTTTTTGCGTGAGCCGGAGCATGCTTCGCCCGCTCAATGGTCGACAGCCGGCCAGGAAGCTCAATGGTTGTCTTGAGCCGGGACAGACGATAACCCGGCAAGGGATGCTCTCCTTCTAGGGAGGTGTCTTTGCAGTAAAACCAAGTCTTATTCCAGTCTTTAGGATGACTCGGCATCTGAACAGCCGGAAAGGTTATGTCCCGTTGCCTCTGAATGGAAATCCCGCCAAGCTCTAAGCTTGGACCGGCCTTCACCTCTGTTTGTCGGTTCACATAAAAAACTCACAAAATAGACCAACGGATGGCTCTTCTTCCAAGTAAACTTCGCTGAGTACTTGGAAGTTGCATATGTTGGAGACGGAATTGGGAGCGAGGTCTTGACGGCGCAGTTTGAAGAAGTGAAGAACGTCCCGAAAGAATTTTGAGCTGGGGGGAACAAACCCGCGCTCGAGAAGATCTTAAAATACAATGCAGTTTGAAGAAGTGAAGAACGTCTCGGAAGAATTTTGAGCTGGGGGGAACAAACCCGCGCTCGAGATGATCTGAAAATACAACTACCTCACCCTCCTAAGGAAGGGGCTTTAGCTCATTACCCGGAACCTGCCAATGGATGAAATCTTTGGCGGGTAAGGTACCTGCGTTTACAAAATCCATCAGGAACTCCTCTGTGATAGCAGAGCCGACCCAATTGCATGAATTGGATGCACGATACATGGCGGTGACTCGAGACTGCGCAAAGTAACAATATGCGGCGAGTCAGGAGATGCCAGGCGACTAAGGGCGGCTAAAAAGTTCAAGGTTCTATAAAGTTAAGCCGCCAAGAGCTGTTTTGGCAAAAGCCGGAATTTCGCTGGCGGGTCAAGTCTACTAGAAGACGAAGTAAAATTTCAATAAGTGTGGAAAACAAGTTTTACAAACTACCTATGCAGTTATAGATCTACAAAACAGAGGAAAATCAGGTTTTTCCTAGACTTAGTGATGAACAGTCGAACCAGTGACGTCCATGAAGACAACGAACAGAGCAACTACAGATCTGCGCGGTGCTATTATCACTCTCCTACGGTGTGCCGCAATGGAAAAGAAGGCAATATCATATTCACTGATGTAGGAATTATCTACCATTATGGAGAAACTCGTGTTCTACGCTGGCGAAGGACTCCATGAAACCCTATCGAAAACTTCGGATCTATGGGAGGAGAAGGACTCACCGG
Source organism: Hordeum marinum (assembly GCA_022496015.1). Taxonomy (NCBI): domain Eukaryota; kingdom Viridiplantae; phylum Streptophyta; class Magnoliopsida; order Poales; family Poaceae; genus Hordeum; species Hordeum marinum. The sequence goes on from CM039678.1 coordinate 387,738,992, forward strand.
AAGGGATGCGACGGACGTGGGAGAATCTCTGGTACGACCAGGTCGATGCAGCGGCCCGGCGCGACGTCGGTGTGGAAGTTTCACCGGAGCAAGATACGCTGGAGCGGCGGCGTCGGGAGGAAGAAGAAGAAGTGCGAAGTGGAGAAGGAAATTAAATCCGCTCCTCGCGGTCCTATTTAATAGGCAAAAGGTGGAAACGGGCACGAGAATGTAGGCGACAGATATTGATTGACCGAGGCGGACGCCTGGATTCTCGGGCTGTCCATTTAATAAGGGAAAGAACCATTGCGGTCGTCAGAGGATCTTTTTAACATATTTGATGTGACGTCACGACGGGTCATTTTGTCTTACTTTCAGGTGACATAAGCGAGACTCGCCGCCAATTAAGAAGGAGGCTGAAATGAGAAAGCTCAAATCAACCTAGGGCCTAATGTTGGGGATATAACCCCGTGGTGAGATCCGCCCCGGAGGCTCCGGGTCACACCTGGCGGCTCATAGACCATCCCAAGGATGGGCCTTGAAGACTCAAGCCCAAGACGTTGGGCGGCTTGCCAAGATGGGCTAAGATGAGGCCCGGACGGAGAAGGTATGAAGACCCGGGCGGGTGAGCCATCTGGAGACAGCTTGCCCGGGGAGGCAAGACAATATAGAGATAGACTCAGACACGTTGTGAGAGTCGGTTACGACTTGTATGACCCATGGTCTTGACCTCCTATATAAAGGCGAGACCCGGGGCGACTTAGACAGAGACTAACTAATCGAGAGCTAGGTCAAGCGATCCCGCTCCCTTGTAATCGAGATTCCAAGCAATAAAAGCACAAGCAGGACGTAGGCTTTTACTTCTACTTGAGGGGCCGAACCTGGGTAAACCCGTGTCCTTCGTCCCGATCAACCCCTTTGAGTCCATCACCTTAGAGATGGCCTCGAATCTAAGTCCTCGGACATCTGTCGTGACAAAACCATGACACATGGGTTTCTTCGGACACAACCTCTTGCTGGTCCGTGATGCGCAGGCCTTCTTGGCCTGGTTTCTTCTTCTTCTTCTCTTTCTTCGCAGGTGCCTTGTAAGGCGCCTCGGCTAGCATCTCCGCTAATATCCCGGACCTGTTGTCTTCGGGCTGAGGCGCCAGGCAGTCGATGCCCGTGGCTTTGCTCAATCATTTCTGCAAAGAATGATCGGAAGGATGTTTTAGAAACTTCTTTATGAGAGATAAAGCCGGTCAAACAAAGCTATACTAAACCTTGGAGGCAGGCTTGGCGGCGTGTAGACCTAGATCCTCCTCTTTGGCTGGCCAATCCTTTTGCGACTTGAAGAGCGCGTTCCACAACTTCTCTCGAGTAATGAGGAAGAGGTGCTGAATCGTGGGCTCGTCGTCGAGCTGACGAGCCCACAGGGCAGTATCCGAGTGCTGATAGGGGAGGATGCGATGCCGGAGCATGACCTGGACCACGTTGGTCAGCGCGATGTCATTCTCGATCATGGAGCTGATGCACTTCTACAGGCCTCTCACCTCCTTGCTCGACCCCCGGCTGAGGCCCTTTCAGAGCCATGATGTTAGTCTAGTGGCGGGATCGGATATGAATCCGGCTGGGGCAGCTTGACCTTCCTCTCATGACTCAGTGATGTAAAACCACTCCTTCTGCCATACTTTGATGGTTTCGATGAAGGTGCCAAAGGTCCATACGACGCGGTTGAGCTTGCCAATGATAGTTCCGCAACAGTCTGTGTGTTCGCCCACAGTCCGCGGTTTAGCTTCAATCATTTTCTTTCCCTTTTATGAGGCTTATCGCTGTTTGGACTCCCCTTGCTGTGTCGTGAATCCCTCCGCTTCCTGAGACGTGCGTGCCTTTGCACGCGCATGATTAAACGTATCCCTTATAAAACGGGACACGATCTGTGCATTGATAGAACGTGTTGATAAAAACGGTCTCGAACCGCGAATCAAGTTTTTGCAACTAGCTCGACAGTCGTGGTGGGATGTGACCATTCATCAGAGGGGTTGTCAGGGGACGTTATTTTACCCCTTGATGTTTGCCTTCAGGACCGACCTATTCATAGTGTTCAAACGCGCCTCTATTCGGAAAGCTACATGTGAGCGGAGGCCGAATTATACTCGACAAGAAGAACTCATCTCGCAAGCCGAAGACTCTGATTATATGAAACGATTGAAGCTAAGACCCTTGGCGTTGGAGGCAAGTTCGGGGGCTACTAAGGGAGTCCTGGATTAAGGGGTCCTCGGGAGGCCGACCTGTTCCTTATGGGCCGGACTGTATGGGCGGCTAACCGGACGTTGGATCGATCGAAGGCTCTATCTCCAAGAAGGAAGCTTCGGGAATCATGGCTTGTCCTCCACGTTTAATGTAGAAAATAGGCATGTTTATCTCTTTGGCATGTAACAGACCATGTGTAAACCCTAGTTACCCTCGGGGTCTATATAAGCCGGAGGGTTTTAGGTTGTAAATATAGAACAACTCATCTAGGGTTTAGATATTCGATCTCGAGGTAGATCAACTCTGTAATACACATGCCATCAATACAATCAAGTAGGATGTAGGGGATTACCTCCATAGGAGGGCCCGAACCTGGGTAAACCTTGTCTCCCTCGTCTCTTGTTACCATCGATCCCAGTCTCACTGTTCGGGACCCCCTACCCGAAATCTGCCGGTTTTGACACCAACACCCGGGTCTATTTTCCATATTATATTTTCAAATCTATAATCGAAAAATACCAAAATACCTTGATGCAATTTTATTTACTTTTAATTTTTACTTCTAGCAATCTTTTATATCTATCTCTATCAGATCTCATCCTTGCAAGTAATCGTGAAGGGATTGACAACCCCTTTATAGCGTTGGGTGAAAGTGTTTGATTGTTTGTGTAGGTGCATAAATTGGGGCCTTTCTTGTACCTCCTACTGGATTGATACCTTGGTTCTCAACAACCGAGGGAAATACTTATCTACTTTGTTGCATCACCCTTTCCTCTTCAAGGGAAAATCAACGCAAGCTCAAGAAGTAGCAGTGGGACCGAGTGGAAATAGTTGGTTTCACCGATTTGAGGGGTAGGGCTCTAGATAGAGTATGTGGGGAGTTTGTGGGTGTTTTTGGTGACTATCACTTGTGTACGTTTGAGCATCTTGTTCACCAACAATACCTTACCCCCTTTTAATAGTATTGACTTTTCCTATTGACTCAAAGTGATTTCTCACAAAGTAAAATATAGAGTCCTCTTTGCTTGAAGCTTTGCCAATCCATTTCCTTGCATCTAGGGGTTTGTCCACAATCCTTTTGCCAACCCATCATTGAACTTTGTTCTGAAATATGCTTAGTGGAAATATTAGTTCAATGATATATATATATGTTGTTATTAATTACCAAAACCACCAAGAAAGCAAATGTGCTTTCACCCCTCAACTCTAATACCGGATCAATCAACTCCTCAAATCTTCAAAACCAGATCAATTCCCCCTAAGGTGGTTTTGGACTTGATTTTGAGCGGTTTTGACCTAGACTGTGCACTTCTCTTGACTAGACTTGCTGATTAGGCATAGATAAAATGAGTCGTCGACAACCTCTGCCTTCGAGGTACCCGCTCCACTCTCCTTTGTTTTATCTCGCTTCAGGTTCTACCAGTCATGGACCCAGGTTCTGGCTCTATTTACTAATTAACAATGTCGATGGTGCGGACGTTTTGGACATGATAACTCTGCCTCCGAGGTACCCGCTCCGCTCTCCTTTGTTCTGTCTCGCTTCAGGTTTTGCGAGTCATGGACCCAAGTTCTGGCTCTATTTACTAATTAACAATGTCGATGGTGCAGACATTTTGGACAGGATGACCCTGCTCTGGGGCGCTGGCATGGCGATAGCCTACTCCAAGGTTCTCCAAACGGAGTTGCAAGACCGGCTACATCTCGCATGACCTCACCACTGACGCCCCTGTGCACCCCGCCAATGGTGCCAAGTACATGCTCAAGGGCTCCAAAGCTACTCCGCCACCTCCCCGCGCAGGCCTACCCGCGCGCCGCCTCCGTCGGCTCATCTTGTCCTCCTCCACCTCCAGCTGCCAGGTCGGGAACGAGAAGAAGATGCCCATAACGACCATTAGCAGGGCCCATGCCGGCGCAATAACTGGAGCTCCTTCGACCTCGGCGAGTACCGGGTGGCCGTGGCACGCAGCGGCGCGGGGGCGGACGCGGCCATAGGCCGATGAGAAATGCGGCCGACACTGGCACCTAGAGTCGTCTCCGTGTAGGAGCCTATGACAGAGCTCAGAGCCAACGAGACCTCGCTGCCATCGTCGTCCAGAAGCCCCGACACGCTGGAGATGCACACCAAGAACGACGTCTGTGTGGTCGCCGCCTCGAACACCGTCACCGCTCGCCGGGAGGGAGAGGATGTGGGCCTGGTGCAACAGGGCGTGATCACGGGCGACCGGATGCGTGGGTCGGTGGTGCTGATGCATCTCATCTCATGCGGCGGCCAAGCAAGACGCCGGTCCGAGTGGTGCGCACGGGGTGACCGAACCTGAGCAGCAACACGGCGACAGATGGCTTCTCGCAAAGTATTAGCGGCAACATAGGCATCGAGCGGGAGTACTTCAGCGACAACCTGGTGGTGACCAAGAAGACGGCGAGCGGCGAGCATGCCGGCCACGGAGACAAGCTAGACGCTTCAGCTAGGCGCACTAAAGCGGTCATCTCCACCCAATTGTTATGACATGAAGTGCACTGTCTAGATCAAAACCACTCAAAATCAAGTCCAAAACCAACTTAGGAAGGAATTGATCCAGTTTTAAAGACTTGAGGGACTGATTGATCCGGTATTGGAGTTGAGGGGGAAATTGATCCATGATTTCAGAGGGAAAACGATATTTTCCTCGTTAGTAAATACAGCATGCCATCCAGGCCCGCCATTTTCTGCATCCGCAGGCCCAAAGCCCAAAGCAACGCACGGGAGATAAACAGCGACGGAGCGACCTGTCTGTCGCTCGTCTCCCTCCCAAGTTGCCGCACTCTTTCCTGAGAAATAGAAAACCCAAATCCCCTCGGCGGCGGAACCCTAGCAGCGGCGGCCATGGCGACCGACGCCGACATCGACATGGCCGACCTCGCCTCCCTTGACGCCCCGGCCTCTTCCGCCGCCGCCGCCCCCGCCCCCTCCGTCCGCTTCCAACCCAAGGTCAAGGGCAAGCCCAAGCCGAAGCCAAAGCCGAAGGCCAAGCCGGAGCCCAAGCCCAAGCCCAAACCAGAGCCGGAGCCCGAGTCAAAGCCGGAGGAGGGTGAACCCCACGACGCGTCGGCGGGCACGCTGCCGGACGGTGGCGTGGACACGATGGAGACGGACAAGGTGGGCGCCGCCGAGGGCGCGGATGACATGGATGTTGAGGACGAGGACTTCGTGGTGCGGGAGATCGACGTCTGCTTCTCGCCCAAGCCCTTCGACAAGGACAGCAAGCTTTACATCATGCAGTACCCGCTGAGGCCATGCTGGCGTCCGTACGAGCTCGGCGAGGTATGCAAGGAGGTGCGCGTGAAGCCAGGGAGCTCAAAGGTTGAGGTGGACTTGGAGGTCGATACGCAGGGCGACAATTACGACCCGGAGGTTTCTGGGTCTCTGAGGCTTACAACGCAGACACTGTCGTCATCGGAGGCGGCTGATGTGTCTGACTTTGCCGTCGGGGTTCTCCGAGGCAACATGGTTCATCTGAATCATCTTGATGCGGTGATGCAGCTGCGGCCGTCAAAGCCGCATCTGATTTCTGGTGCTTCGCGTGCTAGGCAGCCTTTGCAGCAGGTGGAAACAAATGGCGGTGGTGCTGGTGGCCAGGCTGTTCCATCGGTCAAGGGAAAAGAGCGCTCAGATGGTTCCAAGGACCCCCCTAAAGAACCTGAGCCGTGGATTTCTCTCACTTACGAACCGGCTGGGAGTGATGTTGCAAGCAAGTACTATGCTGAGATGGTAGCAAGTGAGGGCAGGCCTATAGATTTCACAATGAGCACACAGGATTATGCAGTGTCATTGTGTCCTGGAGGGCCGACAGGCAGCAAGAATATTAACAGATGCCAGGCGAAACGGGAGATGCTTTCATTGCCACTGGAAGAGCGCCTGAAGAAATGGTTTACAGAGGTGTCACAAGTGAGTCAATTTGTTGCTCTAATGCATCTTGCTCCAGACTGTTCGGAGGAAGACGTTCTGGAAATTCTTCCTGTGTATGCTGATTTGGTGCGTGGTTTATGGGTCTGCAGAAGTTCTTTGTTGTATGATGATGGACTTGCTTCCAAAAGGGATCAAATTATGCTTGAGTTTACAAAAATGGAATCCATACCTGTGAAGTATGTAGAAAGACTGATCAGAGATGAGCGGACAAGGAACATGATATTGAATCCGCTGGGTAAAAGAAGGGAGAAGCTTCAAGACTACAAGTTTATAGTAGCAGCAGATTCATCCTTCATAAAACGTTATCCCCATATAGTCAAGGAGCAAGAAAATGCTTGGTCAGTTCGCGCGGCAACCATGCCTGATCCCCTAGAGACACACAGTGCTACTGAACAGAGGAAAACCAAGAATTCAGCCAGATCTAACATTCCTGTGAAAGGGCCTGATCCAGTCATGGGTAAGGCCAAGGATGGCCTCGTTCAAGGAAGTGAAAACCATGTGCGCTCTGTCTTGGATAGTGTCTTCACTGCCAATAAGGTTCGTAGCTTTCCGGCTGTTGTTAGAGACTTGAGGCACTTGGCAGTAAAATATGCCTCTGACAGGAAAGATGGAGCACGGTTCCAAGCTCTGTCAAATGCTGCACAAACTTGTGTTTCACTTTCTCGTAAAGAGCTTGATGCTTCAATACGTCTTGTTGCTGTTCCTATCCATGATTTATATGTTCAAAAGACCGAGGAGAAGGCTAGTGTGCGGAATTGTCTCATTATGCTCTTCCGCGGTAGACCCCCCAATGGAACAGTAAAGAAGCAGGAAGTTCTTGATTGTGCTTTGAAGCTGCTAAAGAGAAAAATTAGTGAGAAAGAGTACCATCAGGCTGTGACTGAGATCTGCATCTCAAATGAAGATGGACACTTGGTATTGAAGAATGGTGAAATGCCCTGAGTTCGACATGCCATCAGGCTGTGACTGAGATCTGCATATCAAACGAAGATGGACACTTGGTATTGAAGAATGGTGAAATGCCCTGAATTCGATATGATGATGAACCTGTAGATGTCCAAAGTGCTTGAAGTTCACTGTAGTCACAGAAGGTGGTAAATAACCATTCTAGCATTGCATGTCATTCTCTGATGTGTTCTTAGCAATAAAGATGGGCATCAGTTGTGTAATTGGTTCATATCTGGACCACTTGCTGACAAGGTTCAAAATTCAAATCAACATTTCTAAGCATTATGTTTCTTTATTAAATTATACCTGTGTTGTAGCTGGTCTGCAGTATTTGTTGTGTTGTTCAGGTGTTGATGTGCTGTGTTGCCATTAGCTATGGTTGAAAAGTAACTCTTACATCATGGATAGGAATTGCTCCAGCGGAAACACATATCAAATTCCAGGTGTATAAGTATAACTATATATTGTTGTGGATTTTAGGTTGAATGCTCACATGAAAAAATTGATCTGATTTTACTATCGTTTGTCTCTAGATTTTTGCTCATACCGGTCTGTGTCTGTAGATTTTTGTTCATGCGTGGAAGCTGGACTGTCTATATGTACAATTTTGTTCATGCAAGATTTTTTTATTTACACTCATTAGATCATCTTATTCTCATGTGTAGCTCAATCATTTACCCAAATTATTGTTCTACCATCTAGGCAATTTTTAGTTTTTTTTTTACAGAAAACTGTAAGGGAGGCCCCTACAGTATAATCGGTGCAACAAACCCAAATTGCAAGTACCATACCTTGAACCTGGGTGGGTGGGAAGGCATCAGCCCCTTTCCACCACTAGGCTATGCCTTATTCTGCATCTGGGCAATTTCTAGTTGCAGATTGATGCTTAAAATTTTATTGTGTAGATGCATGTTCGCTTCCCTGTTCTGCTTGAGCCTGTTTCCTCACCATGAAGATCTGCTGCAGCTTCTCACTTCACCGCCGACGACACTCTGCTTCAACCCGTCCCTGTCCAAGTACTTAAATTATTTAGCTTTGTTACTATATACTCCCTCCGTCCCACTTAATTTGGGAAGGAGGGAGTATATCTGAGCATATATATTGTAAATACAAAATTGTATCATATGCTTTTAAGAGACAGTGTTGCTTTCTGTTTGACCTTGATATGGTTGTGACTTGTGAGTTGCTTTACAGGTTGTTTTTCTTATCAACATATTGGTTTACCAAATTGAGTTTTGTTTCATCATGTTTTTATACCATGCCATCAGGATTTTCAGTTCTTCTGCCATACACACAATATGTCGCAGTCCTTCAGGGTTTTCGGTTGTTCTTCTGCCATACCATCTGTGTGCGTGTATGTTCGTGAGATATAGTTTCCTTTTGCTGTGCAGATGTGCTTATATTTTCACATGCCTTCCCCTCCTATTTTAGATTAGTGTGCTTTGGATATAAGCATAGCCGCTACAAAGCTGGGTGCCAAGGATGAGTGCCTCAACGTTTGGAGATGATCTCATAGGATGTCTATTACTATGCTTCTTGTATTCTTTTGGTTGAACGTCGAACAAGGAAAATAATAGTATCTGTGTTGCCTTGATAGGCAGACCCATTATTTATTTCGTGCAAGTTTTCTTATGCGAGTCTCTCAATATATGTCATAATATTATGCACTGAGTATCCTGACCATTAATTTTTACTAATAATAGGCTTCTCGATTTTTTTAGAAAATGAATATATAGCAAGGAAGGTGTTATGGTACACATTCTAGACAAACTAGAAACTACTATAAATTGGGGGGGGGGGGGGGTAACAAACTGGAGTAAATCAATGCGAGAGCTAGAGACCACTTGTAGGAACTGCAAGTGCATAGTGTACATGGATAGGAGCAGAAAAATAAACACACTGGTCAGAAGTGTCGTTAGCTAAAGAAATGGTTAGAAGTGTGACCTTATCAGCCAAACATGCATCGGCATGAACCAAAGAATTGGTCAGCATTAAATGGGTTGTATTGTTCTACTTCTAAGAAATCATGACTAGAATGTCTACCCATTGTTCTACCTCTAAGAAAGCATGACTAGAATCAAACACATTAACGTACGCGTGAAGGGCGCTCGATGGGGCTATCCACATCATCAGCGATCAAACTCATTAACGTACGCGTGGACCACCACTCCGTGGCAATTTTCCCGACGTTTGTTCGACGAATGGCGTTCTGCCGTTCCTCCCCGGCCCCGTTTCCTTTCTTGGTCTGATTTTTCTCTTCCCTTCTCTTTCCTTTTTTCTCTCGGGCACCTCGTCCTCCCCATCCTCATTTTGCTTTCTAGATCCCCTTTCTATTTTGCCCTGTTCTTGTTGCTTGCTCCTCCCTGCCCATCTCAGCCTGATGTGCTTCTCCCCATCTCCTTTCTAAGCCGACCCCTTGCTTTTCCTAGCCGGATCTAGCTGCTGTCTCCGGAAGCTGTGTCGTCTCCGTTTCTCCCGCTTCATGCTTCATAGTGCGCCGCCGCCCCTTCCCTTTGGCGTTGGCCCGTTGGTCAACGCAGCGTGATCTGGTCGTTCTGCGTGCGCTTCTCCCAGCTCTTGCTGTTGTGCCTCGGCACCTCGCGCCGCCGGTTCCTTTGCAGTTTGACCTTAGCAAATAGATCCGGTTCAGTTCAGCTTTCTTCGCGCAGGTGGGAGCGTTCGTTTGCCATTATTTCTCAATCCAGAGCAGATCATCCGTTGGATTTGGATGGAGAGCGGTGCCCGCGCACGGCCCTATCGCGCCCTGGGCGCCATGAAGGCCATCGCTTGGAATTGCCGAGGTATGGGCCGGGGCCTCGGCAACGATCGGATGCTTTACCTAGCTAACTTAATGCGGTCCATGAAGGCACATGTAACTTTTGTTTTGGAAATCAAATCTTTCAAAGTTCGTTCCGTTGATCTTGTTAATAGGTTTGATGTTACTAATGGTTTTGTCGTTCCTTCTAGAGGTGCATCGAGAGGTCTTTGGCTAATGTGGACTGATGATCTTAAAGTCGCTGTTCATAGTGCTGCTTTCCACTACATATTAGCTAAAGTAGTTCATGTAGCTTCAGGGTCAACTTTTGTTTGATTTGTATATATGGTGACCTGTACCATAGGCAGACTAGCGTCATTTGGGACCAAGTTTCTTCTTTTGTGTATGCTAATCTAGGCATGCCCATGATCTGTATGGGAGACTTGAATGTCATGTTGTACGATATTGACGGTTGTAATGACTCTGTTAATTACTATCGTATGCATGCTTTCCGTTCCCTTGTCAAATATTGTGGTTTGTTTGATATAGGTTATAGTGGCCCGGCCTATACTTGGCATGGTAGACAACATACTTCCAATCCTATTTACAGACGCCTCGACCGTTGTTTAGTTAACTCTGAGTGGTGCATGTGTTGGAAATATGCCCTAGAGGCAATAATAAATTGATTATTATCATATTTCCTTGTTCATGATAATCCTTTATTATCCATGCTATAATTGTATTGATCGGAAACTCAGATACATGTGTGGAAACATAGACAACGCCATGTCCCTAGTATGCCTCTAATAGACTAGCTCGTTGATCAAAGATGGTTAAGGTTTCCTAGCCATGGACATGAGATGTCATTTGATAACGGGATCACATCATTAGGAGAATGATATGATGGACAAGACCCAAACTATAAACGTAGAATATGATCATGTCAGTTTATTGCTATAGTTTTCTACATGTCAAGTACCTGTTCCTATGACCATGAGATCACTGTTGGAAATATGCCCTAGAGGCAATAATAAATTAGTTATTATCATATTTCCTTGTTCATGATAATCGTTTATTATCCATGCTATAATTGTATTGATCGGAGACTTAGATGCATGTGTGGATACATAGACAAGACCATGTCCCTAGTATGCCTCTAATGGACTAGCTCATTGATCAAAGATGGTTAAGGTTTCCTAGACATGGACATAAGATGTCATTTGGTAACGGGATCACATCATTAGGAGAATGATGTGATGGACAAGACCCAAACTACAAATGTAGCATATGATCGTGTCAGTTTATTGCTACTGTTTTCTGCATGTCAAGTATATGTTCCTATGACCATGAGATCATGCAACTCACGAAAATCGGAGGAGTGCTTTGTGTGTATCAAACGCCACAACGTAACTGGGTGATTATAAAGGTGCTCTACAGGTATCTCCGAGGGTGTTTGTTGAGTTGGCATGGATCAAGACTGGGATTTGTTACTCCGTGTGACGGAGAGGTATCTCAGGGCCCACTCGGTAATATAACATCACCATGAGCCTTGCAAGCAATGTGACTAAGTGTTAGTTGCGGGATCTTGTATTACGGAACGAGTAAAGAGACTTGCCGGTAACGAGGTTGAACAAGGTATGGAGATACCGACGATCGAATCTCGGGCAAGTAACATACCGAAGAACAAAGGGAACATCATACGGGATTAACTGAATCCTTGACATAGAGGTTCGACCGATAAAGATCTTCGTAGAATATGTAGGAACCAATGTGGACATCCAGGTCCCGCCATTGGTTATTGACCGTAGAGGTGTCTCGGTCATGTCTACATAGTTCTCGAACCCGCAGGGTCTGCACACTTAAGGTTTGGTGAGGTTTCGGTAGTATAGAGTTGTGCATGGTGGTGACCGAAGTTTGTTCGGAGTCCCGGATGAGATTCCGGACGTCATGAGGAGTTCCGGAATGGTCCGGAAACAAAGATTGGTATATAGGAAGGTGGTATTTGGACTCCGGAAAGATTTCGAGCACTTTCGGTAGTGTACCGGGAGTGACGAATGGGTCCCGGGGTCCACCAGTGGGGCCAACCCACCCCATGGGACAAAGTGGCGACCCACCGGCACCTAGTGGGCTGGTGGGGTCGGCCAAGGTGGCCTAGGCGCAGGGGAGAGAGAGGCCCAAACCGAATTGGGGTGGAGTCCTCCCCAAGTTCCACCTCTCGTGTAAGAGGTGGACTCCCAGTTGGAGGAGGACTCTCCCCACCAGGTTCGGCCGAACCAAAGGAGTTCCCTCCTTTTGGGCGCAGCCTCCTCTTCCCTCCTCCTATATATATGAGTGGTTTTAGGATTTTTTGGACAAGGATTTTCAGCCACGTCTAAACCCTACCTCTAGATCAAGTTCCTCTAAACTAGAGTAGTTCGACAGTGCTTAGGCGAAGCCCTGCCGGAATAGTTCCACCACCATCACCAGAGCGCCGTCACGCTGCCGGAGTACTCTTCTACCTCTCCTCTCTCTCTTGCTGGATCAAGAAGGCGGAGATCGTCATCGAGCTGTACGTGTGCTGAACGCGGAGGTGCCGTCCGTTCGGCGCTAGATCGAAAGGACTGTGATCGAGATCGCGAGACGGTTCGTGATGAAGATCGCGGAACGGATCGTGATGAGTTCGCGGGACAAATCATGATCAAGATCGTGAGACGGATCGTGATGAGTTCACGGGACGGATCGTGATTGGATCGCGGGACGGATCGTGATGAGATCGCGGGACGCTCGGCGATTTGGATCGCGAAGATGTTCGACTACACCAACCGCGTTTCTTAACGCTTCCCGCTTAGCAATCTACAAGGGTATGTAGATCCACTCTCCCTCTCGTAGATGCTCATCACCATGGATAGATCTTGTGTGTGCGTAGGAAATTTTTTGTTTCCCATGCAATGTTCCCCAATAGTGGCATCATGAGCTAGGTCTATGTGTAGATGAGATCTCGAGTAGAACACAAAAAGTTTGTGGGCGTTGATGCTTAGATTGCTTCCTCCCTTGGTCGGATTTTGGTTCAGCGGTATTGTGAGATGAAGCCGCCCAGACCAACATTACCCGTACGCTTACGAGAGACCGGTTCCCTCGACCGCAACTTGTTGCATAGATGGCTTGCGGGTGCCAGTTTCTCTCACTTTAGTTGGATCGGATTCGACAAAGGCGGTCCTTGAGAAGGTTGAAAAGCAACTAGTGTATCACCGTTGTGGTTTTTGTGTAGATGAGAATTGTTCTTGCTAGATACCCGTAGCAGCCACGTAAAACATGCAACAACAATTAGAGGACATCTAACTTGTTTTTGCAGGGTATGTTGTGATGTGATATGGCCAATTACATGATGTGATATATGTGATGTATGAGATGATCATGTGATGTATAGAATTTCACGACTTGCATGTCGATGAGTACGGCAACCGGCAGGAGCCATAGGGTTGTCTTCAATTATTGTATGACCTGTGTGTCAATCATTAAGCACTATGTAATGCTTTACTTTATCGCTAAACGGTAGCAATAGTAGTAGAAGCATGCAGGGCGTGACAACCCTGATGGTGACACGTTGATGGAGATCAAGATGATGGAGATCATGGTGTCGTGCCGGTGACGATGGAGATCATGCCGGTGCTTTCAAGATGGAGATCTAAAGCACAAGTTCATGGCCATATCATGTCACTTATGAATTGCATGTGATGTTAATCCTTTTATGCACCTTGTTTTGCTTAGTACGACGGTAGCATTATAAGGTGATCCCTCACTTAAATTTCAAGATAAATTTGTGTTCTCCCCGAGTGTGCACCGTTGCGAAAGTTCGTCGTGTTGAGACTCCACGTGATGATCGGGTGTGATAGACTCTACGTTCACATACAACGGGTGCAAGCCAGTGTTGCACATGCAGAACACTCGGGTTAAACTTGACGAGCCTAGCATGTACAGACATGGCCTTGAAACACAAGAGACCGAAAGGTCGAACATGAGTCATATAGTAGATATGATCAACATGATGATGTTCACCATTGTAACCACCTAAACTCACGTGATGATCGGACTTGAGTTGGTGAATTTGGATCATGTATCACTCGAATGACCGAAGGGATGTCAATTTGAGTGGGAGTTCTTAAGTAATATGATTAATTGAACTCATTATCATGAACATAGTCAGTAGTGTCTTTGCAAACTGTGTTGTAGATCACTAGCTCACGCTGTAGCTCCCTTGTATTTTTATATGTTCCTAGAAAAATAGATTTGAAATATGATGGTAGCAATATTGCGGACTGGGTTCGTGATCTGAGGATTTCCTCGTTGCTGCACAGAAGGCTTATGTCCTTAATGCACCGCACGGTGTGCCACCCCCTCTAGCGTCGTTTTGTAGATGTTGTGAACATCTGACAGACACGTTCCGATGACTACTTGATAGTTTAGTGCGTCATGCATTACGGCTTAGAATTGAGGCTTCGAAACGTTTTTGAACATCACGAAACATATGAGATATTCTAAGAGCTGAGATTGTGATCTCAGGCTCGTGCCCGTGTTGCGAGATATGAGATCTCCAACAAGATTCTTTGCCTGCAAGATGAAAGAGAATAGCTCAATCGTTGAGCATGTGCTCAGATTGTCTGGGTGCTACAATCGCTTGAATCGAGTGGGAGTTGATCTTCCAGATAAGATAGTGATTGATATAGTTCTCCAAGTCACTGTCACTAAGCTACTAGAACTTGGTGATGAACTATAAAACGCCAGGGATAGAGATATTGATCCCTGAGCTGTTCGCGATGTTTGACACCGCGAAGGTAGAAATCAAGAAGGAGCATCAAGTGTTGATGGTTAGTAAAACCACTAGTTTCGAGAAGGGCAAGGAAAAGGAGGGAAACTTCATGGATGGCAAGTCAGTTGCTGCTCCAGTGAATCAACCCAAAGTTGAACCCAAACCCGAGACTAAGTGCTGCGATTATGAGGAGAGCGGTCGCTGAAGCGGAACAACCCTAGATACTTGGTAGATAAGAAGGCTGGCAACATCGACAGAAGTATATTTGATATACGTGTTATTGATGTGTACCTTGCTAGTGCTCCTAGTAGCACCTGAGTATTAGATACTGGTTCAGTTGCTAAATGTTAGTAACTCGAAGTAAAAGCTACGGAATAAACGGAGAACTAACTAAGGGTGAGGTGACGATGTGTGTTGAAAATGTTTCCTAGGTTGATGTGATCAACATCGCACGCTCTCTCTACCTTCAGGATTAGTGACGAACCTAAATAAATGTTATTTGGTGTTTTGCGTTGAGCATGAACATGATGAGATCATGTTTATTGCAATACGGTTACTCATTTAAGTTAGAGAATAATTGTTATTCTATTTACATGAATAATACCTTCAATGGTCATGCACCCAGTGAGAATGGTTTGTTGAAATCTTGACCATAGTAATACACATGCTCATAACATTGATGTCAAAACATACAAAGTTAATAATGATAGTACCACATACTTGTGGCACTGCCACGAAATGTCATATTGGTATAAAACGCATGAAGAAACTCCATACTAATGGATCTTTGGACTCATTTGATTTCGAATCGGTTGAGACATGCGAACCATGCCTCTTGGGCAAGATGACTAAAGGACCCCGTTGGATGGAGCAGGCAAGTGATTCATTGGAAATGATACATGTTGATGTATGCAATCCAATGAGTCTTGTAGCGTGCATTGGATATCGTTATTTTCTTACCTTCACTGATGATTTAAGTAGATATAGTGTATATTTACTTAATGAAACACAAGTCTGGATCGTTTGAAAGGTTCAAGCAAATTCAGAGTGAAGTTTAAGATCATCGTGACAAGAAGATAAAAATGACTGCGATATGATCGTGGAGGTGAATCTGAGTTACGAGTTTGGCATACAACTTAAGACAATGTGAAAGTTGTTTCACAACAAACGCCACCTGGAACACCATAGTGTGATGGTGTGTCCGAACGTCATAGTCATGCTCTATTGGATATGGTGCATGCTATGATGTCTCTTATCGTTTTGCTACTATAATTTTGGGGTTATGCATTAGAGACAACTGCATTCACTTTAAATAGGGCACCATATAAATCCATTGAGTTGACACAGTGTGAATTATGGTTTGATAGAAACCTAAGCTGTCATTTCTTGATGTTTGGGGATGCAACGCTTGTGTGGAAAATGTTTTCACCTAATAAGCTTGAACCCAAAGCGGACAAATGCATCTTCATAGAATACCCTAAGAACAGTTGGGTGAACCTTCTATCTCAGATCCAAGCATAAAATGTTTATTGCTAAAATTGGGTCCTTTCTCGAGAAAGGGTTTCTCTTGAAAGAATTGAGTGGGAGGAGGATAGAACTTGATGAGGTTATTTGAACCTCTGCTTCAACCAGAAAGTAGCGCAACGCAGAAAGATGTTTCTGTGAAGCCTACGTTAGTTGAAGAGGAAGTTAATGATGATGATCATGAAGCTTCGGATCAAGTTACTATCGACCTACGAGGAAAATAGAACTTGATGAGGTTACTGAACCTTTACTTCAACCAAAAAGTGGCGCAGCGCAGAAAGATGTTTCTGTGAAGCCTACGTCAGTTGAAGAGGAAGTTAATGATGATGATCATGAAGCTTCAGATCAAGTTACTATCGAACTTCGTAGGTCGACAAGGATGTATACTGCTACTGAGCGGTATGACGACCCTGTCTTGGAGGTCATGTTGTTGGACAACGATGAACCTACGAACTATGGAGAAGCGATGATGGGCCCGGAAACCAACAAATGGTTAGAGGCCATGAAATCCGAGAAAGGGTCCATGTATGAAAACCAAGTATAGACTTTGGTGGACTTGCTCGTTGGACGGCAGGTCGTTAAGTACAAATGGATCTTTAAAATGAAGACAAATGCTAATGGTAAATGTTACCATTTGTAAAGCTCGACTTGTTGCAAAGTAGTTTGCGACAAGTTCAAAGAGTTGACTGCGATGAGACTTTCTCACTCGTAGCGATGCTAAAGTCTGTTGGAATTATGTTAGCAGTTGCTGCATTTTTCAATTATGAAATCTGGCAGATGGGTGCCAAAACATCGTTTCCTTCCTTAAGGAAAGGTTGTAGGAGATACAACCAGAAGGTTTTGTCAGTCCTAAGGATGCTAAAAGATGTGCGAGCTTCAGTGATTCTTCTATGAACTGAAGCAAGCATCTCGGAGTTGGAATATACACTTTGATGAGGTGATCAAAGTTTTTTGAGTCTATACAAAGTTTATGAGAAACTTGTATTTGCAATAAAGTGAGTGGGAGCACTATAGAGTTTCTGGTAAGCATATGTGGTTGACATATTGTTGATCAAAAATGATGTAGAGTTTCTGGAAAGCATAAATGGTTGTTTGAAAGGAGGTTTTTCAAAGGAAGACCTGGATAAAGCTACCTAATTGTTGAGCATCAAGATCTATAGAGATAAATCAGGATGCTTGATGAGACTTTCAATGAGTACATACCTTGACAAGATTTTGAAAGAGTTCAAAATGGATCAGTCAGAGAAAGATTTCTCGCCTGATTTGTATGGTGTGAAGTTGAGTGAGACTCAAAGCTCGACCACGGCAGAAGAAAGAGAAAGGACGAACGTCGTCCCCTATGCCTTAGCCATAGGCTCTGTATAGTATGCCATGCTGTGTACTGCACCTGTGTGTGCCTTCCCATGAGTCTGTCAAGGGGTACAACAAGTGGTCCAGGAGTAGGATCACTTGACAGCGGTCAAAATTATCCTTAGTAACCAGAGGACTAAGGAGATGTTTCTCGATTATGGAGGTGATAAAGAGTTCGTCGTAAAGAGTTACGTCGATGCAAGCTTTAACACCAATCCGGATGACTCATAATAGCAATTTGGATACATATAGTGGAGTAGCCATTTGGAATAGTACCAAGTGGAGTGTGGTAGCAGTGTTTACAGTTTGACATAGGGATTTGCAAAGTACACACGGATCTGAATGTTGCAGACCCATTGACTATAAGACCTCTCTCACGTGCAAAGCATGATCGAGCCCCAGAACTCATTGGGTGTTAGATTCATAACAATGCGAATCACATAGTGATGTGAACTAGATTATTGACTCTAGTGCAAGTGGGAGACTATTGGAAATATGCCCTAGAGGCAATAATAAATTAGTTATTATCATATTTCCTTGTTCATGATAATCGTTTATTATCCATGCTATAATTGTATTGATTAGAGACTTAGATGCATGTGTGGATACATAGACAAGACCATGTCCCTAGTATGCCTCTAATGAACTAGGTCATTGATCAAAGATGGTTAAGGTTTCCTAGCCATGGACATGAGATGTCATTTGATAACGGGATCACATCATTAGGAGAATGATGTGATGGACAAGACCCAAACTACAAACGTAGCATATGATCGTGTCAGTTTATTGCTACTGTTTTCTGCATGTCAAGTATATGTTCCTATGACCATGAGATCATGCAACTCACGGACATCAGAGGAGTGATTTGTGTGTATCAAACGTCACAACGTAACTGGGTGATTATAAAGGTGCTCTACAGGTATCTCCGAGGGTGTTTGTTGAGTTGGCATGGATCAAAACTGGGATTTGTTACTCCGTGTGACGGAGAGGTATCTCAGGGGCCACTCGGTAATACAACATCACAATGAGCCTTGCAAGCAATGTGACTAAGTGTTAGTTGCGGGATCTTGTATTACGGAACGAGTAAAGAGACTTGCCGGTAACGAGGTTGAACAAGGTATGGAGATACCGACGATCGAATCTCGGGCAAGTAACATACCGAAGAACAAAGGGAACATCATACGGGATTAACTGAATCCTTGACATAGAGGTTCGACCAATAAAGATCTTTGTAGAATATGTAGGAACCAATGTGTACATCCAGGTCCCGCCATTGGTTATTGACCATAGAGGTGTCTCGGTCATGTCTACATAGTTCTCGAACCCGCAGGGTCTGCACACTTAAGGTTTGGTGACGTTTCAGTAGTATAGAGTTGTGCATGGTGGTGACCAAAGTTTGTTCGGAGTCCCGGATGAGATCTCGGATGTCATGAGTAGTTCCGTAATGGTTCGGAAACGAAGATTGGTATATAGGAAGGTGGTATTTGGACTCCGGAAAGATTTCGGGCACTTTCGGTAGTGTACCGGGAGTGACGAATGGGTCCCGGGGTCCACCAGTGGGGCCAACCCACCCCATGGGCCAAAGTGGCGACCCACCATACCCTAGTGGGCTGGTGGGGTCTTCCAAGGTGGCCTAGGCGCAGGGGAGAGAGGCCCAAAGCGAATTGGGGTGGAGTCCTCCCCAAGTTCCACCTCTTGTGTAAGAGGTGGACTCCCAGTTGGAGGAGGACTCTCCCCACCAGGTTCGGCCAAACGAAAGGAGTTCCCTCCTTTTGGGCGCAGCCTCCTCTCCCCTTCTCCTATATATATGAGTGGTTTTAGGGTTTTTTGGACAAGGATTTTCAGCCATGTCTAAACCCTACCTCTAGATCATGTTCCTCTAAACTAGACTAGTTCGGCAATGCTTAGGCGAAGCCCTGTCGGAATAGTTCCACCACCATCGCCGGAGCGCCATCACGCTGTCGGAGTACTCTTCTACCTCTCCTCTCTCTCTTGTTGGATCAAGAAGGCGGAGATCGTCATCGAGCTATACGTGTGCTGAACGCGGAGGTGCCGTCCGTTCAGCGCTAGATCAGAAGGACCGTGATCGAGATCGCGAGACGGTTCGTGATGAAGATCGCGGAAAGGATTGTGATGAGTTCGCGGGACAGATCGTGATCAAGATCGTGAGACGGATCATGATGAGTTCACGGGACGGATCGTGATTGGATCGCGGGACGGATCGTGATGAGATCGCGGGACGCTCGGCGATTTGGATCTCGAAGATGTTCGACTACACCAACCGCGTTTCTTAACGCTTCCCGCTTAGCGATCCACAAGGGTATGTAGATCCACTCTCCCTCTCGTAGATGCTCATCACCATGAATAGATCTTGCGTGTGCGTAGGAATTTTTTGTTTCCCATGCAACGTTCCCCAACAGAGATCATGCAACTCACTGGCATCGGAGGAGTGCCTTGTGTGTATCAAACGTCGCAATGTAACTTGGTGACTATAAAGGTGCTCTGCAGGTATCTCCGAGGGTGTCTGTTGGGTTGGCATGGATCAAGACTGGGATTTGTTACTCCGTGTGACGGAGAGGTATCTCAAGGCCCACTCGGTAATACAACATCACAACAAGCCTTGCAAGCAATGTGACTAAGTGTTAGCCACAAGATATTGTATGACAAAACGAGTAAAGAGACTTACCGGTAACGAGATTGAACTAGGTATAGAGATACCGACTATCGAATCTCGGGCAAGTAAAATACTGAAGAACAAAGGGAACAACATATGAGATTAACTTAATCCTTGACAAAGAGGTTCGACCGATAAAGATCTTCATAGAATATGTAGGAGATAATATGGGCATCCAGGTCCCGCTATTGGTTGTTGACCGTAGACGTGTCTCGGTTATGTCTACATAGTTCTCGAGCCCGTAGGATCTTAGATGAGTTATGTATGTTGGTGACCGAAGATTGTTCAGAGTCCCGGATGAGATCCCCGACATGGCGAGGAGCTCCGGAATGGTCTGGAGGTAAAGATTGATATATAGGTAGTCGGTTTTGGGTTCCATAAAAGTTTTGAGACTTACCGGTTTTGTGACGGGAGTGCCGGAAGTGTTCCAGGGGTCCACCGGGAGGGTCCACCTGCCCCAGAGGGCCCCATGGGCTGTGAGAGGGGGCGCACCAGCCCCTGGTGGGCTGGCCGCCCATCCCACCTAAGGCCCATGCGGCTGGAAGGGCTAGGGCAGGCCCAAGAGGTGGCGCCCCGCTTGCCTTGGGGGCTAAGTTGCCCCCCTTGGGCGCCGCCCCACCCTAGGGGAAACGCTAGGGAGACCCTCCTCCTCTCCCTCCTATATATATGTGAGGGGAGGGAGGGATGCAGCACCACAATCCACGGCGCAGCCTCTCCCTCCCCCTCTAGATCAGTTTCTCCTCTAGATTGTCGCGGTAGCGCATGGCGAAGCCCTGCCGGGACAACTCCACCACCACCGCCACCACGCCATTGTGCTGGTGGAGAACTCATCTACCTCTTCACCCTCGCTTGCTGGATCAAGGAGGTGGAGATCGTCATCGAGATGTACGTGTGCTGAACGCAGAGGTGCCGTCCATTCGGTACTAGATCAGAAGGGCCACGATGGGATCGTGGGACGGCTCGTGATGAGATCTCGGGACGAATCGTGATTGGATCGTGAAGATGTTCGACTACATCAACTGCATTTCTTAACACTTCCCGCTTAGAAATCTACAAGGGTGTGTAGATCCACTCTCCCTCTCCTAGATGCTCATCACCATGGATAGATCTTGCGTGTGCCTAGGATTTTTTTTGTTTCCCATGCAACGTTCCCCAATAGCATGCACTACACTAATACCAAAGTTCTTAATCTACCTATTATCAGGAGTGATCATGCCCCTATTTTAGTGTCTACCGAAGGAAATTTTGCCAAGCCTCGACAAACTTTCAAATTTGAAAATTGGTGGCTGATGGAGAAGATTTTCATGCCTTTGCTAAATCTACCTGGAACACTTGCTCCTCACACTGTTTTGCAACTAGGTCTTCTTCTCTGGAAAGGTCTTTAAAAATGTGGTGAAGGAAGAAGAAGCCTCTTCAAAATGATCTCTTGGATTTGGAAGCATGTATCAATAAACTGTAGCAACTTCCTTTGCAGCAACAAAACCATAACTTGGAAGCTTCTCTCACTGCTAGGTATGAGCACACTCTTGCTAAACTTAATCAATTCTATAAACAACACAGTAAGAGTAAACTGGCTGTAGCTGGTGACCGCAATACTAATTTTTTTCATCAGGCTGTTGTTAAGCTTAGAAAGAGGAATACTATTTGCTCTGTTAAGGATGAGAATAATATGACCCATTTCAATCCTGCTGCTATCACAATTACCTTTGTTAACTACTTTCGTTATATTTTCTCTTCCCCGAATGATAATGTGGGCATGCCTTACCTTTCAACTCAGTGGCCTGTCCCACCTATGCCCTGCTGGATAATCATGAGATTTTGCAGATTCTTAAGGATATGAAACTTAATGCTTCTCCAGGGCCGGATGGTTTTAATGTTGAGTTCTATTTAGCTACTTGGGACTAGATTGGGGACGAGGTAACTCAACTTCTTATTAACTTTTATCTTACTAGAGTTCTTCCTCCTCATATTAATGACACCAACATTGCTCTCATTCCTAAAAAATTTGTTCCCCAAGTACCTATGGATTACCGGCTGATTAGTCTTTGTAACGTGATTTATAAGACCATTACCAAATCTCCTGATAATAGGATTAAGCCTCACCTCCCTGATTATATTGATCCTGCTCAACATGCTTTCATTAAGGGTAGAAGAATTAGTGATAATATTATTATTTCTCAAGAGATAGCTCACTCTTTCTCTCTCAAATCTTGGAAACATGATGCCTTCATGCTGAAAATTGAGCTTGCTAAAGCTTTTGATAGGCTTGAATGGGATTTCACCGTTTCTTCGCTTGCACGTAAAGGGCTGGATGGTCATTTCATTAATTTAGTTCATGCATGCATCTCTTCGCCAACGTTCTCTGCGCTTATTAATGGGCAGCCTTCGCAAAAATTTAAAAGTTTTCGAGGCATTCGTCAAGGCTGTCCTATGTCCCCTTACTTGTTTGTTATTGCCATTAATGAACTTTCGATTGCTCTTAATGAGGATCTTCAGGCTAAGCATCAAATGGTATTTATCTTGGTCCAAATTGCCCCTCGGTTCATTCTCTTCTTTTTGCAGATGACTTGTTGGTTTGTGGGCAGGCTACTCTTCATGAGGCTCACACTATGGCAGATCTCATTCAGCAATTTTGTGAACTTTCTAGTCAAACCCCCAATTGGAGCAAATTTGCAATCTTGTTTAGCTCACATGTTTCTCAGGCTACTATTCAAGAAATTAAGCAAATTTTCTTCTTTGTAATCTTGATACTAATTTCACTCATCTTGGTCATCCTCTTATTCTTCGCTAAAAATAGAATGGCTGCTTACAACTTTGTTCTTCATAATTTTTTAAACAAGCTGCCTTCTTACAAAGCCAACATGCTCTCTCACACTGCTAGACTTGAATTAATTCGTTCAGTTTTCTCAGCTATTCCTGTTTATTACATGGCAAATATCCCATTTTCTAAGAAATTCATTACAAAGCTCACGATTGTTATAAGAAACTTCTGGTGGACAAGTGTTCGTGAGATCGATTCTTAAAAGAGTCTTTTCCTTAGGGTTGGAAAGATATTTGTAATTCTAAGACAGAAGGTGGCTTGGGCATTCGAAATCTTAAAGATATTAATGAAAGCCTCATCCTTTCTGCTGCTTGGAGGTTAGCTAAAACTCCTTCTCATTATACCTTGTGCTTAAGGCCAAGTACTTTCCCAATTCTTCAATTCGGAGAGCCACTACAACACCTCCTAACTCAGCTTTTTGGGCCTCTATTTTGAAAATGTTGCCTAAGCTTAGAAGTCATGCTTTTCATCAACTCACGCTTGGCAATATTTATTTGTGGAGCATTCCTTGGTGCAATATGTGGTATACTAATAATGATTCTCTTGTTCCTCAACAAGCTGGTTTTATATATCCCTCTCTTGTTAGGGATCTTTGGTTGCCTGGTCGAAAAAGTTGGAACCATGAGCTCATCTTTTCTCCTTTTCAGTAGCCTTTTGCATCTCAAATTGTCAATACTAAAATTATCGACGATGATGGCTCAATTTTGATGTGTTGGGACCTTACACCCAATGGTATTTGTTCTTCAAAATCTGCTTACAAACTTTGTCTACAAGAGCTTCATAGTAATCCTAGAAGTGCTCCTTTGGATATTCCCTTGGTTTTGAAAGATTTTCTCAAGTTCATTTGGAAACAATTTTTTTTTCTCCCTCGTGTTCAAACTTTTGCTTGGAGACTTCTTCGTAGGGCTTGGCCTACGAGCATGAGAGCTGGTCGTTTCTCTATTCACATTTCTCAAACTTGTTGTAGATGTGGCCAACAGGAGGATGGATTTCATCTTTTCTTCGTTTGCAATTTTGCACGAGTTGCTTGGTTTTGTTTTCCTTGGTTTCTTAGATCGGATGTTCTTATACAAGGGCACTCTACTATGCACTCCATTCTCATGGATTTTATTAGATCGGGTCATCCTCACGCATCCATAAAGAATGTTATTAATTTTTTGTGGTGCCTTTGGAAAGCTAGAAATGATTTTCTTTTTGAGAGGAAAAAACACCTGCCTTATCAAGTTCATATAGCTGCTACTAACTTGGACTCATATCCTCTAGATAACATTTCTTCTCTCTCTAACAAGCAGCCTCATATCAAGGCTCTCCCTTCGGCTGATGTTCTTCCTATGTAGGGCAAAACACTCAAGTCGGATTTGTTAGTTCTTGGAACTAAGGTTTTTTCTGATGCGGTTTTTAGAACTTCCAAAATTCCTGGACTCGGACAAGGTCAAGTGGGGACAGGTGTGGGCGTTTTTAAGTGCATATGTTAGGACCAAGGGGAGATGAATGTGTAGGTTCAAGCTTCCGCTTCTCCTACTTCTACTCCACTTCAAGCTGAAGCTGTTGCTCTCTCTTGTGCTGCTCAATTGGCCTCTAAGCTTAATCTTGTTAGGCCACTTTTCTAATGGATTGTCTTTCTCTGTCCTCTTTTGCTGCCATAAGAAACATTTTAGATTCTTCCACGCCTTGGAGCATTAGAAGATAATTGGCCATCTTTATTAAAAGCACGTCTAGCTTGTTTCCTCGGGTATTTCATGTTTCTAGAGAAATTAATGGTGTTGCTCACAATCTTGCTCAACACGCTTTTTGATCTACTGGAGATGTTCATATTTCCTGTTCTGCTCATTCTCACTCTAATCTTTTGTCCAGTAGTGTCCCTTATTTCAAATTTTCATCTTGAAGGAAACAAGTTGCATATAATGTATTGCTTTTAGTGCGAAGCTTGATTTTAGGATCTACTCTCTTCTACATTGGATTGCTTTTAGATTTTGATTCCACTGCAAGTTTGCTTCATATATCAGCTTTGGCACATCTTTGGTTGCTTCATTTCCCTCATGTGCTATTCTGATTAATAGCATCTATCAGAATTAATTTTGCTTGCAGGTTCCTATGGTTTGGGTGGGAGACATTTCTAATATGATGATGCTTTCTTCTCCCCTGGTCTTTTAGCAAGTGTAGCCATTAGTGCTTGTTTCCTTACTCTGTCCTTCTATAGTTATTCTCCATTCCTTCCTATATATCTTAGGGAGCGGATGGTAGCTTACAGTGTTGACTCTCTCCGATATACTAATCCGTTGAGCTGATAGCCTTTGTGCCTGTGAGTAGGAGTTTTTTCTTTATTTTTGTAGAGACTGCTGACATTCTTGTTCTTTTAATATTCATTGCAGGCTTGCATTCTGTTCACGAGGAGATATTGAAGGTTGGTTCAAGAAGCATGCTGCTGATCTCTCATAGCAGTCTACCAGCAAGTGCAAGCAGCTATTTATATAGTGGCTGGTCTTCTCTTATCTCTAAACCATCAGCGAATATTTCAGCTTTCAGAAAGGACGCACAAGAACCAAATAGACAAGTCGTCATGAGATGTTTTTCCTCAAAGCTTTCTTTAACACCTGTTGTTCACCTGGTTGAGTTTTCCTCAACCTATCTTTGCTACTCCTTTCAGCTCTTCCCCTATGGTTGTACTCTTTGTTGGAAATATGCCCTAGAGGCAATAATAAAATGGTTATTATTGTATTTCCTTGTTCATGATAATTGTCTATTGTTCATGCTATAATTGTATTAACCGGAAACCAGAATGCATGTGTGAATACATAGACCACAACATGTCCCTAGTGAGCCTCTAGTTGACTAGCTCATTGATCAATAGATGGTGACGGTTTCATGACCATGGACATTGGATGTCGTTGATAACAGGATCACATCATTAGGAGAATGATGTGATGGACAAGACCCAATCCTAAGCATAGCACAAGATCGTGTAGTTCGTCTGCTAAAGCTTTTCCAATGTCAAGTATCATTTCCTTAGACCATGAGATTGTGCAACTCCCGGATATCGTAGGAATGCTTTGGGTGTTCCAAACGTCACAACGTAACTGGGTGTTTATAAAGGTGCACGACAGGTATCTCCGAAAGTGTCTGTTGGGTTGGCATGAATCGAGAGTAGGATTTGTCACTCCATATGATGGAGAGGTATCTCTCGGCCCACTTGGTAAGACATCATCATAATGAACTCAGTGTGACTAAGGAGTTAGCCACGGGATGATGTGTTACGGAACGAGTAAAGAGACTTGCCGGTAACGAGATTAAACAAGGTATAGAGATACCGACGATCGAATCTCGAGCAAGTATCATACCGGTAGACAAAGGGAATTGTATGCGGGATTGATTGAATCCCCGACATCGTGGTTCATCCAATGAGATCATCGTGGAGCATGTGGGAGCCAACATGGGTATGCAGATCCCGCTGTTGGTTATTGACCGGAGAGGTGTCTCGGTCATGTCTACGTGTCTCCCGAACCCGTAGGGTCTACACACTTAAGGTTCGATGACGCTAGGGTTATAGGGAAATGGTATACGTGATTACCGAAGGTTGTTTGGAGTCCCGTATGAGATCCTGGACGTCATGAGGAGCTCCGGAATGGTCCAAAGGTAAAGATTGATATATAGGAAGTCCAGTTTTGGTCAACGGAAAGTTTTCGGGCTCATCGGTAGTGTACCGGGAGTGCCAGGAGGGTGCCGGAGGACCCCCGGGAGGGGTGTGACGACCAAAGGACTTCGTGGGCTGTTAGAGGAGGTGTACCAGCCCTTATTGGGCTGGCCAAGTCCTTCCGGAAAGGCGCATGCGGCTAGGGATAAAGAGATAAGGCTAAAGGAGATTCAAAAGGAAGAGATCCACCTCCCTTGTGGGAGGTGGACTCCTCCCTAGCTTCGGCCGAACCTCTCCTCCTTGGAGGAGCAGACAAGGCAGCCCTCCCTGTTGGGAGACGTAGTAGTAAATCAAAAAATTTCCTACGATCACCAAGATCTATCCATGGAGAAACCAGCAACGAGAGGGGAGATATTGCATCTTCATACCTTTGAAGATCGCTAAGCGGAAGCGTTACAAGAACGCGGTTGGTGGAGTCGTACTCGCAGCGATTCAGATCGCGGTGGATTCCGATCTCAGCGCTGAACAACGGTGCCTCTGCGTTCAACACACATGCAGCCCGATGACGTCTCCTACGCCTTGATCCAGCAAGGAGGAAGGAGAGG
Organism: Hordeum marinum; assembly: GCA_022496015.1. Lineage (NCBI taxonomy): Eukaryota > Viridiplantae > Streptophyta > Magnoliopsida > Poales > Poaceae > Hordeum > Hordeum marinum. The sequence goes on from CM039678.1 coordinate 387,766,243, forward strand.
TTGAGGGAGAGCTCCGGCAGCACGACGACATGATGACGGTGGAGCTACGTGAACTCCGGCAGGGCTTCGCCAAGCGCTACGGAGAACGAGGAAGAGGAAGGGTAGGGCTGCACCGAGAGAGAGAGAGAGAAGTCATGTCTCAAATCAGCCCAAACCCTTGTATATATATAGGAGGAGGGAGAGGAAGGGCTTCCTTGGCCCCTCCTCCAAGGAGGAGAGCTTCGGCCGAAGGTAGGGAAGAGTCCACCTCCCACAAGGGAGGTGGATCTCCTCCTTTTAAATCCTTTTTCCCTTTATCTCTTGATCCCAGCCGCATGGGACTTTCTAGAAGGGCTTGGACAGCTCAAAAAGGGCTGGCACACCTCATCTAAGGGCCCACAAAGTCCTATGGTCGTCACACCCCTCCCGGGGGTCCTCCGGCACCCTCCCATCACTCCCGGTACACTACCGATGAGCCCGAAAACTTTTCGGTGACCAAAACTGGACTTCCTATATATCAATCTTTACCTCCGGACCATTCCGGAGCTCCTCGTGACATCCGGGATCTCATCCGAGACTCTGAACAACTTTCGGTAATCACGTATACCATTTCCCTATAACCCTAGCATCATCGAACCTTAAGTGTGTAGACCCTACGGGTTCGGGAGACACGTAGACATGACCGAGACATCTCTCCGGTCAATAACCAACAGTAGGATCTGGATACCCATGTTGGCTCCCACATGCTCCACGATGATCTCATCGGATGAACCACGATGTCGGGGATTCAATCAATCTCGTATACAATTCCCTTTGTCTATCGGTATGATACTTGCCCGAGATTCGATCGTCGGTATATCTATACCTTGTTCAATCTCGTTACCGGCAACTCTCTTTACTCGTTCCGTAATACATCATCCCGTGACTAATTCCTTAGTCACATTGATCTCATTGTCATGATGTCTTACCGAGTGGGCCCAGAGATACCTCTCCGTCACACGGAGTGACAAATCCTAGTCTCGATTCATGCCAACCCAACAGACACTTTCGGAGATACCCGTAGTGCACCTTTATAGCCATCCAGTTACGTTGCGACGTTTGGCACACCCAAAGCATTCCTACGGTATCCGGGATTTGCACAATCTCATGGTCTAAGGAAATGATACTTGACATTGAAAAGCTTTAGCAAACGAACAACACGATCTTGTGCTATGCTTAGGATTGGGTCTTGTCCATCACATAATTCTCCTAATGATGTGATCCTGTTATCAATGACATCCAATGTCCATGGTCATGAAACCGTGACCATCTGTTGATCAACGAGCTAGTCAACTAGAGGCTCACTAGGGACATGTTGTGGTCTATGTATTCACACATGTATTATGGTTTCCGGTTAACACAATTATAGCATGAACAATAGACAATTATCATGAACTAGGAAATACAATAATAACCATTTTGTTATTGCCTCTAGGGCATATTTCCAACAGTCTCCCACTTGCACTAGAGTCAATAATCTAGTTACATTGTGATGAATCGTACACCCATAGCATTCTGGTGTTGATCATGTTTTGCTCGTGAGAGACGTTTAGTCAATGGATCTGCGACATTCAGATCTGTATGCACTTTACAAATATCTATATCTCCCTCCTGAATGTAATCACGGATGGAGTTGAAGTGGCGCTTGATGTGTCTTGTCTTCTTGTGAAACCTGGGCTCCTTTGCAAGGGCAATAGCTCCAGTGTTGTCATAGAATAGAGTCATCGGGCCCAACGCACTTGGAATTACTCCTAGGTCGGTGATGAACTCCTTCATCCAGACTCCTTCCTTTGCTGCTTCCGAAGCAGCTATGTACTCCGCTTCACATGTAGATGCCGCCACGACGCTTTGCTTGCTGCTGCACCAGCTGACTGCCCCTCCGTTCAAAATATACACGTATCCGGTTTGCGACTTGGAGTCGTCCGGATCTGTGTCGAAGCTAGCATCGACGTAACCCTTTACGACGAGCTCTTCGGCACCTCCATATACAAGAAACATGTCCTTTGTCCTTTTCAGGTACTTCAGGATATTCTTGACCGCTGTCCAGTGTTCCGCTCTAGGATCACTTTGGTACCTCCCTACCAAACTTATGGCAAGGTTCACATCAGGTCTGGTACACAACATGGCATACATAATAGAGCCTATGGTTGAAGCATAGGGGATGACACTCATCTCTTCTCTATCCTTTGCCGTGGTCGGGCATTGAGTCGTACTCAATCTCACACCTTGTAACACAGGCAAGAAGCCCTTCTTGGACTGATCCATATTGAACTTCTTCAATATCTTTTCAAGGTATGTGCTTTGTGAAAGACCTATGAGGCGTCTCGATCTATCTCTATAGATCTTAATACCTAATATGTAAGCAGCTTCTCCAAGGTCCTTCATTGAAAAACACTTATTCAAGTAGGCCTTTACACTTTCCAAGAGTTCTATATCATTTCCCATTATTAGTATGTCATCCACATATAATATGAGAAATGCTACAGAGCTCCCACTCACTTTCTTGTAAATACAGGGTTCTCCATAAACCTGTACAAATCCGAACGCTTTAATCACCTCATTAAAGCGAATGTTCCAACTCTGAGATGCTTCCACCAGCCCATAGATGGAGCGCTGGAGCTTGCATACTTTGTTAGCATCTTTAGGATCGACAAAACCTTCCGGCTGCATCATATACAGTTCTTCCTTAAGGAAGCCATTAAGAAATGCCGTTTTGACGTCCATTTGCCAGATCTCATAATCATAAAATGCAGCAATTGCTAACATGATTCGTACAGACTTCAGCATCGCTACGGGTAAGAAAGTCTCATCGTAGTCAACTCCTTGAACTTGTCGATAACCCTTAGCAACAAGCCGAGCCTTATAGACGGCCACATTACCATCTGCGTCAGTCTTCTTCTTAAAGATCCATTTATTTCCAATGGCTCGCTTATCATCAGGCAAGTCCACCAAAGTCCACACTTTGTTCTCATACATGGATCCTATCTCGGACTTCATGGCTTCAAGCCATTTGTTGGAATTCGGGCCCGCCATCGCTTCTTCATAGTTCGAAGGTTCACTGTTGTCTAACAACATGATCTCTAGGACAGGGTTGTCGTACCACTCTGGTGCGGAACGTGTCCTAGTGGACCTTCGACGTTCAATAGTAACTTGATCTGAAGTTTCATGATCATCATCATCAACTTCCTCTCCAGCCGGTGTAGGCTCCATAGAAACAACTTCCTGTGCTGCGCTACTCTCCGGTTCGGGTGGAGGTACAATTACCTCATCAAGTTCTATTTTCCTCCCACTTACTTCTTTCGAGAGAAACTCTTTCTCGAGAAAGGATCCATTCTTGGCAACAAATACTATGCCTTCGGATCTGAGGTAGAAGGTATACCCAATAGTCTCTTTGGGATATCCTATGAAGACACACTTTTCCAATTTGGGTTCGAGCTTCTCAGGTCGAAGTTTCTTCACTTAAGCATCGCATCCCAAACTTTTAGAAACGATAGCTTAAGTTTCTTTCCAAATCATAATTCATACGGTGTCGTCTCAACGGATTTTGATGGTGCCCTATTTAAAGTGAATGCGACAGTCTCTAATGCATATCCCCAAAATGATAGCGGTAAGTCGGTAAGAGACATCATAGATCGTACCATATCTAATAGAGTGCGATTACGACATTCAGACACACCATTTCGCTGAGGTGTGCCAGGCGGCGTGAGTTGTGAAACAATTCCACATTTCCTTAGGTGCGTGCCAAACTCGTGACTTAAATACTCTCCGCCACGATCAGATCGTAGGCACTTTATTTTCCTGTCACGTTGATTCTCTACCTCACTCTGAAATTCCTTGAACCTTTCAAAGGTTTCAGACTTGTGTTTCATTAAGTAGATATACCCATATCTACTCAAGTCATCAGTGAGGGTGAGAACATAACGATAGCCACCACGAGCCTCGACACTCATTGGACCGCATACATCGGTATGTATTATTTCCAACAAGTCAGTTGCTCGCTCCATTGTTCCGGAGAACGGAGTCTTGGTCATCTTGCCCATGAGGCATGGTTCGCACGTGTCAAATGATTCGAAATCAAGAGACTCCAAAAGTCCATCAGTATGGAGCTTCTTCATGCGTTTGACACCAATATGACCAAGGCGGCAGTGCCACATGTAAGTGGGACTATCGTTATCAACCTTACACTTTTTGGTACTCACACTATGGACATGTGTAATATCACGTTTGAGATTCATCAAAAATAAACCATTGACCAGCGGGGCATGACCATACAACATTTCTCTCATATAAATAGAACAACCATTATTCTCAGATTTAAATGAGTAGCCATCTCGCATCAAGCGACATCCAGATACAATGTTCATGCTCAAAGCTGGTACTAAATAACAATTATTAAGGTTTAACACTAATCCCGAAGGTAGATGTAGAGGTAGCGTGCCGCCGGCGATCACATCGACCTTGGAACCATTCCCGACGCGCATCGTCACCTCGTCCTTTGACAGCCTCCGCTTATTCTGCAGCTCCTGCTTGGAGTTACAAATGTGAGCAACTGCACCGGTATCAAATACCTTGGAGCTACTACGAGCGCTGGTTAGGTACACATCAATAACAAGTATATCACATATACCGTTAATGTTGCCGTCCTTCTTATCCACTAAGTACTTGGGGCAGTGCCGCTTCCAGTGACCGGTACCCTTGCAATAAAAACACTCAGTCTCAGGCTTGGGTCCATTCTTGTTCTTCTTCTTCCCGGCAACTTGCTTGCCGGGCGCGGCAACAGCTTTGCCGTCCTTCTTGAAGTTCTTCTTACCCTTGCCTTTCTTGAAACTAGTGGTCTTATTCACCATCAACACTTGATGCTCCTTTTTGATCTTGACCTCTGCTGATTTCAGCATCGAGTACAACTCAGGTATGGACTTCTCCATCCCCTGCATGTTGTAGTTCGTCACAAAGCTCTTGTAGCTAGGTGGAAGCGACTGGAGGATTCTGTCAATGACCCAGTCATCCGGGAGATCAACTCCCAGCTGAGTCAAGCGGTTGTGTAGCCCAGACATCTTGAGGATGTGCTCACTGACAGAACTGTTCTCCTCCATCTTACAGCTGAAGAACTTGTCGGAGACGTCATATCTCTCGACCCGGGCATGAGCTTGGAAAACCAGTTTTAGCTCTTGGAACATCTCATATGCTCCGTGTTGCTCAAAACACTTTTGGAGCCCCGGTTCTAAACTGTATAGCATGCCACACTGAACAAGGGAGTAATCATCGTAGCGAGAATGCCAAGCGTTCGCAACGTCTTGCTCTGCTGGGAGAAGGGGTGGGTCACCTAGTGGTGCATCAAGGACATATAATTTCTTGGAAGCTATGAGGATGATCCTCAAGCCACGGACCCAGTCCGCATAGTTGCTTCCATCATCTTTCAGCTTGGTTTTCTCTAGGAACGTGTTGAAATTGAGGGTGACATTCACGTTGGCCATTGGATCTACAATATAGATTGTAAAGATAATTTTAGACTAAGTTCATGATAATTAAGTTCACATAATCAAATTATTTAATGAACTCCCACTTAGATAGACATCTCTCTAGTCATCCAAGTGACACATGATCCATGTCAACTAGCCCGTGTCCGATCATCACGTGAGACGAACTAGTCATCCATGGTGAACATCTCCATGTTGATCGTATCTTCTATACGACTCATGTTCGACCTTTCAGTCTTCTGTGTTCCGAGGCCATGTCTGTACATGCTAGGCTCGTCAAGTCAACCTAAGTGTTACGCGTGTGTAAATCTGGCTTACACCCGTTGTATGCGAACGTTAGAGCCTATCACACCCGATCATCACGTGGTGCTTCGGAACAACGGTCCTTAGCAACGGTGCACAGTTAGGGTGAACACTTTTCTTGAAATTTTCTTGAGAGATCATCTTATTTACTACCGTCGTTCTAAGCAAATAAGATGTAAACATGATAAACATCACATGCAATCAATATAGTGACATGATATGGCCAATATCATCTTGCTCCTTTGATCTCCATCTTGGGGGCACCATGATCATCACTGTCACCGGCACGACACCATGATCTCCATCATCATGATCTCCATCATTGTGTCTTCATGAAGTTGTCTTGCCAACTATTACTTCTACTACTATGGCTAACGTTTATCAATAAAGTAAAGTAATTACATGGCATTTATGATTGACACGCATGTCATACAATAAAGTAAGACAACTCCTATGGCTCCTGCCGGTTGTCATACTCATCGACATGCAAGTCGTGAATCCTATTACAAGAACATGATCAATCTCATACATCACAATGCATCACATCACATCCTTTGTCCATATCACATCACAAGGCATATGCTGCAAAAACAAGTTAGACATCCTCTAATTTGTAGTTGCAAGTTTTTACGTGGCTGCTATAGGTTACTAGCAAGAACATTTCTTACCTATGCCAAAACCACAACGTGATATGCCAATTGCTATTTACCCTTCATAAGGACCCTTTTTGTCGAATCCAATCCGACTAAGGTGGGAGAGACAGACACCCGCTAGCCACCTTATGCAACAAGTGCATGTCAAGCGGTGGAACCAGTCTCACGTAAGCGTACGTGTAAAGTCGGTCCGGGCCGGTTCATCCCACAATACCGCCGAATCAAGATAAGACTAGTAGTGGTAAGCAAGTTAACAAGATCGACGCCCACAACAACTTGTGTTCTACTCATGCATAGATTCTACGCATAGACCTAGCTCATGATGCCACTGTTGGGAGACGTAGTAGTAAATCAAAAAATTTCCTACGATCACCAAGATCTATCCATGGAGAAACCAGCAACGAGAGGGGAGATATTGCATCTTCATACCTTTGAAGATCGCTAAGCCGAAGCGTTACAAGAACGTGGTTGGTGGAGTCGTACTCGCAGGAATTCAGATCGCGGTGGATTCCGATCTCAGCGCCGAACAACGGCGCCTCTGCGTTCAACACACGTGCAGCCCGATGACGTCTCCTACGTCTTGATCCAGCAAGGATGAAGGATAGGTTGAGGGAGAGCTCCAGTAGCACGACGGCATGGTGACGGTGGAGCTACGTGAACTCCGGCAGGGCTTCGCCAAGCGCTACGGAGAACGAGGAAGAGGAAGGGTAGGGCTGCACCGGGAGAGAGAAGTCGTGTCTCAAATCAGCCCAAACCCTTGTATATATATAGGAGGAGGGAGAGGGAGGGCTTCCTTGGCCCCTCCTCTAAGGAGGAGAGCTTCGGACGAAGGTGGGGAAGAGTCCACCTCCCACAAGGGAGGTGGATCTCCTCCTTTTAAATCCTTTTTCCCTTTATCTCTTGATCCCAGCTGCATGGGCCTTTCTGGAAGGTCTTGGAAAGCCCAAAAAGGGCTGGCACACCTCCTCTAAGTGCCCACAAAGTCCTACGGTCGTCATACCCCTCCCGACACTCCCGGTACACTACCGATGAGCCAAAAAACTTTCCGGTGACCAAAACTGGACTTCCTATATATCAATCTTTACCTCCGGACCATTCCAGAGCTCCTCGTGATGTCCGGGATCTCATCCAGGACTCCGAACAACTTTCGGTAATCACGTATACCATTTCCCTATAACCCTAGCGTCATCGAACCTTAAGTGTGTAGACCCTACGGGGTTCGGGAGACATGTAGACATGACCGAGACACCTCTCCGGTCAATAACCAACAGCAGGATCTGGATACCCATGTTAGCTCCCACATGCTCCACGATGATCTCATCAGATGAACCACGATGTCGGGGATTCAATCAATCCCGTATACAATTCCCTTTGTCTATCGGTATGATACTTGCCCGAGATTCGATCGTCGATATCTCTATACCTTGTTCAATCTCGTTACCGGCAAGTCTCTTTACTCATTCCATAATACATCATCCCATGACTAACTCCTTAGTCACATTGAGCTCATTATGATTGTCTTACTGAGTGGGCCCAGAGATACCTCTCCGTCACACGGAGTGACAAATCCCAGTCTCGATTCGTGCCAACCCAACAAACACTTTCGGAGATACTCGTAGTGCACCTTTATAGCCACCCAGTTACGTTGTGACGTTTGGCACACCCAAAGCATTCCTACGGTATCCGGGAGTTGCACAATTTCATGGTCTAAGGAAATGATACTTGACATTGAAAATCTTTAGCAAACGAACTACACGATCTTGTGCTATACTTAGGATTGGGTCTTGTCAATCACATCATTCTCCTAATGATGTGATCCCGTTATCAACGACATCCAATGTCCATGGTCATGAAACCGTGGCCATCTATTGATCAACAAGCTAGTCAACTAGAGGCTCACTAGGGACATGTTGTGGTCTATGTATTCACATATGTATTACGGTTTCCGGTTTAGCACAATTATAGCATGAACAATAGACAATTATCATGAACTAGGAAATACAATAATAACCATTTTATTATTGCCTCTAGGGCATATTTCCAACACTCCCTCTCCCTCCTCCTATATATACTTGAGGTTTTGGCTGTTTTGAGACAAGATTTGATCTCTCTTCCACGGCACAGCCCTACCTCTCTTCTTCCTCCTCCGCAGTGCTTAGGCAAAGCCCTGTCGGAATACCTTGCTGCTCCACCACCACCACGCCGTCGTGCTGCTATTGGAGCTCTTCTCCAACCTCGCCCTCCTCCTTGCTGGATCAAGGCGTGGGAGACATCACCGGGCTGTACGTGTGTTAAACGCAGAGGCGCCGTTGTTCGGCGCTTAGATCGGAATCCACCGCGATCTGAATCGCTGCGAGTATGACTCCACCAACCGCATTCTTGTAACGCTTCTGCTTAGCAATATTCAAAGGTATGAAGATGCAATCTCTCCCCACTCGTTGTTGGTTTCTCCATAGATAGATCTTGGTGATCGTAGGATTTTTTTTGATTTACTACTACGTCTCCCAACACTCTTGTCTTTTATGTTCTGGCCACTATAATCTCTGTTATACTTATCTTACGAGCTGAAATGAAATTGGGCACCTGTTGGTGCCTTGCTTTGTTCAAAAAATAACCTACGCGTGAAGGGCGCTCAATGGGGCTATCCACCTCATCAGCAATCAAACACATTAACGTACGCGTGAAGGGTGCTCAATGGGGATATCCACATCATCAGCGATTTTACTGTATGAAAGGAAAAACTGTTGGGGGGGGGGGGAGAAACCTCTTCGGATAACGCCTCCCTGGCATCGAGCCCGACGTTCCCTTGACTCATTTTCCTTCACAATCACGCCTCCTACCCCCTCTCCTCTGTCTTTCCTTTACTCCAGTTCCTTCTCACCCCAAACCTCCGCCCTTCTTGTCGCCGCCACCTCCTCTCCTTCCGATTCTCCTGTTTCCTCCTTGCCTCTTCCTACTCCCCTCCTCTGACATACGATCTCTGTCGTCGGGCCTCCTCCTCTCTCCCACGAGCCTTGGGTGGTGTTGCCTGCAAAGGCACGGCGAGCGGCACCGGTGAGCCTCTGGGTGGCGCACGGTAGCACCACCGTGCTGCTCTTCCGTAGCCGGGACGCATCACTGCTGTGCTCCGCCTCTCCATCTGCCATGGCTGCCCAACCACATGAGAGGGTGAGCGTGATCCACCGGAAAATCACACCAGAGGGAACCGCCATAGATTCGGATGAGAGGATATGTAGTCGTATGCCACCTCTAGTTAGAGTTGGGAGCACTGTCGATTCATTAAGCAGTCCTCCTCTGCCTTATTTTATAAGCTGGCCGATATCAACCATGCTAGCCATCGACATCACTGCCTCTCCTATCCCGGACTGTAGCGTCAAGGAACTATGGTGCTTGTTTAGGCCGTCCACGAGGCCAGGACCCAGTATCTGCAGGTTTTCCCTACAATCGTGCCCACCATATATTTGTTGAAATGCTTCCTACAGAGATAGCTGGAACATTTTCTGAACTGACCCATTAGTTGTTCCTTGGTATGTATATGTAGACTTGTATCATCAGATTATTCAATTAATTTTTGTGCTGCACAACTATAGAAGTACTACTTGATCATTGCAGTGTCATGTTCTGTGTATACCAATATATCTAAACATGAGTTTCCAGTGTCTCTACAATTTCCTAGGTGAGCATCCCCAAATCCATCTCCTTCTTTATTCCCTCCGGTTTCAATTTCCAGCAAGCTTGGCCCCCTTCCCTTTCTTCTTGAGATTATTATCTGATCGGTCATTCACCTTATAAGACCGACTCTTCTCTGTTAATATGAACCTACTAGCATCTGTGAAACTACTATGCTTGGTCTGTTCTATGAATGAACACTCTTCTGCTGTGACTGTGTCCCATGTGCCATCCTTTTAATTAGTGTTGTTTCCTTACACTTTCAAAATGCTAAAAAGTACACCAGCTTGATTAATGCGCACCAGTGCTTGACGGCCTTGAGCTCGCCTGTCGGGTCGGAGACACCAGCGGAGCGTAGGAGCCATTCCCGTAGGCCATTCTTGACTGCGTTGCTGCTGGCGCTGACACGCCGCCGCCTACGACCAGGTGCTCGCCCTCTCTCTCCTCTATCGCATCTCTTAACTTAACACTCACCGGATCTGCAATAACATGCCACAGATCACATCTCTATCAATCCATTTGCATCCATTATACCATTCTCACATCTTAGCTTAGGCTCACTTATGGTTAGATAAACTTGTTGGAAATGTGCCCTAGAGGCAATAAATAAAGTGTTTATTATTATATATCCATGTTCATGATAATCGTTTATTGTCCATGCTATAGTTGTATTGATTGGAAACTGAATACATGTGTGGGTATATAGACAACACTGTGTCCCTAGTATGCCTCTAGTAGACTAGCTTGCTGATCAAAGATGGTTAAGGTTTCCTAGCCATGGATGTGGATGCCATTTGATAATGGGATCACATCATTAGGATAATGATGCGATGGACAAGACCCAAACTATGAAAGTAGCATGTGATCGTGTCAGTTTATTGCTATAGTTTTGTGCACGTCAAGTATCTCTTCCTATGACCATGAGATCATGCAACTCACTGACACTAGAGGAATGCTTTGTGTGTATAAAACATCACAACGTAACTGGGTGACTATAAAGATGCTCTATAGGTATCTCTGATGGTGTCTGTTGAGTTGGCATGGATCAAGACTGGGATTTGTTACTCCGTGTGACGAAGAGGCATCTCAGAGCCCACTCGATAATATAACATCACAACAAACCTTGCATGTAAAGTGGCTAATGTGTTAGCCATAGGATCTTGTATTACGAAACGAGTAAAGAGACTTGCTGGTAACAAGATTGAACTAGGTATGTATATACCGACGATCGAATCTTGGGCAAGTAACATACCGATAGACAAAGGGAACATTGTATGGGATTATCTGAATCCTTGACATAGAGGTTCAACCGATAAAGATCTTCATAGAACATGTAGGATCCAATATGGGCATCTAGGTCCCACTATTAGTTAATGATCGTAGAGGTGTCTCGGTCATGTCTACATAGTTCTCGTAGTTGCAGGGTCTGCACACTTAACGTTCGGTGACGAATTGGTACAAATGAGTTCTGTATGTTGGTGACCGAAGGTTGTTCGGAGTCCCAGATGAGATCCCAAACATGACGAGGAACTCCGGAATGGTACGGAGGTGAAGATTCATATATAGGAAGTTCTGTTATGATCACCGGGAAAAGTTCAGGCGTCACCAGTGTACTGAGGGTGCCGGAAGGTTTCCGGGGGTCCACCGGAAGGGGCCACCAGCCCTGCAGGGCCCCATGGGCTGTGAGAGAGGGCGCACTAGCCCCTGGTGGGCTGGCCGCCCCTCCCACAAGGCCCATGCGGCTGAAGGGTGGAAGGGGGAAACCCTAAGGGGTCCGACCACCTTGCCTTGAGGGCCAAGCCACCCCTTGGCCGCCCCCCTCCTCTTGGCTGCCGCCACTAGGGATGGGAACCCTAGGGAACAACCCTTCCCCCCTTCCCCCTATATATATGATAGAGGGAGGAGGGCAGCTGCACCCCAAGCCATGGCACAACCCTTCCTCCCTCCCAGATTGCTTCTCCTCTAGTAGATTGGTTTGGCGCCGCTTAGCGAAGCTCTGTCGGATCAGCTCCACCAGCGTCATCGCCATGCCGTCATGTTGTCAGAGAACCCATGTACCTCTCTGCTCACTTTTGCTGGATCAAGAAGGCAGAGATCATCATGGATCTATATATGTGCTGAACACAGAGGTGCTGTCCGTTCGACACTTGATCGGGAGTTCATGGGACGGCTTGCAATTTGGATTGTGAAGACGTTCGACTACATCAACCGCGTTTCTTAACGCTTCCACTTAGCGATCTACAAGGGTATGTGGATCAGATCTCTCCCCTCATAGATGCTCATCTCCTAGATTGATCTTGGTGAAGCGTAGGAATTTTTTTGTTTCCCGTGCAACGTTCTCCAACAGTGGTATCAGAGCTCGGTCTATGTGTTGATGAGATCACGAGTAGAACACAAAGAAGTTTGTGGGTGTTGATGCTCAGATTGCTTCCTCCCTTGGTCGTTTTTTGATTCAGCGGTATTATGGAATGAAGCGGCCCGGACCAAACTTACTCGTACGCTTATGAGAGACCGGTTCCTTCGACTGACATGTGACTTTGTGGCATAAAGATGGTTGGTGGGTGTCTGTCTCTCCTACTCTAGTTGTATTGGAACACAAGAGACGGAAAGGTCGAATATGTGTCATATAGTAGATATGATCAACATGATGATGTTCACCATTGAAACCACATCAACGCACGTGATGATCGGACTTGAGTTGGTGAATTTGGATCATGTGACACTCAGATGACCGGAGGGATGTCAATTTGAGTGGGAGTTTTTAAGTAATTTGATTAACTAAACTCATTATCTTGAACAATAGTCTTAGTAAACTTTGCATATTTATGTTGTAGATCAATGGCTCGCACAGTAGTTCCCGTGAATTTTAATGCATTCCTAGAGAAAGCCAAGTTGAAAGATGATGGAAGTAACTTTGTGGACTGGGCCCGTAATATGAGGATTATCCTCATGGCTTCCTGAAGGCTTATCGCTACTTCTTGAGCTTGCGTTGGTTTTCCCTTGAAGAGGAAAGGGTGATGCAGCAAAGTAGATAAGTATTTCCCTCAGTTGTTGAGAACCAAGGTATCAATCCAGTAGGAGGTACAAGCAAGGCCCCAATTTATGCACCTACACAAATAACGAAACACTCACACCCAACGCTATGAAGGGGTTGTCAATCCCTTCACGGTTACTTGCAAGAATGAGATGTGATAGAGATAGATATAAAAGATTGGTAGAAGTAAAACTAAATAAAAGTAAATAAAATTGCAGCAAGGTAGTTTTGGTATGTAGATCTTAAAATATAATATGGAAAATAGACCCGGGGGCCATAGGTTTCACTAGAGGCTTCTCTCTTGAAGGAAAATAATAGAGTGGGTGAACAAATTACTATTGAGCAACTGATAGAAATGCATATAGTTATGACGATATCCAAGGCAATGAGTATGCATATAGGCTTCACGTCTGTGTCAAGTAGACCGAAACGATTCAGCATCTACTACTATTACTCCACACATCGACCGTCTCATGCCTGCATGTAGAGTATTAAGTTCATGAAGAACGGAGTAACGCATTAAGTAAGATCACAAGATGTAGATGGATAAACTCAAGCAATATGACGAAAACCCGTATTTTTATCCTTAATGGCAAAAATACAAATACGTGCCTCGCCACCCCTACTTTGTCACTCGGTGAGGACACCGCAAGATTGAACCCAAAACTAAGCATGTCTCCCATTGCAAGAATTACCAATCAAGTTGGCCAAACCAAACCAATAACTCGAAGAGACTTGCAAAGATATGAAATCATGCATATGAGAATTCAAAGAAGATTCAAATAATATTCATAGATAATTTGATCATAAAAACCTACAATTCATCGGATCTCAACAAACACACCGCAAAAGAGTATTACATTGGATAGATCTCCATGAAGATCATGGAGAACATGGTATTGAAGAACATAGAGAGAGAAGTAGCCATCTAGCTACTAGCTATGGACCCGAAGGTCTGAGGTGGACTACTCATGCATCATCCAAAGGGCAATGGTGTTGATGTTGATGCCCTCTGTGATCGAATCCTCCTTCGGTAGTTTACCAGAAAAGGCCCCAAGATGGGATGTCTCAAGAACAGAGGCTTGCGGCGGCAGAAAAGTATTATCGTGGCTCTTTTTTGTATTGGGGGAATATTCCTGAATTTATTGGCAAATAATTAGGGTTGGAGGAGCTATGGGGGGCCCACAAGCCAGGAGGCGCCACCAGGACGCGCCCAGGTGGCCTATGGCCCACCCGTAGATCTTCTGCCTCTTCTCCAAGTCTCCTGGGTTCCTTCTGGTCCAAGAAAAATCATCGTAGAATTTTATTCCGTTTGGACTCCGTTTGATATTCCTTTTCTGCAATACTCAAAAACAAGGAAAAAAACAAAAACTAGCACTGGGCACTAGGTTAATAGGTTAGTCACAAAATAATATAAAATGGCATATTAAGGCATATAAAACATTCAAAACAGATAATATAATAGCATGGAACAATAAAAAATTATAGATATGTTGGAGACGTATCACATATGTCCTTGATGCACCGCTTGGTGATCCACCCGCTCCCGTGTCGTTCGAAGACGTTAAGAACGCCTGGGAGACACGTTCTGGAGATTACTCGATAGTTCAATGTGCAATGTTGTATGGTTTAGAACCGGGACTTCAAATATATTTTGAACATCATGGAGCATATGAGATGTTCCAGGAGTTGGAGTTTATATTTGAGAAGAATGCCCAGATCGAGAGGTATGAGACCTCCGATTAGTTCTATGCTTGCAAGATGAAGGTGAACGGGTCTGTTAGTGAACATATACTCAGAATGTCTAGGTATTCGATCCGTATTGCTGAGTTGGGGATGCCCCTTCTGCTGAAGGCGATCACTGACAGAGTTCTTCAATCATTTCCACCTAGCTACAAGAGCTTCGTGTTGAACATAAACATGCACGGGATGACCAAGTCAGTCGCCGAGATGTTTGCGATGCTGAAAGTCGCTGAGTCTGAAATCCAGAAAGAGCATCAAGTGTTGATGGTCAATAAAACCACCAGTTCCAAGAGAAATGTCAAGGGCAACAAGGGTAACTCCAAGAAGAGTGGCAAAGCAGTTGCCCCTCCCATGAAGAAACCCAAGGCTGGACCCAAGCCAGAAATCGAGTGCTTTCATTGCAAGGGAACTGGTCACTAGAAGCAGAACTGCCCCAAGTATCTGGCCAACGAGAAGGCGGCCAACACCAAACAAGGTATATATGATATACATGTTATTGATGTGTACCTAACCAATTATCGTTGTAGTGCTTGGGTATTTGATACTAGTTCGGTTGCTCACATTTGCAACTCAAAGCAGGAGCTACAGAATAGACAGAGGCTGGCAAAGGACGAAGTGACGATGCGCGTGGGAAATGGTTCCAAGGTTGATGTAATCGCCATCGGCACGCTCGCTCTTCGATTACCATCGGGATTAGTTATGAACCTGGATAATTGTTATTTAGTGCCTACGTTAAGCATGAACATTATATCTGGATCTTGTTTATTGCGAGAAGGTTACTCATTTAAATTAGAGAATAATGGTTGTTCTATTTATATGAGTAATATGTTTTATGGTCATGCACCCAATGTGAGGAGTTTATTCTTATTGAATCTCGATAGTGATGACACACATGTTCATAACATTGATGCCAAAAGATGTAGAGTTGATAATGATAGTACCACTTTCTTGTGGCACTACCGCTTAGGTCATATTGGTGTAAAACGCATGAAGAAGCTCCATGCTGATGGACTTTTGGAGTCATTTGATTTCGAATCACTTGACACATGTGAACCATGCCTCTTGGGCAAGATGACTGAGACCCCATTCTCTGGGACAATGGAACGGGCAAGTGACTTGTTGGAAACCATACATAATGATGTGTGCGGTCCAATGGGCACTGAGGCGCGCGGTGGATATCGTTATTTTGTCACCTTCACTGATGACTTAAGTAGATATGGGTATATTTACTTACTGAAACACAAGTCTGAAATGTTTGAAAAGTTCAAGTAATTTCAGAGTGAAGTTGAGAATCATCGTAACAAGAATACTAAATTCCTACGATCTGATCGAGGAGGAGAATATCTAAGTTATGAGTTCGGTAGTCACTTAGACATTGTGAAATTGTTTCACAATTGACACCACCTGGAACACCACAACGTAATGGTGTGTCCAAACGTCGTAATCGAACCTTATTGGATATGGTGCATTCTATGATGTCTCTTGCCGATTTGCCACTATCGTTTTGGGGTTATGCATTAGAGACAACTGCATTCACTTTAAATAGGGCACCATCGAAATCCATAGAGATGACGCCATATATGGCAAGAAGCCAAAATTGTCGTTTCTTAAAGTTTGGGGATGTGATGCTTATGTCAAAAAGCTTCAGCTTGAAAAGCTTGAACCCAAAGCGGAGAAATGCGTCTTCATAGGATACCCAAAAGAGATAGTTGGGTCTACCTTTTGTCTCAGATTGAAAGGCAAAGTGTTTGTCACTAAAAACGGAATATTTCTTGAGAAAGAGTTTCTCTCGAAAGAATTGAGTGGGAGGAGGATAAAACTTGATGAGGTTGTTGAACCTTTGTTTCAAACGGGGAGTAGCGCAAAGCAGAAAGATGTTTCTGTGGGGCCTACGTCGGTTGAAGAGGAAGTTGATGATGATGATCATGAAGCTTCAGATCAAGTTGTTGTCGAACCCCGTAGGTCGACAAGGACGTGTACTGCTCCTGAGCGATACATCAACCCTGTCTTAGAGGTCATGTTGTTGGACAACGATGAACCTACGAGCTATGGGGAAGCGATGATGGGCCTGGATTCCTAGAAATGGTTGGAGGCCATGAAATCTGAGATAGGATCCATGTATGGAAACAAAGTATGGACTTTGGAATTATTACCTTAAGGGCGAAAAGCCATTCAGAACAAATGGATATTTAAGAGGAAGACAGACGCGGACGGTAATGTTACCGTCTATAAAGCTCGACTTGTGGCAAAGGGTTTTTCACAAGTTCAAGGAGTTAATTACGATGAGATCTTCTAACACGTAGCGATGTTTCAGTCTGTTGGAATCATGTTAGCAATAGCTGCATTTTTCAATTATGAAATTTGGCGGATGAATGCCAAAACAGCATTCCTAACGGTTCCTTAAGGAAGAGTTGTATATGATACAACCGGAAGGTTTTGTCGATCCAGAGAATGATGATAAAGTTTGCAGACTCCAGCGATCCATTTATGGGCTGGTGCAAGCATCTCGGAGTTGGAATCTGCGCTTTGATGAGGTGATCAAAGCATTCGTGTTTATACAAGTTTACGGAGAAGCTTGTATTTACAAGAAAGTGAGTGGGAGCTCTATAGTGTTTCTAATATTATATGTGGATGGCATATTGCTGATTGGAAACAATATAGAAATGCTGGAAAGCATCAAGGAATATTTGAACAAGAGTTTTTCAATGAAGGACCTAGGAGAAGTTGCTTTCATATTCGGCATCAAGATCTATAGAAGTTTTGAAGAAGTTCAAAATGGATCAGTCCAAGAAGGGGTTCTTGCCTGTATTGCAAGGTGTGAAGTTGAGTAAGACTCAATGCCTAGTGACTGCAGAAGATAGAGAAAAGACGAGTGTCATACCCTATGCTTCAACCATAGGCACTATCATGTATAAGTATTGCCGGAAGGTTTCAAAGTGATCCAGGAATGGAGCACTGGACGGCGGTTAAGAATATCCTTAAGTACCTGAAAAGGACTAAGGAAATGTTTCTCGTTTATGGAGGTGATCAAGAGCTCATCGTAAAGGGTTACGTCGATGCAAGCTTTGACACTGATCCGGATGACTCTAAGTCGCAAACCGGATACGTATTTATTCTCAATGGGGGAGCGGTAAGCTGGTGCAGTTCCAAGCGAAGCATGGTAGCCGATTCTACATGCGAAGCGGAGTACATTGCAGCCTCGAAGGCAACAAAAGAAGGTGTCTAGATGAAGGAGTTCATGACAGATCTTGGAGTAGTGCCTAGTGCACTGAATCCAATGGCTCTATTCTGTGACAATATTAGTGCCATAACTCTGGCCAAGGAACCAAGGTTTCACAAGAGGACTAGACACATAAAGTGATGCTTCAATGCCATCTGCGATTACATCAAGGAGGAGGACATAAATATTTGCAAAGTACACACGGATATGAATGTTGCAAACCCGTTGACTAAACCTTCTCCACGGGCTAAACATAATCAACACCAGAACTGTATGGCTGTTAGATTTATTACAATGTAAATCACATAGTGATGTGAGCTAGATTACTGACTCTAGTGCTAGTGGGAGACTGTTGGAAATATGCCCTAGAGGAAATATATAAAGTGTTTATTATTATATTTACTTGTTCATGATAATCTTTTATTGTCCATACTATAATTGTATTGATTGGAAACTGAATACATGTGTGGGTATATAGACAAGACTGTGTCCCTAGTATGCCTCTAGTAGACTAGCTCATTCATCAAAGATGGTTAAGGTTTCCTAGCCATGGACATGGGATTTCATTTGATAACGGGTCACATCATTAGGAGAATGATGTGATGGACAAGACCCAAACTATGAACGTAGCATGTGATCGTGTCAGTTTATTGCTACAATTTTCTACATGTCAAGTATCTGTTCCTATGACCATGAGATCATGCACTCATTGACACCAGAGGAATACTTTGTGTGTATGAAACGTTGCAACATAAATGGGTGACTATAAAGATGCTCTACAGGTATCTCCAATGGTGTCTGTTGAGTTAGCATGGATCAAGACTGGGATTTGTTACTCCGTGTGATGGAGAGGTAACTCAGGGCCCAATCGGTAATACAACATCACAACAAGCCTTGCATGCAAAGTGACTATCCATAGGATCTTGTATTACGAAATGAGTAAAGAGAATTTCCAGTAACGAGATTGAACTAGGTATGTAGATACCGACGAGCGAACCTAACGCAAGTAACATACTGATAGACAAAGGGAACATCGTACATGATTATCTGAATCCTTGAAATAGAGGTTCAACCGATTAGGATCTTTGTAGAACATGTAGGAACCAATATGGGCATCCAGGTCCCGCTATTGGTTATTGACCGTAGAGGTGTCTCGATCATGTGTACATAGTTCTCGAACCCGTAGGGTCTGCACACTTAACGTTTGGTGACGAATTGGTATAGACGAGTTATGTATGTTGGTGACCAAAGATTGTTCGGAGTCCTGGATGAGATCCCAAATGTGAAGAGGAAGTCTGGAATGGTCCTGAGGTGAAGATTCATATACAGGAAGTTCCGTGTTGATCACCGGGAAAAGTTCGGGCGTCAACGATAATGTACCGGGGGTGGCGAAAGGTTTCTAGGGGGTCCACCGGAAGGGCCCACCAGCCCTGAAGGGCCCCATGGGCTATGAGAGAGGGCGCACCAGCCCCCTGGTGGGCTGTCTGTCCCTCCCACAAGGCCCATGTGGCCGAAGGGTGGAAGGGGGAAACCATAAGGGAGCCAGCCACCTTGCCTTGGGGGCCAAGCCACCCCTTGGCGGCCGCCCCCTCCTCTTGGCGGCCGCCCCTAGGGGTGGGAAGCCTAGGGCACAACCCTTCTCCCCTACCCCCTATATATATGAGAGAGGGAGGAGGTCATTTGCACCCCAAGCCACGACGCAACCCTTCCTCCCTCCCAGATCGCTTCTCCTCTAGTAAATTGGTTTGGCACTACTTAGCGAAGCTCTGCCGGATCAGCTCCACCACCATCACCACCACCACCACCACGTCATCGTGCTGCCGAACAACCCATCTACCTCTCTGCTCCCTCTTGCTAGATCAAGAATGCGGAGATCATCATCGAACTGTACGTGTGCTGAACATGGAGGTGCCGTCTGTTCGGCACTTGATTGGGAGTTTGTGGGACGACTTGCAATTTGGATCGCAAAGACGTTCGACTACATTAACCATGTTTCTTAACGCTTCCGCCTAGAGATATACAAGGGTATGTGGATCTGATCCCTCCTCTCGTAGATGCTCATCTCCTAGATTGATCTTGGTGAAGCGTAGGAACTTTTTTGTTTCCCATGCAACGTGCCCCAACAAAACTACTGTTCCAACAACAACTGTGTTATACTGTTGCTGAGGGCTATCCTGTTTGTGATAAGAGAATTTAATGGATGGCCACATTGTGGAAGATATAATAATTCTTGGTATCTACAAGGATATCATGTGCATACTTTTCTTTTCTTCCTTTCAAGATGCATATGTTCCCCAAGATACACACTTACATGCATTTTCTGTGTGAGACGGGCATCCATTTGTTCTCTCTTGCAAGAGTTAGTTGACACTAAACAAAAATCATCTCTCTTCTGAATATGTTTAAAAAATTAGCTCTCATGTGCGAGAGGCTTGGTTTGTACACGTATCATACAAGCTAATACTGCCAATTATGTGTTGTACAAATATCCCTTTTAGGTATTACAACCACTTGCTTGAGAGTATGATGTTCTCCAATTGCTTATATGAACCTTCTGGTGAAGCGATAGAGCTATTGCTTCACGATATTGTTTTGTGTTAACTGATATTTTTCTGGGAGTTTTCCATGATTTCAGTCATTGCTCGTGCTGCTTATGAAGCTACAATTTTTCTGCATAAATATGATAACTTTGTTTTAATAGGAATATCCACATCGATGTAGTTTCTGTCTTAACTGATATTTTTCCTGGGAGTTTTCCATGTTTTCAGTCGTTGCTCGTGTTGCTTATGAAGCTACAGTTTTTCTGCATAAATATGATAACTTGTTTTAATATGAATATCCACATCGATGTAGTTTCTGTGTTAATTGATATTTTTCTTGGGAGTTTTCCATGATTTCAGTCGTTGGTAGTGCTGCGTATGAAGCGACATGTTTCTTGGATAGACATGATACCTTTATTTTAATAGGAATATCCACATCATGTGGTCACTTGCTAAAAATAAAAACATAAGTGATGTAGGAATGATGCTCAACCATACACTAATCTACCACATCACATCGACCATCCCTATACCATCTTTCATCATTATTTTCATTGCTTCAATGTTCACCCTCAAATTATACTTCATAAACACATTCAAATCATGTGCTTAGGATACATTCTTATTTTTGCAATACACCAATGTAGAGGCTTGCTTCTGTTTCACTTGCATGATGACAATAACTTTCATAGGAACTAACATCCTTTTTTCAACACATGATCACGCCGGAACGAACAGGAGCAGCCATAGTACATCATCTGTGGTGAGAACAAAACTGATATATGCTGCTCTAATGCAGTTGCATACCTTTTTTGCGGGAAATGCAGTTGCATACCTAGAATCATAACTAAGCATACTATGTGAATGCAAGAATACACCAGGTGGCCTTTGTGCAGATGCTTTATGGGTACTATTTAGATACTATTATCATTGAGATTAGCTAGCTATCATGCAAGGATGTTAGAAAAGAAAATATATAAGGAATATGACATAACTAAGGAGAAGAGCAAGACAATCATGTTAACCATTGACCATTGAAAGAAAAGAATTTCTAACATTTTCCTTATAACATGTCTCTTTCATAGCAACAATAATAGCTTGTCATGGATCAGTCATTACCAGAGGTACCTCTATTTATAATTTTCTTCCACAATCTACTCAACAATTCATGTCTTGGGTGGAGTACTCTTGAAGGATAGAGCATGCCCTGCTTAATGTATAGAAATAAACATATATGCTTTCAATACGGGGTAGCTATCTAGCTAGGTAGAATCCAATAAGGCGAAGCCAAAAAGTAAAGAAACTAAAATTGTGTGTTCTTTAACTTGCATGGAGTATTATTTAGGAGACACAAAATTACATCAATGTTGTCATAGCAGATAAGTTCATAGGAAAATAAAAAAACCTCAAAATATTGAAAGTGTTAGCATCTTGACTTCCATCAATGCTGCAAGACATATTGAGAATGCATATAACTAAACATTTACCATGTAATTTGAAAAAAATGCAACATCCATATCATATATGTCATCTGTAGCATTTTAGTTTCTGTTCTGCAAAGCATGTGATATATCCATTACTACTATTTTGTCAAATTTTTCTGTGGCAAAGGGGAATAGAATGGAAGTCTATGCAGCCTAATTAGATAACTAGCTTCTACTTTTCTCAATCCTTCATGGTTATGATGATTTGTGCTTTCTTGTAGTTGCTTCATTGGTAGTGAAAGTTGCTTCTGCAAGTCGATTCTTGGAATTCGAGTAAGTGTACAAGTCTAGGCCACAAATTTAAAAATCAGATGCAAGGAGAAATATTGATTTTTCATCTCCAAGCAGTTGTGTCGCGGCCTCATGAGGTCCCTTTCTTTAGCCAAATTGAAGCACTTTATGTTAGCTTGTCTCACTTTTGAATTAACTGTAATGCATCATCGCCTCACCTGATTACTCTCCATGGGAGAGTCGATTGATCCTGATTATATGTACCACTGCCTATGATGGTTCTAATCTCAATTAATAGTGTACATGTATGTTTGATCGATGTGCTACTAATGGGTCATAATATTATAGCATATGCGCATATTAATGTGCATGAGTGAGACTGAGGATAAATCATGGCAGCTGAATATTCAAAAACAAGATAAGTGCGCATAGGCTTGCCTAGGTGGCACTACCAGGTGGTGCCCCAGCCTCTAGTGTCTGCTCATAGTGTACATGGATAGGAGCAGGAAAACAAACATTCTGGCCAGAAGTGCTACAATTAATAGGCGTAGTTAACGAGGTTTCTCTATGGGGTTATAAAACAAACTATGTTGGGGACAAGACTAGTTACGATTGGTTAGTATGGTAAGAGAAACTCTAGCAGACCCTGTATATCACGCAAACCCGCAAAATAACCACCATTATACAATTCTGCACTAAAAATGTGTCCCGAACAGACCATGTAGCAGTCGCCAAACCATAAAAAATTGCGGTGCGCGGTGGAAGTTCGCTCTCAACCTCTAGATTCACGGGCTGGGAGTGCGACCCAATCTCGACCCCTACCGGTAGAGATTTTTGGCAGGATGGACATATCCGCGTGGCAGTTCCCGCTTCCACTTCGGCCCGCCTCCTTTGATATCCCTCTGGCCGCTTCGGACTATCATCTGCATCTAACTGTCACCACCATGGAGGCCTATGAGCCGTCTCCCTTCACCGTCGAGGTCAGCCACACGGGAAACCCTCTGCCAGATCTCGTCGCCGGCCAGGTCGTGTCAGAAGTCGTTCAACCCTCATCTGCACCACCCCGCAAGTGGCAAGGCAGCGACCTCATCTAGGGCGGCGCATGCACAACCCCTGACGGGCAGGCACGCGTGCCCTCCGCCTCCATCGTTAGCCCTGTGATTCCAGGGAGGCCATCACTGACCCGGAAAGGCAAGATCTTGGGCGTCAAGCGCAAGATGGTGGTCGCAAGAGCAACCCCGCCAACGCCTCCTCTGGTTGCACTGGCAAGAGCAATCCTGAAGATGCCCGCGGACGATTATGTTAGTCCGCACCCAATGTGTTCGATGAAATGGGCACTAGGCATGAAACTTATTAAACTTGTTTCTTTCTTCGCCATTTATGTTTATCCATGAATTATTGATCCTAATTTGTGGGGATGTCTTACACAATGCGACTGCCGAGTTTGTGCACTTGTTGGATGACAACATCGTCGACAACGATCAAGCACCGATCGGTGATTATGGTTACAATGAGTTTGATGGTGGCGTGCATGATCACGGTGATGAAGAAGATGGGGTGAAGGAGGTTGCCAATGCGACGTTCGATCAAGATCAAGGTAAAAAAGGTGCAATATCCAAGAACTATGCGTCATTTGAAGATCAAACTTGATCAAGGAACGGGAAGCTGTGTCTCTAGATGCCATGACCGACACATACCAAACCGCCAAGTGGTATTGGCAAAGGATAGAGGATCAATTCTTCTGCATGATGGCGTACTATCCCAATAAAGCATTGCACACCTTTAGGTCTCTACAAGGTCGTGTTGGAAATATGCCCTAGAGGCAATAATAAATTGGTTATTGTCATATTTCCTTGTTCATGATAAACGTCTATTATCCATGCTAGAATTGTATTGATCGGAAACTCAAATACATGTGTGGCTACATAGACAACCCCATGTCCCTAGCGAGACTCTACTAGACTAGCTCGTTGATCAAAGATGTTCAAGGTTTCATGACCATAAACATGAGTTGTCATTTGATAACGGGATCACATCATTAGGAGAATGATGTGATGGACAAGACCAAACCGTAAGCATAGTAGTTGATCGTGTCAGTTTATTGCTACTACTTTATCCGTGTCAAGTATCTTTTCCTATGAACATGAGATCACACAACTCCCTGACACCGGAGGAATGCATTGTGTGTATCAAACGTCACAACGTAACTAGGTGACTATAAAGGTGCTCTACAGGTATCTCCGAGGGTGTCTATTGGGTTGGCGTGGATCGAGACTGGGATTTGTCACTCCGTATGAAAGAGAGGTATCTCTAGGCCCACTCGATAGTACAACATCACAAGAAGCTTGCAAGCAATGTGACTAAGGAGTTAGTCATGGGATCTTGTATTATGGAACGAGTAAAGATACTTGTCAGTAACGATATTGAACTAGGTATGGAGATACCGACGATCGAATCTCGGGCAAGTAACATACCGATGGACAAAGGGAACTACATACGGGATTGTTTGAATCCTTGACATCATGGTTCAAGTGATAAAGATGTTCGTAGAATATGTAGAAACCAATATGGGCATCCAGATCCCACTATTGGTTATTGACTGTAGAGTTGTATTGGTCATGTCTACATAGTTCTCGAACCCGCAGGGTCTGCACACTTAATGTTCGGTGATGATTTGGTATTGTCGAGTTATGTATGTTGGTGACCGAAGGTTGTTAGGAGTCCCGGATGAGATCTCGAACATCACGAGGATCTCCGGAGGTAAAAATTTAGATATGGGAAGTCATATTTTTCCTACCGGAAAAGCTTCGGGTTTTTCCGGTATTGTACCGGGTTCCAGAAACTTCCGGTGGAGTCCGGAAGTCCACCAAGGGTTCCACCATGACCCAAGGGTTTAATAGGCTGAGGGGAGGCGCCTTGGCCTTATTGGGCCAGGCGCACAAGTCCCTCAAGACCCATGTGGCTTGGGATAGGTGGAAAATCCACCTGGTTTTGGAAAGGGAGGGAATTGGACTAGGAGTCCAACTCCTCCCCTTTGGTGCGCCCTAGGGTTTGGAGGGGCTAATCTCCATGCTCCTCCACCTATATATAGAGGGGAGGGGGTTCCCCAAGAGAACACACAAAGCCCTTGGCGTCCCTCTCTCTCCCTTGACCATTTTCTCCTCCATTCCGGTTTTGGTAGCGCTAGGCATAGCCCTGCCAGGATAGCACTACCACCATCATCGCCACGCTGTCGCATTGTCGGAAAACTCATGAACCTATCCGCACTCGCTTGCTATATCAAGAAGGCAGAGACGTCATTGAGTTGTATGTGTGCTGAACTCGGAGGTGTCGTCCGTTTGGCGCTAGATCGGGACGGGTCGTGATTGGATCGCGGGATGGATTGCGATTTGGATCGCAAATACGTTCAACTATGTCAACCTCATTTCTTAATGCTTCTCGCTTGGCGATCTACAAGGGTATGTAGATCCACTTTCCCTCTTGTAGTTGTTGATCTCCATAGATAGATCTTGGATGTTCGTAGATTTTTTTTGTTTCCCATGCAACGTTCCCCAACAGTGGTATCATGAGATAGGTCTAGGCGTAGATAGCATGGACGAGTAGAACACAAAATAGTTTGTGGGCGTTGATGTTCAGATTGCTTAATTCCTTAGTCTTATCTTGATTCGGCGGTATTGTGGGATGAAGCGGCTCGGACCAACCTTACTCCTCCACGTACGAGAGACCGGGTCCATCGACTGACATGCAACTTGTTGTATAAAGATGGATGTCGGGTGTCTGTCTCTCCCACTTTAGTTGAATAGGATTTGACAGAGGCATTCCTTGTAGAAGGTTAAAAGGCAACTTGATTATCACCGTTCTGGCTTTGCATAGGTAAGAATGGTTCCTACTAGTTGCCCATAGCAGCTACGTAAAACTTGCAACAACAAAGTAGAGGACGTCTAACTTGTTTTTGCAGGGCATGTTGTGATGTGATGTGGTCAAGACATGATTTGATATATGTTGATGTATGAGATGATCATGTTTTGTAATAGTTATCACGACTTGCATGTCGATGAGTACGGGAACCGACAGGAGCGATAGGGTTATTGTATGATCTGTGCGTCAATCATTAAGCGCTATGTAATGCTTTACTTTACCGCTAAACGGTAGCAATGGTAGTAGAGGCATGGTTGGCACGATAACCCCGATGGCAACACATTGATGGAGATCATGATGATGTAGATCATGGTGTCATGCTGGTGACGATGGAGATCATGCCGATGCTTTGGAGATGGAGATCAAAAGCACAAGTTCATGGCCATATCATGTCACTTATGATTTGCATGTGATGTTAATCCTTTTATGCATCTTATTTTGCTTAGGACGAAAGGTCGAACATGAGTCATATAGTAGATATAGTAGATATAGTAGATACGATCAACATGGAGATGTTCACCATTGAAACCACCTCATCTCATGTGGTGATTGGACTTGGGTTGGTGGATTTGGATCATGTCACACTTAGACAACCTGAGGGATGTTGATTTGAGTGGGAGTTCTTAAGTAATATGATTAACTAAACTCATTATCATGAACATAGTCAAAATGTCTTTGTAAATTATGTTGTAGATCAATAGCTCGCGCTGTAGCTCCCCTGAATTTGATACATTCCTAGAGAAAAAGTAAGCTGAAAGATGATGGTAGCAACTATGCGGACTGGGTCCGTGATCTATGGATTGTCCTCATTGTTGCACACAAGGCTTATGTCCTTGGTGCACTGCTCGGTGCGCCACCCCCTAGCATCGTCTATGGATGGTGTGAACATCTGATAGGCATGTTTTGATGACTACTTGATAGTTCAGTGCGTCTTGCATTATGGCTTAGAATTGAGGGTCCAAAGACATTTTAAACGTCACGGAGCATATGAGATGTTCCAAGTGCTAAAATTGGGATTTCAGGCTCGTGCCCGTGTTAAGGGATATAAGACCTCCAACTAGATTCTTTGCCTGCAAAATGAAGGAGAATATCTCAATCGGTGAGCATGTGCTCAGAATGTATGGGTGCTACAATCGCTTGAATCGAGTGGGAGTTGATCTTCCAGATAAGATAGTGATTGATATAGTTCTCCAAGTCACTGCCACGGAGCTACTAGAGGTTCGTGATGAACTATAAAATGCCAAGAATGGAGATGATCCCTGAGATATTCGCTCTGTTTGACACCGCGGAGGTAGAAATCAAGGAGCATCAAGTGTTGATGGTTGGTAAAACCACTAGTTTCAAGAAGGGCAAGGGCAAGAAGGGAACCTTCATGAATGGCAAGCCAGATGACGCTCCAGTGAAGAAACCCAAGGTTGAACCCAAACCCGAGACTATGTGTTTCTATAATAAGGGGAACGGTCACCGGTAGTGGAACTACCCCAGATACTTGGCAGTTAAGAAGGCTGGCAACGTCAACAGAAATATATTTGATATACGTGTTATTCATGTGTACCTTACTGGTAATCCTAGTAGCACATGGGTATTGGATACTGGTTCAGTTGCTAATCTTAGTAACTCGAAATAAAAGCTACAGAATAAATGAAGACTAGCTAAGAGCGAGGTGACGATGTGTGTTGGAAGGGTTTCCAAGGTTGATGTGATCACCGTCGCATGCTCCCTCTATCTTCGAGATCAGTGTTGAACCTAAATAAATATTATTTGGGTTTGCTTTGTAAATGAACATGATTAGATCATGTTTATTGCAATACGATTATTCGTTTAAGTCTGAGAATAATGGTTATTCTATTTAGATGAATAATACCTTCAATGGTCATGCACCCAATGTGAATGGCTTATTGAATCTCGTTCCTAGTGATACACATGTTCATAATATGGATGCCAAAAGATGCAAAGTTAATAATGATAGTACCTCATACTTGTGGCACTACCGCTAATGTCATATTGGTGTTAAGCGCATGAAGAAACTCCATGCTGATGGATCTTTGGACTCACTCGATTTCGAATCGGTTGAGACATGCGGACCATGCCTCATGGGCAAGATGACCGAGACCCCATTTTCCGGTTTGATGGAGTGGACAAGTGACTTATTGGAAATGATACATGTTGATATATGCGGTCTAATGAGTGTTGAAGCGTGCAGTGGATATCGTTATTTTCTTACCTTCACTGATGGTTTGAGTAGGTATAGATATACTTACTTAATGAAACACAAGTCTAAAATGTTTGAAAAGTTCAAGCAAATTCAGAGTGAAGTTTAAGATCATCGTGACAAGAAGATAAAATGTCTACAATATGACCGTGGAAGTGAATATCCGAGTTACGAGTTTGGTACGCAAACTAAGACAATGTGGAAATTGTTTCACAACTCACGCCACCTGGAACACCATAGTATGATGGTGTGTCCGAACGTCGTAGTCATGCTCTATTAGATATGGTGCATACCATGATAGTTTTGGGGTTATGCATAAGAGACAAATACATTCACTTTAAATAGGGTACCATCAAAGTCCGTTGAGATGACACCTTATGAATTATGGTTTAGAAAGAAACCTAAGCTATCATTTGTTGATGTTTGGGGTTGCGACGCTTATGTGAAAAAGGATTCAGCCTGATGAGCTCGAACCCAAAGCGGACAAATGCATTTTCATAGAATAGCCTAAGGGAACAGTTGGGTATACCTTCTATCTCAGATCCGAGGGAAAAGTGTTTGTTGTTAAAAACGGGTCCTTTCTCGAGAAAGAGTTTCTCTCGAAAGAATTGAGTGGGAGGAAGGTAGAACTTGATGAGGTTATTGAACCAACACTTCAGTTGGATGGTAGCACGACACAGAAAGATGTTTATGCGTTGCCTACACCAAATTGAAGAGGAAGCTAATGATGATGATCATGAAACTTCGAATCAAGTTACTACGGAACCTTGTGGGTTGACAAGGACTCATACCGCCCCTAGGTGGCACGACAATCCTGTCTTCAAAATCATGTTGTTAGACAACGATGATCCTATGAACTATGAGGAAGCGATGGTGGGGACATATTCCAACAAATGGCTAGGAGCCATGAAAATACGAGATAAGGATCCATGTATGAAACCCAAGTAAGGACTTTGGTGGACTTGCCCGTAGAACAGAAAGTCATTAAGTACAAATGGACCTTAAGAAGAAGACAGACGCTGATGGTGAATGTCACCATTTATAAAGCTCGACTTGTTGCAAAAGTAGTTTCTGACAAGTTCAAGGAGTTGACTATGATGAGACTCTCTCACCCGTAATGATGCTAAAGTCTGTTGGAATTATGTCAACAGTTGCTGCATTTTCCGATTATGAAATCTGGCAAATGGATGCCAAAATATCGTTTCCTTAATGGTTTCCTTGAGGAAAGGTTTTATGTGATACAACCAAAAGGTGTTTGTGAGTCCTAATGATGATATAAGGTTTGCAAGCTCTAACGATCCTTCTATGGACTGGAGCAAGCATCTCGGAGTTGGAATATATGCTTTGATGAGGTCATCATAGCTTTTTGGGTTTATACAAAGTTTGTAAGAAACTTGTATTTACAAGAAAGTGATTGGGAGCACTATAGAATTTCTAATAAGTATATGTGGATGACATATTGTTGATCGACAATGATGTAGAATTTCTAGAAAGCATAAAGGGTTGTTTGAAAGGAGTTTTTCAAAGGAAGACCTGGATAAAGCTACTTGACTATTGGGCATCAAGATCTATAGAGACAGATCAAGACGCCTAATAAGACTTTCAATGAGTACATACCTTGACAAGATTTTGAAAGAGTTCAAAATGGACCAGTCAAGGAAAGAGTTCTTGCCTGATTTGTAAGGTGTGGATTTGAGTGAGACTCAAAGCTCGACCACAGAAGAAGAAAGAGAAAGGACGAAGATCGTCACCTATGCCTTGTCCATAGGCTCTATACATTATGCCATGCCGTGTACCGCACCTAGTGTGTGCCTTGCCATGAGTCTGTCAAGGGGTACAAGAGTGATCCAGGAGTGGATCGCTTGACAACGGTCAAGATTATCCTTGGTAACTGGAGGACTAAGGAAATATTTCTCGATTATGGAGGTGATAAAGAGTTCATCGTAAGGAGTTACGTCAATGCACGCCTTAACACAAATCTGTTTGACTATGAGTAGCAATCCAGATGTTTATAGTGGAGCAAACATTTGGAAAAGCTCCAAGTGGGGCATAGTAGCAACATCTATAGTATGACATAGTGATTTGCGAAGTATAGACGGATCTAAATGTTGCAGAACCATTGACTAAAACCTCTCTCACAAGCAAAACATGATCAAACCCCAGAACTCATTGAGTGTAAATCACATGGTGATGTGAACTAGATTATTGACTCTAGTGCAAGTGGCAGACTGTTGGAAATATGCCCTAGAGGCAATAATAAATTGGTCATTATCATATTTCTTTGTTCATGATAAACGTCTATTATCCATGCTAGAATTGTATTGATTAGAAACTCAAATACATGTGTGGCTACATAGACAACCCCATGTCCCTAGTAAGCGTCTACTAGACTAGCTCGTTGATCAAAGATGGTCAAGGTTTCCTGACCATAGACACGAGTTGTCATTTGATAACAGGATCACATCATTAGGAGAATGATGTGATGGACAAGACCCAGCATAGCAGTTAATCATGTCAGTTTATTGCTGCTGCTTTATCCGTATCAAGTTTTTGTTCCTATGACCATGAGGTCATGCAAATCCCTGACACCGGAGGAATGCCTTGTGTGTATCAAACGTCACAATGTAACTGGGTGACTATAAAGGCACTCTACAGGTATCTCCGAGGGTGTCCATTCGGTTGGCGTGGATCGAGACTGGGATTTGTCACTCCGTATGAGGGAGAGGTATCTCTGGTCCGCTCATTAATACAACATCACAAGAAGCTTGCAAGTAATGTGACTAAGGAGTTAGTCACGGGATCTTGTATTACGGAACATGTAAAGAGACTTGTCGGTAATGAGATTGAACTAGGTATGGAGATACCGACGATTGAATCTCGGGCAAGGAACATACCGATGGACAAAGGGAACTGCATACGGGATTGTCTGAATCCTTGACATCATGGTTCGACTGATAAAGATATTCATAGAATATGTAGGAACCAATATGAGCATCATGGTCCTGCTATGGGTTATTGACCATAGAGTTGTCTCGGTCTTGTCTACATAGTTCTCGAACCCATAGGGTCTGCACACTTAACGTTCGGTGACAATTTGGTATTGTTGAGTTATGTATGTTGGTGACCGAAGGTTATTCGGAGTCCAGGATGAGATCTTGCACGCCACGAGGAGCTCCGGAATGGTCTAGAGGTAAAGATTTATATATGGGAAGTCATATTTTGGCAACCGAAAAAGTTTTGGGGTTCTTCGGTATTGTATCGGGAAGCTTCTAGAAGGTTCTAGAAACTTCTGGGGAGTCTGGAAGTCCACTAAGGGTTCCACTACGTCCCAAGGGTTTGCATGGGCTGAGGGTAGGTGCCGTGGCCTTATTGGGCCAGGCGCACAAGTCCCTCAAGGCCCATGTGGCTTGGGAGAGGTGGACAGTCCACCTGGTTTTGGAAAGGAAGGGAATTGGACTAGGAGTCCAACTCCTCCCCCTTGGCTCCGCCCTAGGGCTTGTAGGGGCTGATCTCCACGCCCCTCCACCTATATATAGAGGGGAGGGGCGCCCCAAGAGCACACACGAAGCCCTTGACGCCCCTCTCTCCCTAGATCGTTTTCTCCTCCGTTCACAATTTCGGTAGCGCTAGGTGTAGCCCTGCCGGGATAGCACCACCACCATCGCCGCCACACCCTCGCACTGTCGGAGAACTCATCTACCTCTCCCCCTTGCTTGTTGTATCAAGAAGGTGGAGACGTCATCGAGTTGTACGTGTTCTGAACGCGAAGGTGTCACCCGTTCGGCGCTAGATCGGGACGGATCGTGATTGGATCACGGGACGGATTGCAATTTGGATCGCGAAGATGTTCTACTACATCAACCACATTTCTTAATGCTTCCCGCTTAGTGATCTAGAAGGGTATGTAGATCCACTCTCCCTCTCGTAGCTGTTGATCTCCATAGATAGATCTTGGGTGTTCGTAGGATTTTTTTGTTTCCCATGCAACGTTCCCCAATAGGTCGTTGGGACGTCATCAAGCCGGTTTGTAGCCGTTGGGATGCTTGCTTGGAGCAAGTCCGCAATGCACCGCCAAGTGGCACCATAGAATCCGACTATGTGAGTTCTTTCTTACATTGTGGTTTAAATGTTTTCCGGCATGTGTCATATGTTGACATTTTTTTGTTTTGTAGGAGAAAATTGCGCAAGAAATGTACAAGGACATGGAAGCTTCATGTGGTAGGTCATTCAAACTAGAGCATTGTTGGAAATTGCTTCAACATAGCCAAAAATTATAGTTAATTAAGAAAATATCCCACCGAAGAGAGGCTCACTCACCAAGATGGATGATGATGACGAAGATGATGATGACCCAACAAACAAGAACAAGCCGGATGGAACGAGAAGTCCAAGGACAAGATTAAGAGGGAATCAGAGGCAACAAGCTTGCGAGGAAATATAGATGCCATGGTGCAAACAAATGATGTGTTGGTGCTCAAGACATTGGAGGCAAAGAAGGAGTTGGCTGAGAAGAAAATGCAAGGGAAGCAAGAAAAGTGGCTCTTACTCAAGAAAGAGGGGTCGCATAAGGACGCCATTGAGTAGAGGAAAGATCTTGTCGAGGAGAACAAGGCTTTGGCCAAGATTCTTGCGGAGGATAACAAGATCATGGTAATGAACCGCAAGGAAATGGATGACATCACCAAAGGATGGCATGATATGGTAAGGAGAGAAATAACGAAGAGAAGGATGATGGCCGCAAGGTGTGATGGCTTTGATGCCCGTGGGGGAATGAGTGGCGGTGGTGGAGAGTGATGACGTTGAAGATTTTGGTCACATAGATGATGATGGCTCTTGCGTGAGGTTCTTTTGTGGTTGTGGAGAGCAAAAACGATGGCCAAGATGGTGGTGAAGATGATCACTGGTGCAGCGACGTGCTATACAAACGGTTTTTTACCCCTTTCCACAATGTACTTTGAAACAGTCGCCTTGCATGTGTGGGCGATAGGGGGTGGGTCCATCCCACACGACACGGAAAACCCGTCGGCGATGGTGTCCAACGAGCGCAAATGATCTACCAAACGTAATCGTGTGCGGTGCAGGAATATATCACACGCTATATTTTGGGCATATGTATGGGATTTGGGGTCAATCACACACGTCTATAACGTGTTAGACACATCTAATTGATCATGGAAAACAAACAATTGATGAGCTCTTAAGCACACGTACAAATGTTGCAAATCGTTTGCGATTTCTTATGTATCACCAATGTTTTAGTTTATATCTCGTGTGCTTTTCCTGTAGATCACAGGCGGAAGCGCTATGAGTTGCGTGTGCTTTTACTGTTGATCACAAGCAGTTCCGCTATGAGTTACATGTGCTTTCCATTTTTTATTGCAGACGATTAGTTGAACCGTGTGCGCTGAAATAACCAGCTTATTGTAAAATTTCGCATTTGAATCACCCCGCAAATAGAAAATTTGCCACAATATGCAGTCGACAAATAGTGTCTAGATGAAGAACATTCATCATAATTCGGCACAATATGCAATTGAACGAATAGTGTCCATGGGAAGAACATTCATCATAATTCGCGACAATATGCAATTGAGCAAATGCTAGCTAAATTCCACATATGTAAGACGGACATATGCAGTACATAATCATAGTCTATGAAATACGAAGACATGATCACATGGAAAACAATGCATCCATGCATATATGTTTAGCTGATAACACTATATGAATGCGTACTTATTAATGGGGGATACGAATCCTGAAATCTTTGACGTCTCTAGAGGGCTTGATATAGTGTTTCACAAAGAAGGTGCTGATAAATTCCCCACACAACAATTCATCCGCAGTGAGCGGTTCAGAGGTCATCAGTCCAAAGATCAGCTGCAAGACTTTTATATCAGTACGTGACATCCGTGTGGAGTAGAAGATAGAAATTAAGAAACAAACTTACTGGTTCTATTTTGTCAGCATCGAAACTACATTCAACATGTCTGCATAGGTTCATCATGTGTGTGCAAACGTAGTATCCACATAGGTTGGTCCCTAGTTGTTGTTGAGAACACTACATTTTTTTGTACAACATTAGTCATGTATTTGCCCTGTTAGGAACAACCTAACCGGTGTAAGTTGTTTCTTTTTTTTCTTTGGAGAGAAATAGAAAGAGGTTTACTTAGAAACTTGGACTATGACTAGCATTTTCTGAAAATAACGGAATTCATTGTCTCACTGGAGAAACGATCACGTGCTGCAGATGTAGTTGGGGGTCAAACCGTCTCCCTCCTAAAGTTATGGTTTTACACAATACACTACGAATGAAGATGAATTTTCACATACTCAATTCTTGAACCAGATATGAACACAACATATTAACATCAAAGAATTCAATACCTATCCATGAAATCTTGAAGATGATTGAGATCCTGAGGCGCAATTAATTTTCTGAGAGAATCTAGGTAGTAAACTGGGTTGCGTTTTGGAACAATGACCACCAAGATCCAGTCATCTCTACAGTTTAAGAAAACCTTGAACTTACGAACTATGTCGAAAACTGAAAGCCGATGAATGTATGTGTGGTTGTATATTTAACTTACCCTTCATGATATGGCGACATGAAGAATTCTCCTATCCGTAACTCGCACAAGATCTTGGTGACAGGCGAGATGGAAGCCTCACATGTTTCTTTCATACTTACTAAAATGCCGTTTGATAAATCAGGATCTATGAAATGCCAATGCGCCCTTATCAATCTCTACGCCGTCAATCCCCTGAGAGGAATACAATACAATTAGCTTTTTTTTCATTTACAACCTTGTATGGACAAGTTGATCAGAGTTTGTGAAGTACTTACAACATCATGCATTTGACAAGAGTGACACCAAGCTTATCAAAGTTGAAGAAGAGATGAAAGTCCTTGAATTCCACACTGATGGTTCCTGCATCGTGAAAGAAATGCCTACGGTCGTAGTGCAATTCCACAATGTTATGATATTCTCCTTTTGACATTATGTCCATGAAATATTTATGTAACTTGCAACAACTGGAATGCACTCATCAAAGTATTCGCTAACAAGAAATGGTTGGCCATGCGTGTACTTGCATGCTTCAGATGGGTCTACTTTCTGACTAGAAAGTTGCTTTTCAAATTCTGCTTCAGACAATTCGTCAGAACCGGGATTACATGGGTCTTCATCGTCCATGCCATGGTTCTGCTCAAAGAGTCTTCGTAGTAGGATGCTATGGTACTCATCCCTCCTCTGTTTCTATCATGTGTAATACCAAATTGCCAATTTTACCAGGAAGCTAAATATAAATGCAACAGTCTTTGTAGTACAGGATGCACATCAACAATGTTTGAATGATATCAAATTAATAGTGACAGCTACGTACATTCTGCTGGCAAACATTCCAATCTGTTAAATACTATTTTCTTGCACCATGTTTTTTCACTAAGTCTGAGAATGTGTTTATTTTAGATTGCCATGTTGTGTTGATGCTAGACATGTCTCTATGCATAATTAGACCTTGATCATGCTGACTG
Organism: Hordeum marinum; assembly: GCA_022496015.1. Lineage (NCBI taxonomy): Eukaryota > Viridiplantae > Streptophyta > Magnoliopsida > Poales > Poaceae > Hordeum > Hordeum marinum. The sequence goes on from CM039678.1 coordinate 387,802,282, forward strand.
AAATGAAGTGCTTCATGTGTACTACCTTGGTGTAAATTTTCATGCAATGATAACTCATGTAGCACATAGTTTTCTTGTTGTCAACATGCCTTCAGGTTAAAACTATGACAATGTCTTAATCACACCCAGAATCAAATAGCACACAGGAAGTGTCTGAATCACACCTAATATAACAAATGATTTCTAACAACGAGAGTTAGGCTTACCTTCTTTGCACGTCCCAGAAACTTCCTCTCACTGTACCTAGATTCAAAAGCTTGTAACTTCATGGATTGAAATTGATGTTGACCATGCACACACATGTCTTCAGTTACCCCTATCCATTCCTTGGAAGTGATTGTCCTAGGGATCTACAAGAGAAAGAAATGGCGTAACTGGGCCTGCCGCTTTAAAATCCCTAATTCCAAAACAAAACCCTAAGCCTAGTTGAGCGAAGAGAAGAGAGACGAATACCTGGCTAGTGAGAGATTCGTCATCATCGAAGTTACCACTTGAGGTCTCACTCGAGGAGACCATGGCATGTTCACGATGGTCGGATGCTAGAGGGAGAGAGGTGGGTGGTGGCGCGCACGGGGGTGGGGGTTGCAGGGGAAATGTGGCCCGTTGGGAGGGGGCAGATATTTCGGCGGTGGGCAAATTTTTTCGCTCGTTGTAGGAAATCTTGGCACACAAAGATTCATCAAACATGGTATTTTTGATTTTATCGTGTGCGATGATACAAAACATATAAAATTTCTCCCCTCCCCATGTTTTCCCTCGTTATAGTGCACATCCACATCATTGCATAATGTAACATTAACTCCTAACTTGGGTATACAAATTAGCGGAGACACATAGCTCACAGATACTAAACCGAGCAAATTCATTAAATAATCAATCTACTTGAACTGGACATAGCTCTTACAAAAGACCGGCTCTCTGAACAAAGGCTATTAGTAATACGCATAATTTTAACAAAGACGCAAACGAGCAGCCGCCCATCTGACTCGCCGATGTTTGATGACATATCGATGACTTGTCCGGCAACAATCCATCAGTGCTGGACTCTGCGTCCCCGAGGGTGACTTCGACCGCGGTGATGTGCTCATCGTCGGTGTTGTCCTCATCATCGGCGTCACCCTCATCTTCGTAGTATTCGTAGTAGTGGCGCTGCCATAGCTTGCGTTGGTACTCCATCGTCGATTCCTCGATGGATAGGCACTTCTTGACCTCCTCCCGAGCCACGCGCAACTCCTCCCAGCACTCCGTGCTCTTGGACGGCTCTCACATCTCCAGCTCTCGCTCGGAGATCTCGTGCGTAAGGGGCTCCATGGCCTCTGCCGCTGCATCATCGGCATGCATCTCGATATCCACAGCAGCCGCCTCTTTGGACATGTGGTGCATGCTGGATTACGGTGAAGCTTGGAGTATCTTGGCGTTGGCGTTCTCGATGATATATGAATGGATGGTCTCGACCCGGGCCAGGGCGGCCTCCGTGGCACAACACGTTGCTCGAGCGCTCTTGGCGTTTGCAGTCGCCATCGTAGCAACTGTAGTTGTCATCTCCACGGCTATAGACGCCCTTTCGGCCGTTGTAGAAGCCCTGTCGCCCGCCGCAAAGGCCCTTTCGGCGGATGCAACCATGCTTAAGGCGGATGCGACTGTGCTCTCGGCCGAGGTGGTCGCGTTCTTGGCAGAGGTGGGAGCGCTCGAGGCTGAGGGGTCGGTCGTTCGCACCCTTACGAAGCATTCCCATGTCGTATATCTTTGAAGAGAGGGTTTGTTGGGGAATGGGGATCGAGGGTGAACGGAATATGATGTAGACGAAGCCGACGAAGCTTCCCTCGTAAGACATAAATAGATCCATTAATTTTCATCGCAAACGGTATGTATGGAACCGTGTGTACACAGTTCACTTTTTGTATTGAATTATAAAACTATTTTGGGGTACAGAGGTAACGGTTATTGTTTTATTTGTAATAGAAAGATCCCTACCATCAAAATCCACTAACGGCATCCTAAAATTAGAAAAATTCGGGGTTCAATTGGCATTTTTATACATTAAGTTAGTCTGTACAAATTTTATGTCCATAATTCAAAATTGTAACACACGAACATGCAAGATGAAGCAAAAACTGCTAGAAAAATCACATTTATGTACTACTTGCTTCCCTATATATGCCACTTGCAATAAATTTTATGGAGTTTCAAACATCTTGGGTAACAGTTTGGACACACATGCATGCATTGGGAATCTAGGTTTTAAAATTCAAAAAATGAAAAAAATGCTCTGAAGTACATGATAATAATCTGCATATTTTCACGACATGGGGCCAAGATGTCGTGGTCAAAGTAACGGCTTGTTCAAGATAAGCTTTGACACATGCCTCTCACAAAACGGAGGATCACACGTATGGTCGTGGTTCCGAGAGGGAACACAAGCCTTGTTTGATGACGAACCGCTAGTCGTTGTCTCATTTGGCCTAGTGTTTCTTAATTTGTTACAATGCACGAATACATCTGGCATCCTGAAATTTGGACATTTTCGGGGTTCAACGAGTATTTTTATAAATGAAGTTAGTTTCTAGATATCTAGTGGCCATAATTCAAAACTAAAACACATAGACATGTGCAAGATGAAGCAAAAACTGCAGGGAAAAATGATATTTATATATGTACTAGTGCTTCCGTCTATATGCCACGTGCAATAAATTTGAAGGAGTTCCAAACATCCAGAGTAATTGTTAAGACAAAAGCATTGAGAATAATCTATGTTTTTAAATTCAAAAAATATATGCTATGAAGTACATGGAAATAATTATGATTTCCCGCCATGGGGCTAAGATTTTGTGGTCAAAGTAATAGCTTGTTCGAGATAAGCTTTGACCCATGCCTCTCACAAACCGGAGCATCACACGCAGACTCCTATAGTTCCAAGAGAGAACGTGGGGGCATTGTGTGATGACGAACCGGCTCGTTGCCTCATTCGGCCTAGTTTTTTGTCATCATTACAATGTACGAACACGACCGTCATCCTAAAGTTCGAAAAATTTCGGTGTTCAATTGCCATTTTTATACATGAAGTTAGTTTCCAGAAATTTAATGGCCATAGTTCAAAACTGAAACACATGAACAAGCAAGAGGAAGCAAAAACCGCTGAAAAATCATATTTATGTATTACTTGCTTCCGTATAGATGCCACATACAATAAATTTGAAGGAGTTCCAAACATCTTGAGTGACGGTTTTGACACAAAAGCATTGGGAATCTAGGTTTTTTAAAGTCAAAAATTGAAAAATGTGCCGAAGTACATGAAATTATGCATGATTTCCTGACATGGGGCCAAGATGTCGTGATCAAAGTAACGGCTTGTTCGAGATAAGCTTTGATACATGTCAAGCTGGCAATGCATAATTAACTGTTACCCGCGTCCCATGGGTAATTTCTCTATTTGGGAATCGGTGCCAGCTTGAATCCCCATCGGGAAGTTGGAGGATGAAATACCTTACCGAGCATACAAGATGGGGATGAGGATGGGATAGCATTACCCACCTTACTATGAATTGAAGTACTTACATGTGGGCCCTGAAATTAGTAGACCCCACATAATTTGTGGCCTCGGTCACCCAAATTTACACACATCCCACCCCTTTGGCCCAAAATTTCCCAAGAAATTCCAAACCTAGCCAGAACATATTGTTTATTTCCTTGAAATAATATTGTTCTTACTGAATACACGAAGGTTGTTCTTAAATGCATGTGCGAGTTTCCCCACGGTGATAAAGAACCCGGTGGGGACGTGCATGTGAAACTTTTTATCCCCGCACACGGATACATAGACGGGGACATGGATGGGAGGGCGGTGATTGGGACGAAGATGGGACTCCAATACCCGCCTAAGAAATCCCCAGCTTTAGACACAAGCCTCTCACAAACCGGAGCATCACACGAAGGCGCGTGGTTCCGAGAGGGAACGTGGGGCCATGTGTGATGACGAACCGCCAATCGCTGTCTCATTCGAGCTAGTTTTTTTAGCGATACAATGCACGAATACGACTGGCATCCTATTTTTTTTAAAAAAATTGGCGTTCTATTGGCATTTTTATACATTAAGTTAGTTTATAGGAACTTAAAGGCCATAGTTCAAAACTGAAACACATGAACAAGCTAGATGATGCAAAAACCACTGGAAAATCATATTTATGTACTACTTGCTTACATATATATGCCACGTGCAATAAATCTGAAGGAGTTCCAAATATCTTGTGTGATAGTTTGGACACAAAAGCATTGAGAATCTAGGTTCTAAATTCAAAAAAATGAAAAAATGTTCTGAATTCTGAAGTACATGAAAATATGCATGATTTCCCGCCATGGGACCAAGATGTCGTGGTTACTCCCCTCAGACTTGATTCTGTAACACAAATGGCACGCATGCATTACATTTGGATAGAAAATTTAAATATTTGGCAAAACAAACGGGTCCCACATGATTGACTCTCTGTTTCGCGTTTCGAGTTTTGGAAGCCAATTTTCGCGGGATATTAATCACACGCGGTCATGCATTGGGAACCGTCGGTGATGTTAATTCACACACAGTCGTTGACTAGGAAATCGTGTGCAATCACTGCCAGCGTCGATCAAGAATGAAGCCCCCTATAAATGCTACCTCTCGAGACGTCATCCCGCTTGCATTCCCTCATCTCTCTATCCCACGCCTCGCACAAAACTCTGCCATGTTGTGGCCGGTCTGTGCACAAGCAGAGGAGGAGGCGCCACCCCACGAGGACATGGCGAAATGCAGCAATGAGGAGGACCCCTTCGCGCCCCCAGACGAGGTTGCGCTAGACCCTCCCACTGTAGATTGGTTTTGGGGCCAGTACAATCTGGCTTTGTGGAAGGCGCTACCACCGGCTGAGAGAGCCAAGCAGGTGGCATTCAAGAAGGAGTGGGCTAAGGAGCGTGCCGGGATCCTCGAGGCCTGGAATGCCCTTAGTGCCGCAAGGGAAAAGGAGGATCTGGAGCTTTGGTGGCGGGCGATTCGATGAGCGATGGAGGTGTACGAGGATGGCCGTTACCACGGAATGAAAGCCAGAGGCGCTAGGCGCCTCACTGCCGCGTGGGCATGGGTCGATAAGCTCGAGTGTGCCACCGCCAAAGAGATCCAATGGCACCCAATGAACTGTCCTACATGGTTGTGCGCCTCCATTAGCAAGAGGCTGATCGGCACGTCGAGTGCTGTGAGGCGAAGGAGGCAGAGAACTCCATCCGCGTTGGGCAGCCACCACACACCAAGGAGCCATTGGCAAGAGACTGCTATTTTACTGCTCCCTGCTGAAGGAGGGGTTATTATTAGTTTAGTTTTTATCCATTGTACGTATTAGTTAAGTACTATCATCACGTATATTTGATGATATATAGTGTATATGTATCATGTCTTCAATGAGCTATTCAACAATTAATATATATCATTAGTTTCACATTTCTATCTGTTTTCATACTGATTTTTTGATTCTAACTGTTAGATTTACACATATTGAAACATAACAATAGAACATAAATCATTCACACATCGAAACATATCAATATTGTGATTGTTGTCCAGACATTGGGATCGGCATCTAAACAATTCAACAACATAAAACGCGTCCATGACTACACCCTAACCTACGAAAGCTCTTGGATGTGCCTGAACTTGGTTAGGTGTTCGTCCATGCGGTTTACACGCTCGTGATACAGCTGGAGCGCGATCTCGGGCTCCAAGTTGGCTATTTCATCGGAGTTTACCATCTCGAGGATGCGATAGACATTTTCTTCTATTACTCCCCGCTGGACTCCAAGGCCAAGGAGGCGCTCAAGCCTACCGACGAGCCTGTTGGCATCGAGGGCTGCAGACAAGGCGAACAACGTGACCCATGCGAACGGCGCGACCGATGTCCGGTGCAAGGACGGTTCGACCGGGCTCTGGTGCAAGTATGACGCAGACGGCCGCTGGCCATTCCTGGCGAGAAATAGGGCTACTCACGTGCCTTGGACATAGCTGCAACATCATGTCAAGTGGGATAGCAGGCAAGCGGGGATGGAACCGCTCTTGTCTTGACGTGCGTCGTGCCTCTCACTCTACGACCCTCCATTGGTCTTGCTATGCAGCACGCCTTGCCCTCTCGGCATGGACGCACATGTTTTGCTCTATGGAGCACCACCGATGATCGTCTTGTGCGGCGCAATGCAGTCTCTCAGCAGTGAGGTGACTATGTTGCTCGGTGGCGCAGTCGCGCCTGCGCCAAGGGTCTACTCAACCCTTGCAATGACATGTAGCACAGCATGGTCCAGCGCGTCGCCGGACACACCATCGGCCTCGATAGGACATTGCGCCTACACCAGATTGTTTTTGTTGTCGAGGAGGTTGATGGCAGCGGTGGCGCTTGGTCTGGTTGGCATGCTTCGTAGATGGGCTAGGCTGCACTAGGTGTGCATCCGCGTGTGACGCGCGCAGGCTCTTAGGCTCATTCGCTTCTGGCTAGAAATAAATGGGGAAGCTTGTGTGGGAACACACGCGGGTCCGTGCGGGAATGTGGCCAAAAGAAAAGTATGTGCAGTGCCAAAGCGTGCACTGAACCCTCGGGCGAAAACGCGGTTACAAAACGTGAGAGAGGAAGAAGAGATGATGCGCAGTCAGACTGGTCAAAATAATAAAACATTTGTGATGTTAATACGGGCAAACGACACTTCTGTACGTACTGTCGGTAATGACTTCATTAATTGCTGAGAATTGTTTGGCAGCAACCGTGTGCCCACAACACACACAACTTGTACTGATGAATCATTTCGGTTATTATTGGTCTTCCCACACAATTGTGATGAATGAACTGATTATTGCGTATCACACACACCTTCTTAAGCTAACCCGTTTGTGTTCTGGATCAGCGCAAACAATTTATCCGAGTGAACTGTGTGTCGTACTTCGCACACGTACGTAGTTTTGCTAACTGTTTCTGTTATCGTTATCTTACATAATCCCAAACAGTTCATATGAATAAACTATCTGTCGTGGATCGCACATGCAACTATTTTCTGAATTGTATTTGATGGATCCACCATCGCACACATTTCGTGCCATTGGCGACGAAGCTTGAACAATACCGTTTACGATTGGTGGATCGCACACAGTTTCCTCGAAGGGTCTCTGATTGATGTGTGGTCTTTGGACCATCTAGCAGTAGTGGATGGTTGATTTTGCATGACGTTCTTTATCATTTCCATCAAAAAATCTGGTTTAATTTCTGCACAAACTGTGTTTGATCGTTCAAATTTGATGCAAATCAATGTCAAATTGTGAAGTTTGAACTTTTACAGTTTGCAGGTTGGCGAGGACCTCTGCATATATATTTTTTACAGTTCCGCAATGTGGGTTCTATTCTGCCGAGGCCCTCGCTAGCCTGCAAGAATCGTTTTTCGTGAAATGTAAACGCGTGATACAGGTCCGCGATATACGGGGTCTGCTAGAGTTTCTCTAACCTAATAATGGGTAAAGACACAACTTGGGTCCAGCTTATTTTAGACAAATGAATCTCCGCAAATCTAGAGGCACTTTAGGTTCAGAGGTGCTATCGTACAACCAATATGCCAATGGACATGTTGATTCATTCATGTGCTGTGACAAATGAACCAATTCATCAAAAAAGTCGAATGAACCGATTAGTATGCACATTGTTACATGATCAAGTGGCATGCTTTGTGGTAGTTAGATTTCTCTAATGATAGCCTTTATGTGATTTATCCACACGAAACCTAGGTAGACCCCCCTTAGAACTGGGTTTAAAATTTGAACTGGTTGTTTTATCAGGGTTTTAACACCATTTGGTTTTGTTTGGGTGAAACTATATGCTTGCAACAAATATTCCAATGTTTTCTGTTGGCGTTGTACTAATTTAATGTACGCATGTAGGAACTAGACTAGATACATGTGTATAGAAAATTAATCCTAAGTTCAGATTAAAAATAAGTGAATTGCTTATATGTGTGTATCTTAATGATGCATGATGCACATGCCTATTCTTGAATTTTAAAATTGGAAAAAAAACCTATGTCCAATTTTTCTATTGGAGTTGTAGCAATTTAGAGTTTCTTATAGTCAAATGCATATAGTAGCAGGACTTTGTACATCTCTCCCGGCCAATTGCTATGTTGGTATATCCCCTGCCTCCCAGCTTTATCACGTCGTACCCATAGTTTACATGCTATATGATATATATCCATTGTTGTTTGGTTTGATTCTATCAGTTCTAGGTAGCTATTTTTTACGTTGTACGATCAAATACCTAAGCTGTGTGTGTTAATTTTGTGAAGGTTTCATTTACATATAATTTTCTGCCCTTGCTTCCTTTGTCTCAGCAACTGAACCCAAAATGCAAAAGAATATTTTTCTCTGGTTAGGTTGATTATTTGCATCTGTTTGGTTGTGGGAAGTTGAGATATAGATTGGTGTTTTCATTTGTTCATTCGTATAGTGGGACCTAGATGTTCATATTGATTCCTACATATTTCACGAACATCTTTATCGATTAAACCATGATGTCAAAGATTGAGTTAATCCCGTATGCAATTCCCTTTGTCCGACAATATGTTCCTTGACCGAGATTCGACCATAGGTATCTCCATACATAGTTCAATCTTGTTACTGGCAAGTCTCTTTAATCGTTCCGTAATACAAAATTCCATGACTAATGTCACTAGCCACATCGCTTGCAAGCTGTTTACGATGTTGTCTTATCGAGAGGGCCTAGAGATATGTCTCTGCCACACAAAGTGACAAATCCTAGTCTTGGTCCATGCCGACCCAACATACACCTTCAGAGATAACTGAAAATCACCTTTATGATCACCTAATTACGAAGTGACGTTCAATAGCTCACAAGGTACTCCTCCAATGTTAGGGAGTTGAATGATCTCATGGTCTAAAGAATAGATACTTGACATGAAGAAAAGCTAGAACAATAAACTTTAATTACGCGATCATATGCTAAGCTTACGGTTGGATCTTGTATAACATCCCCTATTGATGTGATATCGTTATCAAATGACAACTCATGTCTATGTCTAGTAAACATTAACCATTTTTGATCAACGAGCTAGTCTAGTAGAGGCTCACTAGGGACACAATGTTGTTTATGTTTCTGCACACGTATTTAAGTTTATGGTCAATACAATTCTAGCATGAATAATAAACACTTACCATGAACAAGGAAATATGATAATAACCATTTATTATTGCCACTAGGGCATATTTCCAACAGTTTGAACCCATCGTGCTATTAAGCCTGCCTCGATTGAAACAAATTTGTTGATGATATCCCTTGAAAAACGGGGCACGATCTCTGCTTCAATGGGACATGCCAATGATGAAACTACCTCGAAACGCGATTCAATTCGCTATAACTGGCCCAAATTTCCTTTTAGGTGGTGGTGGTTCAGTAAAAGCTGTCATATATAAAATGACCGTTCACACTCCTGCGATGACCCTTCGAGTTTAAGTGATCCTGAGGACATCATATCTGAACACTACCTGCTATGGAGGAACTTGCCTGCCAACCCAAAGATGTCAAGAGCCGGATTGTCCGTGGCGTATGGTTGTGCTCGACCATTGGTCACCAGTTAATGGTCTACTGAGAGTGTCCTAGACTAGGAGGTACTGACCCGAGGTGTTTGGTTCGCATGGGCCAAACTAGGTCCCACTGGCCTGAGGTGGACTACCGAAGCATCAAGACTTACTCATGGACAAGTTGGGAACCATCGAAGACTTGAAAGACAATCGAAGGACAACCATATATTCAGCACATTAACAATTGACCTGATATATAACCTAGATACCCTGGGCATCTATATAAGCCGAGGCTTTAGTTCATAGATATACCATTTCTAACCTTAGGGTTTAGAGCATACACAACCAATCTCGAGGTCGATCATCATCCTGTACTCGATACCCCATCATCAATACAATCCAAGCAAGGCGTAGGGTTTTACCTCTTCGAGAGGGCCCAAACCTGGGTAAATGTTGCCTCCCTTGTTTCTTGTTACCATTGATCAAAGATCCACAACTCGGGATACCCTACCTGAGATCATCCGGTTTTAGTAACGACACTAGGGACTCGTTCGGGTCAAAGGCGAACTGACGCGAACGATTTTCACTCATACTGGATAGCTTGTTCCTTTCACCCCAACACTAGCTTCACCCATGCCACCAAGTCTTGCCAACCATTACAATGACGATCCTTTCAGTGATTGGAGCGGCTGGCCTACGAGTGCGACAGCGAGGATGCAGGAGGGTTGTGGCCATGTAATAGGGCGACCTCCGATGGGCACCACATTGCGGCCTTGCGGGAGGCGACAAACGATAGAGGTTGCTCCGGTGATTGGAGCAGCAAGGAGGATGTGGGATGGTTGCGGCCATGCGATAGGGTGACTTCCCGGTGGCACAACCCTGTAACCATGGGATAGAGCAACATCCTGACGGCCACCACCTTGTGGCCGTGCGGGAGGACAAAGGTTGTTCTGGCAATTATAGCAGCAACAAGGATGCAGGGAGAGGGGCGCTTCGGCGGGCGGCTATGTAGTCATTGGATATGAAGGCTACTGAGTCGCGTCACTCGAGGGAAGTAGTGGCTGGTGATGGGGGCGAGGGTTGGGTGCTCGCTGTCGCTGAGGGGAGCCGACTAAAAGGACATGGATGTCACCTTGGGGGGGGGGGGGGTAAATAGGCACTTTAAAATAATTATGGTTGAGTCTTGAACAAATGAGGAATAAAACTAACATTTCATTAGTCAAGCACAAAACGTAAAACAACTAGGCTCACCTATGTGCACCAACAACTTATGCTAAGCAAGATAAACAACTAAGTGATAACAAGATATATAACATGAAACAATATGGCTATCACAAAGTAAAGTGCATAAGTAAAGGGCTCGGGTAAGAGATAATTGAGGCATGATGAGATGATGATCGAAGTTCACACCCTTGCAGATGCTAATCTCCATTTGGAGCGGTATGGAGGCACAATGCTCCCCAAGCAGCCACTAGGGCCACCATAATCTCCTCACGCCCTCCCACAATGCAAGATGTCATGATTCCACTGATGGTGCCCTTGAAGGCAGTGACCAAACCTTTACAAACAAGGTTGGGGAAATCTCAACAACTTAATTGGAGGCTCCCAGCAACACTACGAAGCTTCACCACAATGGATTGTGGCTCCGAGGTGACCTCAATTGCTCGGGGCAATCTCCACAACCTAATTGGAGACCCTGACGCTTGCCCGGAACTTTACACCAGAATGATTGAGCTCCGAGACACCACCAACTGTCAAGGGCTCTAAGGCACCCAAGAGTCACAATCTCTAGTGTTCCCAAACACCCAATAGTAATAAGCTTCTCAAACTTCACTCCACGTATCATCGTGGAAAACTCAAACCAATGCAAGTCATGCAATGTCAAGAACACATGAAGTGGACAAGTCCCTCACACTCAAATCCCACCACAACAACAAAAGATATGGAGGAATATGAGAGGGACAACAAGGACCTCACAATGAACGCGAAGATCTAGATCCAAGGGGTTACCCTCACATAGAGGAGAAAGTGATTGGTGGAAACGTAGATCTAGATCTCCTCTCTCTTTTCCTTCAAGAACTAGCAAGAATCATTGGAGGGATTGAGAGATAGAAACCTCAATGAGCTCCAAGGATGGGGACCATTGGGGAAGAATGCCCCCTTAAATAGGCTCCAACGAATCCAACTATTATGCCCACAAGTCATCCTCAAGCGTACTACCGCTCGGGGAGCGGTACTACCGCTTAGCACAAACAAAACAGCCCAACAAGAAAGAAAACGTTTCGCTGAGAGGTATGATCTGTATCCAATGTATCTATAATTTTTGATTGTTTCATGCTATTATATTATCATGCTAGGATACTTTTTGAGTAATAATTTACCAATTTATATTATTTTAGCACTAACCTATTGATCCAGTGCCCAGTGCCAGTTGTTGTCTTCTACATGTTTTTACTTTCAAGGTTTACAGTACCGAACGAAGTCCAATCCTTGAAACTTTTTCATGATTTTTTCTAGACTAAAAGAAGACCTAGAAGCTTTGGGAGAAGACCGGAGGCCGCACGAGGGAGCCACAAGCCAACTGGGCGCGCTCAGGGGTGGTCGCGCCCTGATGGTTCGTGCCTCCCTGGCGGCCCTCCTGACCCCATTCTTTGGCCTATAAATTCTCATATATTACAAAAAAACCAGGGGACATCACGAAATACGTTTTTCACCGCTGCAAGTCTTTGTTCTGCCATGATCCCATCTGGAGCTTCGTTCCGGCACCCTGCCGGAGGGGGAATCGATCACGGAGGGCATCTTCATCAACCTTTCCGCCCTCATGATGATGTGTGAGTAGTTCACCACAGACCTACAGGTCCGTAGTTAGTACCTAGATGGCTATCTCTCTCTCTCTCTTGATCTTCAATACTATGATCATTGCATCTCCACTTTGAACCATCCAATGTAATTCTTTTGTGCGGTGTGTTTGTTGGGATCCGATGAATTGTGGTTTTATGTTCAGACTATTCATGAAAAGTATTTGAGTCTTCTGTGAAATTATTATGATTCTTAATTGCATGATCATTATAGCTTCATAATTATCTCTGATTTATTGATTTGCTTTGGCCAAGTAGATCGATCTTTCTTCAGTGAGAGAGGTGCATTATAGTGGGTTCAATCTGACGAGTTTTTATATCCCAGTGACAAAAGGGGACAAGATCTCCTTTTTTTGTTCCCACTAAGGATAAACGATGGGGTCTATTCATATTAAATGAGTTCACTTTGTCTACATCATGTCATTTTTCTCCATGCATTACTCTGTTTGTCATGAACTTTATACATAGAGAGGCAAGCATAAAAGTGCTCTTGAAGTGGAGTAATAGTAATAGGTGCAGGCAGGAGTCGGCCTATTTGTTTTGGACATGATGCCTATATACACATGATCATTGCCGTGAATATCACATAACTACGTGCTTTTCTGTCAATTGTCCAACAATAATTTGTTTACCCACCATATGCTTATTTTCATGAAAGATGCCGCTGGGGAAAACTATGCCCCCCGGGTCTATTCCCTTATATATTTATAAACTTTTCAATACCTTGCTGGTCTTATTTACTTTTTATTTTATTTTTCAATTTAAAACTATCTACTATTATCTACACACTTCACTTGCTTACATATTTATGAAGTTGTTTGCTCTTTTGTGTGCAGCCACTGAAGATGGTTGTGGATTGATATTCCTATTGGTTCGATAAACCTTGGTTTCATAACTAATGGAAATACTTATCTATATTTTTCTGCAATTACCCATTCCTCTTCACTGAAAACCCAACGCAGATGACACGCAATAGGTAGGATTTCTGGCATCATTGGTGGGGAATATCATCACCACCTATCAAGTAACTTCACACAAATTATCATTCATTTATTCTTCTTTTTATTTGCTATTATATTTAGTTTTTCTCATAAAAATCAAAAATACAAAAATAATTACCTTTGTTAGTTTGCTTGCAATAATCATGTCATCACACAAAAATAGAAAGTAAAGACTTATAGATCCACATAAAGTTTTCTACTTGGGTCATCTTCGATCCATTTGTGCTTGTGCTGAAATCAAACTAGGTTAGTTGAGGGAAAATCATTATATGAGCATGCTTATTTAGTGCGTCACCGGTTGCTCAAAAGGGGAGACTTTTATGCCATCAAATAAAATGTTTGATGTGCTATTCTTGGAATCTGTGTGAAATTTATGATTCTACTTGTTGCTCTGAGAAACCTAAGAAACACCTCCCCTACCTATGTGATTTTAATGATACTGAAATCTTATCTTCTTATGCCAAGGGTGTTTATAGTTACTATGTTGTCGAACAAACTGAAGAATTTTTTGCTTATGAGGTTGCTTCTTTGATTGAAAAGTGTGATGCTACTCTCTACAAATATGAAAAATTTCCGTACTTCAATATTTCTATGAAAACTATGCTTCTAATGCTTATGTCAAAGAATTTATTGAGAGAATGTCTGTTGCACTCGAAGATAATTGTGATTCCATTGATTCGATTGAAATATCCCTTCTTAATGAACATGATGCTTGGTATTATTATGGCCACGATGCCAATATTAATGATGCTTATGGAGATGAACTTTCTATAGTTCCTTATGTTGAAAATGAAATTATTGGTATTGAATCCAAAAAGCATGACTGCAATTATGTTACTACAAATTCTATTAATGGCAATTGTGCTAGCAATATGCAAAGCTACAAGCTTGGGGATGATAATTTTGTTATGTCCAGTACTTATTGCAACGATCATGGTTGGGGTGATGATGTTTCTTTTGATCCTGAAAACTTATTTAAGCCTCATGATGAATATTTTATGAATAATAATGTTTGCAATAATATTTAAAGTGAGTTTGGAGAAGTCATGACTTTAGTTAACGTTGATCCCACTATCTTGGAAGATTGTAAAACTTTTGTGCATGTGGATCATGGAGATAATATTTTATGAGTGATATATTGTTGAATTTTAACATGATCCTACATGTAATTATTATGAGAGAGGAAAATATGGTTATAGAAATTTTCATGTTACTCACTTACCTCTCTTTATGTTAAAATTATTAATGCTTCATTCTTCCTACATGCATCTACTATATACTTATTTTCTTGATAATTTGTTTACTTATGAAATGCCTATGCATAGGAAGTATGTTAGACTTAAATGTGTTTTTCACATGCTACATGATGCTCTCTTTGTGTTTGTATTATTATCTTTCATGTGAGCATCAATATTTTTTTGACCAGGAAACATTGGGGAAAAGCCCCATTGTAAGTCTTTTTTATTTATTAAAAAAGAGGAAGAAAACAAAACAATAATGTAGTCTACAAATGTGCAATAGGGGGTTGTACAAAGTGTTAGTGTCTGTTAGTTTACATCATGTGGAAGCAATATACTATCTAACCATGATCTCGTGCCTTCTTTGATTGAGGGTCTGATATGTCCCCAATGTATCAATAATTTATGAAGTATTCATGCCATATTTGGCTACGTTTACAATACATTTATATTGTTTTGATGCACTTTATATGATTTATTTAGAACTAACTTGGACTGACGTTGTTTTCAGTAGAATTACCGTGTTGTTGTTTTTGTGTAAAAAATGAAAGTCCTCGGAATCGCCCGAAACTTTTTTGTGATTTCTTCTTCTAGAGGAAATATGCAATATTGGAGCGAAGAACCACCGGAGGGGAGCCACCATTGGGCCACAAGCCATCAAGGCACGGCCTTGGAGGGTCGTGGCCTAATGTGTGGTGGGGCCCACGTGGCTCCGTTGCACATGATTCCAACGCTAAAAAATCCTATAAATCCTAAAAAACCATAAATAAAGAGAGATCCTCTGCCCCGTCGCCGCAACTCTTTGTACAGACAAAAAAACAATCTGGAGAGAAAACAGTAGCGAAAACAGGATAGAAACAGAGAGAGAGAGAGAGAGAGAGAGATCCAATCTCGAAGGGGCTCTCGCCCCTCCGGGAGCCATGGAGGCCAAGGACCGGGGGAGAACCTCCACCCATCTTGGGAGAGGCCATGGAGGAGTAGGCCTAAGGGGGAGACTTTCTCTCCCTCTCTTCCAGTGGCACCGGAGTGCGGCCGAGGGAACCATCGCTGCGGTGATCGTCTTCATCAACATCATCGTCTCCATCACCCTCCCTCATCTATCTATGGCGGTCCACTCTCCCGCACCTCGATGTAATCCCCTACTTGAACATGGGGTTTCATGCCACATATTATTAATCTATGATGTGTTGCCATCCTATGATGTTTCAGTAGATCTATGTTGTCCTTTGGGTTGATTGATGATCTTGATTGGTTTGAGTGTATGTTTTATTTTGGTGCAGTTATAAGGTGCCTTGCATGAGGTGCACACGTGAAGGATAAATGCTGGAGGTTGTTGCAATATGTTCGTGATTCGCTTATAGTGGGTGCCTAGAGTGACAGAAGCTTACACCCGAGGAAGGGGGTTGTTTATGTATGGGAGTAAAGGGGACTTGACATTTAATGTTATGGTTAGGTTTACCTTAATGATTTCTACTAGTTGCAGATGCTTGCTAGAGATATAATCATAAGTTCATATGATCCAAGTACGGAAAGTATGTTAGCTCATGCCTCTCCCTCATATAAAATTGCAAGAATGATTACCGATCTTGTTATCAATTGCCTACGATGATTCCGCACACCATACCATCATTATTCCACACTCACTATTTGTAATATATTGTGATATATTCTAGGGTTTTTTACATTTGTGCCCCTTGTTCCTTAGTTGTACTCATTCATCCCCACGCTCTTAACATTTACTCACTTTCCCCACTCCTTAGTCTGAAATCCTTCAAAATGGTCACATGGGGGATGCCATCGGGTTAGTGGTTTGACCGTTAACTACTGGTGAGTGGGGTCATGCTGGACTGTGTCGGTCGTTGGACCCGCCCCATTTCTAGCCACAAGGACGCCAAATGGACGCGCGCGCACTTTCTCCTCCTCCGCTTCGGGGACGTGTGGCGGCCTTCCAACTACCCCGCTGTCCCAAAGTAAATGTGCATGCACGATGAGCCCCAATCGTTAGCCACACATGTTCGGGTCACCGTTATTCTTTAAGAGGAAACCCGTAGACTGACCAGTCCACAGCAGTTTCCAGCCTTCCAAAGCAAAAGCCTGACCCCCTCCACCCCCGACAGCATCTATGAAAACGCTAGCCCATCGGCAACATCCCTCTCACCATGGGCATCTTCTCAGGGGACGGCTTGAGCTCCGACAAAAAGAAAGGCAAGGCCCCCATCGTACCTTGGTGCGTGCAGCCCCCATCGTCCCCTCCCCATCCGCCTCAGCAGTGGATTAGCGTCCCAGTGCACCAGGCGAGGTGGCACTGGGAGCACCGCATCCCTCTCGCCTACCCGACGTGGTCATGCCGCATGACTATCACTTGGATCCGGAGAGGATCCCAGTACTGGCGGTGCCACGGTCGACGTGGGCTCATGTGTAGGAGGTGAGGCATCGGCGGCAGCAGCTCACACCTGAGCAGCGTCTTAACCCAGCTTACGCTAAAGACTCTCCCGATTGGGAGGACTGGTTTGCGTTTTAGCACGAGGGGCAGCCCTAGTGTGGCGTTTGCAACGTGCGGGCTAGCATCCCCCTGCCCCTCGTTGTGCGCGATGAGGACTAGGAGGCGGAGGCCGACTACTAGGAGGCGTTGGCAACCGCCCTCGTGAAAGCAAGGAGGAAAAGCGGCGCAAGGAGGAGGAGGAGGCGACAGCTTACCAGGCGCGGATAGCGGAGGCCATTGCGCTCTCCGTTGCTAGCGACTGCGTCATGCCACCGCTGGCCTCGCTCTCCCTCGCCGAGATCAAGCAAGCGCCGACTGCCCTTACGTCCCACGAGTACATCTAGGATGGGATGGTGCGCGAGTGGGCGAGCGCACAACCGGTTTGGATGTTGGCGACGCTGGAGCAGGAGCAGATCTACCTAGAGTTCTGGCGACAACAACATGTACTGGCAGAGCGTCGCGAGGGCAAGCGGCTCAAGGAGTTGGAGAAGGATGCCATGGCAGAGGAGGAGGAGCATCGTGCCGAAGCGCAGGCAGCGGCGGTACAATTAAAGTTAACACAGACTTGTGAACTCACGCCGGCCTTTTCGCCCGCAGTAATGTATAATTAAAGTTAACACAGGTTGATGTGATTTGATATGATGTTTTGACTCTGATGTGATGTTTGAATTTGAATTTGGACTGACCTTTGAATTATAAGCAACATTTGAAATACATTGCTCTGTGATGTTGCAATGATCATGTTAGCCTAGGTTGCAATGATCTAACAACAAATAAAACAAAAATACAAACAAATGAGCATGTTAGCCTATATTGGCGACCATCAAAAGTTAGGGTAAACAGACCATTTCCAATATAAATAATTATAAAAACAGTTTAAAATTTCAATAATAAAAAAATAAGTTCAGATCCTTCTTATTCGCACTAAAATGATTCTATGGTGATTTTTTTGATTTTTTAAATCTTTCATAAGCCCAAACCCATTATCACTCTCTTCTTGGAATCTATACAATCTCGTACGTGATAGCTCATTTGTGTGAGGGAGTTTTCATGGAAATGTCCATAAACCAAGATTATTATTTTTGTCATAACCATGTCATATACAATGGCATTGTGCGCAAGTCTTCCTTTTTTTGATTTTTTTGAATTTGTTCTGCTCATTTGAACTTGGAGATGGTAGCTTACCTCAAAAAAAGATTTTCCATAAAAATCTCTCTAGACCAAGTTTATATTATTTTTTTGGTAACTATGTCTTATGAAACGGCGAATCGCAAAGGTTTTCTATTTTTTGATTTTTTTCAATTAGTTAAGATCAATTGAAAGTTGGTCAAACCTAAGATAACCCCACTGACCGGCTCAAAACCCCGCAACATCTCTCCAAACCCTAGCATCGAACTGCAGTCGTGCGATCATACCCTAGCGCCAAGTAATAGCCCTCAGATCTGGTCCTCTAGAAGGAATTCACAGGGCGGGCCGCATGCAGGTTGCGCGCCGTTGGATCACATGGACGGCTCCGCACCATTGGATCGTTGGGTGATCCGCGAGAGGTTGGTTCCGCTCGCTCACTCGTCTATCCCAAAATGCAAACAAGACCCTGTTAGGCCTTCACAAGGCATTGACCTATCGAAGGCCCACAAGGATAAAAGATGCCTTTTGTTTATTTTTTTATTGATTTTATTGCACCATCACCCTTTTATTTATTGATTTGATTGTACCGTTTGTTTCTCTTTTTTAATTGATTGCACCAAATTAGTTTCATCATGCAAAAAATAGTTTCTTTTCCTTCTTCTTTTTCAACATCAACATGATTCATATTACATTGAAAACATCATTACACAACCGGACATCTATATTTAGGAAGGATAAAATTCATACAAAAGCATGCAAGATGTAAAACCTACGTACTACATCAACCTATCTAATCTTCGTCAGATATGTCGATGATCTCCATGCCCTCCAGTGGATAAATGGCCGCCTATTGCAGCTCCGCCCCCTCCGGCTGCTCCGTTGCTGCCTCCTCTGCCTCTATCTCCACCTCCAGCTCGTCGAACAGGGCGTCGACATGTGCCTGCCTCTCCCGGAGGAGCCGGCGGTTGGCCTCCACCTTGGCCTCATCCCGGATGGAATCCAGAATGGCCTGGTCCTCCGCCATCTCCTCCGTCTGGTCAACGTCGACCTCCGCCACTGCCTCCGGGTCGTCCTCCTCCATGGCTGACGGCTGATGCTCCTCCTCCTCCTCCGTCTCCGGTGAATCTGGAGGAAGACCCGTAGCGATGCGGGTGGCGCGGCGAGCCTGCATTTCCTCCTCGATTTGCAGACACCGCTCCGGAGTGAGTTGCATGTATGTGGTGATGAGGTGTCGGACCATCCTGATGGCGACGAAAGTGCAATAGAAGGCGGAAGCACTTGGGCGGTGGCGGGATGGAGGGACGAGGAGGATGTGCAAGGGCTAGGGGCGGCAGCCAGCTTTAATAGCCGGCTAATGGCCTCGACCACCGATTCGAAGCGGCGCCACGCGGCGTTCACACCGCGCCAACGGTCGAGGTGCCCATCGGACCGTCTGGTTTCCCGTCAGCCCGACATGGCACGCGCCTGTGAAAAGACACCTGCAAAATGGGATGGGGGAGTGGCCTGCTTCGACCCAATAGTCCACCGAAACCAATGGCCCCACTCGTCAGTAGTTAACGGTAAAACCATTGACCCGATGGCATCCCCCCGTGTGACCATTTCCGAGGGTTTCAGATAAGAGAGTGGGGAAAAGTGAGCAACTGTTAAGAGCGTGGGGATGAATTATTACAACTAAGGAACGAGGGGCACATGAATAGAAATCCATATATTCTAACTCTATTTAGTGCAACAACTATTTTCATATTTAGTTCCCCAATATCATGCAGAGCTATCCTCTTTATACCCACAATGCAGTTTTATTTCTCGTTACTAGATAGAAGCAAATGTTTGGTGTATGTAGAGTCGTATCGGTGGCAGATGGGACTTGAGAGAATATTGATCTTACCTTTAGCTACTTGTGGGTTCTACACTCCATACTTATGACTTCCATCGTTGGAAAGTGCTATGATGATTCCTTGCACTTGGGGATTATCAGGGTCTAGCCCTCAACATGATTGTTTTGAAATGGTTGACGAAGTCTGTCTTGCACTGACTGATAGAACATTCAATACCTTCAAATATTTTGTCATTCCTTTGACACCATATACTCCAACATCCAGTGATCAATACCTCCATGAAATGCTCGATGTTGTATCTGTGATTGGCCTCAATGATCATATTGTGCATGTTTTCATCATTATTCCATTCAATTCCAATGCTCCACCACCAGAAACTTGGAATGTAAGGACAACTAAATAGTAGGTGAGTTCTATCCTCCATTGGGTGATCTTCACATAATGAGCATTGGGTGTTGTCTAGATGCATATTTTTCCTAGTTAGCAGGTCACAAGTGTTGATCTTGTCGTTTAGCATGAGCTAGCAGAAGAACTTATGTCTTGGTATGCAGCATGATTTCCATATCCAGGTTATTGATGGTAGTGTGCTATCTGTGGTGCTCATTGGTGACTTATAAACTTTCTTGGTTGTGTATCTATTCTCTCCCCATATGAATTTCCTTGAATCATTGACTTGAATATGTTTGATACTTTCTAGGGTGTTGCCGAGTTGTATAAATTGTTGGTGTGCAATGTTGGATAGTGACAGTTGGAATAAAGAGGAGTATTTTTTATATTTTTTGCCTTGTACACTGAGACGTTGTCATTGTGGGCATATGAGTGCAGGTGGGGGAAATTCTCCATCAGGGGTTGTCCACACCAATTATCTTTCCATAATAGTACAATGTTACCTATATTGGCCTCGCATGTAGTGAGTTTGCCGTAGATGTCATAGAGTTTCATGCAATCTCTCCACCATAAAGATCATTTGTTATTACATGCTTGTGGGGATAGATCATTGGAGTAATGGTCCCACCAGATGAGCTTAACCCAGGGAATATCTACTTGTGAGTAGAATGTATGGATTTGCTTCATGAATAGCGCAATATTCTAAGTTTGTAGGTTGAGCACTCCCAGTCCTCCTTGATCCTTTGACCTGCACACCATTTGTCAGTTTGCCAAACAATTGCCTTACTTGTTAATACCATTGCCATGCCATATGAAATGTCTACTATATTTGTTTACATGTTCAAGTACAGTGACAAGAACTCTGAAGGTGCACATGGAAAATATGGGCATGGCAGCAATAATAGAATTAACATATGTGAGTCTTCCTGCATAGTTCATGAAAGATGCAATTCTAGATAATTTTTTGTCTATCCTGCTGATAATGGGCATAAGTTCCTCAACTGATGGTTTGGTGGTGCCAAGTGGAAGTCCAAGATATGTAAATGGTAGGCTCTCAATTCTGCATCCAAAGTTCTCTACAAGCTGACTTGTTAATGTGGCATTAGTCTTAATGGGGATGGTGGAAGATTTGTTGTAGTTTAGAAAAAGTTTGGTGAATTGGCTGAAAAGTAACGGAAGTGTCTTGAGATGCATAATTTGTTGCAAGTCAGCAGGCATGATCATCAGTGTGTCATCAACATATTGTATGATGGGATATTGTTATGCATAGTCACAACCCACTGCTAGTGTGAGTTCTCCATTCATCCATGCACCATTTACTATTGTCCGTAGTAAGTCAGCAACAATTACATATAATAATGGGGAGAAAGGACCACCTTGTCTAACACCACATTTACAATTTTTATTTTTTTCTAGAAACTCCATTTAACAGAACTAGTGTGGTAGCAATAGTAAGTATGTCCTTAACCCATTTGATCCATGTTGGTCCACATACTTTTGCTTGCAACATGGAGAGGATGGCAATGTGCTTAACCTTATCAAAATATTTTGCAAAGTCCAGTTTGAGAATGATGATTGGTTTCTTGGATTGATGGCATATATGTAAGTATTCAAAAGCATATCCTAGGCAGTCTTGTATATTTTTACCCTGGATGAATCCATATTGGTTAGGGTGTATGATAGGGATAATTTCCTTTTGTAGTTTGTATGCCATCATCTTGGTGATGAATTTGAGTGGTAAGCTCACAAGTGATATGGGTCTGTAGTCATCCATAGTTTTCAAGGATGGTTTCTTTGGAATCAGAGTGATATAGGCATTGTTGATGCTTTGTATATTGATATTACCTTCAAAGAAATCACATATCATGCTATAAAAGTCTTGTTTAATAATACTCCAGCATTTTTTGAGGAATAGTCCATTAAATCCATCAGGTCCAGGAGTTGTGAGAGCTCGGAAAGTTTTGGCAACATCTTCAATTTCATCCATTGAGAATTGATTATCCGGATGAGAAAAGTTGTGTGGTTGTATAATTTCTGCAAGATTGAAATACATGGTGGGGTTGATAGTTGTGCCCAATCTATCTTTATAGGATTGCCATGTAATATCGGCCTTTTCATCATGTGCCATATAGGTGTTGCCATCAACTGTAGTAATAGAGGTGATATAGTTTCTTTTGTACCTTTGTGTTGCCATAGCATGAATTTTTTTGGAGTTTTCATCCCCATTGATAATCTTTCTCATTTGTACCCGCTCTTCCAATATATTATTTTTTTCCTCCAGCAGTTTTAGGATGTGTTTCTTGAGGATTTTCCTGAAGTTCCCCTCCGGGATAGTTAGCAGTTTCTGATCTTCAATACC
This sequence comes from Hordeum marinum, assembly GCA_022496015.1. Classification (NCBI taxonomy): domain Eukaryota; kingdom Viridiplantae; phylum Streptophyta; class Magnoliopsida; order Poales; family Poaceae; genus Hordeum; species Hordeum marinum. The sequence continues at coordinate 387,825,150 of CM039678.1, forward strand.
ATCCATCATAGTGTATAAATAATTGCATGTAATAATGAGGCAATTTAAATTGGACAGTTGTCTACTCCATTGCTTCAGTCCATGTCTCAATGATTTGAATCTATAGTTTATATCTGTAGCAAAGTTTACCAACTACTGACTGTTATTACAGAGTTTGATCACAGTATCATAGAAACTCTCAAAATCCACCAAATAATTATCAAATCTTAATATAGATGCTTTGGGGATGTCATTGCCAATCTGAATCATAATTGGGGTGTGATCAGATGTGATTCGGGACATAGGAGTTGCCATAGTGTTAGGGTGAGTGATAGTCCAGTTTGGTGAGGTGAAAATCCAGTCCATCTTTTCCAATAGAAGATTGTCTGGATATTGGTCCATGTATAGCTTCTTGATTTAAGTGGTATTTAAACTAAATCCAGTGATTGGATAGTACTATTGAAAAATACCATGTTGTAATGTCTCCTCCAGGTCTGGTTCTGTCTTCTAGGCTTCTAATAAGGTTGAAATCCCCCCATGATAATCCAATATTCCATACTGCGTGTGTCAGTGTTATTGAACAAATTGAGAAAATCATGTTTGTCTTCATTGTGATAGGGTCCATAAACATTAGTAATCTAGAAGGTGTTGCCAAAGAGATTGCATGTCATTTTTGTGGTAATCTGATGCTTGGATTCATCTACCAGAGTTCCATTGAATAGTTCCCATTCCATATAGTGATAAGCCCCCCCCCCCCCCGAGTTACCAATAGATGGAGAGTGGTAGAAATTACCGAATCTTCTTTGGCTGAAATTTCTTAGGTAAGAGTGATCAAAGTTTTCCCTCTTGGTTTCTTGCGGACATATAATCCCACGGTTACTCTCTTCAATCTTATTTCTCAAATCATCCCATTTGTTTTGGGAGTTGATGCCCCTCACATTCCAATTAAGTATAATCCACTGTCTATTCATATCTCAATAATACAAATGTAGTGTTTCTTACAGGTCAATCTAGTTGTCCAATATAGTATCAGTTGTATCATTGTATTACAATCATACTTGCAGATGTGGTAATGCAGCTTGTGTGTCATGTACGTGTAGATCATATTGCTAGTTTCTATGAGGGTAATGCTTATGAGCTTTGAGTAGCAGTAATAGATCAATATGGCTTTAAAATATAAACATCTCATCCATGGTTCAAACACAAACTGCTTAAAAGGAATATAATAGGTTCCAGTATAGTAGAGTAGATATTGATACATGCACCAGTCTATTACATAATAATTACCATATAGTCTAACAAGGATAACACAAAATCCTATCTTGGAAGTCTAGTAGAGTATCCAGTACTTCATCTCCATGTTGTGGGCTTCAATCATCATGAGTAGAAGTGTGCAGTGCCTCAGTAGTGACCTCAATAGGAGGAATCTAACATTGTTTGATTGCAATGGCCTCGATGGTGTTGATGGGTAGAGCTGGTGGAGGAGGGGCAGCAGGTTCATTGATCACATAGTTAAATTCTAATGATAGATCTTTCTTGGTCAGCTTGTGGTTTTTCCTGTCTTTTGCCTTCTCTATTGCAGCTTGGCTAATAAAACCTGCACTCAACCCAGCAAGTCTGCAGCTACACCTGAGATCAACATCAACTATTGGAGCAGCGGTTTTCTTGTTTTTGTCTTTAGTTGCAGTGATCTGCTGCAACGGGGGAGCTTCAAGGGGTTCAGAATCTGCTAATGGGCAAGGTCCATCTGTTCTGCAGTGTTAAAGTGTGGAGCAGATGCTAGAATAGAATGTTGTTTGAAGTGGTGCTTGTGATTGGTGAAACGGGCTGGTCATCAGGGATTTCAGAGATGATGCAAGAGTTGTGGGCAGCAGGTGGTTCACAATAAGTGACAATGGTGAGCATGCATTTTCTAACTAGACAAAATTCATCACCAACCGTCAAAATTTGGCATCTAGCAGCACAAACTGATTGGCCTTCAAGGAGTTGGAGAATATCAATTGCACAAGCAATCATTTTTTGCATCATGGCTTGCAGTGTGACAAAATTATCCACGGCTTTAGCAGTTGCTTGTATATTTGTTGCAGGTGCTCCATGGGGGTTATTGGGGCTCTGAGGGGGTTGTGAACCATTGGATCCCCCATCTCATTGTTGTCAGGCTATTCTTGTTGGTGTGCCTCCATGTGGGATTCAGCATCATTCCATCTTCCACCAAACGGGGCTCTGATACGTCCATTTTGCATCATGTTTTCCTACTATTATTTATAATGTTTTTATGCATAATAATTCGTAATTCTAATGCCTTTTCTCTCCTAGTTTGCAAGGTTTACACCAAGAGGAATAATGCCGGCAACTGGAATTCAGTACCTGAAAAAAGCATGTCACAGATACCTATTATGCACATCCCCAATGAAGCTGACATTTTAAGGAGTTTTTTAGATAATAAATAAGAAATTCTAGAGCTGAAAACTACCGGAGGGGGCCACAAGGTGGGCACCCTCCACCAGGGCGCGCCAGGCCCCCTACCCGTGCCCTGGTGGAGTGTGCTCACCCTGGCCCACCTCTGAAGCCCATCGTCTTGTATAAATTCCCAAAAAACCTACAAAAAATAAGAGGAGGACTTTCGGGACGAAGCACTGCCGCCTTGAGGCATAACTTGGCCAGCAGCACTTTTGCCCTCCCACGGAGCGATTCCGACGGGGGAACTTCCCTCTCGGAGGGGGAAATCGAAGCCATCGTCATCACAAACAACCCTCTCATCTTGGGGAGGTCATTCTGCATCAACATATTCAACAACACAATCACCTCTCAAACCCTAGTTCATCTCTTGTGTTCAACCTTTGTACCGGAACCACGGATTGGTACTTGTGGGTGACTAGTAGTGTTGATTACCTTGTGTAGTTGATTGCTATATGGTTTCTTTTGTGGAAGATTATATGTTAAGATCCATTATGCTATTAAATACACCTCTTATCTTGAGCATGCATATTATTTGTGAGTAGTTACCTTTGTTCTTGAGGCCAAGGGACAAATCATGTTGCAAGAAATCATGTGAATTTGATATGTGTTCGATATTTTGATGATATGTATGTTGTGATTCCCATAGTGGTGTCATGTGAACGTTGACTACATGACACTTCACCATCCTTGGGTGTAAGGGAATGCATTGTGGGTTGCTAGAGTGACAGAAGCTTAAACCCTACTTTATGCGCTACTTCGTAAGGGGCTGATTTGGGTCCACATGTTTAATGATATGGTTAGACTTTCTCTTAATACTTTTTCTCGTAGTTACGGATGCTTGAGAGGGGGTTAATCATAAGTAGGTCGTTAGTTGAAGTAAGAACAACACCTTATCACCGGTCCACCCACATATCAAATTATCAAAGTAGCAAACACAAATCAAACCAACATGATGAAAGTGACTAGATGAAATTCTCGTGTACCCTCAAGAACACTTTGCTTATCGTAAGAGATAGTTTTGGCCTGTCCTTTTCCACAAAAGGATTGTGCTAACTTGCTGCACCTTACCTATTGTTACCATTACTTGCTCGTTACAGATTACCTTGCTATCAAACTTCTTACTTACAATTTTAGTGCCTGTAGAAATTACATTGCTGAAAATTGCTTATCATTTCCTTCTGCTCCTCGTTGGGTTTGACACTATTACTTATAGAAAGGACTATGATTGACCCCCTACACTTGTGGGTCATCAAGACTCTTTTCTGGCGCCGTTGTCGGGGATTTAAGCGCTCTTGGTAAGTGCAAATTGGTAAAGAAAAACTTATACTACGTGTTGAAATTTACTGTCACTTGTTACTATGGAAAGCAATCCTTTGAGGTGTTTGTTCGGGGTATCTTCACCTCGACCAGAACCACAATTAGTTGCCCCTAGACCTACATCACCTACTGAAAATATTGGTTATGAAATTCCTTCGGGTATGTTAGAACAACTACTAGCTAGTCCTTATGCAGGAGACGGAACTGGACATCCTGATATGCACCTAATACATATGGAAGAAATTTGTGGACTATTTAAGCTTGCAGGATTATCCGGAGATGAAGTTAAGAATAAGGTTTTCCCTTTATCTTTGAAGGGAAAAGCATTGACATGGTATAGGCTATGTGATGATATCGGATCATGGAACTAGAATCGTTTGAAATTAGAATTTCACCAAAAGTTTTGTCCTATGCATATTGTTCATCGTGATCGGAATTATAGATGTAATTTCTGACCTCGTGAAGGAGAAAGTATCGCTCTAGCTTTGGGGAGGCTTAAGTCAATGTTATATTCATGCCCCAATCATGATATCCCGAGAGAAGTTATTATTCAGAATTTTTATGCTCAGCTTTCTCATAATGATCAAACCATCCTCAATACTTCTTGTATTGGTTCTTTTATGAAGAAGACTATTGAATTCAAGTGGGATCTCTTGGAAAGAATTAAATGCAACTCTGAAGATTGGGAACTTGATATGGGGCAAGGCCCGTGGTGGTCGATCTTTCGCAAATTTGAAGGGGGAAAACACGAAGAACACGGGGAAGAACAAGAGGAAACTCAAGAACAAACTCAATCACACATCAACTAGGTCCATAACATCACAAGAGGTACAAGATCCCAAACCAAGAAACGGAACAAGTAGCAGTACTGTTCTCTCACTTCGGAGGAGGAGCCTTGAATCCACGGGGGATCTTCCCTCTAGAGGGGCCTTGGCATCACTTGGATCTACTCCCAAAGGAGGGCAAACTCCCTAGGAGAAGCAAGTAATGGAGCTAAGCTCGAGAGCAAACATTTGCTAATCCTAGATAGATGAGGGGTGAGGTTTATATAGTCTAAGACGGGATATGGGGGTACATGGGCCAAAACTTGTGGGCCTATGCGTAGACACGGCCCGAACGTGCGGCGGCTCAAGACGGTCTGGACGTCCGGAGGAGGCCGGAAGCCCGAGGATTCGATGCGGGTGTGCCTTGAACGTATTTCCGAACACGGTCGGACGCCTGGGGCTCGGTCGTCCGGATGCTCCAGTCCTCCGACATTTTGGAGCGGGTGCGTGAGGGAAGGATTTCCGGGGTGGCCAGGACGTCCGTGCGCTGGAATGTGTCGGTCGTCCGGGCGGCGTCGTTCGTCCGTGAGCTGGGGAGTCCGACTGGCCTTCGTGTTGGGCTGGTCTCCAGGCACCAGATGTCTGAGGCCATCCCGTTGTCCGAGGTCGTCCGGCATTCCAAGAGCTCAAAATTTTCCTTGGGTCCTTCCTTGTACTTCCAAGCTCGACGTCCTTCGGCCACGTACCTGGGTACAGAGAGCACTTCCGTCTGAGGTAGCGACCATGTCTCGAGTGGGTCAAACGGAGGTTGAGCAAGGAGAGATGTCACCAAGTTTCTGATGACACATGCATGGGCTCTCGTCATGGGTCCTCTTGTGGCTTGCGATGTTGGGGAATGGTCCATGGTGGTGATCATGGGATGCTCCGCATCATCTCCCCCCTTGGGGAAGATCCGTACTCGGATCAATATCTTTGTCTCCATGGAAGGGGGATAAGTCCATGATGTTTAATGTGTCACTCACATTGTATTTGTTGAGTGTGATGTCTATCTTGTAGGCATTGTTGTTGTAGTGTGCCAACACTTTGAAGGGTCCATTGGCGAGAGGAAACATCTTCGACTTGCGCTCAGCGGGGAAATGGTCCTTGCAAAGGTGCACCCATACAAGGTCGTCGGGCTTGAACACCATGGGGTGTTTGTTGGTGTTGCGCTTGGCGGTGATGTGTTCCACTTGGCACTCAATGGTGTTCCTTGTGTCTTCGTGCATCCTCTTAATGTAGCTTGCCCTTGCACTTGCATGCATGTTTACGTGCTCTTGGAGTGGTAGAGGAAGGATGTCCAATGGGGACAATGGGTTGAAGCCGTAGACCATCTCGAAAGGAGACTTGTTGGTGGTGAAGTGTCGTGCGCAATTGTAGGCATACTCGGCAATGGGGGGGCAATCTTCCCACTCCATGATGTTCTTATTGATCAACATGCGGAGGAGAGCTCCAACTGTCCGGTTCATCACCTCTGTTTTGCCATCGGTTTGTGGGTGGTACACCGAAGATAATAGTAGCTTGATGCCGAGCTTGGTGCAAAGGGTCTTATAAAAGTAGCTCAAGAACTTGATGTCGATCCGAGACAATGGTCTTGGGTACTCCATGTAGGCGTAAGATGTCCCTACAAAAGAGATTGGCAATATGTGAAGCATCGTCTATCTTGTGGCAAGGTATGAAATGAGCCATTTTGGAAAATGATCCACAACAACAAAAATGGAATCATGGACATTCTTTGTTCGTGGCAAACCAAGCACAAAATCCATGCTAATATCTTCCCAAGGTTGAAACAGTATAGGAAGAGGAATGTAAAGACCATGTGATTGAGCTTTTGACTTAGCTTTGCGGCATGTATAGCATCGGTTGGTGAAGCGTGCGACATCACGAAGTATCTCAGGCAATAGAACTTGTCGGAAAGGGTGGCATATGTCTTGTCACGTCCAAAGTGACCCGTTAGTCCTCCGCCATGAGCCTCTTGCAAAAGCAACAAATGAAGAGAAGACTTGGGCATGCAAAGTTTGTTAGCATGCATATGATAGCCATCTTTCATATAGTAGTTTTCCCAACAAGGTTTCACTTGACAATTGGCATACGGAATAGCACAAGAAACATCATGCTCATACAAATCTTTTATGTGCGTAAAACTGATAACATTCAATTCAGGTTGAGTAACAAGCATGCATTTGCGGGAAAGAGCATCCACCACAATGTTTTCTTTGCCCTTAATGTATTTGATGACATAAGGGAAAGACTCAATAAATTCACTCCATTTAGCATGTCGTTTGTTCAACTTAGTTTGACCCTTTACGTACTTGAGAGTTTCATGATCGGTATGAATGACAAATTCATGTGGTCGCAAATAATGTTACCAAGCTTGTAAGACTCTCACCAATGCATACAATTCTTTGTCATATATAGGATAATTAAGTTGAGCTCCGGAAAGTTTCTCACTAAAATAAGCAATTGGGCGCTTTTCTTGCATAAGCACGCCTCCTATGCCACTATCACTAGCATCACAATGCACTTCAAAAGTTTTGTCAAAGTTAGGCAAGGCAAGCAAAGGTGCATGAGTGAGAAAATTCTTATGTTCATGGAAAGCGATGTCTTGGGATGGTCCCCATACAAAAGGTGCATTTTTCTTTCTCAAAGTGTGTAGAGGAGTGGCAATGGTGCTAAAGTCCTTGACAAACCATCGGTAGAAACCGATTAGCCCTAAGAAACTACGCACTTGTTGCAAATTGGTGGGTGTGGGCCAATTTTTAATTGCTTCAATCTTAGTTTCATGTACACCCTTAGAGGAAACCACGAATCCTAGGAAAACAACTTTGTCAACACCAAAAATGCATTTGTCCATGTTTGCATAAAGTTTTTCTTTACGAAGATTTTGCAAAACGTCCCTAACATGTGTGGCGTGTTGTTCTAGAGAGTTGCTAAAAACAAGGATGTCGTCAAAGTAGACCACAACACAATATCCAATGAGGGCCGCAAAACATGATGCATCATACGCATGAACATAACTGCTGCTTCAGATAAACCCATGGGCATCACTAACCATTCATAGAGATCAAATTTAGTTTTGAAAGCCATTTTCCACTCATCACCCTCTTGTATGTGAATTTGGTAGTAGCCACTTTTCAAGTCTATTCTAGAAAATATAGTGGCACCACTAAGTTCATCTAGCATGTCATCTAAGCGTGGGATAGGGTGACGGTAGCGAATGGTGATAGCATTTATAGGTCGGCAATCGGAACACATGCTCATACTACCATCTTGTTTAGGCACTAGGATCACGGGAACCACACAAGGACTCAAACTCTCACGTACATGCCCTTTATCTAGGAGTTTTTGAACTTGACTTTGTATCTCCTTTGTTTCGTCGGGGTTGACATGGTAGGGAGCCTTGTTAGGGAGCGGTGTGTCGGGGATGAGGTCGATGCGGTGTTCAATCCCTCATTTTGGTGGTAGTCTCGGAGATAGCTCATCGGGAAAAACATCTTGGAATTCCTGCAACAATTGATATAACACAAGAGGAAGATTGTGTGAAGGGTTAGGCCGGGTAACATCATCCTTGCACACTATCACGTAGTGAAGGACGGTCGATGGGCTCTCACTCACATCCCTCAAATCTCTTTTTGTGGCAAAAAGGATTAGGTCACTCATGTCCCTCATTGTGGAGTCACTGAATTTTGGCTTATGGCGCTCACTTGCTTTGAGGTGGATCACTCTCTCATTGTTCTCTCCACGATGGGATGAAGCATGCTTGTCGGTAGTTACTTGACTTGGGGACATAGGGCGAAGCACATATTTGGTGCCCTTCATCTTGAAGCTACATTGATTTGTGCGCCCATTGTGTACGCCGCCACGGTCGAATTTCCACGGTATCCCAAGGAGTAGGTGGCAAACGGACAAGGGCACCACATCACACTCCATGGTGTCTTCGTAAGCTCCAATCTTGAAGGAAACTTGCACGGTGTGGTCGACTTGTATTGTGCCGGAGTCACTTAGCCATTGGACCTTGTAGGGGCGAGGGTGCTTTTTCTTGACCAAGTGGCACTTTGAGCAAAGTTCCTCACTTGCCAAATTGTGGCAACTTCCTCCATCGATGATGACCTTGACGGATCTCCCTTGGATACCGGCCTTGGTGTGGAAGATGTGGCAACGTTGGTCCTCATATTGTTGTTGTTGTAGAGTCAAAACCTTTGAGACAACGAGAGAAGGGCTCGGATCGTTGTCACAAAAGATTTGATAGTCATCATCTTCATTAACTTGTCCGTGCATAGCAACGTGTTCCAAAGCTTCCATATCATCTTCACTCATGGAGTCATAGCAACCATCATCTTGAAGGATCATGGTCTGCCTTATGGGACACTCATCCATCTTGTGTCCTCGGCCTTGGCACATGAAACACTTGATGGTGCTTGTTTTCACGTCGTCCAGTGTTGGTGTAGAGGATGGCGCTCTTGTTTTGCTTGTAGGAGTGTTGCGGGATGATGAAGACGACTTGTCCTTGTAGCTTGACTTGTCCTCTTTTGTCGTGGAGGTTCTTGTAGAAGAAGGTGTCGTAGTTGGAGAAGCTTGAGTAGTTGCACCATAGATCTTGTAGGAGGTCTTCCAGTACTTGTAGTCCTCTTGAACTTGGTGTTCCACCTTTGTAGCTTGATGCACTAGCTCGAGCAAGTTGTAGTAGGGTTGGTAATCCACAATTATCTTGACTTGGTAATTGAGACCATTCAAGAAATGCGCCATCGTTTTCTCATTGTCTTTCTTCACATTGGCTCTTATCATGTCCATCTCCATCTCTTGATAGTACTCTTCCACCAACTTGGTGCCTTTCTTGAGTAGTTGTAGCTTCTTGAATAGATCATGATGGTAGTGTGTTGGGATGAATCGAGCTCTCATGAGATCTTTCATTTGTGTCCAAGTGGTTATTGGAGGGTCACCTCTTTCTCTTCTTCGCTCAATCACTTGTTCCCATCAAATAAGCACGTAATCTTGGAGCTCGAGGGATGCCATGGAAATCTTCTTGTCCTCTTCATAGTTGTGCAACCGGAATATTTTGTCAACCTTGAGTGCCCAAGAGAGATAGTCTTCGGGATCGTTGCTTCCGGAACTTGAGCTTGCCAAAGCGATTTTCCCCATTGTTGTTGTGATTGTGGTATCCTTGCTGTGGAGGAGCATAGTTGTCTTGTTGATGTTGGCCTTGCCGTGGAGCTTGATCATCCACGTGGTCAACGGGATTTGCTTGAGGTGGCACTTCTTGTCATGGAGGGGCGTTGTCATCATGTTGATATTTCTCTTGCTTTGGAGCGAGCTCATCAATGTGTTTCTCCTCTTGCCTTGGGTGTTGTTGACGTCGTGGTCGCATCCGTTGTTGGCGTTCTTGGTGCTCCTCTTGACGTGCGGCTTCCTCTTGGCGTCCTCAACATAGAACATTTTGTTCCTCGCGAGCTAGTCAGTTGCGTTCTTGCAAGGCATGGGTTGATTCACGAAGCACGCAATGTGCCTCATTTGCCTTCTCTTCACGCCGCCTATCTTCCTCAGGGTGGTGACGTAGGCGTTCTTCCTCATATGCATCTTGCTCTTGTTGGTGATGGTGGTCACGCTCGCGATGTCGACCTTGAGGCTCGTCGGCATGGAAGGGATTGCTTGAGTCTTGAGAGAGGCAATGTGCATCATGTTGTTGTGGTCACGCTCGAGGAGGGGAACTCTTGTCGGAGGAGTCCTTGAAGGAGTGTCAACTTGCGATGCGCCGTCAAGTTGAGGTAGAAGTGGATGATGCGCGGTTCACCATCAAGGTGCAGATCTCATCCATTTGGGTTGTCATGAAGTCCCGTGTTTTCTCCTCGGATTCACGTATGTTGGTGGTGAGGTGTTTGATGCGGTCTGTGTTGAAATCATGTGCTTGGCGCATTCCCTTTTGTGTGGCGAAGAATTGTAGTTTGGTGACGTAGTTGTTCGCGTCGTCGTCCTGCTCCTCGAATGTCAGGTTCGTCATAGTGTTCCTATCCATGGTACTCAAGTACATATAAGTGGAAGAATGAGAAAACACAATACCAAATACCGTTTCGAAGGTTGAAAAGAGGATCAATCACTCAATGTGAAATCATGGAAATAGTAGAATTGGTACCGAGTTTGCCCTTCTCACACCTATACAATTAATGCTTATGGAGTAGCTTGGTTAGGATGGTGGCACAAAATTTCAAGAAATTCAAGAATATGATGCAATAAAGTTGAAATAGATTCACAAATTCACAAGACAATGTGAATCAATAGCAATGAGTGAACTCGAAAACACACACACAAATAGAAAAGGAGGGTTGTGCAACCAAGAAATGAGCTCAAAATGTGGAATCCACGGAAAATGCTCGTGTTGCACAACACTAGAGAGACGCTGGAATGAGTGATCAAATGGGCGTGATACGAACTTGTGCGCAACCTAGAAGAAACAAAATGTGTCGTCTTCCCATTCTCCACTGGCTATGTATGTATGAGGCACGAGTCACTCGCTCAAGTGATCCAAGATGATCAAGTATGATATGGAAATTTGGCGATGCTATTGCTCTTTTGTCCTTTCTTAAAAGCTTCACTTCTCTTTCCTTTAGCAATGATATTTGGATTGTCACTATGTGGGACATGCACACCAAGATAGCAATTATGTATGCGAGTACTTTGTAACACAAGAGATGATACTAAGATGTATATGCATGCAATTGTAGCTATGCGGAGTATGTATCACTAATGTGCACAAGTAGCGTGGCTCGGCAATACTCAATGTCTAGTCTCGATAGGCAAGTAATGCAAATAGGCTTGGGGTAACAATGCAATCGCAACGGTATAAGTCAAGAGTGTCGCCATGATTACCGTCCTTGCTTACGGTGTGGTGTCAATGAAGAGTTGGTTGGCGATGATCCGGGGCGATGATGAGCAGCGATGTCGATGAAGAACCACTCCTAAGTAGCCGAAACACCTTAGGAAGTGGCGAGGCTCACGACTCAAAATCTCAAATGCAAATGGGTTGCGGAAGAAATGGCGGAAGAAAACAAAATTTTCATGCAGAATTCACTTTTGACAGACTTGCTCGGACGTCCGGGAGCGGTCGGTCGTTCGGGGTCCGGTCATCCGGCAGCTGTTGGTCGTCTAGAGCCTACGGGTTTCACCGGATGAACTCGAACCAAAAGAAAAATTTCGGGCAAAATTAGGGCGATTTTGCGGATGAAAATGATGGGGATGATGGGCGAAAGATAGATCCACTTGTCCTCTACGGAATCCACGGATCCAAATCAACAAAATCTCATCAAATCCAACAAATCCAAGAAATTTTGGGCAAGGCTATTTTTGAAATTAGGTCGAATCAAAGCAAAAATTGGCTAGCAAATAGTGGGGGAGACTCCAAATTCGTGATCAACGTGGCTCATGATACCATATCATACAAGGCAAGGCCTATGGTGGTCGATCTTTCACGAATTCGGAGGGGGAAACACGAAGAACTCGAGGAAGAACAAGAGAAAACACTCAAGAGCAAACTCAATCACACATCAACTAGGTCCATAACATCACAGGAGGTAAAAGATCCCAAATCAACAAACAAAACAAGTAGCGGTAGTGTTCTCTCACTCCGGAGGAGGAGCCTTGAATCCACGGGGGATCTTTTCTCTAGAGGGGCCTTGGCATCACTTGGATCTATTCCCAAAGGAGGGAAAACTCCCTAGGAGAAGCAAGTAATGGAGCTAAGCTCAAGAGAAAACATTAGCTAACCCTAGATAGATGACGGGTGAGGTTTATATAGTCTGAGATGGGATAGGGGGTACATGGGCCGAAACCCGTGGGCCTGTGCGCAGAAAGGGCCTGAACGTCTGGTCGTGTCAGACGTTCGGTAGCTCAGGACGGTCCGGACGTCCGAACGAGGCCGGAAGTACGTGCATTCGGTGCCGGTGTGCCTTGATCGGATTTCCGGATGCGGTCAGACGTCCGGGGCTCAGTCGTCCGGATGCTCCAGTCTTCCAATGTTTCGGAGCAGGTGATTGAGGGTCGGATTTTCGAGGTGGCCTAGACGTCCGTGCACTGGAACGTGTCGGTTGTCTGGGCGGCAGCGGTCATGCATGAGCTGGGGAGTCCGGCTGGCCTTCATGCTGGGCTAGTCTCCAAGCGTCGGACGTCCGAGGCCGGCTAGTCGTCCGAGGTTGTCCGGGCGTCAGATAGGTGGAACTTGTCCTCGGCTCCTTCCTTGTCCTTCCAAGCTTGACGTACTTCACCCATGTACCTAAGTACACAGAGCACTTCCATTTGAGGTAGAGACCATGTCTTGAGTGGGTCAAATGGAGGTTGAGTACCTTATATCAAGAAATTATGAATGACATAGCACCTACTGAAATACAAGATATTGATGTTACTATTAAACTTTCTAATAGAGACACCATCACACCACTTGGGATTGTTAGAGATGTTGAAGTCTTGTGTGGGAAAATAAAATATCCTAATGATTTTATACTTCTTGGTTCCCCACAAGATGACTTATGTCCCATTATCTTTGTTAGACCTTTCTTGAACACTGTTAATGCTAAGATAGATTGTCAAAAACAAATCGTCAGTGCTGACTTTTGTCACACCATGTGTTTGTATCACATTGTTATGTTTGGGTTTATAAAATTTGAAGCCAACTAAAACTTTTTCAAGGTGCTTGTGCTTGTTTGCTATGTTGTTTGCTTGCTTGTTGATTGTGTTGTGGCACTACTAGGTTCCATTCCACTTCATATTCATCTTCCATGCCCCAAACCTCTTGCCCAATGATCATGCCATGTGAATAGTGCCCAAAACTATTTTTTATCAAATATTGTTTTAACCAAAAATAATTTATTCAAATCTGGTTTTCAAAATCCCCTGAAATGAGGTTTGCACTGCAAGTCCTCAAATTAGGTGGATCCTTCCTTCCCAAAAGCTTTATTTCAAACCCAATATATATAAGACTTCACAAAACCACAAAATATTATTTTTCAAGATTATTTTCACATTTTATTTAAAGGCTTTTTCTTAAGGCCAGAAATGGTTTTTCTTGGGGAAAAATTATTTAAATGCTTTCAAAATATTTGAGAAAATTTGGAGAAACTCAGTGGACATATATTTTCCATATATATGAGTTTCAAACCAAGGGCATGATCAGATCATGGGCAAAACCCCTCAAAACCCTTTCTGCTCAAATCAAACTTTTGGAATATTGCTATAAGAAATATTCTCAATACATTCGAGGAAATTTCCAGCAAGTCAACACTATCATAGGTGATGATCTTGCAAAGTTTCATCTCAATCCAAGTTGATTTGGTTCATCAAACCATCCCAAAACCATCCTGTCTAGAAATAAATTTGACCAACTTTACATTGTGAAGTGTCTCCCCTTGGCCTCAAACTTTGTGGGCATGCTCTAATGGACAAATAGTGATGATACATTAAGTGGTGCATCAAGGGTAAAAGCCTAGCATCAATGGATCTATAGAATCCTAATTCTGTAAATTTCTAGGGTTTAACAAATTTCCATTGTCAACTTTTTCCTCTTGAGCTCAAACTTGGTGAATCCTCTCATTTGTACCTAGCCTTTGACCCTGGTAAGTATCTCAGTGAGTTGGTAAAATCTTCTTTCCCAAGACACCATCAAACACCTTCTGGTGAAATGGTAAAACCAGCATTTCCACCTCTTTCCCTTTTACCCTTGCCCCCAACTTTCTACCACAGTATCATATAGATACATTTCACCTCCAATAAAAGTCTCATGGCCATAGCTCAATGATTTGAGGGGTAAAACCCCTATTTCTACCCCTTGGACAGAACCATTTATACCCCCTCTCCCCTTTTACTTCTTCCCTAAGGCTTATCCAAAGCCCTCCCTAGCTTCTCCTAGCCGTTGGGCATCTTCTAAAGCCCCAAGACACAAGAGGACACGAAGTGGGCTTAAAGAAATGCCCAAGCATGCCATTTGGGCGCTCTAGAGCGCGCTACAGTGCGCTCCCGCACTGTAGCTTCCCCTTCCCGATGCCAGCCGATAGCCTTGGGCCGCCCCACCGTGTCCTCCTGGGCGGCCTCGGCATCGGCGACGCGGCAGGCGATCGGCCCCCTCTCTCCCCTCTCTCTCGCGCGCGCGCACGGCAACGCCCAAACCGGCCAATGGCCGCGCTCACATGCGCGCATCTCCGGGCCCCCCTCCTGGGCGCGGACAGCGTCCATGAAGCCTCCAAACATGGCCAGGCTCGTCCCCGTGGCCCGTGGCGACCCTGCTCCTCACCGGTGCACCACGTCCATGGTGGCCCGGTGGCCCGTCTATTTAAGCCTCCCTGCTCCTCCTATTCCTCCCTCCTTGCTCCTCACTTCCCCCTTCCTCCGCATCCTCCCCGTGCCCAGCGCACTCCTCCCTGTGGTTGGGATCCCTCTCCCAACACAAACCCTCGCCGCCGCCATCGGGCTTCCCCCTCGCTGGCGTTCCTCTCTTCCCCCGGCGGACCCGCGACCTCTCCCCGACGCGCGAAGACCACAGGAGCATGCCGATGCCCTTCGCTCCCGCCGCTGTGGCCTGGAGCCCTCCAGTGAGCTCCTCCTGTGCCCCTGTCATGAGGAGAGGGATGACAGGCGGGGCCCACCTGCCATCCCCTCACCCCCTCGTCTCTTGCTGGCAGGCCGGGCCCACGGGCAGGTTTAAAACAAACCTGTGATGTGTGGCTCCTCGCCTGCGCTGGCTTCCCTCTTGGGCCAGTTTCGGCCGGGCATTTTTGGCCCGAGGGGCATAGTACCGCTTCCTCTTTTTTATTTTCTGTTAAAACTTCCAAAAATCCTCCAGATTTCAATATCTATCCAATGTCCATAATTCTTTCACCTAAATTCTTGAAATAATCCCTAGAATTTAATAGTGCCATTTGTAAAAATGTTTAAAAATATTTTTAGTGTAGTTTTATTTTAAAACCTATATTTAGGCACCTTTTTGCCTCTATTAATTTATTTCCAAAAGAAATTTCACAACAAAACCCTAGGAGAATATTTTTAATCTAACATTTAGTATTTATCAGAATAAGTTAACATTTTTGTTAAGTAGTTGAGTGCTCTGTTTTTGGGTGTTGCTTATTTTTATCGCTTTATTTTGCGACGATAGATTACGCGGTTGACGAAGAAGTTGGACCCGAAGACTTCGAAGACCCCGGAGACTTTGTTGAGCCAGGCAAGCAGCCCTTTGACCATGATGAGAAACCATTTTTATTGCATGTCATATAGCACTTTACTTTCATCATATTTGATCATGTGATGTGGTGTTCCGCTTTGGGTGGGATGCCTCCAGTACTTTTCCATTGACACTTGCATCATGCATGACCCTACCACCTTTTGAGGGTTATGCGGGTGGGTGTAGTTAGGATGCAAATAGATGTTATGCAAGTGGGATGGGATTTATGCATAAAGATGGAAAGGAGAGAAATGATTTCAAAGACTCTTTCGAAAACCCCATCGGGTGCCACTAATGCCCGAGGGAGATGATGATGAGTTGGGTAACCACCTGAAAAAGAAGTGGTATGCCGGAGCAAGTGAGTGTGTGTTTTCAAAAACGGAGAGTTCTAAGGTCTGCTGACCATCCCAACCTTACATGCGCAACCACGATACCCCTTATGGAACGGGGCTTTGTTGATTACTATGGTTGGTACTAGCAAGGAGCCCGCATTACTAGTGGCAAGAGTGAAGTGGTCACTCTTGAGACGCGGTCGTCCCAGAGTGGAATGTCATGCGCTGTCTTTACAGGCACTGGGCACACTGTTGTGTGCCCTCATGGATTATACGAGTGATGTATATCATGAGGGATGACACCAACGAGTGGACTCTTTGTTTGGTATCACCATGAGAAAGGCATTCTTCGGGTGCTTACCTCGGGTATGTTATATACCACGAGTCGTGGATGACATGGAAGTTCCCCGAGTCTTGTGGGTAAAGTGTGCAACCTTTGCAGAGTGTAAAACTATTCGAATAGCCACGTCCGCGGTCAGGGACAGTTGGAGGTCCTTCTTAGACTACGTCCGGATGTTTTCATGAAACTTGGTGTGAGTATGGATGTGTTGGTAGCAAGGAGGTCACAAGAGCTAAGTTTGATGACTTAGCAAGGGAATTAAACTAAGTCCGATGACTTAACGTGATGAACGAACATGAGTTGTTCAACCCCAACTTATGATGATATCTATAACTTGCTCATATGGATATCTGCTAATTGTTGATGCATGCTTACTAGTTACTTGACCATGACATTTGCATTCAAATTATCTTTCCGCAAAATCACCTACTTAGTGCTATATCATGCATCATTGTTACCTTGTTCCACAACTTGGGTTGCTTGCGAGTACATTCAAAGTAGTCATTGTCTTCGCATTGGTTATTTCATTGGCTAAGCATGGAAGAACAGGAGTATGTTGAAGAGTTCGTTGGAGACGAACATGCGGACTAGGACGCTTCCTAGTCAGAATGCATGTATGTTAAGGCAGATGGCATGAGTTCACACTTTCGACCAAGATTTCCGCTGCTTGTTCTATTTTAAGTGTTTGGCCCGTGTGGCCCTATCTATGTAAGACTTGACCTTCATGGTCCTTAATTATGTAAGACATTAAATGAGGATGTAAGACTCTTATTATTCAGTTTCTGTGTGTTCAATGAGCATTGATCTCTGTGATCACTGTACACGTGCATTCGGTGATCACGACTTATGAGTCGGGGTCCCCACAGAGCTGGTATCAGAGCCATCCTGACTGTAGGAAGCCCTTAGTTAGCATGGACGTTAGACAGGATAAAAGTCATTTTGAAAACTACACCTAGCATTGGAACTTAGGAATTATGCACTATTTACCTCTCCTATTCTTCACACAACACTTTGCTGACTCTCCTCCTTTCAAACCTTTGTAGATGGCCATCGTACCAGAAGCCTTCCTGACATACGGCTTTCCCTTACTCCTTGGGGATAGCCTGGAGAAGTGCCAGTTTCGCCAACCACCCATTTTCCTCTACCACGAGCACTGGGTCGATGCCGTTACGAAGGAGTACCACGTGGATGTGGTCATGAAGGCACACGACTCCCCGACTAGTTGGTTCTTTGAAGGACCACGGATGGAGACCATGATGCTCGCAGTCGAGACAGCTACACGGAAGGCATTGCTGCACCTTCGAGACATCATTCCAGAGATGGCTGGCGAGCCGGCTACTCGCTACCTTCCCTTCAGGAAGGATGACCTTGGCGAGAGTTGGACGCTGATTCCGACCAAGGAAGATGGCACACCACTCTGGTTTCAGACCTACTTCAGCCTCTCCCCCGATAGCCTGGTTCATAACCTGATGAAGGAGTCCGTGAAGCTCCAAGAGGAACTTCATCGCACTCGAGAGCTACTTCGACAAGCCAAGACAAGGCCAAACAAGATCAAGAAGGATGGAGCCCCCGAGTGACGACCAACTGTCGCTTACAGAGGAGGAGTACCCCCAGTGAATGATGCACCTACATGTCATCGTCGCATGAGTGTGAAGGAGTACCGTGAGCTCTCCACCGACACGCCAACAAAGCATCGTCAGGATGGACCTCCTCGTTCCCTGACCCCTTCGACCTGGAACGATGCCCATTCAAATGATGAATAGGAGGAAGACCCAGAGGAGCGTGACTACGAGACCGAGCACTCCACCACCTGAGTCCGAGAACCCCTAGGGTAGGATCCGTCATGTATCCCTCATGTGAAGTCGAGTCCATGTAATGGTTCATATGAAACCATGTGTGTTTTTTGTTTGTTTTGTTGCTTGTGTTCTAATGCAAGTCATGCTTTTGCCTCAGGCAACATGTAAGAGACCCCATCATCTATATTAATATATGTTGTTGCTCTTTTGACCTTTGTTTTATCACACTTGCACTTGACCGACCCCCTTAGACGTGCTTTTCTGTTATTGCTTATCCTCTTGTCAATCCTAGTTGTTTGACTTGGCTGCTTGAAATAGTGGTGAATGCTACCTGCAATAGCTCCTTCACCAACCCTTAAGCCGACAACTCAAGCCAGCAACAGGGAGCTGGTGGGGCTGCTCACACTGGAGGAAACCAGGAGCAGCCACAAGGCGACATTCCCCTGCCACCACCTCCATCGGAGAACATGACCATAGATCAGTTTCTCCAAGTTCTCCGGGAGGAACACCAAGCCAACAATGCTGATATCTAGCAGATGGCTCAGGCTCTCGTGAACAACCAGCAGCAAGGCAGAAATGGCAATGGCCGCTCCACGTTGTCTGAGTTCATGAGGAACTCACCCCCAACCTTCACCGAGGCTGCTGAACCATTGGATGCCGATGACTGCATCTACACCATCGAGGACCTCCTTGCACTGGTCAATTGGAATGAGGATCGTGAGAAGGTGCTTTATGCCTCTCACTGCCTCGGAGGTACCGCCCGAGCTTGGTGGGATGGATTCAAGGTCATGCAAGGAGAACGTGTGATCACGTGGAATGACTTCAAGGAAGGATTCCGCACTGCCCATATTCCTTCTGGGATCATGGCTATCAAGAAAAGAGAATTCCGAGCACTGAAGCAAGGAAGTGGCTCTGTCAAGGAGTACATGCAGAAGTTCAACCTGTTGTCAAGGTATGCACCTGAAGACGTCAGCACAGAGGCTGACAAGAAGGAACGCTTAATGGAAGGACTTCAACGGGTCCTGCAGTATCAGCTCATCGTTTGCGACTGTCGAACCTTCTTTGACTTGGTGAATAAGGCCCTCATGCTGGAAGACAAGCATCGTGCCACCGACGACACTCGCAAGCGCAAGATGATCAGCAAAGGTAGCCCCAGCAACGAGAAGCCTTGCCCCTGGCAGCCAGCCCCAGCCAAGCCGACCTATCAGCCGCAGCAGGCTAGACCTCCTGTGCCTCGTCCGAGCTACCAACCTTAACAATATGCCAATCGGAGGCCATCATACAACAACAACCCCGATAACAACAACGGTGGCAGGAACTTCAACAACAACCCGGGGCAAGTCCCTCGCTTTGGATGTGGTCAGTCTAGACACATCTCTAAGCTTTGCCCCAACAAGAAGCTAGATGCACCGTGCCCCAATGCGCCAAACAAGGTCAAGCCCGTGGAGCACCACCAAGGAACCCAGCTCCCCGCAACCAGCCCAACAATGGCAAGGGTCGTGTGAATCACGTCACCACAGAGGAAGCCCAGGAAGACCCAGACGCCATACTGGGTACGTTCCTCATCAACTCAACCCCAGCAACAGTATTGTTTGATTGTGGGGCTTTGCATTCTTTTGTCACCCAAAAGTTTGCACTAGAGAGTGGCATGAAACCTACACCCCTGGGTAGCCATATATTGATACAATCCCCTGGTTCAGTTATGAAGTCTGGGATAGGGTGTAAGGGAGTGAAGATTGACATCAATGGGGTAGACTTCCTAGCAGATCTTATAGTTCTGGATTCACCAGGCTTGGATGTCATCCTTGGCATGAATTGGTTAACCAAGCACCAAGGCATGTTGGACTGTGCCAAGAGGATTGTCACCATGACCAATTGCGAAGGAGTGGAAGTCAAGTATGTTCCCAACACTGCCTCCACTCAAGCCTCTCATGCTAACTGTCTATCGGGAGTTGAGTTGGATCAAGTGCCAGTGGTATGTGAGTACCAGGATGTGTTTCCTCATGAGCTGCCCGGAATGCCTCCTGACCGCGACATTGAGTTCATCATTGAGCTTATGCCCGGATCAAGGCCCATCTATAAGAAGGCCTACAGGATGGGATCCGAAGAGTTGGCTGAGTTGAAGAAGCAACTGGCAGAGCAGCTCAGAAAGGGATTTTTTTGCCCTAGTGCCTCTCCTTAGGGATCGCCTGTTCTATTTGTGTCAAAGAGGGACAGAACTATCAGACTCTGTGTCGATTACCGTTCTCTCAATGAGGTCACGATAAAGAACAAGTACCCACTCCCCAAGATTGAAGACCTGTTTGATTAGTTGAATGGAGCCAAGGTGTTCTCCAAGATCGACCTCAGGTCTGCGTACTACCAGCTGAAGATCAGACCCCAAGACATTTTGAAGACGGCATTTGTAACCCGGTATGGCCTGTATGAATACATGGTCATGTCATTTGGGTTAACTAATGCCCTTGCCTACTTCGTGTACGTCATGAATAAGGTCTTCATGGAGTACTTGGACAAGTTCGTTGTTGTCTTCATTGATGACATACTTGTCTTCTCCAAGTCTGAAGAAGAACATGAGGAACACTTGAGATTGGTCCTAGAGAAGCTTCGGGAGCAGCAGATTTATGCCAAGTTCAGCAGGTGTAAATTCTGGCTGCATGAAGTTGGATTCTTGGGTCATGTGTTAACTGTAGAAGGATTATCAGTGGATCCTGCCAAGATTGAAGCCATGATTGAATGGCAAACCCCAACCACCATGAAGGAAGTCAGAAGCTTCCTCGGACTCGCAGGATATTACCGCAAGTTCGTGGAAGGGTTCTCAAGCATTGCCTGACCCATGACCCAGATTTTGAAGAAGGACAAGTAGTTCGAATGGACAACTAAGTGCAGGAAAAGCTTCCAGGAGCTCAAGAAGAGATTGACCACAACCCCTGTTTTGGCCACCCCCGATATTCACAAGGAGTTGTGATTTATTGTGATGCATCAAGGACTGGCCTTGGAGGTGTTCTATTGCAAGAAGGCAGAGTTGTAGCATATTTATCAAGACAGCTACGACCCCATGAAGATAACTACGCAACTCATGATCTTGAGTTAGCAATCGTGGTTCATGCCTTGAAAACATGGCGGCATTACCTTCTAGGGAAGCGATGTGAGATATTCACAAACCACAAGAGATTGAAGTACATCTTCACTCAAAGGGAATTGAACATGAGGCAACGAAGATGGTTGGAGTTGATCAAGGATTACGACCTCAGTGTTTAATACCACCCCGGAAAGGCCAATGTGGTAGCAGACGCCTTAAGAAAAAAGGCTTGTTCCTTGAATGATATGATTAAGGAAAGGCTACCCACCTTATATGAAGAACTTGAGAGCTTTGGCTTGGAACTGGTTGCACCAGGATTCCTCGCTAGCCTCGAAGAAAAGCCTACCTTGATGGATGATATCAAGGAAGCCCATAAGGGACATGAGATCATTGAAGGCATCAAGAGGAAGATCAAGGTAGGCAAGGCTCCAGGATTCTTGGTGGATGAACAAGGAGTTGTATGGTTTGGGACTCGCATTTGCGTACCCAACAAGGAAGATCTCAAGAACATGATCTTGCAAGAAGCTCATGACACTCCATACTCCATCCATCCTGGAGGAACCAAGATGTATCAAGACCTCAAGGCAAGATTCTGGTGGCATGGCATGAAACGGGAGATAGGCACGTTCGTTTCTAAGTGTGACATATGCCAAAGGGTCAAGGCTGAGCATCAGCGACCCGCTGGACTACTGCAACCTCTCAAAGTGCCTGAATGGAAGTGGGATAAAGTCGGGATGGATTTCATTACCGGTTTGCCAATGTCAAGCAAAGCACATGATTCCATTTGGGTCATTGTCGACCACCTGACCAAGGTAGCCCATTTCATTCCTGTCAAGACCACCTACGACGGTAACAAGCTAGTCAGCCTCTACATTGAGCGTATCGTGAGTCTTCACGGAGTTCCTAAGGAGATTGTATCGGATCGCGGCACCCAGTTCACCTCAAGATTTTGGAAGATGTTTCAAGAAGCTATGGGAACCAAGATCTCCTTTAGCACTACTTTTCACCCCCAGACCGACAGACAAACGGAATGAGTAAATCAGATACTCGAAGATATGCTCCACGCTTGTGTTTTGGCATATGGAGCCAAGTGGGAAGATTGCCTACCATTCGCTGAGTTCTCCTACAACGACAGCTATCAGTCGAGTCTTCACATGGCACCATTTGAGGTGTTGTATGGGCGCAAGTGTCGTACTCCCCTCAACTGGTCAGAGACCGGAGAAGGATTAATTTTTGGACCAGACATCCTCTGCGAAGCCGAAAAGCAAGTTCAACTTGTTCGAGAGCGCCTCAAGACTGCCAAGTCAGGACAGAACAGCCACAGCGACTCCCACCGCCGAGAAATGAACTTCTATGTCGGTGACCATGTCTACCTCCGAGTCACGCCTCTCAAGGGAACCAAGCGCTTCCACGTCAAAGGAAAGCTCGCACCAAGATACATTGGCCCCTTCACGATAAACGCTACGCATGGAGAAGTTGCCTACCAGTCAGAGCTACCTTCCGAGCTATCGGATGTGCACAACATCTTTCACGTGTCTCAACTCCGAAAGTGTCTGCAAGTTCCCAACCGCCCCGACCTCTACAAGGACATCGACCATCAAGCCATCGATCTTCAGCCAGACCTCACTTATCATGAGAGGCTAGTTCGTATTTTGGATGAAGCCGAGCACTGAACCCGAAGCGGCACCATCAAGTTCTTCAAGGTTCAATGGAGCAACCACACTAAAGCTGAAGCAACCTGGGAGCGTGAAGATTATCTTAGATCGGAGTTCCCGTATCTTTTTAGCGCTTAGCCTAGGAATCTCGGGGATGAGATTCTTGTAAGGGGGGAAGGTATGTCCCACTGTGTGTTTGTATCACATTGTTATGTTTGGGTTTATAAAATTTGGAGCCAACTAAAACTTTTTCAAGGTGCTTGTGCTTGTTTGCTATGTTGTTTGCTTGCTCGTTGATTGTGTTGTGGCACTACTAGGTTCCATTCCACTTCATATTCATCTTCCATGCCCCAAACCTCTTGACCAATGATCATGCCATGTGAATAGTGCCCAAAACTATTTTTATCAAATATTGTTTTAACCAAAAATGATTTATTCGAATCTGGTTTTCAAAATCCCTTGAAATGAGGTTTGCACTTCAAGTCCTCAAATTAGGTGGATCCCTCCTTGCCAAAAGCTTTATTTCAAACCCACTATATATAAGACTTCCCAAAACCACAAAATATTATTTTTAAAGATTATTTTCACATTTTATTTAAAGGCTTTTTCTTCAGATTAGAAATGGTTTTTCTTAGGGAAAAATTATTTAAATGCTTTAAAAATATTTGAGAAAATTTGGAGAAACTCAGTGGACATATATTTTCCATATATATGAGTTTCAAACCAAGGGCATGATCAGATCATGGGCAAAACCCCTCAAAACCCTTTCTGCTCAAATCAAACTTTTGGAATATTGCTATAAGAAATATTCTCAATACATTCGAGGAAATTTCCAGCAAGTCAACACTATCATAGGTGATGATCTTGCAAAGTTTCATCTCAATCCAAGTTGATTTGGTTCATCAAACCATCCCAAAACCATCCTGTCTAGAAATAAATTTGACCAACTTTACATTGTGAAGTGTCTCCCCTTGGCCTCAAACTTTGTGGGCATGCTCTAATGGACAAATAGTGATGATACATTAAGTGGTGCATCAAGGGTAAAAGCCTAGCATCAATGGATCTATAGAATCCTAATTCTATAAATTTCTAGGGTTTAACAAATTTCCATTGTCAACTTTTTCCTCTTGAGCTCAAACTTGGTGAATCCTCTCATTTGTACCTAGCCTTTGACCCTGGTAAGTATCTCAGTGAGTTGGTAAAATCTTCTTTCCCAAGACACCATCAAACACCTTCTGGTGAAATGGTAAAACCAGCATTTCCACCTCTTTCCCTTTTACCCTTGCCCCCAACTTTCTACCACAGTATCATATAGATACATTTCACCTCCAATAAAAGTCTCATGGCCATAGCTCAATGATTTGAGGGGTAAAACCCCTATTTCTACCCCTTGGACAGAACCATTTATACCCCCTCTCCCCTTTTACTTCTTCCCTAAGGCTTATCCAAAGCCCTCCCTAGCTTCTCCTAGCCGTTGGGCATCTTCTAAAGCCCCAAGACACAAGAGGACACGAAGTGGGCTTAAAGAAATGCCCAAGCATGCCATTTGGGCGCTCTAGAGCGCGCTACAGTGCGCTCCCGCACTGTAGCTTCCCCTTCCCGATGCCAGCCGATAGCCTTGGGCCGCCCCACCGTGTCCTCCTGGGCGGCCTCGGCATCGGCGACGCGGCAGGCGATCGGCCCCCTCTCTCCCCTCTCTCTCGCGCGCGCGCACGGCAACGCCCAAACCGGCCAATGGCCGCGCTCACATGCGCGCATCTCCGGGCCCCCCTCCTGGGCGCGGACAGCGTCCATGAAGCCTCCAAACATGGCCAGGCTCGTCCCCGTGGCCCGTGGCGACCCTGCTCCTCACCGGTGCACCACGTCCATGGTGGACCGGTGGCCCGTCTATTTAAGCCTCCCTGCTCCTCCTGTTCCTCCCTCCTTGCTCCTCACTTCCCCCTTCCTCCGCATCCTCCCCGTGCCCAGCGCACTCCTCCCTGTGGTTGGGATCCCTCTCCCAACACAAACCCTCGCCGCCGCCATCGGGCTTCCCCCTCGCTGGCGTTCCTCTCTTCCCCCGGCGGACCCGCGACCTCTCCCCGACGCGCGAAGACCACAGGAGCATGCCGATGCCCTTCGCTCCCGCCGCTGTGGCCTGGAGCCCTCCAGTGAGTTTCAACCCAAGGGCATGATCACATCATGGGTAATACCCCTCAAAACCCTTTTTGCTTAAACCCAACTTTTGGAATATTGCTATAAGAAATATTCTCAATAAATTCTAGGAAATTTCTAGCAAGTCAACACTATCATAGGTGGTGATCTTGCAAAGTTTCATCTCAATCCAAGTTGATTTGGTTCATCAAACCATCCCAAAACCATCCCTGTCCAGAATCAAATTTGAGCAACTTTACATTGTGAAGTGTCTCCCCTTGGCCTCAAACTTTGTGGGCATGCTCTAATGGCCACATAGTGATGATACACGAAGTGGTGCATCAAGGGTAAAAGCCTAGCATCAATGGATCTATAGAAACCTGATTCTGCAAATTTCTAGGGTTTAACAAATTTCCATTGTCAACTTTTTCCTCTTGAGCTCAAACTTGGTGAATCCTCTCATTTGTACCTAGCCTTTGACCCTGGTAAGTATCTCAGTGAGTTGGTAAAATCTTCTTGCCTAAGACACCATCAAACACCTTCTGGTGAAATGCTAAAACCAGCATTTCCACCTCTTTCCCTTTTACCCTTGCCCCCAACTTTCTACCACAGTATCATATAGATACATTTCACCTCCGGTAAAAGTCTCATTGCCATAGCTCAGTGATTTGAGGGGTAAAACCGCTATTTCTACCCCTGGACAAAACCATTTCTACCCCCTCTCCCCTTTTCCTTCTTCCCTAAGGCTTCTCTAGAGCCCTCCCTAGCTTCTCCTAGCCGTTGGGCATCTTCTAAAGCCCCAAGACACAAGAGGACACGCAGTGGGCTTAAAGAAATGCCCAGGAATGCCATTTGGGCACTCTGGAGTGCGCTATAGTACGCTCCCGCATTGTAGCCGCCCCTACCCGGCGCCACCCGACAGCCTCGGGCCACCCCACCTTGTCCCCCTGGTCGGCCTGGGCGTCCGCGACGCGGAAGGCGGTCGGCCACCTCTCTCCCCTCTCTCACGCGCGCGCACGGCACCGCCCGGACCGGCCAGTGGCCGTGCTCGCATGCGCGCACCTCCGGCCCCCACCTCCTGGCTGCCTTCCCTCCTCCTGGGCACGGACCGCGTCCATGAAGCCTCCACACATGGCTAGGCTCACCCCCGTGTCCCGTGGTGATGCCCTGGTCCTCACCGGCACACCACATCCACGGTGAACTGGGCGCCGTCTATTTAAGCCTCCCCACTCCTCCTGCTCCTCCCTCCTCACTTCCCCTTCCTCCGCATCCTCCCCATGCCCAGCGCACTCCTCCCCGTGGTCGGGAGCCCTCTCCCGACCCAAACCCTTGCCGCCTCCGTCGGGCTTCCCCCTCGCCGGCGTTCCTCTCTTCCCCCGGTGGAGCCACGACCTCCCCTCAACGCGCGAAGACCCCAGGAGCACGCCGGTGCCCTTCACTCCCGCCGCCATGGCCTAGAGCCCTCCTATGAGCTCCTCCTCTTCCCCTGTGATGAGGAGAGGGATGATAGGTGGGGCCCACCTGTCATCCCCATGCCCCCTCCTCTCTCGCTGGCAAGCCGGGCCCATGGGCAGGTTTAAAAAACCTATCGCACGCGGCTCCTCGCCTGGGCCGGCTTCCCTCTTGGGTCGGTTTCGGTCAGGCATTTTTGGCCCGAGGGGCACAGTAACCCTTCCCCTTTTTTCTTTTCTGTTTAAACTTTCAAAAATCCCCCAGATTTAAATATCTATCTAGTGTCCATAATTCTTTCACCTAAATTCTTGAAATGATCCCTAGAATTTAATAGTGCCATTTGTAAAAATGTTTAAAAATATTTTTAGTATTGTTTTATTTTAAAACCTATATTTAGGTACCTTTTTGCCTCTGTTAATTTATTTCCAAAATGTTTTTCAAATCAAAACCCTAGGAGAATATTTTTAATATAACATTTAGTATTTATCAGAATAGGTTAACATTTTTGTTAAGTAGTTGAGTGCTCTGTTTTTGGGTGTTGCTTGTTTTTATCGCTTTATTTCGCGATGATAGATTGCACGTTTGACGAAGAAGTTGGACCCGAAGACTTCGAAGACCCGGAGACTTTGTTGAGCCAGGCAAGCAGCCCTTTGACCATGATGAGAAACCATTTTTATTGCATGTCATATAGCACTTTACTTTCATCATATTTGATCATGTGATGTGGTGTTCCCCTTTCGGTGGGATGCCTATGGTACTTTTCCATTGACACTTGCATCATGCATGACCCTACCACCTTTTGAGGGTTATGCGGGTGGGTGTAGTTAGGATGCAAATAGATGCTATGTAAGTGGGATGGGATTTATGCATAAAGATGGAAAGGAGAGAAATGATTTCGAAGACTCTTTCGAAAACCCTGTCAGGTGCCACTAATGCCGGAGGGAGATGATGATGAGTTGGGTAACCACCTTAGAAAGAAGTGGTATGCCGGAGCAAGTGAGTGTGTGTTTTCGAAAATGGAGAGTTCTAAGGTCTGCTGACCATCCCAACCTTACATGCGCAACCACGATACCCCTTATGGAACGGGGCTTTGTTGATTACTATGGTTGGTACTAGCAAGGAGCCCGCATTACTAGTGGCAAGAGTGAAGTGGTCACTCTTGAGACGGGGTCATCCCAGAGTGGAAGGTCATGCGTTGTCTTTATAGGCATCGGGCACACTGTTGTGTGCCCTCATGGATGATACGAGTGATGTATATCATGAGGGATCGCACCAACGAGTGGACTCTTTGTTTGGTATCACCATGGGAAAGGCATTGTTCGGGTGCTTACCTCGGGTATGTTATATACCGTGAGTCGTGGAGGACACGGAAGTTCCCCGAGTCTTGTGGGAAAGTGCAACCTCTACATAGAGTAAAACTATTCGAATAGCCGTGTCCGTGGTTATGGACAGTTGGAGTTCCTTCTTAGACTACGTCCGGATGTTTTCATGAAACTCGGTGTGATTATGGATGTGTTGGTGGCAAGGAGGTCACAGGAGCTAAGTTCGATGACTTAGCAAGGGAATTAAACTAAGTCTGATGACTTAACGTGATGAACGAACATGAGATGTTCAACCCCTACTTATGATGATGTCTGTAACTTGCTCATATGGATATCTGCTAATTGTTGATGCATGCTTACTAGTTACTTGACCATGACATTTGCATTCAAATTAGCTTTCCGCAAAATCACCTACTTAGTGCTATATCATGCATCATTGTTACCTTGTTCCACAACTTGGGTTGCTTGCGAGTACATTCAAAGTACGCATTGGCTTGCCAATGGTTATTTAATTGGCTAGGCATGGAAGAACGGGAGTATGTTGAAGAGTTCGTTGGAGACGAACATGCGAACTAGGACGCTTCCCAGTCAGAATGCCTGTAGGTTAAGGCACATGGCATGGGTTCACGCTTTCGACCAAGATTTCCGCTGCTTGTTCTATTTTAAGTGTTTGGCCCGTGTGGCCCTATCTATATAAGACTTGACCTTCATGGTCCTTATTTGTGTAAGACGTTAAATGAGGATGTAAGACTCCTGTTATTCAGTTTTTGTGTGTTCAGTGAGCATTGATCTCTGGGATCACTATACACGTGCATTCGGTGATCACGACTTATGAGTCGGGGGTCCCCACAAGTTTGGTGATGTGTCTCATTAGTTTAATTTTTCCAAGTTTAGTAGACAACCTCGTGATAGAGAATTACCTAGTAAGGATGAAATAATAGGTCTTGCTTCTACTGTCGTTCCTCCTACCGATCCATTAGAACAATATTTGCTAGACCATGAAAATTATATGCATTTGCGTGAAAGAAATGAAATAGATAAAATTTTCTTTGCACAACAACCTCTACTAAAACACAATTTTCCTATTGAAACTCTTGGAGGTTCTCCTCCACCTAAAGGTGATCATGTGTTTGAACTAAAACAATTGCCTAACACTTTGAAGTATGTTTATCTCGATGAGAAAAAGATATATCCTGTTATTATTAGTGCTAACCTTTCAAAACATGAAGAAGAAAGATTATTGAAAATTCTGAGGAAGCATCGGGCTGCTATAGGATATACTCTTGATGATCTTAAGGGCATTAGTCCCACTCTATGTCAGCACAAGATTAATATGGAACCTGATACTAAACCCGTTGTTGATCACCAATGACGATTGAATACCAAGATGAAAGAAGTGGTAAGAACATAAATATTAAAGCTTCTAGAAACATGTATTATCTATCCTATAACTGATAGTAGATGGGTGAGCCCCGATCATTGTGTCCCTAAGAAAGGAGGTATTACTGTTGTTCCGAATGATAAAAATGAGCTTATTCCACATAGAATTGTTACTATCTATAGGATGGTAATTGATTTTACAAAATTATATAAAGCTACTAGGAAAGATCATTATCCCTTGCCTTTTATTGATCCAATGCTTGAAAGATTATCTAAGCACACACACTTTTGTTTCTTGGATGGATATTCTGGTTTCTCTCAAATACCTGTGTCACAATCTGATCAAGAGAAAACCACCTTTACCTGTCCTTTTGGAACCTATGCTTATAGGCGTATGCCTTTTGGTTTATGCAATGCACCTGCTACCTTTCAAAGATGTATGACTACTATATTCCCTGATTTTTGTGCAAAGATTGTGGAGGTTTTGATGGATGATTTCTCCGTTTACAGAACTTCTTATGATGATTGCTTAAGCAACCTTGATCGAGTTTTGCACAGATGTGAACAAACTAATCTCGTCTTGAATTGGGAGAAGTGCCACTTTATGGTTAATGAAGGTATTGTATTGGGGCATAAAATCTTCGAATGAGGTATTGAGGTGGATCAACCTAAAGTTGATGCAATTGAGAAAATGGCATGTCCTAAATATATCAAAGGTATTCGAAGTTTCCTTGGCCACGCTGGTTTCTATAGGAGGTTTATTAAAGACTTCTCAAAAATTTCTAGGCCTCTTACTAATCTTTGACAAAAGGATATTGCATTTGTTTTTGATGATGATTGCATAGAAGTCTTTGAAACACTAAAGAAATCCTTAACCACTGCACCTATTGTTCAACCACCGGATTGGAACTTGCCTTTTGAAATTATGTGTTGTCGGTGTTGTTCTAGGACAAAGAGTTGATAAGAAATTAAATGTTATCCATTGTGCTATCAAAACTCTAGGCAGTTCCCAAATAAAACATGCTACTACTGAAAAATAATTTTAAGCAGTCGTGTTTGCTTGTGATAAATTCAGATCTTACATTGTTGATTCCAAAGTTATTGTTCACACTGATCATGCTGCTATAAAATTGCTTATGGAAAAGAAAGATGCTAAACCTAGACTCATTAGGTGGGTTCTCTTGCTTCAGGATTTTTACTTACGTATCGTTGATAGGAAGGGAGCTGAGAACCCCGTAGCTGATAACTTGTCCAGGTTAGAAAATATTGTTGATGACCCACTACCTATTGATGATAGTGTCCTTGATGAACAACTAGCTACAATAAATGTCTCTCAAAACACTCCATGGTATGCTGATTATGCTAATTACATTGTTGTTAAATATCTACCACCTAGCTTCACATGCCAACAAAAAGAAAATTTTCTTCTATGATTTAAGACATTACTATTGGGATGACCCACATCTTTATAAAGGAGTAGATGGTATTATTAGACGTTGTGTACCTGAGCGTGAACAGGAAAAAGTCCTACGAAAATGTCCTTCTAAAGCTTATGGAGGAGATCATGCTGGAGATAGAATTTCTCGTAAGGTATTACAATCTAGTTTTTATTAGCCTACTCTCTTCAAGGATCCCTGTAAGTTCGTCTTGTGTTGCGATAAATGTCAAAGAATTGGTAACATCGGTAACCGTCAGGAAATGCGTATGAATTATTCACTTGTTTTTGAACCATTTGATGTTTGGGATTTTGGTTATAGGGGACCTTTTCCTTCCTCTAATGGGTACACTCATATTTTGATTGTTGTTGATTATGTCACTAAGTGGGTAGAAGCTATTTCAACTAGTAGTGTTGATCATCACACTTCCATTAAAATGATCAAAGAAGTTATTTTCCAATTGTTTGGAGTCCCTGGATATCTAATGACTGATGGTGGTTCACACTTTATTTATGGTGCTTTTCATAAAATGCTCGCCAAATATGATGTTAACCATAGAATTGCATCACCCTATCATCCTCAATCTAGTGGTCAAGTTGAACTTAGCAATAGAGAAATAAAATTGATATTACAAAATACTGTCAATAGGTCCCGAAAGAATTGGTCTAAGAAATTAGATGATGCACTTTGGGGCTATAGAACCGCTTATAAAAATCCTATGGGTATTTCTCCATACAAGATGGTATATGGGAGAGGTTGTCATTTGCCTCTAGAGTTAGAACATAAAGCATTTTGGGCAATTAAAGAACTAAATTATGACTTCAAACTTGCCAGTGAAAAGAGGTTGTTTGATATTATCTCATTAGATGAATGGAGAACCCAAGCTTATGAAAATGCCAAGTTACTCAAAGAAAAAGTTAAAAGATGACATGACAAAAGAATCCAAAAGCGAGAATTCAAAGTTCGAGAATATGTTCTTTTGTACAATTCTCATTTCAGTTTTTTTGCAGGAAAACTTCTCTCCAAATGGGAAGGACCCTATGTTATCAAAGAGGTTTATCACTCTCGAGCTATCAAGATTAATAATGTTGAAGGTACTAACCCAAAGGTGCTCAATGGACAAATAATTAAACACTATATCTCATGTACGCCTATTAATGTTGAAAGCAATGTTAACCAAACCATGACACCGGAGGAACACATAAGAAAAACCTTCCAAAACACTCCAAAATCGTCAAAAATAAGAGGTATGTGACACGGTAAATAAATGGACTCCGAAAAATCCGCAAAAATATTTTTATCAGTTTTGGAATATTTAAGAAATTTAGGAAATAAAAAATAAACCGAAAGGGAACCGAGGTGAGCACGGCACACCAGGGTGCGGTTGCCATCCCTGGTGGAGCGTGCCCACCTCGGTAACCTTACTGACTCCGTTTTCCTTTCGTTCGCTTGATTTCCAAGAATAAAAATTCTATATATATACCCCCCGACTATTTTGACCACCGCATCTCGAGATTTTCCTCTATTCTTGTTTCGTGTTGTTTTCTTATCAGATCTAAATCTCCATGGCTTCACCAAATTCTCCCAAAGACAAGTTGTTCGAGAAGGTTATCAACCCGTACTTGCCGGAGGTGATGAAGCACCCTCAAACCATTGAGATGCGTGAGGGGGTGCTCCACATCCGGGATGTTCAAGGGCCCAAGAAGAAGGGAAGCATGGAGGCAAGGCTAGAGGCGGTGGAGTAAGACATATTCAAGTGCAAAGGGATGGTGGAGCGTGGACTTAGTGCCAATCACTCCATGATCATGGAATTCACCCACGATCACATTGTTGATGGTCAGTCCATGAAAGGCATCGTCTTCAACTTCAATGAGCAAATCAACTTTCTGCATGCTCAAATTTATGATCTCCAAAATCAAGTTTTTCAATATTAAGAGAGATTTAAGGGTATGAGTTTAGCTGTGAATTGCAGGATTTCAGGGACTCGTGCCTCAACTTTTGGTGGTGAACCCTTGCCCTACTACCGTATCATCACCACCACCTCTGTCATCTTCACCACCAAAGGACACTTGAGTACACGGGTATGGGCACTCCCCTTGGCTTGAGCCAAGCTTGGGAGAGATGCCCCGGTATCGTATCACTGTCACTTTTTACCTTTGCTTTCTATTTCAATCCTTAACCTTTTTATGATTTAGCTGAATAAAAGTTTACTATGATCTATTTTCGAGTGCTAGTTTCGTGATCATCTATCTATGTAATCGAGAGAGAATTATATAATAAAAATAAGTTCGAAATTTTGCCCCTTTACTTTCTTGTTGCAATCTTGATAGGAGAGACTAAATGAGAAAAGATCATATGCTAATCTTATGGTGAGTAATGACATCACAATAAATAAAAGTATAAGTGGTAAAATTTATTGGAGATTGGCAAACATAGCATTAGTCAATGATGCAATTCATGAAAGAATAAATTATGGAAGAGAAGATTCACATGCAAATATACTATCATGGACATCTTTTATGATTGTGATCCCCCATTAAATATTTAATGCCAAAAAATTTGA
This sequence comes from Hordeum marinum, assembly GCA_022496015.1. NCBI lineage: Eukaryota > Viridiplantae > Streptophyta > Magnoliopsida > Poales > Poaceae > Hordeum > Hordeum marinum. The sequence continues at coordinate 387,858,388 of CM039678.1, forward strand.
CGCTGGACAAGGAAGACAACATAATGATTTATGCTTGTTCATATTCACATAGAAGTTATATTGTCATAGATCCTTCAAAATGTGGTGCTTGCAAAAAAATTGCTAGCCAAAAATTCCGCACTCAGTAGAGATATTACTTGTGCATCCAAAAAACCCAAACCCAAACTCATGTTTGAGAGTCCACCATACCTACCTATGGATTGAATAAGATCCTTCAAGTAAGTTTTCATCGGTGCATCAAGGCAATAAAAATTGCTTCTAAAAGTGTTGGATCAATTAATGTAAGAGAAAATTGAGTGTTGCATAAACTTGTGATGGCAAAGTAATAAAAGCGATGGACTGCATAATAAAGGTTGCTATCACAAGGGGCAGTGCAACGTGACGTTCTTTTGCGCTAAGGGATTTGGCATACAAACTAAAATAGTGCATGACAACCTCTGCTCCCCTCCGCGAAGGGCCTATCTTTTACTTTTATGTATTTACTTTTATGCAAGAGTCAAAGTATTCTTCCCTATTCCTTTTTGTTTTTCTCCTTTTGTAAGCATCATGTGGTGAGGAAAGATCTAGGCACATATGTCCACTTGGATATGACTGGGTATGATTTATTATTGTTGACATCACCCTTAAGGTGAATGTGTTGGGAGGCAAACTATAAGCCCCTATCTTTCTATTTGTCCGGTTGAAACTTTTTGTCCATGGGTATGCCGTGAGTGTTAGCAATCATAGAAGACTAAATGATGGTTGAGTATGTGGATGATAACCCACAAGTATAGGGGATCAGTTTTAGCCTCTTTCGATAAGTAAGAGTGTAGAACCCAATGAGGAGCTAAACATAGAACAAATATTACCTCAAGTTCTATAGACCATCGATACAACTCTACGCACGCTTAACGTTCACTTTACCTAGAACAAGTACGAAACTAGAAGTACTTTGTAGGTGTGACGGGATAGGTTTGCAAGACAATAAAGAACATGTAAACAAAAACTAGGGGCTGCTAAGATAAAGTAACAATTAAGTTAGTTTAACGAGTGTGGAAAAGTGGTGGTAGGAGTTGCGGAATTGTCCCTAGGCAATTGATAACTAGACCGGTCATCATTATTGCAATTTTATATGAGGGAGAGGCATAAGCTAACATACCTTCTCTACGGGGATCATATGCACTTATGATTGGAACTCTAGCAAGCATCCGCAACTACTAAAGATCATTAAGGTAAAACCCAACAATAGCAATATAAGGTATCAAGTCCTCTTTAGTCCCATATGCAACAACCCACCTACTCGCGTTTATGCTTCTGTAACTCAAGCAACCCACCATAGGCAAATTATAAAAACATTGCAACACCTTACAGCGAGGATCCCTCATGCTTGCGCGACATGAAGAGCACCATAGGACAGCACCAATAATAAAATATGCAACTCAAACCAATCATGATCATCAATCAATCCATGGGACAACAAAAATCTACTCAAACATCATAGGATGGCAACACATCATTGGATAATAATATGAAGCATAAAGTAGCATGTTCAAGTAGAGGGTGCAGTGAGTTGCGGGGGTGTGGGCCAGTGTATATAGATGGGGGAAGGTGATGGAGGTGTTGGTGAAGATGACGGAGTTGTTGGAGTAGATCGTCGTCACGATGATGGCCATGGCGGCGTTCCGGTGCCACCGGGAGAGAGGGGAGAGAGTCCCCCTCCTTCTTATTATTCCTTGACCTCCCCCTTGATGGGAGGAGGGTTCCCCTTTGGCCCTTGTCCTCCATGGTGGCGGGGGGCGAGAGCCCCTTCGAGATTGGATCTCTCTGCTTCCTTCTGTTTCTGCGCTCCCAGATTTTGGTCTTTCACCGTTTCTTAAATTCCTAGAGATCCGTAACTCCGATTGGGCTGAAATTTTGAGGGGTTCTTTATCGATAAATTATCTGTCTTGCAGCGAAATAAGGGCACCAACCGACTTAAGGGGTGGTCACAAGTGCCCAGGGCATGACCAGGGGATAGGTCTCGCCTGGCAGGCTTGTGACCTCCTCGGGCATCGTCTCGCGTTGATTCTTTTTCACAAAAATCACATATATTCCAAAAAAAATCTCCATATGTTTTTATCGCGTTTGGACTTCATTTGATACGGATTTTCTGCGAAACAAAAAACATACAACAAACAGGAACTGTCACTGGGATACTCAAAAACAAGGAAAAAAGTAGAAACTGGCACTAGGCACTAGGTTAATAGGCTAGTCCCAAAAATAATATAAAATAGCAGCATCCAAAACAGATAATACAATAGCATGGAACAATAAAAAATTATAGATACGTTGGAGACATATCAACATCCTCAAGCTTAATTCCTGCTCGTCCTCGAGTAGGTAAATGATAAAAACAGAATTTTTGATGTGGAATGCTACCTAAAATATTTATCCATGTAATATTCTTTATTGTGGCATGAATGTTCAGATCTATAAGACTCAAAACAAAAGCCGAATGTTGACATTAAAACAATAATACTTCAAGCACACTAACAAAGCAATCGTGTCTCTTCAAAATAACATGGCAAAAGTAAGTTATCCTTACAAAATCATATGGTCTGGCTATGCTCCATCTTCCCCACACAAAGTATTTAGATCATGCACAACCCCGATGACAAGTCAAGCAATTGTTTCACACCATTTATGTTCTCGAACCTTTTCAACTCTCACGCAATACATGAGTGTGAGCCATGGATATAGCACTGTAGGTGGAATAGAATATGCTGGAGGTTGTGAAAAAAAGGAGAAGATAGTCTCACATCAACTAGGCATATCAATGGCCTACGGAGATGCCCATCAATAGATATTAATGTGAGTGAGTAGGGATTGCCATGCAATAGATGCACTAGAGCTATAAGTGTATGAAAGCTCAAAAAGAAACTAAGTTTGTGTGCATCCAACTTGCTTGCTCGTGAAGACATAGGGCAATTTCAGGAAGCCCGTCATTGGAATATACAAGCCAAGTGATATAATGAAAAATTCCCACTAGTATATGACAGTGACCAAATAGGAGACTCTCTATCATGAAGATCATGGTGCTACTTTGAAGCACAAGTGTGGAAAAAGAATAGTAGCATTGTCCCTTCTCTCTTTTCTCTCTTTTTTATTTTTTTATTTTTATTTTTTAACTTTTTTATTTTTGGTGGGCATCTAAGGCCTCTCTTTTTTTTACTTGGGCTTTGCTGGCCTCTTTTATTTTTCATAAAATCAGGAGTTTCATCCGAACTTCTGAGGGAATTATAGCTTCCATCATCCTTTCCTCACATGGGACAATGCTCTAATAATGATGGTCATCACACTTTTATTTACTTACAACTCAAGAATTACAACTCGATATCTAGAACAAAATATGACTCTCTATGAATGCCTCCGGTGGTGTACTAGGATATGCAATGATCTAGCATAGCAATTGACATCAAAAAACGAACAGGCCATGAAAACATCATGCTAGCTATCTTACGATCATGCAAAGCAATATGAAAATGATGGTGTGTGTCATAATAAATGGAATGGTGGAAGTTGCATGGCAATATATCTCGGGATGGCTATGGAAATGTCATAATAGGTAGGTATGGTGGCTGTTTTGAGGGACGATATATGGTGGGTTTAATGCACCGGCGAAAGTTGCGCGGTACTAGAAAGGCTAGCAAAGGTGGAAGGGTGAGCATGCGTATAAACCATGGACTCACATTAGTCATAAAGAACTCACATACTTATTGCAAAATTCTATTAGTCATTGAAGCAAAGTATTAGACGCATGCTCCTAGGGGAGAGGTTGTTAGGAGTTAACCATTGCGTGCTCCCAACCCTCACGCGAAGGTTGACAATCAATATTCAAATCATGCTCCGACTTCCTTACATAACGGTTAACCATACATGCATGCTATGGGAATCACAAACCTTTACATAGGTATTTCTACCAATCCACAATTACTCGCTAGAATTACTCTAATATCACCATCATTGTATCGCAAAACTATTGCAAGGAATCAAACACATCATATTCAGTGATCTACAATTTTATGTAGGATTTTATGACTAACCATGTGAATGACCAACTCCTGTTAACTCTCTAAATAGATATAAGTGAAGCATCAGAGTTTAATTCTTTATACAAAACATATTCCCATGCTCTAACAAATATAAGTGAAACAAAAGAGCATTATACAAATGGCGGTTTTCTATGTGTGAGAAACAGGCAATCCAAACTTCAAATGATATAAGTGAAGCACATGAAAAATTCTATAAAGCCATACTCAAAAGATATAAGTGAGGTGCAAAGAGCCTTCTATAAATCAACCAAGGACTGTCTCATACCAGCATGGTGCATTATTAAAATAAAAAATAAAAAGCACACGACGCTCCAAGATTTACGCATATCGTGTGGCGAATAAAAATATAGCTCCAGGTAAAATTACCGATGGTTGTTAGAAGAAAGAGGGGATGCCTTCTAGGGCATACCCAAGCTTAGTTTCTTTGGAGTCCTTGAATATTACCTTGGGGTGCCTTGGGCATCCCCAAGCTTAGTCTCTTTCCACTCCTTATTCCTTCATCCATCGTGATCTCACCCAAAACTTGAAAACTTCAATCACACAAAACTCAAAAAAAACTCGTGAGATCCGTTAGTATAATAAAGCAAATTACCACTTTAAGTAATATTGCCAACCAATTCATATTTTGTATTTATGTATCTACTGCAATATAACTTCCATGGCTTATACCACTGATACAATCGATAGTTTCATCAAAATGAGCAAAACAATGCATCAAAAACAGGACAGTTTGTAGTAATCTAAACATTCACCATACTTCTGTAACTCTAAAAATTATAAACAATTAGGACACGATAAATTTTTTGCATAGAAGTATTGTGTAAAAATTTCAGAAATTTTTGACATTCCAGTAAAAAACTTAAATTCATGCACTACAGCCAAAGTTTCTGTTTTTGCACTGCACACACCAAACAAGCCATCTAATCATCCTAAAGGCAAATCTTGGCACATTATTTTTATAATACGATGTGTTGGGGATATAACCCCACAGTGAGACCCGCCCCAGAGGCTCCGGGTCACACTAGGCGACTCGTACACCAACCCAAGAGTGGGTTGTGAAGACTTAAGCCCAATACGTTTGGCGGCTTTACAAGATGGGCCGAAACATGGCCCGGACGGAGAAGACCCGGGCGAGTAAGCCGCCCGGAGACAACTTGGTCAGGAAGGCAAGATAAGGTAGAGATAGACTCAGACACATAGTGAGAGTCAGTTACAACTTGTATGACATGTGGTCTTGATCTCCTATATAAAGGCGAGACCCGGGGCGACTTAGAGATCAGATTATCGAGAACTAGGTCAAGCAATAGCTCCCTTCTAATCGATACACCAAGCAATATAAACACAGGTAGGACGTAGGCTATTACCTCGAATTGAGGGGCCGAACCTGGGTAAACTCGTGTCGTTCATACCAACTAAACCCTTTGAGTCCATCACCTTAGCGATGGCCTCGAATCCAAGTCCGTTCACCCGGACATCTGCCATGATAAAACCATGACAGTTGGCGCCCACCGTGGGGCTCGTGCTCGGTGGTTGAGTTCTCAAAGGGCTCTCTCCCAGGGCTCGAGGGATACGTGGTCGGAACGATGAAAAAAGTCGTCGCAGTCGGCTCGACATCAACGACGTCGGCTGGGGTCCGGATGCCGGCTCTGTCGAATATGGTTTCTGGATTCCTTTCGGGAGGATCCAAGTCTTCATCGGCAGGATTGACGGATCTACACCCAAGCCGGACATCTGCACCAGCATCGTCGAGCAGCTCGGTGCGCGCAACCTGCCTGCGATGTGTGACCCGTCCGTGTTAACCCGGGCCAGAAGCACGTCTTCGTGGGCTTCACTCAAGGTATGGATCTTGAAGCTTCTCCATCAAAGGAGACTCTTGTCTGTTCAGAGGACGGATCTTCGAGCGGGGAAGCAGAGTCGATCTACCAGCTTCACAATGGTGGCCTCGGGGGCTATGATGGGCTTTACCCGAGTCGGAGCATTCTGAGCCGGACGGTTTTGGGCCGCTGGTTCATGCGGCCGTGTTCATGGCGGGATCGACCCTAGGTGCGAGCAGCACAGCCGCCGGAGTAGCAACCTCGAGGGCTAAGCCACTGCCGCCGGCTCAAGTTCTTCTGGATCTGATGAATGAACTCGCGGCCCTAATGGCCACCGAAGTCACGCCAGATAATCAAGCCACTCGGAACTTGGAGATTGTGAGACTGAAGGACCGGACGATGAAGGAGCAGCACAGGATAGCTGAGCTAAAAGTTCAGATGAAGGCAAAAGGCAGAACGCATTAAGACGGATGCCTTCCGCCTCGGGCTAGAACAACAATCAGCGGCTGCGGTGCACCAGATGAGGCATCAATCCCACTTACCAAAACATTATGAGGCTAGGAATCTCTTCAATATGCTAGGTACGGGACGAGCAGCGGATGCACCTAGAAGTCGACCGACAGCTCGACCGCAGCTTAACCCGCCCCGATGAAACCAAGCCTCACTAGTGGTCTTTCCAATGCCGGCAGGTCATTATTCCAACCCAACAAAGAACATGCTGGCCGCGGCCACCCGGCTCGAAACAATCCCTATCCCAGATGAGGCGCCTTTTGTAGAAGAGGTATGGAACACCGTTGGGTACCTTACCTTCAGACGGTGATGGCCCAGCAGGAGAAGTATGCTTACAGCCGGAGCCGCGTTCATTCAACCCTCCTCTCTAGCCGCAGCTTTAGCCAGCACTATGAATCACCGGCGGTCTCCAGCAGCGATCGGCACAGAGGTCCTCCAGGGGATGATCAGGCGGCTCTAGATGCACAAGCGCTCATAAACCAGGCGAGAAACCAGCAAGAGGTGTCAGCTTTGTCCATAGTGGCTCGCCAAGAGCTCAAGCCCTCCGCATCAGTAGGAGTGGGAGTAACCACCAGGGCCGTGGGAGTGCCATGCTTAGCACCGGCTCTGCAGAGCGAGCGGCTGCCGAAGGATTTCAAAGGACCTCGCAAGGTCCCGAATTACACTGCTGACTTACCTCTGGAGGCCTGGATTGAAAGTTATGAGCTGGCTATGGAGATGGTGGATGTCAGTGAGGTGGTGTGTGCTAAGTTTTCATCATGATGCTTGAAGGACCGGCTCGCACATGGTTAAAGGGTTTGCCACCCAATACCATCAATTCATGGGCTGAGCTGAGGGCAAGGTTCATCAACAAATTTCAAGGGACTTGCAAACAGCCTATGACTATTGTGGATCTCGATCATTGTGTCCAGCAGGAGAATGAGTTGGCTCATCATTGGGTCCGACGGGTGTCGACCATCATCCACTCATCTGAACAGATCACTGCGGCTCAAGCGATGCTGATCCTAGAAAAGAACTATCACTTCGTCCCTCTGAAGCAGAAGCTCAGCCGGCTCAAGCGTACGTGTCAGGACATGGGAGAACTCATGGCGGCTCTCACAAAGTATGATGACTCTGATAACATGAAGGACCCAGGCTCTGATGAGGAGAAGGCCGGCCAAGGTAAGAGGAACAATCAGGGCAAGGGTGCGGTGAACAATGGTAACCAGAGTAAGCGGAAAAACCCAGATGGCGGGTCAGAATTGGTGGCCAATGCAAGCACCTGCCAGAATCATCCTAAAGGCAATGGGAAGTTCAGGCCGCCTTTTAACAAAAATAGGACTCCTTTCAATTTGGAGGAAATGCTCAAAAAACCCAGTCCGGAGCACAGCTGGCCCGATAAACCTTTAGCGCACACATGGGGTGATTGCCATATCATGTAGAAGTTCAAGAATTACAACATGAAGCGACATAACAACGATAACGGTGGCCCACCCGGCGGCTCAGGACCAGGCGGGTCAGGAGCCGGATTTGGATCTGGCGGCTCAGGGTCTAGTCATCATGGTCAGGGCAATCAAGGAGGACATCCTCAGCACTCTGGTAACAACAATCAGCAACAGCATAACCAGTCTGGGTATTAGAGTAATCCAAAGCAGCTTAGCTCGGGTCAGTATCATGTTTTCACGACCAGCCTTAACAAGCGGGATCAGAAGTTGCGCAAGCGAGAGGTTAATGCAGTTGCGCCGGCTCTGCCACAATACTTGAAGTGGTCTGAGTATGACATAACATGGAGCCGGGAGGATCACCCGCCGCGCGTTGATGACCTAGGGCGGCTAGCCTTGGTAGTTGCCCCCCAAGTGGGAGGATATATGGTGAATAAGGTACTTATGGATGGTGGTAGTAGCATCAACATCCTATATTATGATACCTTCCGGTGGATGAAGCTGCTTGATAAAGACCTTAAGCCCTCATCAACCGTTTTTCATGGTGTGGTACTAGGGAAGTCAGATTACCCGGTGGGCACGATTTCTTTGGAAGTCGCCTTTGGTGACGAGTACAACTATAGGGTGGAATCCTTGTGGTTTGAAGTGGTCAAGATCAAGAGCCCTTATCATGCGTTGTTTGGGCGGCCGGTTTATGCTAAGTTCATGGCTAGACCCTGTTATGTCTACTTATAGCTCAAGATGCCCGGATTAAAAGGCACAATTACTGTTCACAGTGATCGGAATATGGCTATTGAGTGCGAGGAAGGAGATGCGGCTTACGTAGAATCCAGTTGTGCTGAGGCGGAACTCAAGTTCTATAAGAAGAATGTTGACCCACAGGATATGACCCTGCTGAAGAAGCCTACGATGGAGGTTGAGCCGCCCCTCAAATTTTTGGCGGATGATACCAAGGTGGTAGATTTCACTCCGGGCGACTCATCCAAACAGTTCATCATTGGGGCCAACATGGATCGCAAATAGGAAAGCGTGCTCATCAAATTCATCCGTGAGAATCGGGACATCTTTGCATGGAAACCTTGTAACATGCCGAGTGTACCGAGAGAATTTGCTGAGCATAACCTTAATGTGGATCCTAAGTTTAAACATGTTAAGCAGTTTCTACGGCGGTTCAATGAGGAGAGACGCAAGGCCATTGGGGAAGAGGTCGCACGGCTCTTAGCGGAAGGTTTTATTGTCGAGGTCTTTCACCCGGAGTGGCTTGCTAACCCAGGGGTTGTGCTCAAGAAAAACGGCACGTGGTGTATGTGTGTGGACTATATGGATCTTAACCAGGCTTGTACGGCTGATCCTTTTGCTCTCCCTAATATTGATCAAATCATTGATGCTATGGCGGGTTGTAAAAGCCTATGCTTCCTGGATGCTTATTCGGGATATCATCAGATCAAGATGGCAGTTAAGGACCAGGAGAAGACGGCTTTCATCACGCCTTTTGGAGCTTTCTGCTATGTGTCTATGCCTTTTGGGCTCAAGAGTGCCCAGGCGACTTATCAGCGCTGTGTGCAGAATTGTCTTCACAATCAGATTGGATGCAACGTTCATGCTTATGTGGATGATATTGTGATCAAATCAAGGAAGAAGGAGACCTTGCTTGATGATTTAAGAGAAACCTTCGACAATCTATGGATCTATAAGATGATGCTTAACCCGGCAAAGTGTGTCTTTGGTGTTCCGGCTGGTAAGCTCTTGGGATTTCTGGTCTGTGAGCGTGGCATTGAAGCTAACCCAGATAAGATCAAGGCTATCACCTCCCTGGCTGAGCCATCTTGTATTAATGATGTCCAACGCCTGGCAGCGGTTCGCCGTGTTGAGCCGATTCATAAGCCGCCTTGGTTAGAAATCCATCCCTCTATATCAGATGATGAAAAAGACAGACAATTTTGTCTGGAGTACGACGGCGGGTGAAGCGTTTGAGGCGCTCAAGAAGCAGCTTACTGAGCCGCCGGTATTAGCTGCTCTGGCTGAGAAAGATCCTTTGCTCCTGTACGTGGTGGCTAATAACCGGGCTGTCAGCACTGCAATTATGGTCGAGCGCAAGGAAGCGGGGAAGGAATATCCGGTTCAGAGGCCGGTTTATTATATGAGTGAGGTCCTGACAGAGTCCAAGCAGAGATATCCACATTGGCAGAACCTAGTGTATGGGGTGTTCATGGCCAACCGCAAGTTAAAGCATTACTTCTTAGGGCAGCAGATCATCGTGGTCAGCTCTGCTCCGTTGGGGGACATAATTCAAAACAGAGAAGCCACTGGTAGGATTGCTAAGTGGGCATTGGAGCTGGGACATCTCAATCTGAAATATGTACCTCGTACGGCTGTCAAGTCTCAAGCCCTTGTGGATTTCATAAACGACTGGACAGAGTGTCAAGCGCCCGAAGAAAAGCCGGCTAACATGTACTGGACTATACACTTTGATGGATCCAAGCAGCTGGAAGGATCAAGGGCATGAGTTGTTTTAACATCTCCCAAAGGTTATAAGTTTTGTTATGTGCTCTAGCTGATGTTCCCTTGCACCAATAATGCGGCTGAATACGAAGCCCTGCTTCATGGCCTCAGAGTAGCTAAGGAGATGAATTTAAGCCGAGTAGGGTGTTTTGGCGACTCAGATCTTGTGCCTCAGCAAGTTTCAGGCACTTGGGATTCCAGGGACCCGCGGATGGCGGCTTATCATCAGGCGGTGGATCTCATTGCTGGTCACTTCAAAAGTTATCAGGTGGATCACATTGATTGTCGCAGGAATGACACGGCTGATGCCCTGTCAAGGTTAGGCTCTCAGCAAAAGCCGGTGCCGCCCAACATCTTTCTGGACATCTTACATCACCCGACTGTCAAGTTACCCTCAGAGGAAGATCTGGCTGTTCCTAACTCGGAGGGGCAATTGGTGGCGGCTCTACATGCTATTCCAGATTGGATTGTGCCTTACTTGGCGTATTTGACTCAGGGCGAGTTACCTGATGATGAAAATCTGGCCAGATAGATCACCCAGCGGTCTAAGTCCATGACAATAGTTAATGGTGAGTTGCACAAGTGCAGCGTTACTGGGGTGTTTCAACATTGTGTCTCACCAGAGGAGGGTAAGGAAATCTTGAATGAAATTCACGCTGGAGATTGCGGACATCACGTCGGTTCAAAATCTCTAGTGGCCAAGGCTTTCCGGCACGGTTTCTTCTGGTTGACAGCTCACAAGGATGAAGAGGATCTGGTCCGCAAGTGTGACGGCTGTCAAAAATTCGGTCGGCGTGCTCATGTTTTGGCTCAAGAATTGCGCATGATACCAATTACTTGGCCATTTGCAGTCTGGGGGCTTGATATGGTTGGGCCTTTCAAGAGATCAAAGGATAAGAAAACGCACCTCTTGGTGGCGGTTGATAAGTTCACCAAGTGGGTAGAGGCTGAGCCGGTCAGTAAGTGTGACGCGGCTATGGCAGTTTAGTTTATGAAAAAGCTGATCTACCGTTTTGGTTACCCTCACAGCATCATCACGGACAATGGCACAAACTTGTCCAAGGGGGCCATGAAAAAATTCTATGACCTAGAGCACATCCGGCTTGATGTTTCGGCAGTTGCTCATCCACAGCCCAAGGGTCAGGCGGAGCGTGCTAATCAAGAAATCTTGAGAGGTATCAAGCCATGGCTTATGGTTCCTTTACTGCGGACACCGGGTTGTTGGGTGGAAGACTTACCGTCCGTGTTATGGAGCATCAGAACTACCCCCAAAAGATCCAAAGGTTGTACACCTTTCTTCATGGTTTACGGTGCAGAGGCCGTATTACCAAGTGATATCCGTCATGGCTCACCACGAGTGGAGGCTTACGTTGATACGGACAATGAGACGGCACGTCAAGACGCGTTGGATGCTTTGGAGGAGGAACGAGAACTGGTGGTTGCCCGTCTGGTGATCTATCAGCAAGACCTGCGCCGCTATCATAGCCGTAGAGTCAAGACCCGGACGTTTCAAGAAGGCGACTTGGTGGTGCGACTGATTCAAGATCAGACAAATATGCATAAGATATATCCTCCATGGGATGTACCTTTCGTGGTCAGCAGAAATCTCAACAACGGGTCATATCTCATTGACATCCGGGATGACTCAGATACCTCGGGGCAGGAGAGCCGCCGGCCATGGAATATAGCGCATATGTGGCCTTATTATACGTAAGTTGTTGAGACTCGACATTGTACATTATCATTATACATATCATATTTATATATGAATAAAGTAGCATCCCTACAAGCCGGGGCCTCTGCCATTTCGCGTATCTTCAGCCGTGCAAGAAAAATCCAAAATTTGGTTGTCGAAGGGGGCTTCCCACCTTCGGGTGTAGCTTATTTAACCCTAACAACCGGCTCTTACGCCAAAAATGTTGACAAGTCAACATAGCCGTCCAGGGGGCTTCCTGCCCTACGGGTGTAGCTTATCAAACCCTATCGGCCGGCTCTTAAGCCAAGCAGTTGACTCCATCAACACGTTAGGAAGATACAACATCTTCGGGTTATGCTTTTAAGCCGCCCTCCTAAAGATATAAAGATACATCTATTCTTGTAGGAAATTAAGCTGCCAAGAGCCGGTAAAGCATACAATGAGAAGCACAAGGAAGATGACATATATATGTTAAGTCGGACTTTTCATATGTGCGCGATGGCACAATTCAAAGAAAGGCAAAAGTTACTACCAGTCTATTACATATGCTCTCTGTGGAGCCCAAAAATATCTTAAATTTTTGTACACCGCTCATGGCGGGTCACAAAGAGCCGGCTATCAACAGGTGTTTACAGCGTGATCAGCTGGCTGGCGGGTCACCCTGCTCCGGGTCTTCGGCTGCCTTGATCTAGAGATTTTCTATGTCCCAGTTGCAGTTGGTTAAAGCCGCAAAGGTTCCTTCTTCAAAGAAGGGGGACAGGTCAAGTTCAGAGGCGAAAAGATTCTTACTGCGGGCAGGCGTCAGATCCCTGGACTCAAAGAGAGGACTGCGGATTCTTTTCTGGTCGGCGTTGTAAGCCGCCTGGTATGCCTCCAGGTTGACTTCTTCTGCTAACATGGAGGCAAGGACTTTGGAAGCCTTTACACACCGTGCATAGTCAGTTTCTGTAAACTCGGAGCCATCAACCTTTTTGGAAGGGAATCCATCCATCACATCAGCCGGAGTTAGCTCTGGAGCAAAAGCCAATGCCCGGCTTATGGCTGCGATCGCCCCCTGGCGGGCGGCTGATCTCTTCAATTCGACAATCTGCTTCGGTAGCATCGACAGAAGCTCTAAGATCCCTTTGATAGTTGAAGGGGTATTATCCTTGTACAGTACATCTTTGATTGTACACATGGTGTCGCGGTAAAGTTGTTATGTCAAAGTATACATGGCCTTCAGGGGCAGCAAGCTATCGGAGGCAAGTTGGCGGCTCCTAGGACATGCATAAGACGGACGCCTCGTCATAAGTCGCCAGCACAAGTACAATACACAAAGTGAGTTAAGTTATCAAATACTTACCAAAGATGGCGGCTGTCATCTTCGTGATGTGGTGCTTCAAGGACTCCAGCTCATCAGACATGATCATAAGTCGCTGATCAGCGTCATCCGCCCATTTAGTCAAGGCGGCTTGTTCAGTCTTAGAGGATTCCTTGAAGGTTTCAAAGTCGGCCTTGATTTTGGTCAATTCTTCAGCAAGGCGCCGGCATTTCTCATCAGCTTCACTCCGGGTGGCTTGCTGCGTGGCTAGATTGTTTTTTAAGCCGGACACTTCTGACCCGGCTTCATTTAAAGCTTCCTACAACATATCAAAGCATGGAATGAGCCGACAGGGGGAGAAGTTTAAAAAATTCAACAAGTCTCAAACATATTGCAAGAAATATGTATGACACTTGGGGGCTAATGTCTATTTGATCTCCTAGATTAAAGGTAGTTCCGGATCATCTTTATCAAGTTAACCCGGAACTTGGGGGCTACATACTGGTTTTTCAGGTTGTTCAGAATGAAAGTCCCGACTCAACTTCGACAAGATTGAGCTGGCCCTTGGGGGCTACAACTGGCTCTGTTACCCATTCTCAATAAAGTCCCAATTCAACTTTGGAAAAGATTGAGTCGGCCCTTGGGCGCTACAATTGGCTCTATTATCTATCTTCTATAAAGCTCCGGTTCAATGTTATCAACTTTGAGCCGGCCCTTGGGGGCTAACAACGATGATTTGAGATTACCTCTAAGTAAGTTGAGACCTACACGCTAAATATTTCTACTTCTACCCAAGATTGAAGAGCCGGATTATCATCAGCCAATATTAACCCGGCTCTTAGGGGTTGCGTAAGGGTATAAGGAGAAAAAAGAATACCTCATATTTCTTGTTCATTAAGTTAACAAGATTGAGCTCCAGATCCCGACTTGTAGACAGCCGGCTCATATAGCCAGCATGAAGTTCGTCAGCTGTCATTTTCTCGAGGGCGGGGAGCTCAAATCCAGCTTCCTGGAAGCTTCAGCCGTCTCACTATGCTTTGTCAGCACGTGAGGTGGAGGAGAGTGGAAGCCGGCGCTGGTAATCAGGACGTCCGAAGCAGTGGTGTCATCAGCAGCCTTGGCAGGGCTCGACGGCTTGGAATGGTCCTTCTGCGGACTCTCTGGAGTAATATCAGCTACCGGCTCTGCCGAAGCCGCTGAGGGATTTGCATCTGGCATAGGAGAGTCTGGCTTGGCAAGCTCTGGTTCTTGGGCGGTAGGGCTAGAGGAGGACTTGTTGGTCTTCCTTCACTTGGCTTGAGCCCTGGAAAAGCATAAAAGTTAGAGCCCAAGGTTTTCAACCGCCAAAGAGTCAGACGTAAGGCTTGAAAAACACATACGGCGGGTTAATCTTTGGAGGCAACAGAGCAGTGGCCGTAGAATCGCCAGACGAAGGCGATGATCCCTGAAAGACAGTTCAGATAATGTAAGGCAATGTTGGAATTACAAAGGAAGAGGTAGTAAAATCAAACAGAGAAGAAATACATACCTTTGCGAGGCGCTTCTTCTGAGCCGGGGAGTTAGCTAACCCGGACATGAGATCGGTAGAGCCGGCGCTTCGGGACTGGCATCAGTCAGTTTGCTATTGCTTTTTCAAAAGAAATTGGGGATTCAAGTAAGCAAGAGGATGAGAAAGGGGAACTTTTCGAACGACCCGCCATATCTTTTGGGGTACAAAATATTTTGATTCGAACGAAACATAAGTTACCTCAGGGGCGTTGGCGTGGCTCGTCTCTGCCTCGTCCTGTGAATGGCTGTTATCAGTAAAGTGAATAAAGAGGTGGCAAAAAGTAGTCAAATTATACCTCTGAGCCGTCTGATTCCGACGGTTCAAACCATTCTTCTTGAGGAGTGGTCTTCTTCGTCCACTTGGCCGCGGCCTTCTTCTTGGTTTTCTTTAAAGGAGGAACATATTTCTTCTTCCAGGAGTCAGCCTAAAAAGATAAGCCGGCAAGTAGTGAGGAATTGCCAAGACATAGCTAAATAAAGAGAAGAAACTATGAAGAGTCGCCTTACATCTGGGGTCAGGTTAATGACACAGAAAGGTGCCAGCCCAATGGCGCTTCAAGCTCCTGAAGTCTCGTGGACAAGACTCCGGATGACATTTGTAATATCATCTTCTGTTAACGTCGTCCGGCTGAAATAGAGGGAATCATCGTACTAGCCCGGATATTCGCACATAAGGAGATTTCTCCGGCTCAAGGGCATAATCCTCCAAGAGATCCAGCAGCGGATCAAGTCCAATCCCGTCAGTCCATTGGCCATGAGGGCTTTAATCTTGGCGTGAGTCAGCTCGTGCTTCGCCCATTCAGCAGTTGACAGCCGACCAGGACGCTTGGAGGTCGTCTTGAGCCGGGATGGGCAGTAACCCAGCAGCGGATGCTCACCCTCTAGGGAGGTATCTTTACAATAAAACCAAGTCTTATTCCAATCTTTTGGATGACTCGACATCTAAGCAGACGAAAAGGTTATGTCCCAGCGCCTCTGAATTGAAATCCCGCCGACTTCTAAGCTTGGGCCGGCCTTCACTTCGGTCTGGCGGTTTGCGTAAAAGAACTCCCGGAATAGACCAACAGACGGCTCAGCTTGCACATAGACTTCGCTGAGTACTTGGAAGTTACATATGTTGGAGACATAATTGGGGGCAAGGTCTTTAGGGCGTAGCTTGTAAAAGTGAAGAACATCCCGAAAGAATTTTGAGCCGGGGGGTACGAACCCACATTCGATGTGATCTGAAAATACCACTACTTCGCCCTCCTGAGGAACGGGCTTCAGTTCATTGCCCGGAACCCGCCAATGGATGACATCCTTGGCAGGAAGGGTGCCCGCATATACAAAGTCCATCAGGAACTCTTCAGTGATGCAAGAGCCGACCCAATTTCATGAGTTGGATGCATGAGACAGGGCAGCGGTTTAAAACTGCGCAAGGTAACAATGTACGGCGAGTCAGGGAACGGCAGACATCTACGGGCGGTTAAAAGCTTAAGATCTTAAGATTGAGCCACTAGGATCCGGTTGGTGAGAGCCGGAACTACATGGCGGGTCAAGTTTATGAGAAGACAAAGCAAAATTTGGCTAACTGCGGAAAACGGGTTTCACAAAGTATCTGTGAGACTACGGATCTAGAAAACAGAGGGAAGTAGTTTTATTTCAAACCTAGAGACGAATAGTAAAAACAGCGAAAGTTTGAAAACAACAAGCGGAGCCGTTATAGATCTGCGTTGTGCTACTATCGATTTCCTACAAAATGTCACATTGGGGACAGGATATTACCGGGTTCATATGGACTAACCATGGCCGGCATTGAAAGAGGCTCGTGTTCTAAGCGGCGGGAGAGCTCCATGAAACCCTACCGAAATGGCTATGAATTTAGGGGAAGAAGAACTCACCGGAGACGACGCGGTGGACACGGGTAAAACTCTGGAACGAATAGGTCGATGCAGCAGCCTCGACGACGACGACATGGAGGCGGCACTGGAGTGAAGTGTGCTAGAGCGGTGGCTCTAGAAGGAGGAAGGTGAAGAGCAAGCGGGAAGGAAGGCAAGAGCCACCCCTCGTGGTCCTATTTAATAGGAAAAGGTGGAAATAGGCACGAAAATCCAGGCGACAAATGTCGTTTGACCGAGGCGGACGCCTCGATTCCCGGACCATCCATTTAATAAGGGGAAAGATTCATTGCGGACGTCAGAGGATCTTTCTGACACATTTGACATGATGTCATGGCGGGTCATTATTTTTAGGTAGACTCGACGATGATGGAGAAGGAGGCTGAAGTGAGCAATCTCAAATCAACCTAGGGCCTAATGTTGGGGATATAACCCCATGGTGAGACCCGCCCCAGAGGCTCTAGGTCACACTAGGCGGCTCGTACACCAACCCAAGAGTGGGCTGCGAAGACTTAAGCCCAATACGTTTGGCGGCATTACAAGATGGGTCGGAACGTGGCCCGGACGGAGAAGACACGGGCGAGTAAGCCGCCCGGAGACAACTTGGTCAGGAAGGCAAGATAAGGTAGAGATAGACTCGGACACGTAGTGAGAGTCGGTTACAACTTGTATGACATGTGGTCTTGATCTCCATATAAAGGCGAGACCCAAGGCGACTTAGAGATCAGATTATCGAGAACTAGGTCAAGCAACAGCTCCCTTGTAATCGATACACCAAGCAATATAAACACAGGCAGGACGAAGGATGTTACCTCGACTTGAGGGGCCGAACCTGGGTAAGCTCGTGTCCTTCATCCCAACTAACCCATTTGAGTCCATCACCTTAGCGATGGCCTCGAATCCAAGTCTGTTCACCCAGACATCTATCGTGATAAAACCACGACACAATGGGTTTGTACAAGGGGATAATTATTTTTGTTGAAAAGTTTCTGTAATCAAGATTCACAAAGTTCCCATGGGCATGAACAAAGTTCAAGGCTAGCCCCCACTTCAATGATGCTCGTCTTTCTCACTTTCACTTTTCTTTTTGAAAAAGTTTTAAGTTCCCCACTTTATTTTTCTGTTTTTAAAACATATAAAAGCACACAACATAATAAAATGACTCTCTAAAACTTCCGAGTTGTCTCCCTGGCAGCGCTTTCTTTAAATCCATTAAGCTAGGCATATAGTGCTCAAGTAATGGATCCACCCGGATCCCAAGGTATATCAAAGAAAATTTTAATTAACAATGATTTGTAATTTAGTAGTGAGTACAAAGTGATATAAATCATGCAACAACAAAGTCTAACTCTCTTCCTATGCATCAGCATGTCATAAAAGAACAATTCATGCACACAAAGTAAAGGCCAATGCATAGTATAAACAGTTTCTTGCAATTTTATCGTATTGGAAACATAGAGAGGCGGACATGTAGTTCTTCTCTCATAATAATTGCAAGTAGGAGCAGAAAGAACATGCATATTATATTTATCAAAATCATCATGTGCAATAGTAGAACGTGACCCATCAATATAATCTTTAATAAGTGCAAACTTCTCCGATATAGTGTAGTTGAGAGAATTCAAAAAGATAATAGGACTATCATGTGTGGGTGCAATAGCAACAATTTCATGCTTAACATAAGGAACTATAGCAAGCTCATCTTCATAAGCATAATTCATATTGGAATCATGGCAACAAGAATAGCAAGCATCAAGTTCATCAAAAAGGGATATATCAAAAGAATCCAAGGGATCATAGCAATCAACATAGCATTCATCCTTCGATAAGAACGGAGGGAAATTAAGCAATATATGAGTTGAAGAGTTACTCTCATTAGAAGGTGGGCACGGGTAGCTAATCCGCTCTTCCTCCTTTTGTTCTTTGTTCTCCTCCTCATCTTTTTCACCTAATGAGCTTACAATTTTGGCAACTTCCTCTTCCATAGATTCCTGCAAAATATTAGCCTCTTCCAATGCAGCGGTCATTCTTTCAGTAAACTCTTTAACATAAGCATTAGAAGCATAGTTTACAGAGCAATATTTAAGTATGGCAAAGTTTTCAGAATTGTAAAGAGTAGCATCATAGTTTTCAATGAAAGAAGCAATTTCATAGGCACCCTTAAAAGCAACAAATTCTTCAGTTTGGTCAACATCACTATAGCAATAGGCCTCCTTGTCATAAGAGGATAATATTTCATTATCATTAAACACACATTGGTAGGGATAGTGTTTTTTAGCTTCTTTAGAACAACAAGTAAAATCATAAATTTCACATAGATTCAAAGCATATCAACATAAAGTATTAATTTGATGCCACAAGAGTTTCTCTTTTTGAGATATGCGGTGTCGCACATAATGAGCATGCTCATTTAATGATTTTCCCTCAACTAAGCTAGTTGGATTTTTAGCACGAGCACAAGTGGATCGTAGATGACCCAAGTAATATTCTTCGGTGGTACGGAACACTAGTGGTTCCTCAACTTTTCGAGCAGCAAGTACAACTTTTTTTTGGTATTTTACGTTTCCTACCCATATCTAAAGATAGAAAACAACTTAGAACAGAAAATAAAAATTACTTAGTGATAAAGCAAACAAGCACACACGAGAATATTCACCCCACACTATTGCTCCCCGACAATGGCGCCAGAAAAAGGTCTTGATAACCCACAAGTATATGGGATCAGTTGTAGCCTCTTTTGATAAGTAAGAGTGTCAAACTCAACGAGGAGCTAAAGGTAGAACAAATATTCCCTCAAGTTCTTTCGACCACCGATACAACTCTACGCATGCTTAACGTTCGCTTTACCTAGAACAAGTATGAAACTAGAAGTACCTTGTAGGTGTGACGGGATAGGTTTGCAAGATAATAAAGAACAAGTAAATAAAAACTAGGGGTGCTAAGATAAAGTAACAATTAAGTTAGTTTAACGAGTGTGGAAAAGTGGTGGTAGGAGTTGCGGAATTGTCCCTAGGCAATCGATAACTAGACCGGTCATCATTATTGCAATTTTATATGAGGGGGAGGCATAAGCTAACATACTTTCTCTACTTGGATCATATGCACATATGATTGGAACTCTATCAAGCATCAACAACTACTAAAGATCATTAAGGTACAACCCAACCATAGCATTATAAGGTATCAAGTCCTCTTTACTCCCATATGCAACAACCCATCTACTCGGGTTTATGCTTCTGTCACTCAAGCAACCCACCATAGGCAAATCATGAACACATTGCAACACCCTACAGCGAGGATACCTCACGCTTGTGCGACACAGAGAGCACCATAGGACAGCACCAATAATAAAATATGCAACTCAAACCAATCATGATCATCAATCAACCCATAGGACAACAAAAATCTGCTCAGACATCATAGGATGGCAACACATCATTGGATAATAATATGAAGCATAAAGCACCATGTTCAAGTAGAGGGTATAGTGAGTTGTGGGAGAGTTGACTGTTGTAGATAGATGGGGGAAGGTGATGAAGGTGTTGGTGAAGATGATGGGGTTGTTGGAGTAGATCGTCGTCATGATGATGGCCCCAGCGGCGTTCCGGTGCCACCAGGAGAGAGGGGGAGAGAGCCCCCCTCCTTCTTCTTATTCTTCCTTGACCTCACCCCTATATGGGAGGAGGGTTTCCCCTCTGGTCCTTGTCCTCCATGGTGGCGGAGTGGCGAGAGCCCCTCCGAGATTGGATCTCTCTCTGTTTCCTTCTCTTTGTGCGCTCCTAGATTCTGGCCTTTCATCGTTTCTTAAATTCCGGAGATTCGTAACTCCGATTGGGATGAAATTTTGAGGGGATCTTTATCTAAAAATTATCTTTCTTGCGGCGAAAGAAGGGCACCAACTGACTTAAGGGGTGGTCACAAGGGACCAGGGCGCGGCCAGGGGGTAGGTCGCGCCAGGTAGGCTTGTGACCTCCTCGGGCATCATCTCGTGTTGATTATTTTTCCCAAAAATCACATATATTCCAAAGAAATCTCTATAAGTTTCTATCACGTTTGGACTTTGTTTGATATTGATTTTTGCGAAACAAAAAACATGCAACAAATAGGAACTGGCACTGGGCATTGGATCAATATGTTAGTCCCAAAAATAGTATAAAAAGTAGCCAAAAGTATATGAAAGTTGTAGAATATTGGCATGAAACAAACAAAAATTATAGATACGATGCAGACGTATTAGTGGACTTGCCAAAAGGCTCTTACATGAGACCCTTCCTGAAAATATGATGAATTGTAGTTGCAAAGTTGACTGAGAACATAGTTTGTTGGTTTCCAATAAGGTTTATGCTTTATACTTCCATGTTGGGATGAATTGTTACTTGCTCATAAGAAGTTATATGATGTTGTTATGAAATAAAAGTTTTATGAGAAATTTTATGTTAATTTTTATTGATGTTATAATAATAAGCATGATGCTACTATGTTTGTATTTTGTTTTTACCGACACCTCTCTCTCAAACCATCTGGACATGTTCTTCGGTATCGGCTTTCACTTGAGGACAAGCGAGGTCTAAGCTTGGGGAGTTGATACGTCCATTTTGCATCATGTTTTCCTACTGTTATTTATAATGTTTTTATTAATAATAATGATTTCAGGAGTAATTCTAATGCCTTTTCTCTCACAATTTGCAAGGTTTACACAAAGAGGGAGAATGCCGGTAACTAGAATTCAGTACCTAAAAAAATCATGTCAGAGATACCTATTCTGCACATCCCCAATGAAGCAGAAATTTTACGAAGATATTTATATAATAAATAAGAAATACTAGAGCTGAAAACTACCGAAGGGGGGCCACCAGGTGGATACCCTCCACGAGGACCCCTACCCGCTCCCTGGTGGAGCGTGCTCACCCTGTCCCACCTTCGGAGCCCATCTTCTGGTATAAATTCCCAAAAAACCTAAAAAACTAAGGGGAGGCCTCTCAGAACGAAGTGTCGCCGCCTTGAGGCGGAACTTGGGTAGGAGCACTTTTGCCCTCTAGTGGAGCGATTCCGCCGGGGGAACTTCCCTCCCAAAGAGGGAAATCGAGGCCATCGTCGACACCAACAACCCTCTCATCTTGGGGAGGTCATTCTTCATCAACATCTTCAACAGAACCATCTCCTCTCAAACCCTAGTTCATATCTTGTGTTCAATCTTTCTACCAGAACCTTAGATTGGTACCTGTGGGTGACTAGTAGTATTGATTACCTCGTGTAGTTGATTGCTATATGGTTTATTTGGTGGAAGATTATATGTTCAGATTCATTATGCTATTCAATACACCTTCGATCTTGAGCATGCATATTAGTTGTGAGTAGTTACCTTTGTTCTTGAGGTCACGAGAGAAATCATGTTGCAAGTAATCATGTAAATTTGATATGTGTTCGATATTTCGATGATATGTATGTTGTGATTCCCTTAGTGGTGTCATGTGAACGTCGACTACATGAGACTTCATCCTGCAAAAAAAGACTACATTACACTTCACCATCCTTGGTCCTAAGAGAATGCATTGTAGAGTAGTTATTGGACGATTGCATTGCTAGAGTGACAGAAGCTTAAACCCCAGTTTATGCATGTTGGGGAACGTCGCATGGGAAACAAAAAAATTCCTACGTTCACGCAAGACCTATCCATGGTGATGAGCATCTACGAGAGGGAGAGTGGATCTACATATCCTTGTAGATACTAAGCGGGAAGCATTAAGAAATGCGGTTGGTTTAGTCGAACGTCTTCGCAATCCAAATCGCCGAGCGTCCTGCGATCCAATCACGATCTGTCCCGATCAAGCACCAAACGGACGGCACCTCCGCGTTCAGCACACGTACAGCTTGATGGCGATCTCCGCCTTCTTGATCCAGCAAGAGGGAGCGGAGAGGTAGAAGAGTTCTCCGGCAGCATGATGGTGCTCCGGCGATGGTGGTGGAGCTATTCCGGTAGGGCTTCGCCTAAGCACTACAGAAATCCGATCTAGAGGAGAAACTATGCACTGGAGGAACGGGTAGCACGTGGCTGAAAATCTTGTGCCAAAACCCTAAAACCCTCTAGTATATAGAGTAGGAGAGGAGGAGGAGGCTTGGCTCCCAAGGAGCCAGCCCTTGGGTCGGCTGAACCAGGAGGGAGGAGTCCTCCTCCTCCACTCCTAGTAGGATTAGGACTCCTTCCTAATTTAGCCCTTTTGCCTTTTTCCACCTTTTGCCTTTTGGGCTTTTTCTTCCCAGCCGCATGGGCCCTTTGTGGGACTTCCTCCAGCCCACTAAGGGCTGGTATTCATCCTCCCATAGCCCATGTATCCTTTTGGGTCGAAATACCCCTCCCGATGGTCTCCCGGTACACTCCCGACACTCCCGGTACACTACCGATGAGCCCGAAACTTTTCCGGCAAGCAAAATAGGACTTCCTATATATCAATCTTTACCTCCAGACCATTCCGGAGCTCCTCGTGACGTTCAGGATCTCATCCGGGAATCCAAAAAACCTTCGGTCACCACCATACATAACTCTATACTACGGAAACGTCACCAAACCTTAAGTGTGCAGACCCTGTGGGTTCGAGAACTATGTAGACATGACCGAGACACCTCTACGGTCAATAACCAATAGCGGGACCTGGATGCCCATATTGGTTCCTACATATTATACGAAGATCTTTATCGGTCGAACCTTTATGTCAAGGATTCAGTTAATCCCGTATGATGTTCCTTTTGTTCTTCGCTATGTTACTTGCCCAAGATTCGATCGTCGGTATCTCCATACCTAATTCAACCTCGTTACTAGCAAGTCTCTTTACTCATTCCGTAATACAAGATCCCGTGACTAACACTTAGTCACATTGCTTGCAAGTCTTATTGTGATGTTGTATTACCGAGTGGGCCTTGAGATACCTCTCCGTCACACGGAGTAACAAATCCCAGTCTTGATCCATTCCAACCCAACAGACACCCTCGGAGATACCTGTAGAGCACCTTTATAGTCACCCAGTTACGTTGCGACATTTGATACACACAAGGTACTCCTCCGGTGTCAGTGAGTTGCATGATCTCATGGTCATAGGAACATATACTTGACATGCAGAAAACAGTAGCAATAAACTGACACGATCATATGCTACGTTTGTAGTTTGGGTCTTGTCCATCACATCATTCTCCTAATGATGTGATCCCATTTATCAAATGACATCACATGTCAATGGCTAGGAAACCTTGACCATCTTTGATCAACGAGCTAGTTCACTAGAGGCATACTAGGGACAAAGTGTTGTCTATTTACCCACACATGTAATGTGTTTCCAATCAATACAATTATAGCATGGATAATAAACGATTATCATGAACAAGGAAATATAATAATAAACACTTTATTTATTTCCTCTAGGGCATATTTCCAACAATGCGCTACTTCGTAAGGGGCTGATTTGGGTCCACATGTTTAATGCTATGGTTAGACTTTGTCTTAATACTTTTCTCGTAGTTGCGGATGCTTGCGAGGGGGTTAATCATAAGTAGGTTGTTAATTGAAGTAAGAATATCACCTTAGCACCGGTCCACCCACATATTAAATTATCAATGTAGCGAACACGAATCAAACCAACATGATGAAAGTGGCTAGATGAAATTCCCGTGTACCCTCAAGAACACTTTGCTTAACATAAGAGATAGTTTTGGCCTGCCATTTGCCACAAAATGATTGGGCTACCTTGCTGCACCTTACCTATTGTTACCGTTACTTGCTCGTTACCGATTACCTTGCTATCAAACTACTTGCTACTTACAATTTCAGTGATTGATGAAATTACCTTGCTGAAAACCGCTTGTCATTTCCTTTTGCTCCTTGTTGGGTTCGACACTCTTACTTATCGAAAGGACTACAATTGACCCCCTACACTTGTGGGTCATCAGGCTCCTGGCATGGGGTTCATATTACCATCTGGTGGAATAGGATCCTAATCCCCTCCAATCGCTCCAAGTAAGTTAGCTTGAAGGATGTATATCGCAATAGTCCAAGATTGTCCATGACCAATGTCATCAAGACTTTCACAAATAACATGGCTGATAGGGATATTGAGTAGATCTGGTACACGAATCTTAAAGAGAATTCTAACACGGTTGGATAGATCCATATTCCCAATTAAGAATTTACCAAAACCAGTAACTGCCTCTCTGACTTTGTTATGTCTCCATGTTTCTAAAGGAAAATTTACAAGCTTAATACATGCATCATGGGTGAAAGTGCAGTCCCTATAGTTGATACCTCACTTGTGGCGGATCACTCAAAGGGTAGAGTCACTAACAAAGTAGGGGCCATTGTTGATGGCGGTGTTGATGTCGCATGCGCTGCCGAAATGCACCATGGCCGCCCCTATGGTGCACGGGGAGGTTTTGATGATGCGCCAGCCATGCTCATGGTCAAGGAAGTGGTGGAT
This sequence comes from Hordeum marinum, assembly GCA_022496015.1. Lineage (NCBI taxonomy): Eukaryota > Viridiplantae > Streptophyta > Magnoliopsida > Poales > Poaceae > Hordeum > Hordeum marinum. The sequence goes on from CM039678.1 coordinate 387,883,588, forward strand.
GATCTGGATGTCAGCTTCATATTGGGCAGGGTCCGGTGGCGGCGCGAGAACAACAATGGCCCACTTATAGGCTTCCACAAGCGGGTTGCCTCCAAGGAAGTGATAGGAGCATCGAGGGCGGTGGCCGTTGAGGGCCATGACGACAGTGCCGGGAGGATGGTGGGAGTGGGGTCATAGGGATATGTGGCCATGGTGTCCGATGGCGGTGGAGGGGGGTTTGGGAGGGGAGTGGGTGAGTTGGCTAGTGGGGGTTTTGTCAGGGTGCATGGGAATAAGATGGAACGATAAAGGGGAGGGAGAAGTCGAGGCGTCTGGAGGTGAGGTTGGTGGTTGGGTGGCAGAGTATTTTTATATTTTCAGGTGATATACCAGGCGATGGTTTGGGTTGTTGATACAAAAACGGGATATGTGTCCATATCGGTAGCAACGGCGCCATCGTATATCTCCCGAGCAGAGCAATTTCGTGTGGCCCGATCTGAGGCATGTCCCACAGAAGATGGGCTGGTGAGGTGTGGTTGGTTCGGTTGGGCCTGGGTCAAGGGAGGGGGGTTCGGCCTAACATGGGGAGTAGGGTTTGAAACAGAGAATTTGTTGGTGGGTTCACGGGTGGGCGGGTCGATCCCGATGAAATAGCGGGGTTCTTGGTCGACGGGGGCGACCGGATGGGACACCAGCGATGAATTGGAACAGAGTTAGTTCCGGTGAGGGTCGTCCTGTGGGGTGAATGGGAAACTATGATCCAAGAATCATCTAATTCACGTTGCCATAATGAACATTCATGAGCCCATGTAGGTCCACCAAACCCCCAAATATGGAAAAAAACATCGAAAATGAGCACATGAGAACGAGCGAAGATTGTAGATGAGGAAACCAATCGCCTTAGATGCAACAAAGAAACGATAGGTCGATCCATAAAAGTGAATGACATTTAGATATGATGGATCGCCACCAATACATGACGTAGTACATGACCAACATTGGCAATAGATATGGGAAAATAAGCACTGGGAAATTACACCACAAGATGGAAACTAGATGATGAATCATGGGGATGGCCAGGGGATGAGAAGCTGGCTCTGACCTTGGATGCAATGAAATACCCCGGGGAGAGATCTAGGGTAGGATCCATGGATAAGAGAGATCACTATAGGACGCCATGGATCGCCAGGGGAACGCCAGGGAGGTCGCCATGGGGTCGACATGTGAGCATCAATATTATCACAAGCCAATCTTAATGGCTATAAAGAAATAGCTTGTTGGGAGATGATATGTCTCTGTCGTATCTATAATTTTTGATTGCTTCATGCCAATATTCTACAACTTTCATATACTTTTGGCAATATTTTATATTACTTTTGGGACTAACTTACTTACCCAGTGCCCAGTGCCAGTTCCTGTTTTTTGTGTGTTTTTTGTTTCGCGGAAATTCCATATCAAACAAAGTCCAAACACGATAAGAATTTACGGAGATTTTTTTTTGGAATATATGTGATTTTTGAGAGTTGGAATCAACAAAAGATATTGCCCGAGGGCCCCACAAGCTATCTAGCCACGCCCTAGGGGGTCGCGGCCAGATGGCTTGTGGCCAGCCCTTAGGTCGGTTGGAGCTCTCCTTCTTCCGCAAGGAAGATATTTTTATAATAAAAATCCCCTCAAAATTTCAGCCTCATCGGAGTTGCGGATTTCTAGATATTTAAGAAAACGGTGAAGCGGTCAGAAACCAGTCGCGAAAACAGAAGAGAAACAGAGAGAGATCCAATATCAGAGGGGCTCTTGCCCTCCGGGAGCCATGGCAGCCATTTACTAGAGGGGAAACCCTCCTCCCACCTAGGGAGGAGGCCAAGGAAGAAGAAGGAGGAGGGGGCTCTCTCCCCCTCTCTCCCGGTGGCATCGGAGCGCCGTCGGGGCATCCATCGTGACGGCGATCTACACCAACAACTTCGCCGTCGTCACCACCAACTCTCTCCCCCTCTATGCAGTGGTGTAAAACCTCTTCTCCCCGTTGTAATCTCTACTTAAACATGGTGCTTAATGCTATATATTATTATCCAATGATGTGTGGCTATCCTATGATGTTTGAGTAGATTTGTTTTGTCCTATGGGTTGATTGATGATCGTGATTCGTTTGAGTTGCATGGTTTATTTTGGTGATGTCCTAAGGTGATTTTCGTGAGTCACACACATGAAAGAATAACACTGGAGGGTGTTGCAATATGTTCATGATTCGCTTATAGTGGGTGGCTAGAGTGACAGAAGCTTACACCCGAGTAAGGGTATTGTTGCGTATGGGAGTAAAGAGGACTTGATGTGTTAATGCTATGGTTGGGTTTTACCTTATTGAATTTCTAGTAGTTGTGGATGCTTGCTAGAGTTACAACATAAGTGCATATGATCCAAGTACGGAAAGTATGTTAGCGTATGCCTCTCGCTCGTATAAAACTGCAATAATGATTACCGGTCTAGTTATCAATTGCCTAGGGACAAATCTTTCTCTTGTGGTACAAAAAGCTTTCTACTAAATAATTTACTTTAGTGTTCTTTATTAAACCAGTAACTAATTTTATTTCCATGTTCTTTTTTACCTTGCAAAACTATCTCTACACCTATTAAGTACTTCTAGTTTCATTCCCGCAAAATAGTTTCATACTTGTTCTAGGTAAAGTAAGCGTTAGCGTGCATAGAGTTGTATCGGTGGTAGATAGAACCTGAGAGAATATTAATTCTACCATTAGCTCCTCATTGGGTTCGACACTCTTACTTATCGAAAAAGGCTACAAACGATCCCCTACACTTGTGGGTTATCAAGACCCTTTCCTAGCGCCGTTGCCGGGGAGCAATAGTGTACTGGTTGATATTCTCGTGTGTGCTTGTTTTCTTTATCACTAAGTAATTTTTATTTTCTGTTATTAGTTGTTTTATATCTTTAGTTATGGATATGGAGCACGAAACACTAAAAAGATTAGATGTACTTGCTACTCATGGAGATGGGGAACCTCCTAAAACCCTCGATGCTAGTTATGTGAAACACGTTAATTACTCCTTTGATAATCCTGAGAAATCCTCATTCAACTTTATTACGGGAGACGCGTTGGATCAACGTGAGTACTTTAGGGATTATAGCTTATCTCACAAAGGGAAACACTTATGGGATCAAATTAAAATGTTGCGTTGGTATGCTTGGGATATATGCTCGAAACGTGATTATACTTGTTGCTCTAAGATGAAGGGTCTTCACCTTCCCTTTCAATGTGAATTTAATGGTAATGAAACCTTGGCTTCTTATGCTAACAGTATATATGATTACTATGATGTGGAAAAAATAGAAGAGTTTGTTGCTTTTAAGGGTGCTTACGAAATTGAATCGTTCTTTCAAAGATATGACTATGGTTATGTTATTTACAGATCTGAAAATGTTGCCATACTTAAATATTGCTATGAGAATTATGAATAAAATACTGATATTATTGAATTTATTGAGAGAATAACCACTGCCTTGGAAGAGACTACTATTTTGCAGGAATCTGTGAAATAAGAAATTCTTGAAACTATGAGCTCATTAGATGAAAAAGATGAGGAGGAGAGCGAAGAACAAAAGGAGGAAGAGTGGATTAGCTACCTGTTCCCACCTTATAATGTGAGTAACTTTTCAACTCATACATTGTTTAATTTCTCTTCGCACATACCGAAGGATGAATGCTATGATGATTGCTATGATCCCTTGGATTTGTTTGAAATATCCCTTTTTGATGAACTTGATGCTTGCTAAGCTTGTGGCCATGATGCCATATGAATTATGCTTATGGAGATGAACTTGATATAGTTCCTTGTGTTAAGCATTAAATTGTTGCTATTGCACCCACACATGATAGTCCTATTATCTTTTTGAATTCTCCCAACTACACTATATCGGAGAAGTTTGCACTTATTAAGGATTATATTGATGGGTTACGTTTTACTATCACGCAAGATGATTTTGATGGATATAATATGCATGTGCTTGCTGCTCCTACTTGCAATTATTATGAGAGTGGAACCAAATCTTCACCTCTCTATGTTTCCAATACAATAAAATTGCAAGAAACCACTTATGCTATGTGTTGGCCTTTATGTTGTGTGCATGAATTGTTCTTGTATGACATGCCAATGCATAGGAAGAGAGTTAGACTTCATTGTCACATGATATATATCACTTTGTGCTCACTACTAAATTACAAATCATTGTTAATTAAAATTGTCTTTGATATACCTTGGGATCCAGGTGGATCAATTACTTGAGCAATATATGCCTAGCTTAATGGCTTTAAAGAAAGCACTGCCAAGGAGACAACCTGGAAGTTTTAGAGATTCATTTTATTCTGATGTGTGCTTGTAAAATAATTAAAAACAGAAAAATAAAGTGGGGAACTTAAAACTTTTTCAAAAAGAGAAGTATAAGTGAGAAAGACGAGCATCGTTGAAGTGGGGGCTAGACTTGAACTTTGTTCATGACCATGGAAACTTTGTGAATCTTGATTACAGAAACTTTTCAACACAAATAATTATCCCCTTGTATAATTCCATTGTATTATAAAAATAATGTGTCAATAATTACCTTTAGGGTGTTTAAAATGCTTGTTTGATATGTGTTGTGTAAAAACAGAAACTTTTGTTGTAGTGTTTGAATTTTATTATTTTACCGAAGCATGAAAAAATTCTGAATTTTTACACAATACTGTTATAAAAATTCTTTATTATCTATTTTTCAGAATTTGTTGAGTTACAGAAGTATACATTCCATCAGCATCTTTACAGATTGTCCTTTTTTTCACAGATTGTTGTTATGGTTGCTTTGCGTGCTTATGTTTGGATTCTTGTTGAGCCCCGTCGATTTAGGAGCCATAGAATTATGCAATAATGTTATGGTAGGACATGATGAGATTTGATGATTATGTACTAATGTTTCTAATGAAAATTCTGTTAAGTTTTGTGTGGATGAAGTGTTCGAAGATCGAGGAGGTATTAATATGAGACGAATAAATAGGGGCAATAGCTCAAGCTTGGTGATGCCCAAGGCACCCCAAGTAAATATTCAAGGAGGCTCAAGCATCTAAGCTTGGGGAGGTCCCGGAAGGCATCCCATATTTCTTCTTCAACAACTATCGGTATATTTCGGTTTTTGTTTTGTTCACATGATATGTGTAAATTCTTGGAGCGTCGTGTGCCTTTTATTTTCCTTTTAGCAATGCACCATGCTGGTATGGGAAAGTCTATGGTTGATTTATAGAATGCTCATTGCACTTCACTTATATCTTTTGAGTATGGCTTTATAGAATGCTTCATGTGCTTCACTTATATCATTTGAAGTTGGATGTGTGTATCTCAACATATAGAAAACCGTTATTTGTAGAATGGTCAGTTGCTTCACTTATATTTATTAGAGCATGTCAAGGTCTTTTGTAGAAATAATTAAACTCTCATGCTTCACTTGAACTTATTTAGAGAGTCAACGAGAATTGGTCATTTACATGGTTAGTCATAAAATCCTACATAAAACTTGACGGGGTTATTACCCCTGTGTAGGCCAAAGCACCAGGGTTCTCTCCCCCGCTTCAAGAAATTAGCACATGGTCGACTACTTACGGTCGGCTGGTGCGCAGCCGGCAGGCGCATTGCCGGCTGGGTCGAGGCCGGCTGGTCGAGGAGCCGGCCCGGCCCCCGGCCGGTTGAGCATGGCCGGTTGCCCTCGAGCCGGCTCCCCAGTTGACCCTCGGGCGGATAGGCTTCCGTCCCATCCCTCTGCACGCAAGTATGGCGACACGACGGGATGCCCATGACGGACGCCAGTGTAGCCATATTGGCCGCTGACGTGCGTGGCTACAGTTCGGCCATCCGGGCCGCTGACCTCGGCGTCCGCGACTGGGTGGGAGAATAGTACCGGCACGCCCCGCCCACTCGATTACCTGCCCTGGCGTGGCTACAGTGTAGCTGACTGTACCAGAGACTTCGACCGGCTGGCACTAGACGACACCCCCCGAGCGACCCGGGTCATAGCAGGTGAGCGGGGCCAATCACGGAGCCAGCTGGCGGACCCCAGCGGGCAATGGGACCGCTCAGCCGGTGGACCCTATGGGAGACGAGACGGCTCGGGGGGCGTGACCCCCTGGTCGGCCGAAGAGGCTGCTAGCCGGGCCCCTCACTTATGTACCTCAGGAATATTGTAATTCGGGGGGTTCGCCTATAAAACTCCCTGAGCCCCCATGCAATGGGGACGACGAGTCTCACACACACACCTACGGGACACTTCCCTCACTCCCACACTTCATGACACAGGAAGGCGAGACGGCTGCTCCCTCTTCCTCCTCTAGACACAGCTCCAAGAGCAACCTTGTAAAACATACCCATCCATCAACTAGACCAAGCAGGACTAGGCGTGTTACCCCCCACGGAGGGCCCTGAACCTAGGTACATCGTGTGTCTTCACCACTTGTACCTAATCCCACACCGAAGCCCATCGGTGTCCTCCGGCTCCAACCACCTACGATAAGCCTACCCATGGCATCTGTCGTGAGAAAACAACGACAGTTGGCGCCCACCGTGGGGCCATACGTGGTGTCGGACTGATTCATGCTCAGGGCGGGACCCCTCACCATTCCCCGCCATCGCCGCACGTCCAGGTGAAACCGCGGGCTCGTGGGGCTTGCTCCGGCAGGCCCTGCGGGCAGCTCCGTTGACCTCACACCCAACATCGACGCGCTCATCAAGCGCTTCAGTAGGCTAAGCCTTGCCGAAGCTCCGATCGCCGACGAGTACCCTAGCCAGGTGCTTGTTTGCGCCGATCCGCCCACGGCTGTGGGCGCACTCGCTGCGACCCAGTCCAACGGCTCCCACGATCGTGTGGGAGAAATGGCCATCATCTCCTCCACCTCCTCCGGACGCATGCGGGCCGAGGCCGACGCTGCCACGGTCCGCGTCGGCACCTCCGACCCGCTCGGTGCGTCCCTCCGGGGCCTGAGCACTCCCATTGCCTCGACGGCAAACCCCGACGCTGCCACGGCCGAGCTCGAGGTGGCTCGTCGTCTCCTGTTCGAGGACGCCAGCACCCACGTGGCCACACGCCACCGCATGGAGGCCGCTCAGCAGGAATACGCTTCTGCCTACGGTCTCACCCCGGCTGGCACCGAGCCTAGCCAGCATGGGGATGTACGTGACCACGGTCGTGTGGTCGCTAAAATCTTCGGCGGCAACATGCCCATCTATGACACCCTCGTAGCCAACCTGCGGGCTTCCAAGGTAGCCTATGAGGATTTGGCTACCTTGGAGGGTGAAGAACGTGCCGCCCGTGAGCGTCACATCAAGGACCTCATCGACGCCGCCGACGCGCAGCAACATCTGCTCGCGGCAGGAGGTGCCGCCTCCAAAGCCCCCGGCTCAAGCGCGAGGGCACGGGGACTGCTAGCCGTCAGCTGGATCAGCACTCCTGCTCCCCTCGCATCTCTGGCCGCCGGGTCGGGGGCAAGCAACCCCTGGCCCTCTTAGCTGCCAGGAAATGAGCAGTCGGCTGTAAACAGCCGGCGCACCAACGACCCGCTTTGCAGCGGCCGCCACCATGAGGCGCTGGCAGCCAGCCGGTGCAGCCGCGGGCATATGCCACCCCCGCGGTGCAAGCTGGAACGGTCGGTTCTGCCCGTCATCCGCCCTGAGCTCTCAGCCCGACTCGGACCACGTGTCCCCCATAGCGAGAATGATGCCCGTCTTCACATCGACCAGCTCGCGCAGGAGGGCTAGATTGGCCCGGCGTGTTTCGTCCCTCGGATCTGCAATGAGCCGTTCCCAACCGGCTTCATGCTCCCCCGAGACACCCCAAAGTACAACGGGGCTGCCAAGCCCGAAGACTGGCTGATCGACTACACCAGGGGGAACAAACGCGTAGCCGTTTGCTACGCTCCCCTCATGTTGATTGGCTCGGCCCGCACCTGGCTCAACAGCTAGCGGCTGGCAGCATCAACACTTGGACGTACTTTGAGAAAGCCTTCATCCGCAACTTCACCAGCACCTACAAGCGGCCTGGCCGCCCCCATGAACTAGCCATGTGCGTTTAGGGGCCGGACGAGTCCCTTCGCGACTAACTCACTTGGTGGACCGAGCTTGCAACTCCTGTGAGGGCTTGCATGAGGTGCAAGTCATACAGTACTTCATCGAAGGCTGTCATGATGGCACCCCCCACAAGTACAAGCTTCTATGCTCTGAGACGGCTATGCTCGCCGAGCTCATAACCAAGGCAGACAAGTACGTCATGGCCGACTCTGCCATTCGGGTCAAGACGACCCCGCCTGCCAAGGCAGCACCGATGCCGGCGGCGTCCCGACCGGCTGCCGACAGCTAGCAGTCGCAGAACAACAAGCGCAAGAACGACCAGCCGGACTCCCGCTATGGGAGCTCGCAGGTCGCCACCATCGAGGAATGGGAGTCGGCTACCCAGTCTTCCAGCCAGCGCCAGCGCACTGGCAAGGCTGCCTGACAGCCCAAGCTCACCTTCGAGCAGATGATCGACCTCCCCTGCAAGAACCACTCTGGGGCCAAGCCCTCCACACACACGCTCCGGCAGTGTAGCTTCTCACAGCGATTGGCCCGGGGGATGGCCTTCCGGCTCCTCCCACGTCGCCTGCCCACGTGCTGGCCCCGGCCCTAGCTGCTGCCCCGGTGCCGGCTCCGGCTCCGGCCCAAAACGATGGTCGCCTACATGACTAGTTCCCCAACCAGGATGGTTGCTACGTCGTCTTCACCAGTGAAGAGACGAGCAAACATGCTCAATGCTGACTCCACCTTGAGGTGAACGCCACCATGTCGACAACTCCCCAGTTCATGCACTGGTCAAAGAAGCCGGTCACCTGGAGCCGGGCAGATCACCCGACTGTGATGCCAAGTCCCGACAGCTACGCCCTGGTCCTTGACCCCACCATCACCACCGAGAAGCACACCTACCGCTTCTCAGGGTGCATATTGACGATGGCAACAGCATCAACATCCTTTACCTCAACAGAATGCGCAAGCTAGGGCTGAAAACAGAAGACCTGCAGGCGAGCCGGACAGTTTTCCATGGCATCGTGCCTCGAAAGTCCTGCTCCCCTGTCGGCAAGATCACGCTTGACGTCCTCCTCGGTGGCCCCGGCCACTTCCGCCGTGAGCCGGTGCTGTTCAAGGTAGTGGACCTCGCGAGTCCCTACCACGCGCTGTTGGGCTGTCCGGCTCTCGTCAAGTTCATGGCGGTCCCCCATTACGCCTACCTCAAGCTCAAGATACCAGGCCCCAAGGGAATCATCACCATCACGAGAGACTACAACATGTCGCTCGAGTGCGCTCTTGATGGCAGCCGGCTGGCCGGGGCCCTAGAGATAGACGAGGAAAAGCGCTAGCTCGACCGGCTCGTGGCCCTCGTTGCCAGCCAGCCGGCCATGCCGGCTCCTCCCTCGCAGTCCGTTAGTGAGGCCTCCTTCTAACCGTCCAAGGACACCAAGCAGATCTTGCTTGACCCGTCCAACCCCGCTCAGTGCGTCACCATCGGCTCCCGCCTCGACAGCAAATAGGAAGGCGAGCTTGTCGACTTCCTCCATGAGAATCGGGACATATTTGCATGGTCCCCCAAAGACATGTCGGGTGTTCCGAGGAAGTTTGCCGAGAACAAACTACACATACGGCCGGATGTTAAGCCGGTAAAGCAACCCTTGCGCCGTTCGAGGAGAAGCGGCTTACTAGAGGAGAAGAGATCGCCCGGCTGCTCGTAGTTGGCATCATCATGGAAGTTTTCCACCCGGACTGGCTAGCCAACCCAGTCCTGGTGCTGAAGAAGAACAAGACCTCGCGCATGTGCATTGACTACACCAGCCTGAACAAGGCGTGCCCCAAGGACCCATTCACCCTGCCACGGATCGATCAAGTTATCGACTTCACAGCCAGCTATGATTTGCTGTCCTTCCTGGATGCCTGCTCCGACTACCACCAGATCAAGCTGGATCCGGAGGACCGGCTCAAGACCTCCTTCACCACGCCCTTTGGGGCCTACTACTATATCACCATGTCCTTCGGCCTGAAGAACGCAGGCGTTACCTTCCAGCGGTGCATGCAGAAGTGCCTCATGCCTCAGATAGGCAGGAATGTCCACATCTACGTCGATGACATCGTCGTCAAAACCAAGAAGCATTTCAGCCTCCTCGACAATCTCCGGGAGACCTTCGCGAACCTATGTGAGTACAAGATCAAGCTCAACCCGGAGAAGTGCGTCTTCGGCGTCTCAGCCGGCCAGCTCCTAGGTTTCTTCGTGTCCGCCCATGGCATAGAAGCTAACCCAGATAAGATCAGCACGATCGAGCACATGCCCAAGCTGACCCGGCTCCGTGACGTCCAAAAGTTCACCGGCTGCCTCGCCTCGCTCAGCCGGTTCATCAGCCGGCTGGGGGAGAAAGCCTTGCCCCTCTATGGGCTCCTTCGCAAGACGGCTTTGGTCGAGCCGGGTCACACCAAGAAGCTGGGCATGTTCGATTGGCCCGACGAGGCGGACGAGGCCTTTCACGGCCTCAAGAAAGCTCTCACCCGCGCGCCCATCCTAGTCGCGCTGGCTGAGAAGGAGCCCTTGCTTGCCTACATCGCGGCGACCACTCGCGTCATTAGCATCATCTTGGTGGTCGAGCGGCCGGAGGAGGGCAAGTCCCTACCGGTCCAGCGCCCCGTCTACTACCTTAGTGAGGTCCTCTCCGCCTCTAAGCAAAACTACCCTCACTACCAGAAGATGTGCTATGGCATATACTTCGCCGCCAAGAAGGTCAAGTAGTACTTCCAAGAGCATAGCATCACCGTGGTGAGCACGGCCCCGCTCGGCGGGATCATGAGCGGCCGGGACTCCACCGACCGGATAGCCAAATGGGTCATCGCCCACGCCAACCACGAAATCCGGTACGAGTTGCGTACTGCCATCAAGTCATAGGCGCTGGCCGACTTCCTCATCGATTGGGCGGAGACCGAGTTCATGTCGCCTTCCCCAGACTCCACGGATTGGTGCATGCAGTTCGACGGCTCAAAAATGAGGACCGGCCTGGGTGCCGGCATAGTCCTCTCCTCCCCAAAAGGTGACCAGCTCAAGTACGCCCTCCAGATCCACTTCGCCGCCTCCAATAACATGGCCGAATACGAGGCCATCGTCCACGGCCTCCAGCTCGCCAAGGAGATCGGCATCAGGACCATCCTATGCTTCGGCGACTCCGACCTTGTGGTGCGGCAGGTCTCTGGCGAATGGGACACTAGGGACGCCAACAGGGACAACTACCGCTTCCTCGTACAGCAACTCACCGGCTTCTTCGAGGACTGTGAGTTCCACCACGTCCCACGGGCAGACAACGAGGTGGCTGACACGCTGGCAAAGATCGGCTCCACCCGGCAGGCCATCCCAGCTGGCGTCTCCCTCGAGTGGCTGCTCAAACCATCAATCAAGCCTTCCCCGGAGTCGGAGTCCATCTTCATGCCGGCCGACAACGCGGGCCCATCGACGGCTCCGGCCGCCTCCACGACATCTTTGCCACCGGCTCCTCCAGCCCTGGCTGCCCTGTTGGTGCCGGCTGAACCGGCTCAGCCGGTTGCGTCCGAGGCAGCCGGCTCCAACGCCACGGCTGTCATGATGGCAATCAACGCCCCTCCTGCCGTCCCCAATCCGGGGGCTGGCGAGCCGGTCTCGAGAGTTGGCGAGCCGGTCCCGGGGACTGATCAACTAGGCCTGGGGGATCCCGGGCTGGCCCTGTCTTGGCTCCCTCGTGGGCCCAGCCCATCCTGGCGTTCCTTCTGCGGGAGGAGCTCCCCTAGACGAGGCCACGGCAAGACAAATCCAGCGTCGGGCCTCGGCTTATAGCATCATCAATCATGATCTCGTCCACTATAGCACCAATGGCGTCTTCCAACGGTGCGTCGAGCCGGAAAAGGGCCTGGAGATCCTCCTTGATATCCACCAGGGCGAGTACGGGCACCACACCGCCTCTAGGACCCTGGTGGCCAAGGCTTTTCGTCACGGTTTCTACTGGCCCACCGCTTTGGAGGCGTCCAAGAAGCTAGTCGATGAGTGCGAGGGCTGCCAGCGCTTCAGCATGCAAAGCCACCTACCGGCGTTGGCCCTCCAGACCATCCCCCTCTCGTGGCCCTTCGCCGTCTAGGGGCTGGACATGGTGGGCCCCTTCAAGACCGCACGAGGCGGCATGACACATCTACTGGTGGTTGTCGACAAATTCACCAAGTGGATCGAGGCCCGGCCAATCAAGAAGCTGGACGGCCCCACGGCCGTCCGGTTCATCGACGACATCACAGTTCGCTACGACGTTCCCCACAGCATCATCACCGACAACGACACGAACTTCGCCAAGGGCATGCTCATGCATTTCTGCTCCAAGCAGGGCATCCGGCTCGACCTAGCCTCCGTCGCTCATCCACAGTCAAACAGCCAGGTCAAGAGGGAAAATGGCCTAATCTTGTCCGGCATCAAGCCCCGGCTCATAACACTGCTGGTAAGGTCAGCTGGCTGCTGGGTCGACGAGCTACCGGCTGTCCTTTGGAGCCTTAGGACCACTCCCAGCCGATCAACCGGCTACATGCCCTTCTTCCTTGTGTACGGGTCCGAGGCGATCATCCCCACCGATATCGAGTTCGACTCGCCTCGGGTCGCCCTATACACGGAGAAGGACACAAAGGAGGCAATAGAAGACGGCGTCGACCTACTCGAAGAAGCCCGCGAACTGGCCTTGAGCCGGATGGCAATCTACCAGCAGAAGCTTCAGCACTACCAAAGAAAATGGATCCGGCTGCTCTCCTTCCGCGAAGGGGACCTAGTGCTCAGGTGGATCCAGCAGACAGACGGCCAGCACAAGTTGTCCTCCCCATGGGAGGGCCCGTTCATCATTAGCAAGGTGTTGCACGCGTACTACCTAATAGACGCCCAGAAGTCGCAGAAGCGCAAGAGAGACACCTCCGGCAAGGAGACCGAGCGCCCGTGAAACGTGGCGCTCCTCCGTCCGTTTTACTGCTGAAAAAATAGTGTATGTATGTATCCCCCCCCCCTTTTGGGCTTATGAATGCAATGGGTGTCCCAGGACGGATCTTGGGGCACGCCCTTTTCGTTTCCCTCCAAGATTTTCTCCTGACCGGCTCCCCGACCCGGCTCCCGAGCCCAGGGGCTCTCCGGCTGGTCCTAGGTCGCCTCTCCCGAAATTGGCCAAGTAGTGTGAGCCAAGCAAACCCTCCCACCCCTCCCAGCTACAGACCGACTCCCGGCTGTTCGGCTGATGGGGCCCCGGGGTAGCAAAACTTAGCGCACATGAAAATTTGATCGCAAGGGGGTTGCCAGCTAGGTCTAGCCTGACTACCACCTCGCCTATGCCACTCAACTTACCCCAAAAAACTCTCGCGGTTCCTAAGCTCAAAACCGGCTCTCTCGAGGCGAACACCCCGACCCAGCTATAGAGCGGCTCCCGGCTGTCGGGCTAGGAGGGCCGAAACCAAAGGAGAAAAGGGGCCGAGCAGACGGAACCAAGGGAGCAAAAAAGGGTAAGGACGAACCGGCACGCATGATAGGCAAACAAATTAAGCATTCAACACACAAACTTAAAATAAAGAAGGCCCATGGCCATTACGATTCATTACATTACACCCCCAGTGGGTGGACATGAACCTAACATACAGGAGAAATAACAAAAGAAAAGATAAGACGCCCGCGGCTCAAGCCAGGGCGCGTCGCCAGCCGGCGCGTCGCCAGCCGGCGCGTCGCCAGACGGTGCATCGCCGGACGGCTCAACTCTCGGCCCAGAGGTAGTCGCGGCCTTCGGGTCGGCTTACTTGGCCTTTAGGGCAACCTCCGTGGTCCCAGCTGTCTTGGTGCTGGAGTTGGTGCTCTCATCGGCGACCTCCTCGTCCTCTGGACCTTGAGGGTTGCCGAAGGAGTCCTCAGCCACTGGCTCACCGTCCTCGCCAAGGGCCGGCAGGAGCTCGTCCGGGTCAACGTACGACGCGAGCTCGTTGGGCAGTGGATGAGGATCGGCTCTCAGGTCGCCCGCTCCTCAGCTGGCTCGTCCCACATAGTGGCCAGCCGGTTCAACGCCGCAGTACCACGAGGTGACGAACCAAAGCGCCATCTGCGCGCCGGCTCGAGCCGCTGACGCCTTCCAGACCTCGAGCCAGACCACGGCGTGCTCCAGCCACAAGGCCACGCGGTTCTCCGGAGCTCCACGGCCCGACCACAAGGCGGTGATGACCTCCTTGCCTACTGTCTTTAGCCGCTCCACGCTCCGTTCGAGGTGGATGATCCGGTTCTCTATGGCGAGCCCAAGCTCCGCCATATCCTAAGTGGAGTCCTCCTCGATGGAGCGCCCGAAGACACTCCTGGTGCTCCTCGACAGCATGCTCAGCGCGGCACTAGGTTTCCGGGAAGCGCCCTGAGGAGGAAAGGGAAGAAGGAGAAGAAGGCAAATCAAGAACAAGCACTGGCAAGAAGAAAGCAGTCGGCCGAAAAAAGAAAAACGGGTACTTACGCTCGAGGGAGTCGTCCAGATCGATGGTGAAGTGGAGCGACGAGTCCCGCTCCGACACCAGCGCCGCCTCCGCCTCGGCAAGCGCCACCCTACACTCCTCGAGCGTTCTCTCGAGGCGGGTCACCTTGTTTGGGAGGCCGGTGGTGCGTTGGGTGGCTTCGGTTTCTTCCTTGACGGCCTTCTCCTTGGCCGTCACCTCCCGTGCCACATCGGCCTTCAGGCGGTCTTGGGCCACCTACCCATCCGCCAGCTAGGCGTTGAGCCGGTCCCTCTCCTGGGTGATTGTATGGACGCTCTGCACCAGCCGGTCCCGCTCGGAGACCGCCCCAGTCTTCTCTGCCCGGAGGGTGGTCAGCTCCTTTGCAAAGCAAAACGACATCAGCCAGACATCCCAGGCCCATTCCGGCCGCCAGGCAGCCGGCCCGGCTCCAGGGGGCTACGCCCCCCCACGAGACCTGACATACCTCGCACCCGCGCCAGCTCCTCCTCCAGCCGGTAGAAGTTGTGCTTGCCGTGGTGGTGGATGGAGACCGCCTCATCAAATAGCTTCTACCGCTAGGAGTTCCCCTCCTTCCATGGGAAGTCAAAATCAGAAGACGCACAAGGATATCCGGCCCGGCTGCCCCACAGCCGGTCAGCCGGCTCGCATCTCAAGGGCTACACCCAATGGGTGTGCTTGCGCGCCCCCACTGAAAATTTGAACAAGGACAATAACGCTTACCTCCATGCACCGCAGGGTGGTGTCAGGCGCCTCCGCGAACCGGGCCAGCTCCTGGCGGCACCGATCCAGGACGCTCCCCAACTCCCCGAATGTGGGGACCGGGCCGCCTGTCGCGGGAGCTGGAAGAGTTGGGACGCGTGCGAGCACCTCCCAGTCCCGGATCACGTTCTGCATGGACCTTCGGGCCCGGCTGTCGTCGCCGCCCGTCCGACGTTCTCCACGGTGTCGGTTGTTGGGGGAGGGTTGATGACGGCGAGGGCACGGGAATTGGTCCCCAGTTGCCCCTTGCTCGCCACTCGCCCTGCCTCCTCCTCCTGCCGGCACGACGCAACGACCGCAACGGACGGTGCCTCCGTCTCCATGGCTGCCGCCTCCGGGGCCGCCAGAAACTCCGGCACGTCGACCCGGACCGGATCGGCCACGGGTGGCGTCACGTCCGGCACCATCGGCCAGGGCCGGCTCCGTAGCCGCCGCCCCCGATCGGGACGCCTCCTCTATAGGCGGGGGCACAGCCGGCTCCGTAGCCGCCCCTCGCGGCTCGCTTGACGGGGGCCTCGATAGACGGGTCGATTCCTCCGCCGAGTTGGACACTTGCGTGGGGTCTACGGACCTCCTCCGCCTCTCGCCGCTTGAAGTCCCAGAGTGCGAGACCCGGCCTTGAGCTCCGGACTTCGAGGTTGCAGCTCTGCGAGCCACCTCTTCTCCTCCCGCTGCGAGGTCGTGTGCTCGCGGGCTAGCCGGCTGGCGGCGTTCGTCGGGTCGACCGTCGACTCCACTTCGTGGAGCTCGATGGGGTCCCTGAGACGCATAAGGGTCAAACACACACCGACCCACGACTCGGACAGGAACACACGCAAAAAAGAAAGGTCACGTACCCGGTAACGACAGGCAGAACCTGCCTGGCGTGTGCCGGTGGCTTCTGCACGGCCACTTTCACCCACTTACGGGCAAGTGGTGGGGCCGCCGGCTCCTCCTGAGCCGGCCTCTTCCCCCGGCTGGCGGCTTCGGGCGTCGAGGCCTGATCCAGCCTCTCCTCACTCCGCCCGCGCCGGCCTTGCTGAACTGAGGGGGAGGCGTGTTCAGGATCATCACATCATCATCATCATCGTCATCATCGTCATTGGTCCAGTCCCTAATCGTGGGACCGATAGGGTACTCACCGGCTCCGTTGGGCTCTCCGGCTGAGTCGGACCCTTCGTCTCCCGGGTCGGCCGCCTCCTCGACACCCACCCTCGAGGAGTCAACCCCCTCTTCGAGCGGGCCTCCCTGCTCATAGTTCTTAGAGTCGGAGTGGTCGCGCTTCGCCTCGAAGATCTGGAGGTGTGGGCCATCCGGCGTGTTCTGTCGCACGAACAACTACGGTTAGCATGGAGAAGTAAGGTCGGATGCCAGCTGCCGGCTGGGGGGATTCAAACAAAAAGGACCGCCTCAACGAAACGTACCAAGGGAGGTCAGTTGAGGCGGTCATACGGCTCCTTCCCGAAGGTCCATGACGCTGGCGCCAGCTTGAACATCATGATGGCATTCACCCGCCTCCCCACCTGAGTCGGCGCCAGGTCGACGGTCGTCAGCCGGCAGGGGTCCCGGTGGCCGGACATATCGCAGATCTGGTGTGGCCTCATCTGGAGAGGCAACACCCGACATGCGATGAAGGCTGCCACCAGATCAGAGGCGACCAGCCGCTCCCCGCTCCTCAGCTGCACGAGTCGGCCAAGCTCCGCAAGAGCCACTTCGTGCGGGGCGGCTCCCGACTAGTTCCCTCCAGAGGAATGCGTGTTGACGAAGGGTGGCAGCCGGATGTAATCCCGCTGCGGGTCGGTGTTCTTCATGTAGAAGAACGTCCGATGCCAACCCTTGACGGAGTCGATGAGGCTGAAGTGCGGGAAGCGCGTGCAACGACAGCACACCGCCGCGCCCCCGCGGGCATTGCTCTTCAGCGCCTTGAGGTAGAACAGCGCGTTAAAGAAGTCGATGAAGGGGAGAATCCCCAAGTACCCCTCGCACAGCGCCACGAAGCCCGTGATGTAGAGGATGGCGTTGGGGCCGAGGTGGTGCGGTTGGAGGTCGAAAGTATCCATCATCACACGGAAGAAATGGCTCACCGGGAGCCCGAAGCCGCGGGAGAAGTGCCAGGCGAAGACGACGAACTCTCCTAGCTGCGGCTCGGGCACCAACTCGTCGACCGGTGCGCGGGCAATCACGCGCTCCATCGGCAGCATCATGCACACGCGGCGGAGATCCGCGATGGCGGCCTCCGTGACCACGGACCCGGCCCAGCTTCCTGCGCGCCCTTCGGCCATTGCGACGGCGGGACGACGTGCAAGCGCAGTTGCGTGCGAGAAGGGCAGCGGCGCGCGAGGGAGCGGAAAAGACGAAGAGAAGAGGAAACGAGGGGGCAAGTGGGGTGCGGGTGCTTCCACCCTCTACCCTCCCTCCCCTTTTAAATGGGAAGGCCACGACCGGGGGACGTGGGGATTAACTGTGCCGTCTTGGGACGCAACCGCCGCTTCGGGGCGCAGAAGATCCCTGTCTGCGCCCCGAGGCCTACTAGGCTACACCCAAGGCCTAGCAGGCTAGGCTCAGGGTGACGTTCCGTCTGCCCGCGTGCACAGGACCCATGCCATCATTACTCGTCGCGTGGCGCGCGACGGGCCAGCCTAGGTCCAGAGGCATCGCGACGGGACCCGAGGCGTCGGGTTCGGTCGCCGACCCGGCTGGCTTTTCAGCTTCGTGCCGGAGGCAGGGACCACTGGGGAGAAGTCGTCGGCTCCCCTCCGTCTGCCGAACGTGGGCCCCCGCTGGCTTCAAGGACTACTAACGAGGTTATTACCCCTGGGTAGGCCAAAGCACTAGGGTTCTCTCCCACGCTTCAAGAAATTAGCGCATAGTCGGCTGCTTACGGTCGGCTGGTGCGCAGCCGGCAGGCGCGTTGTCGGCTGGGCCGAGGCCGGCTGGTCGAGGAGCCGGCCCGGCCCCCAGCCGGCTGAGCACGGCCGGTTGCCCTCGAGCCGGCTCCCGCATTGACCCTTGGGCAGACAGGCTTCCGTCCCATTCCTCTGCACGCAAGTACGGTGACACGACGGGATGCCCACGACGGACGCCAGTGTAGCCACAGTGGCCACTGACGCGCGGGCGCGTGTGGATACAGATTGGTCGTCCAGGCCGCTGACCTTGGCGACCGTGACCGGGCGGGGGAATAGTACCGGCATGCCCCCGCCCACTCGATTACTTGCCCCGGCGTGGCTACAATGCAGCTGGCCATATCGGAGACTTCAGCCGGCTAGCACTAGACGACGCCCCCCCGGGCGACCCATGTCGTAGCAGGTGGGCGGGGGCCATTCACGGAGCTAGCTGGCAGGCCCCAACGGGCGATGGGACCGCTCAACCGGTGGACCCTATGGGCGATGAGACGGCTCGGGGGGCGTGACCCCCTACTCGGCCGGAGAGGCTGCCAGCCGGGCCCCTCACTTATGTACCTCAGGAATATTGTAAGCCGGGGGGTAGGCCTATAAAAAAACCCGAGCCCCCCATGCAACGGGGACGACGAGTCTCACACGCACGCACACACACACACACACACCTATGGGACACTTCCCTCACTCCCACACTTCATAGCATAGGAAGGCGAGCCGGCTGCTCCCTCTTCCTCCTCTAGACATAGCTCCAGGAGCAACCTTGTAAAACATACCCATCCATCAACTAGACCAAGCAGGACTAGGGGTGTTACCTCCCATGGAGGGCCCTGAACCTGGGTACATCATGTGTCTTCACCTTGTACCTAATCCCGCACTCGGATCCCGTCGGCGTCCTCCAGCCCCAACCACCTACGATAAGCCTACTCATGGCATGTGTCGTGAGAAAACAACGACAAAACTTGTAGATCACTAAATATGATATGTTTGATTCCTTGCAATAGTTTTACGATATTGAGATAGTAATATATGGGTGAACTAGTTGATAATTGTGGATTATTAAGAATATTTATGTTAAGGTTTGTGATTCCCGAAGCATGCACGTATAGTCTCTAGTTATGCGATGAAGTTGGAGCATAATTTATCCTTGATTGAAATCCTTTGTGCTGTTATAATCGGGGGCGCGCGATGGTTAATTCCTCCCAACCTCCTCCCTAGGAGCATGCGAGTACTACTTTGCTTCGAGAGAGCTAATAAAACCTTGCAATAACTATGTGACTTCTTTATGACTAGTGTGAATCCATGGATATACGCACTCTCACCACCTCATATTTGGTAGCCTTTTCGGTACCGTTCATTGCCCATTCTCACCTCGAGGATCGATGCAACCTATGCCGGTGCATCCAAACCCCGTGACATGGTATGCTCTGTTGCACATAAGCCTTATTATATCTTTATCAAAACAACCACCATACCTACCTATCATGGCATTTCCATAGCCATTCTGAGTTATATTGCCATGCAACTTTCACAGTTACATCATATGACTTGTACACCTATTGTTATATTGCTTTGCATGATCATAAGATAGCTAGCATGATATTTCCATGTCTTTTATGTTTTTTATATCTTTTGCTACGCTAGATCATTGCGCATCCTAGTACACTACCAGAGGCATTCATATAGAGTCATACTATAGTTATTCATATTGAGTTGTAAGTAAATAAAAGTGTGATGATCATCATTACTAGAGCATTGTCCCAGTGAGGAAAGGATGATGGAGACTATGATTCCCCCACTAGTCGGGATGAGACTCTGGACGAAAAATGAAAAATGGGGGAGGCCAAATGAGCCCACCACAAAAAAAGGGAGAAATGGGGGAGGCGAAAAAAGAAAAGAAAAGAAAAGGCCCACCATGAAAAAAACAAATAAATGAGGGAAAAGGAGAGAAGGGACTTCGCTACTATCCTTTACCACACTTGTGCCTCAAAGCGGCACCATGTTCTTCATATAGAGAGTCTCTTGTTTTGTCACTTCCATATGCTAGTTGGAATTTTTCATTATAGAACTTGGCTTGTATATTCCAATGACGGATGTCCTCAAATGCCCGAGGTCATCATGAGCAAGCAAGTTGGATGCACACCCACTTAGCTTCAATCGAGCTTTCATACACTTATAGCTCTGGCGCATCCGTTGCATGGCAATCCCTACTCCTCGCATTGATATCTATTGATGGGCATCTTCATAGCCCGTTGATACGTCGAGTTGATGCGAGACTTTCTTCTCCATTTTTATCCCTTTGAAACCTACCACCATATTATATTCTACCTTTATGCTATATCCATGGTTCACACTCATATATTGCGTGAGAAATAAAAAGCTGAAGCGCGTTAAAGGGTATGATCCGATTGCTTGGTTTGACACCGGGGTGCTCATGATTTATACTTTATGCTAGGAAGACCAAGCATGACAGGCTATATGATTTTGTAGGGATAGTACTCTTTGGCATTGATATTTTGAAAGGACATGATTGTTTGCTAGTAAACCTAAGTATGGATGTCTTTTTCAGAATATTGCCTTGAATCATCTCTATCTTAATATTCATGCCATGACTAGACATTTGTTCAAGATTATGTTAGGTAGCATTCCACATCAAAAATCATATTTTTATCATTTACCTACTCGAGGACGAGCAGCAATTAAGCTTGGGGGTGCTGATACGTCTCCATCGTATCTATAATTTTTGATTGCTTCATGCCAATATTCTACAACTTTCATATACTTTTGGCAATATTTTATATAATATTTGGGACTAACTTACTTACCCAGTGCCGAGTGCCAGTTCCTGTTTTTGTGTGTTTTTTGTTTCACATAAAATCCATATCAAACAAAGTCCAAACTTGATAAAAAATTACAAAGATTTTATATGTGATTTTTGAGAGTCGGAATCAACGGAAGACGATGCCCGAGGGCCCCATAAGCTATCTGGTCGCGCCCTAGGGGGTCGTGGCCATATGGCTTGTGGCCAGCCCTTAGGTCGGTTGGAGATCTCCTTTTGCCACAAGGAAGATATTTTTATAATAAAAATTCCCTCAAAATTTCATCCCGATCGGAGTTACGGATCTCTGGATATTTCAGAAACGGTGAAGGGGTTAGAAACTAGTAGCGAAAACAGAAGAGAAATAGAGAGAGAGATCCAATCTCGGAGGGGCTCTTGCCCTCCGGGAGCCATACCGGCCATGGAACAGAGGGGAAACCCTCCTTCCACCTAGGGAGGAGGCCAAGGAAGAAGAAGAAGGAGGGGGGCTCTCTCCCCCTCTCTCCCGGTGGCGCCGGAGCGCTGTCGGGGCATCCATCGTGACGGCAATCTACACCAACAACTTTGCCGCCGTCACCACCAACTCTCCCCCCCCCCTATATGCAGCAATGTAAAACCTCTTCTCCCCGCTGTAATATCTACTTAAGCATGGTGCTTAATGCTATATATTATTATCCAATTATGTGTGGCTATCCTATGATATTTGAGTTGATTTGTTTTGTCCTATGGGTTGATTGATGATTGTGATTGGTTTGAGTTGCATGGTTTATTTTGGTGTTGTCCTAAGGTGCTTTCCGTGAGGTGCACACGTGAAATAATAATGCTGGAGGGTGTTGCAATATGTTCATGATGCGCTTATAGTGGGTGGCTCGAGTGACAAAAGCTTACACCTGAGTAAGGGAATTGTTGCGTATGGGAGTAAAGAGGACTTGATGTGTTAATGCTATGGTTGGGTTTTACCTTAATGAATTTCTAGTGGTTGAGGATGCTTGTTATAGTTCCAACATAAGTGCATCTGATCCAAGTACGGAAAGTATGTTAGTGTATGCCTCTCCCTCATATAAAACTGCAATAATGATTACCGATCTAGTAATCAATTGCCAAGGGACAAATCTTTATCTTGTGCTACAAAAAGATTTCTACTAAATAATTTACTTTAGTGTTCTTTATTAAACCAGCAACTAATTTTATTTCCATGTTCTTTTTTACCTTGCAAAACTATCTCTACACCTATTAAGTACTTCTAGTTTCATTCCCGCAAAATAGTTTCATACTTGTTCTAGGTAAAGTAAGCATTAGCGTGCGTAGAGTTGTATCGGTGGCCGATAGAACTTGAGAGAATATTAACTCTACCTTTAGCTCCTCGTTGGGTTCGACACTCTTACTTATCGAAAAAGGCTACAAACGATCCCCTAACACTTGCGGGTTATCAGGAGACAACCCAATACTTTCTGTCTTGGTGTGATAACATGATTATTGCCTCTGTAATGATTGTGTTTTTATGTTTTAGTTAGTTCGTGTGCCAAGTAAAGCCTTTGGGATGACTCACAAGATGAGTATAATTGATACGATGCAAAAAGAGAAACTTTAGCGTCCAGTGCATAATTTCTAAGATTTTACTGGAACGTCTTTTTGATCTGAATTTTTTGCAAAGTATTTCTATACAAAAATCTTTAGATTTTCCTATTTTTTAGATTTGTTAGAGCTACAGAAGTATAGGTTCTTTATAGATCATTACAAATTGTTCTGTTTTAGACAGATTCTGTTTTTGCTTCAGATATTGACGTGATAATATGAAAAAGGTGCGAGTGCATCATTGTTGATTCGTAGAAGTGTAGGTATTAAGACGTGTTAACTTCTTGTTTTGTCTAAAAATTAAAAGGCATGGTGACGATGTGTGAGCATTTCTATTCCTCGTTAAAATCCTAGTGTTGTTTCGGGTTGGAGGCGCACGATGGTTATCTTCTCCCAACCTCCTCCCACGAGGCATGCGAGTAGTATTTTGATTTGTGAAAAAACTAATAAAACTTTGCAATAAGTATATGAGTTCTTTATGACTAACATGACACCATTATCCCTGGCCATGGGAAACCCGACCCGGCCTGAAAAAACCCGCCCCGCCCTAGCCCGACCTTGCCCACGGGCCGGGCTCGGGCCTAGATTTTGAACCCGATGGTCGGGTCAAGCCGGGCTCGGGCTTGTGGTTTTTGTCATTTAGGGAAGATGTCTAGCCCAACGCACGACGGTCTTTTCACTTCCGGGTCGGGTTTGGGCCTAAAATCCAGGCCCGAAGGCCGGGCCGGGCCGGGCTCGGGCCTGGGTTTTCTGCCACGGGATTTGTTAGGCCCGGTCTAGTCCAAAGTATGGCCTGGTATAGAAACCGTGGACATACACAATCTCTCCTCCTCACATTTTGCTAGCCTCTTCGGTACCGTGCTTTGTACATTCTCACCTCGAGGATCAGTGCAAACTTTGCCAGTGCATCCAAACCCCGTGACATGATATGCTGTGTCACACATAAGCCTCCTTATATATTCCTCAAAAGAGCCACAATACCTACCTATTATGGCATTTCCATAGCCATTCCGGATATATTTCCATGCAAATTTCATCGTCACATAATATGACTAGTTCGTTCATCATCATATTGCTTTGCATGATCATATATAGCTGACATAGTATTTGTGGCAAAACCATCGTTCATCATATTTTTACATATCATGCTAGATCATTGCACATTCTGGTACACTGCTAGAGGCATTCAAATTGAGTCATATTGTTTCATAGTTCTTCATATCGAGTTTTCATATTGAGTTGTAAGTAAATAAAAGTGTGATGATCATCATTATGAGAGCATTGTCCCAGTGAGGAAATAAAAATGGGGGAGGTAAAATTAGCCCACCATATAAAAAATTGGAAAAAAATGAAAAGGAGAGAAAAGGATAGAAGCGACTTTGCTACTATCCTTTACCATGCTTGTGCCTCAAACTGGCACCCTGGCTTTCATATAGAGAGTCTCATGTTATGCCATTTCCATATGCTACTGGGAATCACTTTTTCATTATTATAGACTTGGCTTGTATATTGCGATGACGGGCTTCCTCAAATTCCCGAGGTCTTCATGAGAAAGCAAGTTGGATGCACACCCCACTTAGCTTCAGTTGAGCTTTCATACACTCATAACTCTAGTCCATCATTTGCATGGCAATCCCCACTCCTTGCATTGACATCTATTGATGGTCACCTTCATAGCCCGTCGGTATGCCTAGTTGATGTGAGACTATCTTATCCACCTTTTACCCCTTTGATGTCTACCACCATATTCTATTCCACCTGTATGCTATGTCCATGGTTCATGCTGATACGTCAATTTTGCATCATGTTTTACTACTATTATTTATGATGTTTTTATGCATAATAATGCTTTGGGGAGTAATTCTAATACCTTTTCTCTCATGGTTTGCCAGGTTTACATCAAGAGGGAGAATGCCGACAACTGGAATTCAGCACCCCAAAAAAGCACGTCAGAGATACCTATTCTGCACAAATCCAATGAAGCTGAAATTATATGGAAAATTTGTATGCAATAAATAAGAATTACTGGAGATGAGAGCTACCAGAGGGAGGCACCAGGTGGCCACCCTCCACCAAGGCGCGCCTGCCCCCCCTAACTGCGCCCTGGTGGAGGGTGGGCACATGGGCCCACCTCTGGAGCCCATCTTCTGGTATAAAATTCTAAAAAATCTAAAAATATTCAGAGGAGGACTTTCAGGACGAAGCACCACCGCCTTGAGGCAGAACTTGGGAAGGAGCACTTCTGCCCTCCAGCGGAGCGATTCCGCTAGGGGAACTTCCCTCCACAAGAGGGAAATTGAAGATATCGTCATCACCACAACACTCTCATCTTGGGGAGGCCATTCTTCATCAACATATTCAATAGTACCATCTCCTCTCAAACCCTAGTTCATCTCTTGCATTCAATCTTTATACCGAAACCTCAGATTGGTACATGTGGGTGACTAGTAGTGTTGATTACCTTGTGTAGTTGACTACTATATGGTTTATTTGGTGGAAGATTATATGTTCAGATCCATTATGCTATACAATACACCTCTGATCTTGAGCATGCATATTATATGCAAGTAGTTACTTTTGTTCTTGAGGTCACGGGAGAAGTCATGTTGCAAGTAATCATGTGAATTTGATATGTGTTCGATATTTTGATGATATGTATGTTGTGATTCCCTTAGTGGTTTCATGTGAACGTCGACTACATGACACTTCACCATCCTTGGGCCTAAGAGAATTCATTGTGGAGTAGTTATTAGATGATGGTTTGCTAGAGTGACAGAAGCTTAAACCCTAGTTTATACGCTACTTCGTAAGGGGCTGATTTGGGTCCACATGTTTAATGTTATGGTTAGACTTTGTCTTAATACTTTTCTCATAATTGCGGATGCTTGCAAGGGGGTTAATCATTATTAGGTTGTTAGTTCAAGTAAGACAGCACACGTTAGCACCGGTCCATGCACATATCAAATTATCAAAGTAGCGAACACGAATCAAACCAACATGGTGAAAGTGACTAGATGAAATTGATGTGTACCCTCAAGAACACTTTGCTCATCATAAGAGATACTTTTGGCCTGTCCTTTGCCACAAAAGGATTGGGCTACCTTGCCGCACCTTACCTATTGTTATGTTACTTGCTCGTTACAAATTACCTTGCTATCAAAACACTTGCTACTTGCAATTTCAGTGCTTGTGGAAATTACCTTGCTAAAAACCGCTTATCATATCCTTCTGCTCCTCGTTGGGTTCGACACTCTTACTTATCAAAAGGACTACGATTGATCCCCTGTAATTGTGGGTCATCAAGACTCTTTTCTGGCACCGTTGTCTGGGAGTGAAACGCTCTTCGTAAGTGGAAATCAGTAAGGAAAACTTATACTACGTGCTGAAATTTACTGTCACTTGTTACTATGGAAAGTAATCCTTTGAGGGGTTTGTTCGGGGTATCTTTACCTCGACCGAAACCACAATTAGTTGCCCCACAACCTAAAACACCTACTGAAAATATTGCTTATGAAATTCCTTCGGGTATGTTAGAACAACTGCTAGCTAGTCCTTATGGAGGAGATGGAACTGAACATCCTGATATGCACCTAATACATGTGGAAGAAATTTGTGGACTATTTAAGCTTGCAGGTTTATCCGAAGATGAAGTTAATAAGAAGGTTTTCCCTTTATCTTTGAAGGGAAAATAATTGACATGTTATAGGCTATGTGATGAGATTGTATCATGGAACTAGAATCGCTTGAAATTGGAATTCCACCAAAAGTTTTATCCTATGCATCTAGTTCATCGTGATCGGAATTATATATATATAAGCTTTGGCATCGTGAAGGAGAAAGTATTGCTCCAACTTGGGGGAGGCTTAAGTCAATGTTATAATCATGCCCCAATCATGATATCCCGAGAGAAGTTATCATTCATATTTTTTATGCTCGGTTTTCTCATAATGATCAAACCATGCTCGATACTTCTTGTACTTGTTCTTTCATGAAGAAGACTATTGAATTCAAGTGGGATATCTTGGAAAGAATTAAACGCAACTCTAAAGATTGGGAACTCGATGAAGGTAATGAGTCAGGTATAAAGCTTGAATTTGATTTTGTTAAATATTTTATGAATACTGATTCTTTTCACAAGTCTAGCACTAAATATGGACTTGACTCTTAGATAGTAGCCTCCTTTTGTGAATCATTTGTTGCTCATGTTGATATCCCTAAAGAGAAGTGGTTTAAATATCATCCCCCTATTGAAGAAGAAATTAAAGAGCCGGTCATTGCTAAAGAAGAAACTATCGTTTACAATATTGATCTAGTTGTACCTACCGCTTACATAGAGAAACCACCTTTCCCTGTTAGGATAAAGGAACATGCTAAGGTATCGACTATGGTTCGCAAAAGAAATATTAGAGCACCTAAGCCCTCTTAACAAATTAAAGTAGAACCTAGTGTTGCTCTGGTAAAGATCTCTTGGTAGAAAATATTGATGGGCATGTCATTTACTTCTGTGATGAAGCTGCTAGAATTGCTAAACTCGATGAAAAAGACAAACATAGACCCGTAGTTGGCTTGCCTACTGTCTCGGTTAAATAGGAGACCATTGTTATCATGTGTTATGTGATTTGGGTGCTAGTGTGAGTGCTATTCCTTTTACCTTATGTCAAGAAATTATGACTGACGCTCCTGCTGAAATAGAAGATATTGATGTTACTATTGAACTTGCTAATAGAGATACCATTACACCACTTGGGATTGCTAGAGATGTTGAAGTCTTGTGTGGGAAATAAAATATCCTACCAATTTTCTAGTTCTTGGTTCCCCACAAGATGACTTTTGTCCCATTATCTTTGGTAGACCTTTTTTGTACACTATTAGTGCTAAGATAGATTGCAAAAAATAAACTGTCAGTGTTGAGTTTGGTGATGTGTCTCATGAGTTTAATTTTTCCATGTTTAGTAGACAACCTCGTGATAGATAATTACCTAGTAAGGATGAAATAATTGGTCTTGCTTCTATTGTTGTTCCTCCTACTAATCCACTCAAACAATATTTGCTAGACCATGAAAATGATTTGCACTTTCGTGAAAGAAATGAAATAGATAAAAAATTCTTTGAACAACAACCTCTACTGAAACACAATTTTCCTATTGAAACTCTTGGAGGTCCTCCTCCACCTATAGGTGATCATATGTTTGAACTAAAACAATTGCCTGACACTCTGAAGTATGCTTACCTTGATGAGAAAAAGATATATCATGTTATTATTAGTGCTAACCTTTCAGAACATGAAGAAGAAAGATTATTAAAAATTATAATGAAGCACCGGGCTACTATTGGATGTACTCTTAATGATCTTAAGGGAATTAGTCCCACTCTATGTTAGCACAAGATTAATATGGAACCTGATGCTAAACCCATTGTTGATCACCAATGACGATTGGATCCCAAGATGAAATAAGTGGTAAGAACTGAAATATTAAAGCTTTTGGAAGCAGGTATAATCTATCCTATAGCTGATAGTAGATGGGTGAGTCCCGTTCATTGTGTCCCTAAGAAAGGAGGTATTACTGTTGTTCCCAATGATAAAAGTGAGCTTATTCGACAAAGAATTGTTAGTGGCTATAGGATGGTAATTGATTTTAGAAAATTAAATAAAGCTACTAGAAAAGATCATTACCCCTTGCCTTTTATTGATCAAATGCTTGAAATATTATCTAAGCACACACACTTTTGTTTACTAGATGGATATTCTGGTTTCTCTCAAATACCTGTGTCATAATCTGATCAAGAGAAAACCACCTTTACCTATCCTTTTGGAACCTATGCTTATAGACGTATACCTTTTGGTTTATGCAATGCATCTGCTACCTTTCAAACATGTGTGACTGCTATATTCTCTGAGTTCCGTGAAAAGATTGTGGAGATTTTCATGGATGAATTTTCTATTTATGGAACTTATTTTTATGATTGCTTAAGCAACCTTGATCAAGTTTTGTAGAGATGTGAACAAACTAATCTTGTCTTGAATTGGGACAAGTGGCACTTTATGGTTAATGAAGGTATTGTATTGGGCATAAGATCTTCGAACGAGGTATTGAGGTGGATTAAGCTAAAGTTGATGCAATTGAGAAAATGCCATGTCCTAAAGATATGAAAGGTATTCGAAGTTTCCTTGGTCACCCTAGTTTCTATAGGAGGTTTATTAAAGACTTTTCAAAGATTTATAGGCCTCTTACTAATCTTTTGCAGAAGTATATTCCCTTTGTTTTTTATGATGATTGCATGGAAGCATTTGAAACACTAAAGAAACCCTTAACCACTGCACCTATTGTTCAACCACCTAATTGAAACTTGCCTTTTGAAATTATGTGTGATGGTAGTGATTATGCTTTGGTGTTTTTCTAGGACAAAGAATTGATCGGAAATTAAATGTTATCCATTTTGCTAGCAAAACTCTAGACAGTGCCCAAAGAAATTATGCCATTACTGAAAAAGAATTTTTAGTAGTCGTGTTTGCTTGTGATAAATTCAGATCTTAGATTGTTGATTCCAAAGTTATTGTTCACACTAATCATGCTGCTATAAAATATCTTATGGAAAAGAAAGATGTTAAACCTAGACTCATTAGGTGGGTTCTCTTGCTTCGGGAATTTGATTCACATGTCGTTGATTGGAAGGGAGCTGAGAACCCTATAGCTAATAACTTTTCTAGGTTAGAAAATATTCTTGATGACCCACTACCTATTGATGATAGTTTTATTGATGAACAACTAGCTACAATAAATGTCTCTCAAAACACTCCATGGTATGCTGACTATGCTAATTACATTGTTGCTAAATATATTCCACCTAGTTTCACATAGCAACAAAAGAAAAAAAATCTTCTATGACTTAAGACATTACTTTTGGGATGACCCACATCTTTATAAAGAAGGAGTAGATGGTACTATTAGACGTTGTGTACCCGAGCATGAACGTGAACAAATCTTACAGAAATGTCATTCCGAAGCTTATGGAGGACATCATGCTAGAGATAGAACAGCTCATAAGGTATTACAATCTGGTTTTTATTGGCCTACTCTCTTCAAGGATGCCCATAAGTTTGTATTGTCTTGAGATGAATGACAAAGAATTGGTAATGTCGGTAAGCATCAGGAAATTCCTATAAACTATTCACTTGTTGTTGAACCATTTGATGTTTGGGGTTTTGATTATATGGGAGCTTTTCCTTCCTCTAATGGGTACGCTCATATTTTGGTTGTTGTTGATTATGTCACTAAGTGGGTAGAGGCTATTCCAACTAGTAGTGTTGATCATCATGCTTCCATTAAAATGCTTAAAGAATTTATTTTCCCAAGGTTTGGAGTCCCTAGATATCTAATGACTCATGGTGGTTCACACTTTATTCATGGTGCCTTCCGTAAGATGCTTGCTAAATATGATGTTAACCATAGAATTGCATCACCCTATCATCCTCAATCTAATGGTCAAGATGAACTTAGCAATAGAGAAATAAAATTGATATTACAAAAAACTATCATTAGGTCTCGAAAGAATTGGTCTTAGAAATTAGATGATACACTTTGGGCCTATAAAACAGCGTATAAAAATCCTATGGGTATGTCTTCATATAAGATGGTCTATGGGAAAGCTTGTCATTTGCCTCTAGAATTAGAACATAAAGCTTTTTGGGCAATCAAAGAACTAAACTATGATTTTAAACTTGCTAGTGAAAAGAGGTTATTTGATATTAGCTCATTAGATGAATGGAGAACCCAAGCTTATGAAAATGCCAAGTTATTTAAACAAAAAGTTAAAAGATGGCATGACAAAAGAATCCAAAGGCAAGAATTCAAAGTTTGAGAATATGTTCTTTTGTACAATTATCGTTTCTGATTTTTTGCAGGAAAACTTCTCTCCATATGGGAAGGACCCTATGTTATCAAAGAGGTTTATCGCTCTGGAGAAATTAAGATTAATAATGCCGAAGGTACCAACCCGAAGGTGGTCAATGGACAAAGAACTAAACACTATATCTCAGGTATGCCTATTAATGTTGAAAGCAATGTTATCAAACCATGACACCAGAGGAACACATAAAAGAAACCTTCCAGAACGTTCCTCGTGTAAATAAATAGGTGCGTGATACGGTGAGTAAACAGTCTTCGAAAATCCGCAAAAATATTTTTTATCTGTTTTGGAATATTTATGAATTTTAGGAAATCAAAAATAAACCGAAAGGTAACCGAGGAGGGCATGGCACACCAGGGTGCGATTGCCATCCCTGGCGTGCCCTGGTGGAGCGTGCCCACCTCGGGAACCTTCCCGACTCCGTTTTCCTCTCGTTTGCTTGGTTTCCAAGAATAAAAATTCTCTATATATACACCCGACTATTTTGACCATCGCATCACGAGATTTTGTTCTCTTCTTGTTACGTGTTGTTTTTCTATCAGATCTGAAAATATGTCGTCCCAAGATTCTGAGGGAGACAACTATGTGTCCAATTATGTTGTTGACCCAAAGATCTTTTGGGAAATTTACCCCTACTTGTGGACTTCGAAAGAAGAAGAAGACACTGATCTGGAGGAAATAGAAGATGCTGGACCAGACGGTGGCTTAGATGAAGACGAACCTCCACTACCTCAAATTGGAGATATGCACATGGAGTTCAAGAAGTCAAGCCTTCCTATTGGTAGGAGTATACCCAATACTCCTTTTATTCCTTCTCGTTTTCTGTAGGAGAGCAAGGCAGCTCTATGCAAAATGATATTGAAACTTGAGCAAGTGAATGAAAATTTGAGGTAAGAAAACTTCACCTCAAGCATAAATTGGAAAAGAAGAATAATGCCTCACCACCACCATCATCATCATCACCACCAAAGGAGACTTGAGTACACGGGTATGGGCACTCCCCTTGGATTGAGCCAAGCTTGGAGGAGGTGCCCCGGTATCATATCACCATCACCTTTTACCTTTTCTTTCTATTTTCAATCATTAGCCTCTTCATGATTTAGTTGAATAAAATTTTCGTATGATCTATTCTCGAGTGCTAGTTTCGTGATCTATCTATCTATGTAATCGAGTGAGAGTTATATAATAAAGTTTAGTTTGAGATTTTGCCCCTTTTACTTTCTTGTTGCAATCATGATAAAAGAAAATAAATGAAAAATATCATATGCTAATCTTATGGTGAGTAATGACATCACAATAAAGAAAAGTATAAGTGGTACAATTTATTGGAGATTGTCAAACATAACATTAGTCAATGATGCAACTCATGAAAGAATTAATTAGGGAAGAGAAGATTCACATGCAAATATACTATCATGGACATCTTTTATGATTGTGAGCCCCCGTTAAATATTATATGCAAAAATTGTCTATGTTGGACAAGGAAGACAACGTAATGATTTATGCTTGTTCATATTCACATAAAAGTTATATTGTCATAGATCCTTAACATGTGGTGCTTGCCCAATATCTTTGCTAGCCAAAAATTCCGCACTAAGTAGAGATATTACTTATGCATCCAAAAACCCAAATCCAAACTCATGTTTGAGAGTCCACCATACCTACCTATGGATTGAATAAGATCCTTCAACTAAGTTGTCATCGGTGCATCAAGGCAATAAAAATTGCTTCTAAAAAGTGTTGGATCAATTAGTGTAAGAGAAAATTGAGCGTTGCACGAACTTGTGATGGCAAAGTAATAAAAGCGGCGGACTGCGTAATAAAGGTTGCTATCACAAGAGGCAATGCAACGTGACGTTCTTTTGCGCTAAGGGATTTTGCATACAAACTAAGAAGCACATGACAACCTCTGCTTCCCTTTGTGAAGGGCCTATCTTTTACTTTTATGTACTTACTTTTATGCAAGAGTCAAAGTATTCTTCCCTATTCCTTTTTATTTTTCTCCTTTGGCAAGCATCATGTGCCGATGAAAGATCTAGGCACGTATGACCAGTTGGATATGAGTGAGCATGAGTTATTATTGTTGACATCACCCTTGAGGTGAATATGTTGGGAGGCAAACTATAAGTCCCTATCTTTCTACGTGTCCGGTTGAAACTTTTTGCCCACGGGTATGCTGTGAGCATTAGCAATCATAGAAGACTAAATAATGGTTGAGTATGTGGACTTGCCAAAAGGCTCCTACATGAGACCCTTCCTAAAAATATGATGAATTGTAATTGCAAAGTTTACTGAGAACATAGTTTGTTGGTTTTCAATAGGGTTTATGGTTTATACTTCCATGTTGTGATGAATTGTTACTTTCTCATAAGTTATATGATGTTGCTATAAAATAAAAATTTATGAGAAATTTTTATGTTAGTTTGTTTGGTGTTACAATAATAAGCACGATCCTACTATGTCTGTATTTTGTTTATATCGACACCTCTCTCTGAAACCATGTGGGCATGTTCTTCGATATCGGCTTTCGCTTGAGGACAAGCGAGGTCTAAGCTTGGGGGAGTTGATACGTCCATTTTGCATCATGTTTTATTATTGTTATTTATAATGTTTTATGCATAATAATGCTTTTGGGAGTAATACTAATACCTTTTCTCTCACAATTTTCAAGGTTTACATCAAGAGGGAGAATGCCGACAACTGGAACTCGGCACCCCAAAAAAGCACGTCAGAGATACCTATTCTGCACAACTCCAATGAAGCTGAAATTTACAGAGAATTTTTATGCAATAAATAAGAATTACTTGAGCTAAGAGCTACCAGAGGGGGGCACCAAGTGGCCACCCTCCA
Organism: Hordeum marinum; assembly: GCA_022496015.1. NCBI lineage: Eukaryota > Viridiplantae > Streptophyta > Magnoliopsida > Poales > Poaceae > Hordeum > Hordeum marinum. The sequence continues at coordinate 387,916,906 of CM039678.1, forward strand.
CCAGGGCGCGCCTGCCCCCCTAACCGTGCCCTGGTGGAGGGTGGGCACCCAGGCCCACCTCTGGAACCCATCTTCTGGTATAAAATCCTAGAAAACCTAGAAATATTCAAAGGATGACTTTCAGGATGAAGCACTGCCGCCTCGAGGCGGAACTTGAGCAAGAGCACTTTTGCCCTTCGATGAAGCGATTCCGCCGGGGGAACTTCTCTCCCGGAGGGGGAAATCGAAGCCATCGTCATCACCAACACCCCTCTCATCTTGGGGAGGCCATTCTTCATCAACATATTCAACAACGCCATCTCCTCTCAAAACCTACTTCATCTCTCGTGTTCAATCTTTGTACCGGAACCTCAGATTGGTACCTATGGGTGACTAGTAGTGTTGATTACCTTGTGTAGTTGATTACTATACGGTTTATTTGGTGGAAGATTATATGTTTAGATACATTATGCTATTCAATACACCTCCGATCTTGGGTATGCATATTATTTATGAGTAGTTACTTTTGTTCTTGAGGTCACGGGAGAAGTCATGTTGCAAGTAATCATGTGAATTTGATATGTGTTTGATATTTTGATGATATGTATGTTGTGATTCCCTTAGTGGTGTCATGTGAACATCGACTACATAAAACTTCACCATCCTTGGGCCTAAGGGAATGCATTGTGGAGTAGTTATTAGATGATGAGTTGCTAGAGTGACAGAAGCTTGAACCCTAGTTTATGCGCTACTTCGTAAGGGGCTGGTTTGGGTCCACGTGTTTAATGCTATGGTTAGACTTTGTCTTGATACTTCCCTCGTAGTTACGGATGGTTGCAAGGGGGTTAATCATAAGTAGGTTGTTAGTTCAAGTAAGAACAACACCTTAGCACCGGTCCACCCATATCAAATTATCAAAGTAGCGAACACGAATCAAACCAACAAGATGAAAGTGACTAGATGAAATTCCCGTGTACCCTCAAGAACACTTTGCTCATCATAAGAGATACTTTTGGCCTCTCCTTTGCCACAAAAGGATTGGGCTACCTTGTTGCACCTTACCTATTGTTACCGTTACTTGCTTGTTACAAATTACCTTGCTGTCAAAACACTTGCTACTTACAATTTCAGTGCTTGCAGAAATTACCTTGCTGAAAACCACTTATCATATCCTTCTGCTCCTTGTTGGGTTCGACACTCTTACTTATCGAAAGGACTACGATTGATCCCTATACTTGTGGGTCATCACACGCTCATGTATTGTGTAAAGAATAAAAAGTTGATGCATATTGAAAAAGTACAATCCAATTACTTGACTTGGACACCGTGGTGCTTGACATTTGTATTAATGTGGTGAAGATGGAGCCATGCCTTGCTAATATAATAAGATGAATGGGGGTAAACATTCTTTGGTGATCGTATACTTTGAAAGATTTATGATTTTTTTGCTTGTGCTTATAAATATAATTATATTAATGTTTTTTAATTCATCGTTTATCAGTGAGCATACATGCAAGAGATTACATATTGGGTAGCATGTCACATCAAAAAAATATTTTTATGATTTACCTACTCAAGGACGATCAGGAATTAAACTTGAGGATGGTTGATACGTCTCAAACGTATCTATAATTTTTGATTGTTCCATGCTATTATATTACCATTCTAGGGTACTTATTGAGTAATAACTTACCAACTTATATTATTTTTGAGCACTAACCTATTGACCCAGTGCCCAGTGCCAGTTGTTGTGTTCTACATGTTGTTTACTTTTCATGTTTACAGTACCAAATGAAGTCCAATTGCCCCCAAAACGTTTTAATGATTTTTTTAGACCAAAAGAAGACCTGGAAGCATCGAGAGAAGACCGGAGGCCGCACGGGGGGGGGGAGCACAAGCCAACAGGGCGTGGTCGGGTGGTGGTGGTCGTGCCCTGATGGCTTGTGCCTCCCTGACGTCCCTCCTGACCCCGTTCTCTAGCCTATAAATTCTCATATATTCTAGGGGACATCATGAAATACTTTTTCTGCTGCCGCAAGTCTCTATTCCACCGCGATCCCATCTGGAGCTCCGTTCCGGCACCCTGCCGGAGGGGGGATTGATCACGGAGGGCCTCTTCATCAACCTTGCTGCCCTCATGATCATGTGTGAGTAGTTCACCATACACAAACGAGTCTGTAGTTAGTACCTAGATGGCTATATCTCTCTCCCTTTTGATCTTCAATACAGTGATCATCACATCTTCACTTTGGACCATCTGATGTAATTCTTTTGTGCGGTGCGTTTCTTGGGATCCAATGAATTGTGGGTTTATGTTCAGATTATTCATGAAAAGTATTTGAGTCTTCTCTGAAATTATTATGATACTTAATTGCATGATCATTATAGCTTCATAATTGTCTCTGATCTATTGATTTGCTTTGGCCAAGCAGATTGATCTTTCTTCGGTGAGAGAGGTGTGTTGTAGTGGGTTCAATCCGGCGAGTTTTTATATCCCAGTGACAGAAGGGGACAAGATGCATCTTTGTGTTGTTTCCACTATGGATAAAACGATGGGGTCTATTCATATTAATTGAGTTCACTTTGTCTACATCATGTCATCGTTCTCCATGCATTACTCTGTTTTTCATCAACTCAATACGTAGAGAGGCAAGCATAGAAGCGTTGTGAAGTGGAGTAATAGTAATAGGTGCAGGCAGGAGTCAGCCTATTTGTTTTGGAAATTATACCTACATACACATGATCATTGCCGTGAATATCACATAACTATGCGCTTTTCTATCAATAACCCAATAGTAATTTGTTTACCCATCGTATGCTTATTTCCTGAGAGATGCCGCTAGGGGAAACTATAGCCCCGGGTCTATTCACTTATATATTTACAAACTTATCAATACCTTACTGTTCTTATTTACTTTTTATTTTATTTTGCATTTTATAATTATCTACACACTTCACTTGCTTGCAAATAACGAGATCAAGGGGATTGACAACCCTCTTGCCCGCGTTGGGTGCAAGTTGTTTGCTCTTTTGTGTGCAACCTTTGAAGACGGTTGTGGATTGATATTCCTATCGGTTTGATAAACATTGGTTTCATAACTGAGGGAAATACGTATCCATATCATGCTGCAATTCCCTGTTCCTATTCATAGAAAACCCAATGCGGATCACAAGTATCAAACTAGTACCGCTTATAAGAGGTACTAGTCTGCTACCGCTCAGAGAGGTAGTACCGCTTATAAGAGGTACTACCGCTCGGAGAGGTACTACCGCTTATAAGAGCTACTACCACGGAATTCGTGATGAGTTCCAGAATCGAACTAAGACTGGAAGTATATGGCCGCTAGTACCGCTTATAAGTGGTACTACCGCTTATAAGAGGTACTAACGCTCGGGGAGCAGTACTATCTCTTAGAGCAGAATAAACCGGCCAAGCAAAACAGAAGGAAGCTCCAATACTAAAACAACTATAACTACTTCATACGGACTCTGAATTGAGCAAACTCAAGATTGTTATATTAAGGAGTGGCAATATAAAAATGCCAATGATATAGAGATGTGAAACCTCTATGAATGAAGAACCGACAAAAACTCCAACATCGAAAACATCATAGAAGATGCATATGAACTCCGTTTTTTATGAACTCGGGCTTGTCATGAAGATGACCATAAGCTCTAAAATTCACAAAGAGAAACACCAAACAAGAACCAAGAAAGATGATGCAAGTATGCAATTGGTTTGAGCTCTCAACAAATGATACGATCATGCTACTCACTTGAGAGCCCCCCTTGATAGTACGACAATCGATCCTATAACCCGGTCTCCCAATTACCACCATGATACCGGTAAAGTAGAAAACCTATCAAGGGCAAACCTATACCTTGGACATAGTCCACTTGAGCTAGATGATGACGATCTTGACTTCCTCAAGTTGGACCACCTTTGTTGATTCCGTTGGCTTGATGAAGACTAGTTGATTGCTCCCCCATACTCCACTATGTGTGAGCCACTCTTAGGCACATCTTCACAAGTCCATTGACACCACAATGGATGGCAATCTACAATCATAATCTCTTTGTGATGCTCCACTTGAACTTGCACACCACAATCTTGATGACGATCACCACTTGATGTCATCCTCCATGGGTTGTAAGAGATCTTGTTTTCGGTGCAAGCTCATGGAAAGATACCTAACCCCACATGGAAACCTTACAAACATCATGGGTTAATAAACAAAGTGTGATGGAGGAATATGCTCTTATCTTCTCTTCTTCTTCAACTCTCACATGACCAATCTTTCGATACATCCTTGAATACCACCTTGGTCATCACATAAACTCCAAAAGCACACATGGAGAAATATGCTCCTATCTTATCTTCATAAAAGGTGATGTCTTGAAGGTAAACATGAATGTTCACACAATCTTCTTCTTCAAGACATGCTTACAATAAGCTCAACTCTCACATGACCAATCTTCGGATAAATCCTTGAATGCCACCTTGGTCATCACATAAACTCCTTGAAACCAACAAATGGGCTTCAAGAAATGCTTATGGACAAAACCTTGAAGTAAAACTCAAAGCAACCATTAGTCCATAGGGATTGTCAACGATTACCAAAACCACACATGGAGAAATATGCTCTAACATCGACGGCTATAAAGGACGTCAAGCGACAGTGGCAGTCCCTCCTGCTTCTTTTCCGGTGGTAGCCACTACCGCCTATGCTCTGAGTGGATTAACGGTGTCGTCAACCCCTCCACATGGATCTTGCTCAAGGTACAAGATGCATCCATCCATCTCATCGCTGCGATAATTGTTGAAGCTGCAAGTTTGATTGATGGATCCATTCCACATGTGTTGATTTGATATTTTCCATTCTTTTGTTTCAATTTGTTTTGCACTGTCATTCAATACAAGTAGTAGCATGGAGTGCCAAACATATTGGACATTCATAATTGCTGCTAATCCACTTGATCCGATGTTGCTTTCGTATTGATTCAAGAAAATCTAATCGATTGTTTGAGTCCAACTCTTGGTTGGTTCTGTAATGCCATGTTCAGTTTACCATCGAAGCGATCCATCGAGTCCACATCTACATGTTGGTTGATAGGTACAGGTGTATATGTTCATGCAAATGAAGAAAATCAAAGTCTACAATCATTGACTACATCGAGCATACCATGGGCAAACAATTTCTATGAAAAGTGTGCCTCATACATCGTAGCAAACTTTGAAACATTTTTTGAACATTCGCACGAGAATTGTATGATTTTTGGATCTTCAAAGCATATACATTTAAGCACATGATTTTTTCTTTGTAGCATTGTGAATTTATTTTTATTGCCATGGCAGTTTTAACTTTTTAATTGCCATGGGAAATTCAATTCTATTGCGAAGATGAAGACATTTTTTGGCAAATAACCATGGAAAACTTATTTCATGCATCGTGGCCAATTTAATTATTTAACAATGACAAATTTATTCCATTGACCATTGTAAATTCACTAATTTATCATGGAAAATTTAGTTCATGAGATCATGGCAAGTTTTAGTTTCTCATTAATTAACCGAGGAAAGTTTATTTCATTTGATGTTGGTAAGTTTAGTAGCTGACCATCGCAATTTTAGTTTGCATACCATGGCAAATTTAGTTTCATATATTTGCATGGCCAAAAAAATTATTTTCCAAGACAGTGGCAAATTTTAGTAAATGGCCATGGCAAATTAAGTTTATGATTCATGGCAAATTTATTTTTACATTCATCATGGTAAATTTAGTAATTGACCATGGCAACTTGAGTTTATAGATTTTTAGCTTCATGTCTCATGTCTAATCCCAAAATTATTCACTCATGATAATATTCGCCTTTCTAAACATGTTAATGTGTGTCATGTGCATCGCCATAAATTTAAAACAACGACAAATTTACATCAATTTTGGCCACCAATGGCAAACTTATAGATTGACTTTGCCATCAATGTGTGTTTTTATAACCATGGAAAATTTTCTTTGTTTTCTTTATTTCATTGATCATAGTAATTTTTAGTAACTAACCATGGAAAATTTAGTTCATAGATCATGGCAAATTTAGTTCATAGATCATCATAAGTTTCCATTTCTCACTACTTAACCATGAAAAATTTAGTAATTGAACATGGTAAATTTAGTTCATAGATCATGGTAAAATTTTGTTTCTCACTAATTAACCATGTCATATTTATTCCATTAATCATGGCAATTTTTGTAATAAACCATGGCAAAATTTGTTTATAGATCATGGCTAAATTTAGTTTGATGTTTTTTCCATGGCCATTTCTCCTTTAATTGCCAAGACGACGACAAATTTGAGTAAATGACCATGGCAAATTAAGTTTACGATTCATGAAAATTTCATTAATTAACCATGACAAAAAATCATTGAACATGGTAAACTTAGTAATTGACCATGGAAATGTTGAATTTATAGATCATGGAAAATTATAGTTCCATGTATCATGGCTAATACCAGAATTATTCACCCATGACCATGTTTTCACTTTGTAAAAACATGTTAATGCGTGGGGTAATTTGCATCACGGTAAATTTAAAGCAAGAGCAAATCTACACCACTATGGCCACCATTGGCAAACTTTGGCATCTGTTTTGCCATTAATGCGTGTTTTTTATGAGCATGACATTTTTTAGTTATTTTTGCAAATTGTCAAATTATTTTTTATGCGGCTATGACAAATTTAGTTTTATGATCACATCAATTTAGTTTTTTTGCATCATGGCATTTTTTAGTGTGCTGACCATGGCAATTTTCTTGCGACCACCACAATTTATATTTGGACAAATTTCTAAATGTAACCATGGCAATTTATTTCTTGTAGCATGGCAATTTTCTTTTTTCCTTGGACCATGTCAATTTTTATATTTGTGGAGCATGAAATTTATGCTAGTTGCCATCTATCATGGAATTTCTCTTTCTCTATAGGTAGTGTGTGGTAATTTCAACAATTATAACAATCGATGGCAATTTCTAGTTTGTGTGGCATTTTTATTGTACAATTTTTCTCAGTTTTTTCAGCGAGGCTTTCCTCATTTTTTCATGATTTTACTATAATGTCATCTTTTAATTTTGTTTATATATATAATAGTTTTTGAATGTTTTTTCTCGCTTTTGTTTAATTTCGTTTGCAAAGGGAATCGTTTGGGACAACGAGCCTAGCAAAAGGCATGGCTGACAAGGGGTGGGGTGGGGGTGGATCGTTCGTCCTGGGGAAACATCGCAACAAATGAAAACCATTCGGTGGTACTGCCCTAGTGCATCGAGTGATTAATTTGATCCACTCCCCTCTCGACCCGAACATTCGACACATATGGTGTCCAAAAAATACAATGTGTTCTTGTGTGTTTGTTTCTTTTTTCCTAGAAAACACATGTTTGCTTCTAATACTACTCCCTCCGTCTAAAATTACGTGTCGCAAAAATAAAAAAATAGATATATCTAGAGCTAAAATATGTCTACATACATCCATTTCTTCGACAAGTAATTTCAGACGAAGAAAGTATTAGATAAGATTAAAAACACAATGGCAATTGTTGCTTGCATTTAAAGTTGTGACAAACTTTTGACATCAACAAGTGTTATTTGTCGAAATGTGCTTAGACAGTTCTTTGGCATCGTCAAATGGTCTAGGAACCAAAATTCTATCAACATTTTTTCTGAATAATCTGTAAAATAGGATGCCAATGATTATGTCCAGGTTGAATTATTTTACACATATCTTTTGTCGACATAGTACATTAGATACCATCACATGACCACGTGCCGACAAACCGAGCAACATGACTTCAACCTAAACTGACTGAGAACCAGCCTTTTCATTGACCTCCTAGCAACCACCAACAACACATCAAAAGTGGTCGAAACCCTAAAGTGGGAAGCAATATCCCCTACTTGATGACAGAGCAGGAGATGTGCCCGGCATAATGCAACACGGCGCATGCCAACATTTGAATAGACCATGGAGCCAACCACTGACAGGTTCGTGACGCGTGGGCCAAATACACGCCCAGGGTTACCTTAGTTGCAACCCACTACCTTTTGCTTTGCATGCGCCGTCCCGTTCGTTGGACCATTTGTTAGACATGTAGACCTCCGCAAAGTCTCTTGGTTTGCAGAAAACGAACGTGTGGACTCTATGAACAGGTTCACACTGTATGTTTAAGTGTGTCCGAACAGCTTGATCCGGATCGCTTGCTGGCGTTTTGAGGGTCCACGATACGCTAAGAGGCTAAGAATCCTTGCACTAATCATGCATGTCCATAAATAGAAGAAGGAAAGTATACATGAGAAGATGATGACAAATCTCAGAATTTTCTCACCCACATTTACTCCACGAGGGTGAAACCCACCCATTCGAACAGCAAGCTTTCAACGTCTGTCCGTCCGTCAAATCTGCCGCGCGGCGGTGCGTCCTTCCCTTCCGGTCTAACTGCAACGAACCAACTAACTCAAAAACAAAACAAAACAAAAAACTCAACGCAAGTCGCATCGCAATTCGCAAGCGAGGAAGCAGCAAGGCGCTCGAATCCACATCCCCGACCAGACCCCCACCGGCCCACCCTCCACCGCGCACCAACGTGGCCCACGCCTCGTAGTTAAGCGGTCACTCGTTTCACGCTCACCACCCTCGGATTTGCTCCCCATCACGACCACGCCCTTCCTCCCTCCGCGTCTCTCTCCTCCCTCACTCCTCTCCCCGAGGCTCCCAACCCCCCCACGTGCGGCGCACCCGTGCCGTTCGAGGTCCTCGTTTTCGTTCCGGGTTATGGTCCCGGCTCGGCCGGCGGCGAGGAGGCCCGCTGTGGGGGGCGCGGGGCGGGGGCGGCGAAGGTGAGGCGGCGCGTGTTGGCGGATTTTGGGATTGGATTGGGTTGGATTGGGGGGAAGAGGGCGCGGCGGTGGGTCGGGATGGAGCCGGACTTCTCGCGGGCGAGCGGCGGCCCGAGCTACGAGTTCGCCTTCAACTCGGTTAACTTCTCCGACCGGGTCCTGCGGATCGAGATCGTCGCCGGGGACGACGCGCCGGGGGCCAAGGGCGCCGCCGGCGAGGGCTGCTCGTCCATCGCCGACTGGGCGCGCCACCGCAAGCGCCGCAGGGAGGATCTCCGGCGGGAGAAAGGTGGGGGAGGTTGGTCTACGTCTCGTTATCATTTCGGTGCGGGGGACGATTCGGGCAATTCGAATTCGTACTACTGATTTGACGGCGGGCGTGGGGAATTCGGAAACGGAGGGGCCCTCTTTTCCCGCTGATGATTGGTTTCGACTGTCTGTTGGGGATTTAGTAGGTATTAGTAGGTATCAAAAAAGCCTTACGTTTTGGTACAAGGGTCGGAGAAAGATAGCGAGACACCTTTCGCTTTTGATCAAAGTCAAAGTTATAATCTCCCAGTTGTTGTTTGCTTTGGTTTCTTCTTCTGGGCAATGTGGTGTTGAGGAGATGGCATTCTTGGGTGGGATTTAGGGGAGGCGGTGAGGGCGATTGTAACCACATGATTTGAATTTGGGCGATTCATCCTGGACTCTGTTGCCAGAATCTTATTCAATTCTCAATTTCTCAGGACAATAAGAACTGTGGGGCATTGCACTAATATGGCCTTGAATTTACGAAGTGTTGTACACTGTACTGTAAACGAACCAACCACAGGCTCAGTAGATGAAATTAGCTTGTGTTGATTATGGACAATAGTTAGTTGGTTATTGCCTGATAAATAAGTCTGTGGCTGATGGTACCTCCACAGTTGTTCGTGTTTATAAAATTCAGATGCCTTTTTTGTTTATGTAGAATTATTATTGTAAAAAGTATGTGAGCTTGTTCTTTGCAATGCAATGCTGTTGAGCAGTCTGATAGTGTTCCTCTTTATTGTTATTTCATAATGATGCATAAATTTGTATTTGATTGATTGACAAGCAAGTGTTGATTATTTATTTGCTTGATCGACTAGTTATTGTAGTGTAGAGCTTATAACCTCACCACCTGCACATTTTAGAACGAACTCCAAAGATATTTGATATAATGATATAAAAAGCATCCAGTTGTGCTTTCTAATATCATGCTTACCTGTTTTTTGTTTTCAGGTCACTTACCTATTTGTATTTTATGTTTATGCCAATCTTTATCACCTTCTTGTAGTACAATAGCACGACCAAATGTTGTCCAGTGTCTCCCTCAGCTGAGCATGCATTCGTTGTAATGTGCTAACACGGGTTTTTGCATGTTACATAGTGCTTCTAAGTTTCTATCTTTGAGAAAGTAAGCATGAAAGAGGGTATATTAAGGGGAGGGAAAGAACATTAATGAAGTTAGAAGTTCTACTCGTAACCAGTTACTCCTTTCGCCCGTGTTTATTAGGCCACCGGGCCGAAGTGCTGGGACCAAGGCACAACACGTCCTGCTGTGCAGTTTTGAATAGAAAACATTGGTTAGCGGCATTAATTAGTGAAACCGTCTAACCTCCCCTGCGAATGTAGAGGCTGGGGATTTATTTTCCTCAATCAGCGGCCAGAACGAGCGACGGAATTTGTGGAAATCCGCACTTTTTAGTTACAGCGGGCCTAATAAGACCATGCACGGCACGTTGGTTCTCTGGCCTAATAAACGCGGACAGAGGAAGTATTTGACACTCTATTAGCACCCCATGAAAAGTTCCCAGTACGCAATATATTTTGTTTGCATCCAGCTTCACTCTGAATGTGCAGTCTAGAGTCTATGCTTTGTGGATGCCTGTTCATGGGCCTTGTATTGTTATTAGGGTTTATGCTTTGTTGCTTGGATATTTTTCTGTCATTATCATCTGAAGCTGATGCACTCTTGCTATGCATTATTAGATTATTTTTCTGTCATTACGCTCTGAAACTACTGCGCTTCCTCCTTAATCATGTTCTTGTTCTAGACTGCAGTACCTTCCATTTTTAATGATTTCCTGCTATCATTTCATGCCTTCAGAATATGGAAAGTATATGTTGGAACCATCAAACGTCAAAATTGAAGCAGAAGAGCATGATACCTATGAGGAAACTGGTGAGGAGCCTGTAGCTATGATAGAGGAATCTCCACCTGATATTGGACAAGATGGTCAGTGCAATTGAATATCTTTTACGAATTACTCAAAATTAAGTGGCAGTCAGGTTTAGAAAATTGTACACACATGCACACAGAATTCGGTGCGCCCATGCCAAATAATTAACATGATTTTTCGATGTCTATTAAGTTTAGCAATCATTGGTACCAATCGTATGTGATCTTAGAGTTAGTTGCTGGCACAATGTATCAGAGCGAGTGACTCATTCCTTTGTATTGAAACTGTGGAGACATGCGTGCTGATGGTGAACCCTTTCTTCCATCTGTTCCATTGATAATTACAATATTTTGTCGGCATGCAGTAATCATTTTAAATGCTTCACTTTTACTATTGATTGGTAGAGGTTTATATCAGCTTTATTACTTGTTTCTTGCGACTCCACCTAAATAGCTAGGAACAATTGGGTTATATTTTATAAATTATATTTCGGTGAGATATAATTCTACGATAACTATAAGTTGTGTGCAATTGTTATTCCTGTGTACTAACAGACTTTAAAATTTGATACTACCAGATCTCTGACGTTTGTGCACCATGTGGTAACTGATGACTCGTATGATTCAATAAAAGATTTGAATATTGTGCTCCAAGTATCTTAAGAATTGCTGCTGCTGTGCACCATTTTGTTCCTTTGTACTATGTGGCATTTTGCTGCCTACTTCATTGGACTTTGTTGTTTGTATCAGGTGAGGATGGAGAAAATAGTGACTCATCCTGGAATATGGAGTGTAATCAGATTTTGAGAGTGAAATCTATTTATATCAGCTCTGCAATTCTAGCTGCAAAAAGTCCCTTTTTTTACAAGGTAATTCTAATTTGTGCATGAAGCGAGTTCATTGCGTACTGCAGTTATGTATTGTTATCTAGCTAACATTGTCATAACATTTCATCTTGTTAGCTTTTCTCAAATGGCATGAAAGAATCTGATCAGAGGCATGCTACTCTTAGAATAACTGCTTCAGGTAATGTGGGAGCTCTCGTAGGACTCTCAGCATTTTGAACGTTCTATCCTAGCTGATGTATAATTTCTTTAATGTCTGAACGATCGATTTTGTATTACTGACATGATCAGTCTCAATGAGGTTGTTGACCGTTGAATTTTCAGTTTAGCTATCAAGTTGATTGTCTATACCCTATCATTTTGCATCTTTCATTTGTCATCTCCCAGGAATAAGGATGTTACCTTGCCCAAAAGCTTTTCAAATCTATATTAAAAGATACAATTCTGTTTTTTTTTTGCCTTTTAGTTAACAGTTACCTTATGTCTGATCATTGTATTTCTACTTGGAACAGAGGAAAGTGCCCTTATGGAGCTTTTAAGCTTTATTTACAGTGGGAAGTTGACGACAAATGAGCCAGCCCTTCTGCTTGATATCTTGATGATCTCTGACAAATTTGAAGTTGTTTCTTGCATGAGACACTGCAGTCAGTTGCTAAGAAGCTTGCCTATGACCACAGAATCTGCACTTCTCTATCTAGATCTGCCTTCCAGCATTTCAATGGCTGCAGCAGTTCAGCCACTGACTGATGCTGCCAAGGAATTCCTTGCCAACAAATACAAGGATTTGACTAAGTGGGTAGTCTCTTCATTTAAAGAGCCAACTAAATTATTGAAATAACATTGTTGAACTGAAGGAATGCTTCCTCTTTTCAGGTTTCAGGATGAAGTGATGAACATTCCCCTTGCTGGGATCGAAGCCATCTTATGTAGTAATGACCTTCAAGTGGCATCGGAGGATGCAGTCTATGACTTTGTGATCAAGTGGGCTCGTGCTCAATGCCCAAGAACGGAAGAAAGACGTGAAATGTTGGGTACTCGCTTGCTACCGCTTGTTCGGTTCTCTCATATGACCTGCAGGAAGCTGCGAAAGGTCCTTGCGTGCAGTGATCTGGATCATGAGCAAGCATCTAAAAGTGTCACTGATGCACTCCTGTACAAAGCTGATGCACCACATCGACAGCGCGCCCTTGCTGCAGATGTATTGACCTGTAGGAAATATACCGAACGAGCTTACAAATATCGTCCGCTTAAGGTGGTGGAATTTGATCAACCATATCCTCAGTGCATAGCATACTTGGATCTGAAGCGTGAGGAGTGCAGCCGACTTTTCCCATCTGGGCGAATTTACTCGCAAGCATTCCATCTTGCTGGACAGGGATTCTTCCTCTCAGCGCATTGCAACATGGACCAGCAAAGTGCTTTCCACTGCTTTGGTCTCTTCTTGGGGATGCAAGAGAAAGGCTCAACGAGTGTTACCGTGGACTATGAGTTTGCTGCAAGGACAAGGCCGTCGGGCGATTTTGTCAGCAAGTACAAGGGCTACTACACCTTCACTGGTGGAAAGGCAGTTGGCTACCGGAATCTCTTTGCAATTCCCTGGCCGTCGTTTATGGCTGATGACAGCCTCTTCTTCATTGATGGAGTACTACATCTGAGAGCGGAACTGACCATAAAGCAATCATAGATAGTGGAAAATCTTGTGTGGTTCAAACATGTTTTTCCTGAGCAACAAAATAGACCTTTTTCAAACGAGAAGCAAAATCCGTGAACTGTGAAAACTGAAAAGCAACATCTTATGAACTGTGAAGGTGTAGTTGCGCCACATGAGTTTTTTCTTAATACGTAGCGCTACATGAGTTAAATTTGCAGTTTGTTGAAATGTCTATTTGTTTTGATAGTGATCCTTTCGGGGACATCTGTCATGTTTGGATAGTGTCATGTAGAATGTAGTCAAGGTACAAAGAGCTTTTGCTAAAGGGAGCCGCTAGGCATCAAACTACTGACGTTTGCTACCTATCAGACTAGTCTATGGCCATCCGATTGGAAGCATGCACACTGTCCGATCCTCTAGCAGAACTCCCTGCGTGAGTCAGTTTGCATGCACGATGCATTGATTATGATTAATTAATTTCCTATTCTTTCCTATCAAAATCTCCCCAAAACTAGGGATTATTAATTAAGCTATTTTACTTGTTTCCATCCGTGCTTCCTAAACAAGATCGTTGCTTCTCAAAAAATTTGATTTGCTTCCTAAAACTGAATAATAATTTTGGAAAATACGATTATTTCTCATAAATAAATTCGGCAGTTAATTATGATCCTTTTCAGATGTATTTCTTTACTGATCGTACCATGATTTTTATGCCATGGAAGCATTCTTATTAATGCATGGAAGCATCATTTTGGGAATGATGTCAAATCCCATTTTTTGAGGAAATAATTTCGTAAAGTACAGTTGTTTCTCACAATTATATCCGGTAATTAATTATGGTATGTTTAAGATGTGCTTTTTTTATAGATGGCAACATGATTTTATATCACAGAAGCATTCTTCCTGATGCACGGAAGCATCATTTCCTAGTGTATGTAATGGGAACAAACTTTTTATAGTAGGAAAACATTTTGTCCGTTCCACGAGCATAGTTTGAACGTAGCACCATTTTCTAGTGTGATGGAACATAGTAATAGCAAAAAAAGCAGTGTGGAAGCAAAAGAGGCACAGAGAATTAATACAAAACCACATGGTATGAACACAAAATTTCTAACTCTTTTATTTAATAAAAAAATTGAACCATATTACAATGAATAATGACACTATTTCGACTTCCGTCTATCCGTCATCGCACTAAATGGGCTCATCAATAAAAATACACTATACAAAGCATAAGCTCCCTGTGGCCAACATGGTAGTCGTTGGCGAATAGTAGTGTTAGTTCCCATTCACCGCACTCGACATCAACATAGCCTCATTGGCATTGTGTACAAAGAAGAAGCATGGTTATAATCGGGTGCGGAAAAATATCTATAAGTAGACAATATTCAGAAACAAGAAGGAGCGCACCTGGAGTGGAATGTATTATGATGACAAAAATGTTAGTACAATAAATCTTACAAGAAACTATGGGTCATGGTGGTTGAAGCACTCATGATTCCAAAGAATATGTATGTACAATAAGAAGCATACAATGGCAGTGATTGATGTAACATTTCGCCATAACTGTTGTACATGTGTAAATAAACGGTGAAGCATAGTTGCATGCAGTGGATATGTGAACAACAACCTGAGCCTTATTGTCAAAACATAGGATTATTCATGATGAGGAATTAACGGAAGCAGATACTCATAGCGGTTGTCGTTATATTTGGAAACCATGAAAACATGTGCGAGAAATAATAAAATGTTGTGAAAAATATTTGAAATAGATGAGAACACAAGACAATATGCAAGAAATAAAACAAGCACACATTGATAATGGTAGAAGCACAATTTAATTACCAGCAAGATAAACACCTAAACCATAGAAACATGTCAGGCAAATGAAGAATGTATGTCACTGCGAGCAGCATAATATCTATACAACAGAAGCATACATACGAAGCAACGGAAGCACGGCCTGTGGAATAAAAAAGAGAGAAAGAATGAAGCATGTTTGGTAGTGGTTAAAGCAAATTCATGAAGCTAAGCAAGTATAAGATTGGATGGAACCATGTTGCAACCTTAGGACACACACAATGCAAATATGTATGACTGAGTACTCGACATCGGCAGAAAGGATGGAAGCAATCTGCATAAACAAAAGAATCACTTGAACTGGATTCAGAAGCACGCAGGAAGCATGAAATATGTACGGTATATGGATCTGGCTTGTCTTTTGAAGTAAGATTGCGGCAACATACTCTTTTGAAGCTCGCAGGAAGCATAAAATATGTACATTAAACACAGAAACAAACTAAGATTGCGGCAACATGGTATGCATGTTTGGTGTCACCTACATAGTTTTGTTTACCTATGGAAGCATACTCTCCACCGAAGAAGCATGTGTATTACAATTTAAAATCACCATGGATAAGAAGCATGAAAAGAGCATGTTCAGACCAGAACTAGTGTTAAGAATGAAAAGAGTATGTTCAGAACAGAATTAGTGTTAATTGGAAGCATGATTCTGGTAGAGCTCAGGGGCAGCGAGGGGACTTGCGAGATCAAGGAACTACGTCAATTAGTCAAGTAACACTGTTTCACAAGAATGAAACACAATCTTAAGGTGACAAAATCGTTCCAAATAAGACATCGAAGGATGCAAGGGGTAGTTTCCTAATTCCTACTATTAGTCGCGTGATTTACCGCACCGTCACCATGGAGAAAGACGGTTGCATGATGCAACCTGCAAATGCAATCACCTGCAGCCCCTAAGAAGTTTCCTCGGTGCTTGGGATATCTGCCACCCGCACATATCGCCGCTGGTCGACCTCCCCGGCGGCCCGACCATGTGTGCTTGCCACCCGGTAGTGAAGGGTGCCACAACTTCATATGTGAGCAACGTACGAGGAGAGAAGGGGGAGCGGGGGGCGGATCTGGCCGGTGAGCTCGTTGCGCTGCTAGAAGAGGACGAAGAGGAGAGAAGGATGTGCAGGGGCGAAGCCGGGGGAAAGGGGATCTGGCGAGGGTGGCGAGACGAGCAAGGTGAGCTCGGGGTGGAGGAAAATCTGCATCCCGATTGGAATCTGAGGAATGAGCAGAAGTTACAGGATGATTTATTTTATTCCTTATTTACAAAAGCAAGACCCCCCCCCCCCCCCGAGCGTTAGATTTGGAATAGATCGACGATGTACAATTGGTCTGACGCTGGAGTCTTATCAGACTATAGATACAAAGTGTTTCCCTTTGCTAAATGATGTCAAGAAGCAAGTCAATTATATAGGAAGGAAAAGGGTTAATTCAAATGATGGATTTTGCATCTTATTTCCTTTTAGAAACTGCTTGGTATAGGCTTTGTTTGTTTAGTTTGCGGCTGGGCGATTGCCGTATTGGCAGAAGTTCTGTCATTTGGCAAGTGGTAGATTGAGTGCTACTCCTTCTGTCTCACAATATAATATGATTTTGCAAGTTATGCAAGTTATGGAACGGAGAGCGTATAGTTTTTAGAATCATGGGAGGGTGAGGGTTTGCGGGGGTCGAACCAAACAGAGTATGTATCTCAGGAACCCTCATATCCGCCCCAAATGCTTGGGTGGCCTGTCCGGACAGAATAAAATGTTCCGGATGACTTGTACTCCTGACCCATATCTGGGGTAGAAATGAGGACGATTGGACGTGTCATGTAGGACTAACCGCAAGGGCTCACGCGAACACGCTCATAAACCACCGGTTTGACGGGTAGCTGCTTTGTTTTCTAATACACATTCATGGTGTCCCTCTAGCACGCTATTCGAGGGACCAAGTCTGGCTATTTAAGTCGAACGGCGACATCCCAACCCTTGCCCCTCTACATTTCTACCCTCTTCCCCCCTTCGTGCCTCTACCTTCAATACGGTCGCCGTTAGCCATGGCCCAACACAGAACCATCATCTACACCATGCTCACTCTGGAGCGGCGGTTGCAGCTGCTGGAGGAGATCTGGGCCAGACACGAAACTTGGATAGCAAACCGTCCTACCTTTGAATTCGTCGGAGCCAGGGGAAGAGAGTATGAGGAGGAGGAGGCAAATCTAGCGCCTCTTGCTGCAGGTTTTTGCCATGGCCGATGTGTTGGCAGAGTTCAAGGCGGCCCAAGTGAAGGAGGTGACAGAGCAAGATGCCATCCTCAACTCCATCCAACCGGAGGCGAAGGTGTAGGCCAAGCGGATGAGGAGCTCGACGAAATCTTCGCCAACCAAGGAGTAAGAGGAGGCGGAGCTAGAGGTGCTCCTGCCCACGAGTGACCACGAGATCGATGGCTCGGACACGAACTTCATCAACGTCTCCAAGGAGGAGGAGGAGTAGTGTAGTGTTGGAAATATTCCCTAGAGGCAATAATAAGTTAGTTATTATCATATTTCCTTGTTCATGATAATCGTTTATTATCCATGCTATAATTGTATTGATTGGAAACTCAAATACATGTGTGGATACATAGACAACAAAGTGCCCATAATAAGCCTCTACTAGACTAGCTCATTGATCAAAGATGGTCAACGTTTCCTAACCATAGACATGGGTTTTCATTTGATAACGGGATCACATCATTAGGAGAATGATGTGATGGACAAGACCCATCCGTAAGCATAGCATATGATCGTGTCAGTTTATTGCTACTACTTTATGCATGTCAAGTATCCATTCCTACGACCATGAGATCACGCAACTCCCTGACACCGGAGGAATTCCTTGTGTGTATCAAACGTCACAATGTAACTGGGTGACTATAAAGGTGCTCTACAGGTATGTCCGAGGGTGTCTGTTGGGTTGGCGTGGATCAAGACTGGGATTTGTCACTCCGTATGACAGAGAGGTATGTCTGGGCCCACTCGGTAATACAACATCACAAGAAGCTTGCAAAGCAATGTGACTAAGGAGTTAGTCACGGGATATTGTATTACGGAATGAGTAAAGAGACTTGCTGGTAACGAGATTGAACTAGGTATGGACATATCGACGATCGAATCTCGGGCAAGTAACATACCGATGGACAAAGGGAACTACATACTGGATTGATTGAATCCTTGACATCGTGGTTCGACTGATAAAGATCTTCGTAGAATATGTAGGAGACAATATGGGCATCCAGGTCCCGCTATTGGTTATTGATCGTAGATGTGTCTTGGTCATGTCTGTATAGTTCTTGACCCCGCAGGGTCTGCACACTTAACGTTCGATGACGATATAGTATTGATGAGTTATAGATGTTGGTGACCGAAAGTTGTTCCGAGGCCCAGATGTGATCTCGGACGTCACGAGGAGCTCCGAAATGGTCCGGAGGTAAAGATTTATATATGACAAGTCATATTTTGGCTACCGGGAAAGTTTCAGGTATTTCCGGTATTGTATCGGGAAGCTTCTAGAAGGTTCCGGAAACTTCCGGAGGAGTCCAGAAGTCCACAAAGGGTGCCACCATGTCCCAATGGTTTGCATGGGCTGAAGGGAGACACTATGGCGTTATTGGGCCAAGCGCACAAGTCCCTCAAGGCCCATGTAGTTGGGAAAGGTGGAAAGTCCATCTTTGTATGAAAGGGAAGGAAGGGGACTAGGATTCCACCTCCTCCCCCCTTGGCTGCGCCCTAGGGCTTGGAGGGGTTGTTCCCCACGGCCCTCCACCTATATATAGAGGGGAGGGGTGCCCCAAGAGGACACATGAAGCCCTTGGCGCCCCTCTCTCTCCCTAGATCATTTTCTCCTCTGTTCGCGGTTTCGGTAGCGCTAGGCGTAGCCCTAACGAGATAGCACCAGCACTGCCACCACGCCGCCGTGTTGCCGGTGAACTCATCTACTACTCCGCCCTCGCTCTTTGGATCAAGGAGGTGGAGACGTCATCGAGTTGTACGTGTGCTGTACGCGGAGGTGCCGTCCGTTCAACACTAGATCGGGACATATCGTGATTGGATCGCGGGACGGATCGTGATTGGACCACGAAGACGTTCATCTACATCAACCACATTATTAACGCTTCCACTTAGTGATCTACAAGGGTATGTAGACTCATTCTGCCTCTCGTAGCTATACACCTCCATGGATAGATCTTGCGTGTGCGTAGGAAATTTTTTGTTTCCCATGCAATGTTTCCCGACAGTGGCATCATGAGCTAGGTCTATGCGTAGATGATATGCACGAGTAGAACACAAAGGAGTTTGTGGGTGTTGATATTAAGATTGCTTCCTCCCTTAGTCTTTTCTTGATTCGGCGGTATTGTGGGATGAAGCGGCTCAAACCAACCTTACTCGTCCACGTACGAGAGACTGGTTCCATCGACTGACATGTGACTTTGTTGCATAAAGATGGCTGGCGGGTGTTTGTCTCTCCCACTCTAGTTGGATCGGATTCAACTAAAGCGGTCCTTGTAGAAGGTTGAATAGCAATTTGTTATCACCGTTGTGGTTTTGCGTAGGTAAGAATCGTTCTTGCTAGATATCCATAGTATCCACGTAAAACATGCAACAACAATTAGAGGACGTCTAACTTGTTTTTGCAGGGTATGTTGTGATATGATATGGCCAAAGACATGATGAGATATATGTGATGTATGAGATGATCAAGTTTTGTATAGATTATCACGACTTGCATGTCATTGAGTACGGCAACCGGCAGGATCCATAGGGTTGTCTTTAATTATTGT
Source organism: Hordeum marinum (assembly GCA_022496015.1). Classification (NCBI taxonomy): domain Eukaryota; kingdom Viridiplantae; phylum Streptophyta; class Magnoliopsida; order Poales; family Poaceae; genus Hordeum; species Hordeum marinum. The sequence goes on from CM039678.1 coordinate 387,937,106, forward strand.
ATGACTTGCGTGTCAATCATTAAGCTCTATGTGATGCTTTACTTTATCGCTAAATGGTAGCAATAGTAGTAGAAGTATGGTTGGCGTGACAACCCCGATGGCGACACAATGACAGATATCATGATGATAGAGATCATGGTGTTATGTCGGTGACGATGGAGATCATGCCGGTGCTTTGGAGATGGAGATCAAAAGCACAAGTTCATGGCCATATCATGTCACTTATGATTTGCATGTGATGTTAATTCTTTTATGCACCTTGTTTTGCTTAGGACGAAGGTAGCATTATAAGGTGATCCCTCACTTAAATTTCAAGATAAATTGTGTTCACCCCGAGTGTGCACCGTTGCGAAAGTTTGTCGTGTCGAGACTCCACGTGATGATCGGGTGTGATAGACTCTACGTTCACATACAACGGGTGCAAGCCAGTGTTGCACGTGCGGAACACTCGGGTTAGACTTGATGAGCCTAGCATGTAATGACATGGCCTCAGAACATAGGAGATCGAAAGGTCGAACATGAGTCATATATTAGATATGATCAATACGGAGATGTTCACCATTGAAACCACCTCATCTCACATGATGATCGTACTTGGGTTGGTGGATTTGGATCATGTTACACTTAGACAACTTGAGGGATGTTGATTTGAGTGGGAGTTCTTAAGCAATATGATTAATTGAACTCATTATCATGAACATAGTCAAAGTGTCTTTGCAAATTATGTTGTAGATCAATAGCTCACGTTGTATCTCCCCTGAATTTTGATAAGTTCCTAGAGAAAAAGTAAGTTGAAATATGATGGTAGCAATTATGCGGACTGGGTCCGTAAACTGAGGATTGTCCTCATTGCTGCACAGAAGGCTTATGTCCTTGATGCACCACTCGGTGCGCCACCCCCTCTAGCATCGTCTGTGAACATCTGATAGGCACGTTGTGATGACTACTTGATAGTTCAGTGGGTCATGCATTACGGCTTAGAATTGAGGCTCCAAAGGAGTTTTGAACGTCACGGAACATATAAGATGTTCCAAGAGCTGGAATTGAGATTTCAGGCTCGTGCCCGTGTTGAGAGGAATGAGACCTCCAACAAGATTCTGTTCCTACAAGATGAAGGAGAATAGCTCAATCAGTGAGCATGTACTCAGATTGTTTGGGTGCTGCAAATCGCTTGAATCGAGTGGGAGTTGATCTTCCAGATAAGATAGTGATTAACATAGTTCTCCAAGTCAGTGCCACCAAGCTACTAGAGCTTCATGATGAACTATAGCATGTCAGGGATGGCTGATCCCATGAGCTAGTCACGATGTTCGACACCGCGAAGGTAGAAATCAAGAAAGAGCATCAAATGTTGATGGTTAGTAAAACCACTAGTTTCGAGAAGGGCAAGGGCAAGAAGGGAAACTTCATGAATGGCAAGCCAGTTGCTGCTCGAGTGAAGAAACCCAAGGTTGAACCCAAACCTGAGACTAAGTGCTTCTATTATGAGGAGAGTGGTCATTGGAGCGGAACTGTCCTAGATGCTTGGTAAATAAGAAGGTTGGCAACATCAACAGAAATGTATTTGATTTACGTCTTATTGATGTGTACCTTACTAGTACTCCTAGTAGCACTTGGGTATTAGATACCGGTTCAATTGCTAAATGTTGGTAACTCGAAATAAAAGCTACGCGGTAAAAGTTGACTAGCTAAGGGCGAGGTGATGATGTGTATTTGAAGTGTTTCCAAGGTTGATGTGGTCACCATCGCACACTCTCTCTACCTTCGGGATTAGTCATGAACCTAAATAAATGTTATTTGGTGTTTGCGTTGAGCATGAACATGATTAGATCATGTTTATTGCAATACGATTATTCATTTAAGTTAGAGAATAATGGTTATTCTATTTACATGAATTATACCTTCAATGGTCATGCACTCAATGTGAATGGTTTACTGAATCTCGATCGTAGTGATACACATGTTCGTAATATTGATGCCAAAAGATACAAAGTTAATAATGATAGTACCACATACTTGTGGCACTGCCTCCAAGGCCATATTGGTGTAAAGCGCATGAAGAAACTCCATGATGATGGATCTTTTGACTCACTCAATTTCGAATCGGTTGAGACATGTGGACCATGCCTCATGGGCAAGATGACTAATACCCCGTTTTCCGGTATAATGGAGCGGGCAAGTGACTTATTGGAAATGATACATGTTGATGTATGCGGTCCAATGAGTGTTGAAGCGTGCAGTGGATATCATTATTTTCTTACCTTCACCGATGATTTGAGTGGATATGGCAATATTTTCTTAATGAAACACAAGTCTAAAATGTTTAAAAAGTTCATACAATTTCAGAGTGAAGTTGAAAATCATCGTGACAAGAAGATAAAAACTACGATATGATCCTAGATGTAAATATCCGAGTTACGAGTTTGGTATGCAACTTAAGACAAATGTGGAAGTTGTTTCACAACTCACGCCGCCTGGAATACCATAGTGTGATGGTGTGTATATACGTCGTAGTCATGCTCTATTAGATATGGTGCGTACTATAATGTCTCTTACCGATTGGCCACTATCGTTTTGGGGTTATGCATTAGAGACGATCACATTCACCTTAAATAGGGCACCATTTAAATCCATTGAGATGACACTGTTTGGTAGAAACCTAAACTTTCATTTCTTAGAGTTTGGGAATGCGATGCTTATGTGGAAATATTTCAACATGATAAGCTCGAACCCAAAGCGGACAAATGCATCTTCATGGAATACCCTAAATAAACAGTTGGGTATACCTTCTATCTAAGATCCAAGTACAAAGTGTTTGTTGCTAAAAACGGGTCCTTTATCGAGAAAGAGTTTCTCTCGAAAGAATTGAGTGGGAGGAAAGTAGAACTTGATGAGTTTATTGAACCGTCACTTTAGTTGGATGGTAGCACGACACATAAGGATGTTTCTGCGGTGCCTACGCCAAATTAAGAGGAAGGTAATGATTATGATCATGAAACTTCAGATCAAGTTACTACCAAACCTCATAGGATGACAAGGATACATACTGCCCCTGAGTAGTGCGATGATCCTATCTTGGAAATCATGTTTTTAGACAACAATGAGCCTACGAACTATGAAGAAGCGATGGTGGTCCCGGATTCCAACAAATGGCTAGGAGCCATGAAATCCGAGATTGGATCCATTTATGAAAACCAAGTATGGATTTTGGTAGACTTGCCCGTTGAATGCAGGTTGTTAAGTACAAATGGATCTTTAAGAGGAAGACAGACGATGATGGTAAATGTCACCATTGATAAAGCTCGAATTGTCGCAAAGAGCTTTCTGACAAGTTCAAGGAGTTGACTACGATGAGACTATCTCACCCGTAGTGATGCTAAAGTCTGTTGGAATTATGTTAGCAGTTGCTGCATTTTTCGATTATGAAATCTGGCAGATGGATGTCAAAACAGAGTTTCCTTAACGGTTTCCATGAGGAAAGGTTGTATGTGATACAACTGTTGGGGAACGTTGCATGGGAAACAAAAAATTTCCTACGCACACGCAAGATCTATCCATGGTGATGAGCATCTACGAGAGGGAGAGTGAATCTACATACCCTTGTAGATCGCTAAGCGGGATGCGTTAAGAAACGCGGTAGGTGTAATCGAACGTCTTCGCGATCCAAATCGCCAAGCATCCCGCGATCTCATCACGATCCGTCCCGCGATCCAATCACGATCTGTCCCGCGAACTCATCATGATCTGTCCTGTGATCTCATCATGATCCGTCCCGTGAACTCATCACGATCCGTCCCGCGATCTCATCACGATCCGTCTCGCGATCTTGATCACGGTCCTTCCGATCTAGCGCCGAACGGACGACACCTCCATGTTCAGCACACGTACAACTTGATGACGATCTTCGCCTTCTTGATCCAGCAAGAGGGAGCATAGAGGTAGAAGAATTCTCCGACAGCATGACGGTGCTCTGACGATGGTGGTGGACCTATTCCGACAGGGCTTCGCCTAAGCACTGTAGAAATCCGATCTAAAGGAGAAACTATGCACTGGAGGAACGGGTAGCACGTGGCTGGAAATCTAGTGCCAGAAACCCTAAAACCTATAGTATATATAGGAGGAAGAGAGGAGGAGGCTTGGCTCCCAAGGAGCCAGCCCTTGGGTCGGCCGAACCAAGGAGGATTGGAGGATTCCTCCTCCAATCCTAGTAGGACTAGGACTCCTCCTTATTTTTGCCTTTTTTGCCTTTTTCCACCTTTTTCTCTTTGGGCTTTTCTTCCAAGACGCATGGGCCTTGTGTGAGACTTACGCCAGCCCACAAAGGGCTGGTATTTACTCTCCCACAGCCCATGTAGCCTCTTGGGTCGAAATACTCCTCCCGATGGTCTCCCGGTACACTACCGACACTCCCGGTACACTACCGATGAGCCCGAAACCTTTCCGGCGACCAAAACAGGACTTCCTATATATAAATCTTTACCTCCGGACCATTCCGGAGCTCCTCGTGATGTTGGGGATATCATTAGGGACTCTGAACAACCTTCGTTCACCACCATACATAACTCTATACTACCGAAACGTCACCGAACCTTAAGTGTGCAGACCCTATGGGTTCGAGAACTATGTAGACATGACCGAGACACCTCTACGGTCAATAACCAATAGCGGGACCTGGATGCCCATATTGGTTCCTACATATTATACGAAGATCTTTATCGGTTGAACCTTTATGTCAAGGATTCAGTTAATCCCGTATGATGTTCCTTTTGTTCTTCGGTATGTTACTTGCCCGAGATTCGATCGTCGGTATCTCCATACCTAGTTCAACCTCGTTACTAGAAAGTCTCTTTACTCGTTCCGTAATACAAGATCCCATGACCAATACTTAGTCACATTGCTTGCAAGGCTTATTGTGATGTTGTATTACCGAGTGGGCCCTGAGATACCTCTCCGTCACACGGAGTAACAAATCCCAGTCTTGATCCATGCCAACCCAACAGACACCCTCGGAGATACCTGTAGAGCACCTTTATAGTCACCCAGTTACGTTGCGATGTTTGATACACACAAGGTACTCCTCTAGTATCAGTGAGTTGCATGATCTCATGGTCATAGGAACATATACTTGACATGTAGAAAACTGTAGCAATAAACTGACACGATCATATGCTACATTTGTAGTTTGGGTCTTGTCCATCACATCATTCTCCTAATGACGTGATCCCGTTACCAAATGACATCTCATGTCCATGACTAGGAAACCATAGCCATCTTTGATCAACGAGCTAGTCTATTAGAGGCATACTAGGGACATGGTGTTGTCTATGTATCCACACATGTATCTGAGTTTCCGATGAACACAATTATAGCATGGATAATAAACGATTATCATGAACAAGGAAATATGATAATAACTAATTTATTATTGCCTCTAGGGCATATTTCCAACAGTCTCCCACTTGCACTAGAGTCAGTAATCTAGTTCACATCACCATCTGATTCACATTGTTATGAATCTAACACCCACTGAGTTCTGGGGCTCGATCATGCTTTGCATGTGAGAGAGGTCTTATAGTCAACGGGTCTGCGACATTCAGATCCGTATGTACTTTGCAAATCTCTATGTCAAACTGTAAACACTGCTACCACACTCCACTTGGTACTATTCCAAATGGCTGCTCCACTGTACGTATCCGGATTGCTACTAAGAGTCATCCGGATTAGTGTTAAAGCTTGCATCAACGTAACTCTTTACGACGAACCCTTCATCACCTCCATAATCAAGAAACATTTCCTTACTCTTTTAGTCATTAAGGATAATATTGACCGCTGTCCAGTGATCCACTTCTGGATCACTCTTGTACCCCTTGACGGACTCATGTCAAGGCACACACAGGTGCAGTACACAGCATGGCATACTATATAGAGCCTATGGCTAAGGCATAGGGGACGACATTCGTCCTTTCTCTTTCTTCTGCCATTGTCAAGCTTTGAATCTTACTCAACTTCACACCTCGCAAATCAGGCAAGAACTCTTTCTCTGACTGATCCATTTTGAACTCTTTCAAAATCTTGTCAAGGTATGTACTCATTGAAAGTCTCATCAAGCATCTTGATCTATCTCTATAGATCTTGATGCTCAACAATTAGGTAGCTTTATCCAGGTCTTCCTTTGAAAAACTCTTTTCAAACAACCGTTTATGCTTTCCAGAAATTCTACATCATTTCCAATCAACAATATGTCATCCACATATACTTATCAGAAAATCTATAGTGCTCCCACTCACTTTATTGTAAATACAAGTTTCCCGTAAACTTTGTATAGACTCAAAAACTTTAATCACCTCATCAAAGTGTATATTCCAACTCCGAGATGCTTGCTTCAGTTCATAGAAGAATCACTGAAGCTTGCACACCTTTTAGCATCCTTAGGACTGACAAAACCTACTGGTTGTATCACATACAACCTTTCCTCAAGTAAACCGTTAAGGAAACTATGTTTTGATATCCATCTGCCAGATTTCATAATTGAAAAATGCAGCAACTGCTAACATAATTCCAACAGACTTTAGCATCACTACGAGTGAGAAAGCCTCATCGCAGTCAACTCCTTGAACTTGTCGTAAACTTCTTTGCAACAAGTCGAGCTTTACAAATGGTGACATTTACCATGAGCGTCTGTCTTCATTTTAAACATCCATTTGTACTCAACGACCTGCCGTCCAACGAGCAAGTCTACCAAAGTCTATACTTGGTTTTCATACATGGATCCTTTCTCGGATTTCATGGCCTCTAACCATTTGTCAGAATCCGAGCCCATCATCGCTTCTCCACAGCTCGTAGGTTCATTGTTGTCCAACAACATGACCTCCAAGACAGGGTTGTCGTACCGCTCAGGAGCAGAACACATCCTTGTCGACCTACGAGGTTCGATAGTAACTTGATCCGAAGCTTCATGATCATCATCATTAACTTCCTCTTCAACTAACGTAGGCTTCACAGAAACAAATTCCTGTGTTGCGCTACTCTCTGGTTGAACAAAGGTTCAACAAACTCATCAAGTTCTATCTTCCTCCCACTCAATTCTTTCGAGAGAAACTCTTTCTCGAGAAAGGACCCAGTTTTAGCAACAAACACTTTATGCTTGGATCTGAGATAGAAGGTTTACCCAATTGTCTTTAGGGTATTCTATGAAGATGCATTTGTCCGCTTTGGGTTCGAGATCATTAGGTGAAAACCTTTTTCACATAAGTGTTGCAGCCCCAAACATTAAGAAATGACAGCTCAGGTTTCTATCAAACCATAATTCACACGGTGTCATCTCAACGGATTTAGATGGTGCCCTATCTAAAGTGAATGTAGTTGTCTCTAATGCATAACCCCAAAATTATAGTAGCAAAACGATAAGAGACATCATAGCAAGCACCATTTTCAATAGAGCATGACTATGACGTTTGAACACACCATCACACTATGGTGTTCCAGGTGGCGTGAGTTGTGAAACAACTTTCACATTGTCTAAAGTTGTATGCCAAACTCGTAACTCAGGTATTTACCTCCACGATCATATCGCAGACATTTTTATCTTCTTGTCACGATGATCTTAAACTTCACTCTGAATTTGCTTGAACCTTTCAAACGATTCAGACTTGTGTTTCATTAAGTAAATATACTGTTGGGAGACGTAGTAGTAAATCAAAAAATTTCCTACGCGTTCACCAAGATCCATCTATGGAGAAACCAGCAACGAGCAAGGGGAGAGTGGATCTTCATACCTTTGAAGATCGCTAAGCGGAAGCGTTACAAGAACGCGGTTGATGGAGTCGTACTCGCAGCGATTCAGATCGCGGTAGATCCGATCAAGTGCCGAACGGACGGCACCTCCGCGTTCAACACACGTGCAGCCCGGTGACGTCTCCAACACCTTGATCCAGCAAGGAGGAAGGAGAGGTTGGGGAAGGGCTCCAACAGCAGCACGACGGCGTGGTGGTGGTGGAGTAGCAAGGTATTCCGACAGGGCTTCGCCTAAGCGCTGCGGAGGAGGAAGAAGAGAGGTAGGGCTTCGCCGTGAGAGAGAGAGATCAAATCCTGTCTCAAAACATCCAAAACCTCAAGTATATATAGGAGGAGGGACGTGGAGGGCTGGCTTGGCCTCTACTCCAAAGAGGAGATGGCCGGCTGAATTAAAGGGAGAGTCCACCTCCCACAAGGGAGGTGGATCTCCTCCTTTTAAATCCCTTTTGCCTTATCTCCTTATCTCCAGCCACATGGGCCCACATAGATGGTCTTGGCCGACCCAATATGGGCTGGCACACCTCCTCTAAGGGCCCATGAGGTCCTTTGGTCGTCACACCCCTCTCGGGGGTCCTCCGGCACCCTCCCGGCACTCCCGGTACACTACCGATGAGCCCGAAAACTTTCCGGTGACCAAAACTGGACTTCCTATATATCAATCTTTACCTCCGGACCATTCCGGAGCTCCTCGTGACGTCCGGGATCTCATCCGGGACTCCAAACAACCTTCGGTAATCACGTATACCATTTCCCTATAACCCTAGCGTCATCGAACCTTAAGTGTGTAGACCCTACGGGTTCGGGAGACACGTAGACATGACCGAGACACTTCTCCGGCCAATAACCAACAGCGGGATCTGGATACCCATGTTGGCTCCCACGTACTCCACGATGATCTCATCGGATGAACCACGATGTCGGGGATTCAATCAATCCCGTATACAATTCCCTTTGTCTATCGGTATGGTACTTGCCCGAGATTCGATCGTCGGTATCCCCATACCTTGTTCAATCTCGTTACCGGCAAGTCTCTTTACTCGTTCCGTAATACATCATCCCGTGACTAACTCCTTAGTCACATTGAGCTCATAATGATGATGTCTTACCGAGTGGGCCCAGAGATACCTCTCCGTCACACGGAGTGACAAATCCCAGTCTCGATTCGTGCCAACCCAACAGATACTTTCGGAGATACCCGTAGTGCACCTTTATAGCCACCCAGTTACGTTGTGACGTTTGGCACACCCAAAGCATTCCTACGGTATCCGGGAGTTGCACAATCTCATGGTCTAAGGAAACGATACTTGACATTGAAAAGCTTTAGCAAACGAACTACACGATCTTGTGCTATGCTTAGGATTGGGTCTTGTCCATCACATCATTCTCCTAATGATGTGATCCCGTTATCAACGACATCCAATGTCCATGGCCATGAAACCGTGACCATCTATTGATCAACGAGCTAGTCAACTAGAGGCTCACTAGGGACATGTTGTGGTCTATGTATTCACACATGTATTACGGTTTCCGGTTAACACAATTATAGCATGAACAATAGACAATTATCGTGAACAAGGAAATACAATAATAACCATTTTATTATTGCCTCTAGGGCATATTTCCAACAGTCTCCCACTTGCACTAGAGTCAATAATCTAGTTCACATCACCATGTGATTAACACTTACATCACCATGTGATCATATCATCATGTGATTAACACCCAATAAGTTCTGGGGTTTGTTCATGTCCTGCTCGTGAAAGAGGTTTTAGTCAACGGGTCTGCGACATTCAGATCCGTGTGTACCTTACAAACTTTCCATTTCATATTTGTAGATACTGCTCCCACGCTCCACTTGGAGCTATTCCAAATGGCTGCTCCACTATACGTAGCCAGATTTCTACTAAGAGTCATCCGGATTGGAGTTAAAGCTTGCATCATCGTAACCCTTTACGATGAACTCTTTATCACCTCCATAATCGAGAAATATTTCCTTAGTTCTCAAGTTACTAAGGATAACTTTGACCGTTGTCCAGTGATCCACTCTTGGATTACTCTTGTACCCCTTGACAGACTCATGGCAAGGCACACACAGGTGCGGTACACAGCATGGCATACTATATAGAGCCTATGGCTAAAGCATAGGAGATGACACTCATCTTTTCTTTATCTTCTGCCGTGGTCGGGTATTGAGTCTTACTCAATTTCACACCTTACAATACAGTCAAGAACTCCTTCTTTGACCCATCTATTTTGAACTCCTTCAAAAACTTGTCAAGGTATGTCTTCGTCGAAAAATCTTATCAAGCGAATAGATCTATCCCTATAGATCTAGATGCTCAATAAAATAGTAGCTTTATCTGGGTCTTCCTTTGAAAAAAACTCTTTTCAAACAACCCTTCATGCTCTTCCAGAAATTCTACATCATTTCCGATCAATAATATGTCAACTACATATTCTTATAAGAAATTCTATAGTGCTCCCACTCACTTTCTTGCAAATACAAGTTTCTCATAAACTTTGTATAAACTTAAACACTTTGATCACCTCATCAAAGCATATATTCCAACTCCGAGATTCTTGCTCCAGTCCATAGAAGGATCGCTGGAGTTTGCATATTATTAGCATCCTTAGGATTGACAAAACCTTCTGGTTGTATCACATACAACTCTTCCTCACAGAAACCATTACGGAAACCTTGTTTTGTCATCCATCTGCCAGATTTCATAATCGAAAAATGCAGCAACTGCTAACAAAATTTTAATAGACTTTTAGCATCGCTACAGATGAGACAATCTCATCGCAGTCAACTCCTTGAACTTGGCGGAAACTTCTTTGCGACAAGTCGAGCTTTATAAACGGTGACATTTCACCATTAGCGTCTATGTTTATTTCAAAGGTCCATTTGTACTCAATGACCCGCCATTCAACAGGCAAGTCTACCAAAGTCCATACTTGGTTTTCATACATGGATCCTTTCTCGGATTTCATGGCTCCTAGCCATTTGTTGGAATCCGGGCCCACCATCGCTTCTCCATAGTTCGTAGGTTCATCGTTGTCCAACAACATGATTTCCAAGACAGGGTTGTCGTACTACTCAGGAGCAGTACGCGTCCTTGTCGACCTACGAGGTTCGATAGTGACTTGATCCGAAGCTTCATGATCATCATCATTAACTTCCTTTTCAACTGAGTAGGCTCTACAGAAACATCTTTCTGTGTTGCGCTATTCTCTGGTTGAAACAAAGGTTCAACAACCTCATCAAGTTCTATCTTCCTCCCACTCAATTCTTTTGAGAGAAACTCTTTCTCAAGAAAGGACCCGTTCTTAGCAACAAACACCTTTTGCGCTTGGATCTGAGATAGAATGTATACCCAATGTCTCATTAGGGTATTCTATGAAGATGCATTTGTCTGCTTTGGGTTCGAGCTCACTATGTGAAAAACCCATTTTCACATAAGCGTCGCAGCCCCAAATACTAAGAAATGACAGCTTAGGCTTCTTTCAAACAATAATTCACACGGTGTCATCTCAACAGACTTAGATGGTGCCCTATTAAAGTGAATGGATTTGTCTTTAATGCATAACCCCATAATGATAGTGGTTAAAACGATAAGAGACATCATAGTACTCACTATATCCAATAGAGCACGACTATGACGTTCGAACACACCATCACACTATGGTGTTCCAGGAGGCGTGAGCTGTGAAACAATTTCCACATTGTCTAAAATTGCATACCAAACTCGTAACTTAGATATCACCTCCATGATCATATCATAGACATTTATCTTCTTGTCACGATGATCTTTAACTTCACTCTGAAACTCCTTGAACCTTTCAAACATTTCAGATTCGTGTTTCATTAAGTAAATATCCCCATATTTACTCAAATCAGTGAAGGTAAAACAACGATATCCACTGTGTGTTTCAACACTCATTGGACCACATACATCAACATGTATTAATTCCAATAAGCCACTTGCCTGCTCCATCATATTGGATGACGGGGTCTCAGTCATCTTGCCCAAGAGGCATGGCTCGCATGTCTCAACCGATTCAAAATCGAGTGAGTCAAAAATCCATCAGCATGGAGTTTCTTTCATGCGATTTATACCAATATGACATTACGTGGCAGTGCCACAAGCATGTGGTACTATCATTATTAACTTTGTATCTTTTGGTACCAATGTTATGAATATGTGTACTACTACGATCATGATTCGATAAACCATTTCGAGTGGGTGCATGACCATTGAAGGCATTATCCATGTAAACAGAATAACCATTATTCTCTAACTTATATGAATAACCGTATCGCACTAATCATGATCTAATCACGTTCATGCTCAACGCAAACACCAAATAACATTTATTTAGGTTTATCACAAATCCTGAAGGTAGAGAGAGCGTGCGATGGTGATCACATCAATCTTGGAAATACTTCCAACACACATCGTCACCTTTCACCTAGCTAGTCTCCATTTACTCCGTAGCTTTTATTTCGAGTTGCTAACACTTAGCAACCGAACCGGTATCCAATACCCAGGTGCTACTAGGAGTACCAGCAAGGTACACATCACTAACACGTATATCAAATATACTTCCATTGACATTACCAGCCTTCTTATCTACCAAGCATCTAGGGGTTTTCCGCTTCAGCGAACATTCTCCTCATAACAGAAGCACTTAGTCTCGGGTTCGGGCTCAACCTTGGGTTTCTTCACTAGAGCAACAACTGGCTTGTCATTCCTGAAGTTTTCCGTTCTTGCCCTTGCCCCTTTTGAAACTAGTGGTTTCACTTAACCATCAACACTTGATGCTCCTTCTTGATTTCTACCTTCGCGGTGTCAAACATCACGAACAACTCAGGGATCATCTTATCCATCCCTGGCATGTTATAGTTCATCACGAAGCTCTAGTAGCTTGGTGGCAGTGACTTGGAGAACTGCATTAATCACTATCTCATCTGGAAGATTAACTCCCACTTGATTCAAGTGATTGTAGCACCCAGACAATCTGAGCACACGCTCAGCGATTGAGCTATTCTCCTTTATCTTGCAGACAAAGAATCTTGTTGGAGGTCTCATACCTCTCAACATAGGCACGAGCCTGAGATCACAATCTCAGCTCCTAGAACATCTCATATGTTCCGTGACGTTCAAAACGTTTTGGAGCCTCAATTCTAAGCCGTAATGCATGACGCATTGAACTATCATGTAGTCACCAAAAAGTGCCTGTCATATGTTCACAACATCTACAGACAACGCTTGAGGGAGTGATGCAGTTAGCGGTACATCAAAAACATAAGCTTTCTGTGCAGCAATGAGGACAATCCTCAGATCACGGACCCAGTCCGCATTATTGCTACCATCAACTTTCAACTTACTTTTCTCTAGGATTGTATCAATAAAACTGGGGAGCTATAGCGTGAGCTATCTACGACATAATTTGCAAGGACATTTTTAGACTAAGTTCATGATAATTAAGTTCATTTAATCAAATTATTAATGAACTCCCACTTAGATAGACATCTCTCTAGTCTTCCAAGTGATACATGATCCATGTCAACTAGCCCGTGTCCGATCATCACGTGAGACGGACTAGTCATCCATGGTGAACATCTCTATGTTGATCGTATCTTCTATACGACTCATGTTCGACCTTTCGGTCTTCCGTGTTCCGAGGCCATGTCTGTACATGCTAGGCTCGTCAAGTCAACCTAAGTGTTTCGCATGTGTAAATCTGGCTTACACCCGTTGTATGCGAACGTTAGAACCTATCGCACCCGATCATCACGTGGTGCTTCGGAACGACGATCCTTAGCAACGGTGCACAGTTAGGGTGAACACCTTTCTTGAAATTTTATTGAGAGATCATCTTATTTACTACCGTCGTTCTATGCAAATAAGATGTAAACATGATAAACATCACATGCAATCAATATAGTGACATGATATGGCCAATATCATCTTGCTCCTTTGATCTCCATCTTCGGGGCACCATGATCATCACTGTCACCGGCACGACACCATGATCTCCATCATCATGATCTCCATCATTGTGTCTTCATGAAGTTGTCTCGCCAAATATTACTTCTACTACTACAGCTAACGTTTAGCAATAAAGTAAAGTAATTACATGGCGTTTATGATTGACACGCAGGTCATACAATAAATAAGACAACTCCTATGGCTCCTGCCGGTTGTCATAATCATCGACATGCAAGTCGTGAATCCTATTACAAGAACATGATCAATTCATACATCACAATGCATCACATCACATCCTTTGGCCATATCACATCACAAGGCACATGCTGCAAAAACAAGTTAGACGTCCTCTAATTTGTAGTTGCAAGTTTTTACGTGGCTGCTATAGGTTACTAGCAAGAACGTTTCTTACCTACGTCAACACCACAACGTGATTTGCCAATTGCTATTTACCCTTCATAAGGACCCTTTTCATCGAATCCGATCCGACTAAGGTAGGAGAGACAGACACCCGCTAGCCACCTTATGCATCTAGTGCATGTCAGGCGGTGGAACCGGTCTCACGTAAGCGTACGTGTAAGGTTGGTCCGGGCCGCTTCATCCCACAATACCGTCGAATCAAGATAAGACTAGTAACGGCAAGCATATTAACAAAATCAACGCCCACAACTGCTTTGTGTTCTACTCGTGCATAGATTCTACGCATAAACCTGGCTCTGATACCACTGTTGGGAGACGTAGTAGTAAATCAAAAAATTTCCTACGCGTTCACCAAGATCCATCTATGGAGAAACCAGCAACGAGCAAGGGGAGAGTGGATCTTCATACCTTTGAAGATCGCTAAGCGGAAGCGTTACAAGAACGCGGTTGATGGAGTCGTACTCGCAGCGATTCAGATCGCGGTAGATCCGATCAAGTGCCGAACGGACGGCACCTCCGCGTTCAACACACGTGCAGCCCGGTGACGTCTCCAACACCTTGATCCAGCAAGGAGGAAGGAGAGGTTGGGGAAGGGCTCCAACAGCAGCACGACGGCGTGGTGGTGGTGGAGTAGCAAGGTATTTCGACAGGGCTTCGCCTAAGCGCTGCGGAGGAGGAAGAAGAGAGGTAGGGCTTCGCCGTGAGAGAGAGAGATCAAATCCTGTCTCAAAACATCCAAAACCTCAAGTATATATAGGAGGAGGGACGTGGAGGGCTGGCTTGGCCTCTACTCCAAAGAGGAGATGGCCGGCTGAATTAAAGGGAGAGTCCACCTCCCACAAGGGAGGTGGATCTCCTCCTTTTAAATCCCTTTTGCCTTATCTCCTTATCTCCAGCCACATGGGCCCACATAGATGGTCTTGGCCGACCCAATATGGGCTGGCACACCTCCTCTAAGGGCCCATGAGGTCCTTTGGTCGTCACACCCCTCTCGGGGGTCCTCCGGCACCCTCCCGGCACTCCCGGTACACTACCGATGAGCCCGAAAACTTTCCGGTGACCAAAACTGGACTTCCTATATATCAATCTTTACCTCCGGACCATTCCGGAGCTCCTCGTGACGTCCGGGATCTCATCCGGGACTCCGAACAACCTTCGGTAATCACGTATACCATTTCCCTATAACCCTAGCGTCATCGAACCTTAAGTGTGTAGACCCTACGGGTTCGGGAGACACGTAGACATGACCGAGACACTTCTCCGGCCAATAACCAACAGCGGGATCTGGATACCCATGTTGGCTCCCACGTACTCCACGATGATCTCATCGGATGAACCACGATGTCGGGGATTCAATCAATCCCGTATACAATTCCCTTTGTCTATCGGTATGGTACTTGCCCGAGATTCGATCGTCGGTATCCCCATACCTTGTTCAATCTCGTTACCGGCAAGTCTCTTTACTCGTTCCGTAATACATCATCCCGTGACTAACTCCTTAGTCACATTGAGCTCATAATGATGATGTCTTACCGAGTGGGCCCAGAGATACCTCTCCGTCACACGGAGTGACAAATCCCAGTCTCGATTCGTGCCAACCCAACAGATACTTTCGGAGATACCCGTAGTGCACCTTTATAGCCACCCAGTTACGTTGTGACGTTTGGCACAGCCAAAGCATTCCTACGGTATCCGGGAGTTGCACAATCTCATGGTCTAAGGAAACGATACTTGACATTGAAAAGCTTTAGCAAACGAACTACACGATCTTGTGCTATGCTTAGGATTGGGTCTTGTCCATCACATCATTCTCCTAATGATGTGATCCCGTTATCAACGACATCCAATGTCCATGGCCATGAAACCGTGACCATCTATTGATCAACGAGCTAGTCAACTAGAGGCTCACTAGGGACATGTTGTGGTCTATGTATTCACACATGTATTACGGTTTCCGGTTAACACAATTATAGCATGAACAATAGACAATTATCGTGAACAAGGAAATACAATAATAACCATTTTATTATTGCCTCTAGGGCATATTTCCAACATATACACTATATCTACTCAAATCATCAGTGAAGGTAAGAAAATAACGATATCCACCGCACGCTACAAGACTCATTGGATTGCATACATCAACATGTATCATTTCCAATAAATCACTTGCCTGGTCCATCCATGTGGAAACGGGGTCCTTAGTCATCTTGCCCAAGAGGCATGGTTCGCATGTCTCAACCGATTCGAAATCGAATGAGTCCAAAGATCCATCAGCATGGAGTTTCTTCATGCGCTTTATACCAATATGACATTTAGCGGCAGTGCCACAAGTATGTGGTACTATCATTATTAACTTTGTATCTTTTGGCATCAATGTTATGAACATGTGTATTATTACGATCAAGATTCAACAAACCATTCTCACTGGGTGCATGACCATTGCAGGTATTATTCATGTAAACAGAATAACCATTATTCTCTAACTTAAATGAATAACCATGTTGCAATAAACATGATCTAATCACGTTCATGCTCAACACAAAACACCAAATAACATTTATTTAGGTTTGTCACTAATCCTGAAGGTAGAGAGAGCATGTGATGTTGATCACATCAACCTTGGAAACATTTCCA
This sequence comes from Hordeum marinum, assembly GCA_022496015.1. Classification (NCBI taxonomy): domain Eukaryota; kingdom Viridiplantae; phylum Streptophyta; class Magnoliopsida; order Poales; family Poaceae; genus Hordeum; species Hordeum marinum. The sequence continues at coordinate 387,953,950 of CM039678.1, forward strand.
ACACACATCGTCACCTCACCCTTAGCTAGTTCTCCGTTTATTCCGTAGCTTTTATTTCGAGTTACTAAAATTTAGCAACCGAACTGGTATCCAACACCCAGGTGCTACTAGGAGTACTCGCAAGGTACACATCATTAACACATATATCAAATATACTTCTGTCGACGTTGCCAGCCTTCTTATCTACCAAGTATCTAGGGTGGTTCCGCTTCAGCAACCGCTCTCCTCATAATCGAAGCACTTAGTCTCGAGTTTGGGTTCAACTTTGGGTTGCTTCACTGGAGCAGCAACTGACTTGCTATCCATCAAGTTTCCCTCCTTGCTCTTGCCCTTCTCGAAACTAGTGGTTTGACTAACCATCAACACTTGATGCTCCTTCTTGATTTCTACCTTCGCGGTGATAAACATCGCGAATAGCTCAGGGATCATTATTTCTATCCCTGGCATTTTATAGTTCATCACCAAGTTCTAGTAGCTTTAGTGACAGTGACTTGGAGAACTATATCAATCACTATCTTATCTGGATGATCAACTCCCACTCGATTCAAGCCATTGTAGCACCCAAACAATCTGAGCACATGCTCAACGATTGAGCTAGTCTCTTTCATCTTGCAGGCAAAGAATCTTGTTGGAGATCTCATATCTCGCAACACGGGCACGAGCCTGAGATCCTAATTTCAGCTCTTAGAACATCTCATATGTTCCGTGACGTTCAAAATGTTTCGGAGCCTCAATTCTAAGCCATAATGCATGACGCACTAAACTATCAAGTAGTCATCAGAACGTGCCTGTCAGATGTTCACAACATCTACAGACGATGCTAGAGGGGTTGGCACATCGAGCGGTGCATTAAGGACATAAGCCTTCTGTGCAGCAATGAGGACAATCCTCAGATCATGGAGCCAGTCCGCAATATTGCTACCATGATCTTTCAACTCTATTTCTCTAGGAACATATAAAAAATCAAGGGAGCTACAGCGTGAGCTAGTAATCTACAACACAGTTTGAAAAGACTCTACTCACTATGTTCATGATAATGAGTTCAATTAATCATATTACTTAAGAACTCCCACTCAAATTGACATCCCTCCGGTCATTCGAGTGATACATGATCCAAATTCACCAACTCAAGTCCGATCATCACGTGAGTTGAGGTGGTTTCAATGGTGAACATCATCATGTTGATCATATCCGCTATATGACTCATGTTCGACCTTTCGGTCTCTTGTGTTCCGAGGCCATGTCTGTACATGCTAGGCTCGTCAAGTTTAACCCGAGTGTTCTACATGTGCAACACTGGCTTGCACCCGTTGTATGTGAACGTAGAGTCTATCACACCTGATCATCATGTGGTGTCTCAACACGACGAACTTTCGCAACGGTGCACACTCGGGGAGAACACAATTCATCTTGAAATTTAAGTGAGGGATCACCTTATAATGCTACAGTCGTCCTAAGCAAAACAAGGTGCATAAAAGGATTAACATCACATGCAAATCATAAGTGACATGATATGGCCATGAACTTGTGCTTTTGATCTCCATCTTGAAAGCACCGACATGATCTCCATCGTCACCGGCATGACACCATGATCTCCATCATCTTGATCTCCATCAACATGTCGCCATCAGGGTTGTTGCGCCCATCATGCTTGTACTACTATTGCTACCGTTTAGCGACAAAGTAAAGCATTACATAGCGCTTAATGATTGACACGTAGGTCATACAATAATTAAAGACAACCCTATGGCTCCTGCCGGTTGCCGTACTCATCGACATGCAAGTCGTGATATTCTATACAACACATTATCATCTCATACATCACATATATCACATCATGTAATTGGCCATATGACATCACACCATACCCTGCAAAAACAAGACGTCCTCTAATTGTTGTTGCATGTTTTACGTGGCTGCTACGGGTATCTAGCACGAACAATTCTCATCTACGCAAAAACCACAACAATGATACACTAGTTGCTTTTCAACCTTCTCAAGGACCGCCTTTGTCGAATCCGATCCAACTAAAGCGAGAGAAACTGGCACCCGCAAGCCATCTATGTAACAAGTTGCGGTTGAGGGAACCGGTCTCTCGTAAGCGTACGAGTAATGTTGGTCCGGGCCGCTTCATCTCACAATACCGCTGAACCAAAACACGACCAAGGGAGGAAGCAATCTAAGCATCAATGCCCACAAACTCTTTGTGTTCTACTCGAGATCTCATCTACACATAGACCTAGCTCATGATGCCACTGTAGGGGAACGTTGCATGGGAAACAAAAATTTTCCTATGCACACGCAAGATCTATCCATGGTGATGAGGATCTATGAGAGGGAGAGTGGATCTACATACCCTTGTAGATCGCTAAGCGGGAAGCGTTAAGAAACGCGGTTGGTATAGTTGAACGTCTTCATGATCCAAATCGCCGAGCATCCCGCGATCTCATAACGATCCGTCCTGCGATCCAATCACGATCTGTCCCGCGAACTCATCACGATCCGTCCCGCGATCTCATCATGATCCATCCCGCGAACTCATCACGGTTCGTCCCGCGAACTCATCACGGTTCGTCCCGCGATCTCATCACGATCCGTCTCGCGATCTTGATCACGGTCCTTTCGATCTAGCGCCGAACGGACGGCACCTCCGTGTTCAGCACACATATAGCTTGATGACGATCTCCACCTTCTTGACCCAACAAGAGGGAGCGGAGAGGTAGAAAAGTTCTCCGACAGCATGACGACACTCCAACGATGGTGGTGGAGCTATTCCGGTAGGGCTTCGCCTAAGCACTACAGAAATCCGATCTAGAGGAGAAACTATGCACTGGAGGAACAGGTAGCACGTGGCTGAAAATCTAGTGCCAAAAACCCTAAAACCTCTAGTATATATAGGAAGAAGAGAGGAGGAGACTTGGCTCCCAAGGAGCCAGCCCTTGGGTCGGCCGAACCAAGGAGGATTGGAGGAGGACCTCCAATCCTAGTAGGACTAGGACTCCTCCTTATTTTTGCCTCTTTTTTTTGCCTTTTTCCACCTTTTTCTCTTTGGGCTTTTCTTCCCAGCCGCATGGCCCTTGTGTGGGACTTACACCAGCCCACAAAGGGCTGTTATTTACTCTCCCACAGCCCATGTAGCCTCTTGGGTCGAAATACCCCTCCCGATGGTCTCTCGATACACTACCGGCACTCCCGGTACACTATCGATGAGCCCGAAACCTTTCCGGCGACCAAAACAGGACTTCCTATATATCAATCTTTACCTCCGGACCATTTCAGAGCTCCTCATGACGTCCAGGATCTCATCCAGGACTCCGAATAACCTTTGGTCACCACCATACATAACTCTATACTATCGAAACGTCACCGAACCTTAAGTGTGCAGACCTTGCGGGTTCGAGAACTATGTAGACATGACCGAGACACCTCTATGGTCAATAACCAATAGCGGGACCTGGATGCCCATATTGGTTCCTACATATTCTACAAAGATATTTATCGGTCGAACCTTTATGTCAAGGATTTAGTTAATCCCGTATGATGCTCCTTTTGTTCTTCGGTATGTTACTTGCCCGAGATTCGATCGTCGGTATCTCCATACCTAGTTCAACCTCATTACTGGCAAGTCTCTTTACTTGTTCCATAATACAAGATCCCGTGACTAACACTTAGTCACATGTATTGCAAGGCTTATTGTGATGTTGTACCGAGTGGGCCCTGAGATACCTCTCCGTCACACGGAGTAACGAATCCCGGTCTTGATCCATGCCAACCCAACAGACACCCACGGAGATACCTGTAGAGCCCCTTTATAGTCACCCAGTTTGATACACACAAGGTACTCCTCTGGTGTCAGTGAGTTGCAGGATCTCATGGTCATAGGAATATATACTTGACATGCAGAAAACAGTAGCAATAAACTGACACGATCATATGCTATGTTTGTAGTTTGGGTCTTGTCCATCACATCATTCTCCTAATGATGTGATCCCGTTACCAAATGACATCTCATGTCCATGACTAGGAAACCATAGCCATCTTTGATCAACGAGCTAGTCTAGTAGAGGCTTATTATGGGCACTTTGTTGTCAATGTATCCACACATGTATCCGAGTTTCCGATCAACACAATTATAGCATGGCTAATAAACAATTATCATGAACAAGGAAATATGATAATAACTAATTTATTATTGCCTCTAGGGCATATTTCCAACAACAACCAGAAGATTTTGTCGGTCCTAAGGATGCTAAAAGGTGTGCAAGCTCCAGTGATCCTTCTATGGACTGGAGAAAGCGTCTCGGAGTTGGAATATGCTTTTTGATGAGGTGATCAAAGATTTTGGGTTTATACAGAGTTTATGAGAAACTTCTATTTACAACAAAGTGAGTGGGAGCACTATATAATTTCTGATATGTATATGTGGTTGACATATTGTTGACCGGAAATAATGTAGAATTTTTGGAAAGCATAAAGGGCTGTTTGAAAAATGTTTTTCAAAGAAAGACCTCGATAAAGCTACTTAAATATTGGGCATCAAGATCTATAGAGATAGCAAGACACTTGATAAGACTTTCAACGAGTACATACCTTGACAAGATTTTTAAAGAGTTCAAAATGGATCAATCAAAGAAGGAGTCTTGCCTGATTTACAAGGTGTGAAGTTTAGTACGACTCAAAACCCGACCACAACAGAAGAAAGAGAAAGGACGAAGGTCATCCCCTATGCCTTAGCCATAGGCTCTATACTGTATGCCATGCTATGTACCGCATGTGATGTGTGCCTTGCCATTAGTCTGGCAAGGGGTACAAGAGTGGTCCAGGAGTGGGTCACTGGTCAGCGGTCAAAATTATCCTTAGTAACTAGAGGGCTAAGGAAATGTTTCCCGACTATGGAGGTGACAAAGAGTTTGTCGTAAAGGGTTACGTCAATGCAAGCTTTGACACCGATCCGGATGACTCTAAGTAAACCGAATACGTATAGTGGAGCAGACATTTGGAATAGCTCCAAGTGGGTCGTGGTAGCAGCATCTATAGTATAGAGAGTTGCAAAGAATACACAGATTTGAATGTTACATACTCGTTGACTAAAACCTCTCTCAGAAGCAAAACATGATCAAATCCCAGAACTCATTGGGTGTTAATCACATGGTGATGTGAGTGTTAATCACATGGTGATGTGAGTGTTAATCACATGGTGATGTGAACTAGATTATTGACTCTGGTGCAAGTGGGAGACTGTTGGAATATGCCCTAGAGGCAATAATAAGTTAGTTATTATCATATTTCCTTGTTCATGATAATCATTTATTATCCATGCTATAATTGTATTGATTGGAAACTTAAATACATGTGTGGATACATAGACAACAAAGTGTCCCTAGTAAGCCTCTACTAGACTAGCTCGTTGATCAAAGATGGTCAAGGTTTCCTAACCATAGACATGAGTTATCATTTGATAACGGGATCACATCATTAGGAGAATGATGTGATGGACAAGACCAAACAGTAAGCATAGCATATGATCGTGTCAGTTTATTGACACTTCTTTATCCATGTCAAGTATCCATTCCTATGACCATGAAATCACGCAACTCCCTGACACTGGAGGAATGCCTTGTGTGTATCAAACGTCACAACGTAACTGGGTGACTATAGAGGTGCTCTACAGGTATCTACGAGGGTGTCTGTTGGGTTGGCGTGGATCAAGACTGGGATTTGTCACTCCATATGACGGAGAGGTATCTCTTGGCCCACTCAATAATACAACATCACAACAAGCTTGCAAGCAATGTGAATAAGGAGTTAGTCACAGGATATTGTATTACGGAACGAGTAAAGAGACTTGCCGGTAATGAGATTGAACTAGGTATCAACATACCAACGATCAAACCTCGGACAAGTAACATACCGATGGACAGAGGGAACTCCATACGGGATTGATTGAATCCTTGACATCATGGTTCGACCGATAAAGATCTTCGTAGAATATGTAGGAGAATATATGGGCATCAAGGTCCCGCTATTGGTTATTGACCGTAGAGGTGTCTCGGTCATGAGTGCATAGTTCTTGAACCCACAGGGTCTGTACACTTAACATTTGATGACTATATTGTTGGAAATATGCCCTAAAGGCAATAATAAATTAGTTATTGTCATATTTCCTTGTTCATGATAATCATTTATTATCCATGCTAGAATTATATTGATCAAAAACTCAGATACATGTGTGGATACATAGACAGCACCATGTCCCTAGTATGCCTCTAATAGACTAGCCCGTTGATCAAGGATGGTCAAGGTTTCCTGGCCATGGACATGAGATGTGATTTGATAACGGGATCAAAACATTAGGAGAATGATGTGATGGACAAGACCCAAACTACAAACATAGCATATGACCGTGTCAGCTTATTGCTACAGTTTTCTACATGTCAACTATCTATTCCTATGACCATGAGATCATGCAACTCACTAACACTGGAGGAGTACCTTGTGTATATAAAACGTCGCAACGTAACTGGGTGACTATAAAGGTGCTCTACAGGTATCTCTGAGGGTATCTGTTGGGTTGGCATGGATCAAGAGTGGGACTTGTTACTCCGTGTGACGGAGAGGTATCTCAGAGCCCACTCGGTAATACAACATCACAACAAGCCTTGCAAGCAATTGACTAAGTTTTATTCACGGGATCTTGTATTACGGAACAAGTAAAGAGACTTGCTGGTAACGAGATTGAACTAGGTATAGAGATACCGACGATCGAATCTCGGGCAAGTAACATACCGAAGAACAAAGGGAACATCGTACGGGATTAACTGAATCCTTGACATAGAGGTTCAACCGATAAAGATCTTCGTAGAATATGTAGGAACAAATATGGGCATCTAGGTCCCGCTATTGGTTATTGACCGTAGAGGTGTCTCGGTCATGTCTACATAGTTCTCGAACCCGTAGGGTCTGCACACTTAAGGTTTGGTGACGTTTCAGTAGTATTGAGTTATGTATGTTGGTGACAGAAGGTTGTTCGGAGTCCCGAATGAGATCCTGGACATCACGAGGAGCTCCGGAATGGTCCGGAGGTAAATATTGATATATAGGAAAGTGGTGTTTGAACTCCGAAAAAGTTCCGGGCATTTCCGGCAGTGTACCGGGAGTGACGAATGGGTTCCCGGGGGCCACCAAGTGGGGCCAACACACCCAAGGGGCCACATGGGCCTTAGTGATGGCACACTAGCCCCTGGTGGGATGGGAAGCCAGCCCAAGAAGGCCCATGCGCAGGAGGAAGGAGTAGGGGCCAAGTAGGAGAGAGTCCTACTAGGAGTCCACCTCCCACAAGGAGGGGCTAGGCGAGGTGGACTCCTCCCCTATGGTTTGGCAAAAGCCCTCCTTGTAGGAGGGGCTAGGCTGCCTCCTCTCCTCTCCCTCCTATATATACTAAAGGTTTTTGAGGGCAGCCCCAACCGTAATTCCATGTGTTGCCCTCTTCTTTCTCTAGATCTGTTTCTCCTCTAGATTAGTTCTGGTGCTTAGGCGAAGCCCTACAAGATTAGTTCACCACCGCCTCCACCATGCCATTGTGCTGTCGGAGAACTCATCTACCTCTCCGCTTCCTCTTGCTGGATCAAGAAGGCGGAGATCGTCATCGAGCTGTACGTGTGCTGAACACGGAGGTGCCATCCATTCGGCGCTAGATCGGAAGGACCGTGATCAAGATCGCAAGACGATTTATGATTGGATCGCGGGACGTATCATGATGGGATCGCGGGATGGATCGTGGTTGCATCATGAGATGGATCGTGATGGGATCGCGGGACGCTCGGCAATTTGGATCGTGAAGACGTTCGACTACATAAACTGTGTTTCTTAACGCTTCCCGCTGAGCGATCTACAAGGGTATGTAGATCCACTCTCCGTCTCGTAGATGATCATCACCATGGATAGATCTTGCGTGTGCGTAGGAATTTTTGTTTCCCATGCAACGTTCCCCAATAGTGGTATTAGAGCCAGGTCTATGTGTAGATGAGATCTCGAGTAGAACACAAAGGAGTTTGTGGGCGTGGATGCTTAGATTGCTTCCTCCCTTGGTCGTGGTTTGATTCAGAGGTATTGTGGGATGAAGCGGCCCGGACCAACCTCACTCGTACGTTACGAGAGACCGGTTCCATCAACCGATGTGTAACTTTTTTCCACAAAAATGGCTGGCGGGTGTCTGTCTCTCCTACTTCAGTTGGATCGGATTCGACAAAGGCGGTCCTTGAGAAGGTTGAAAATCAACATATGTATCATCGTTGTGGTTTTGCTTAGGTGAGAATTGTTCTTCCTAGATACCCGTAGCAGCCACGCAAAACTTGCAACAACAATTAGAGGACGTCTAACTTGTTTTTGCAGGGTATGTTGTGATGTGATATGGCCAATTACATGATGAGATATATGTGATGTATGAGATGATCATGTATTGTATAGAATATCACGACTTGCATCTCATTGAGTACAGCAACCGGCAGGAGCCATAGGGTTGTCTTTAATTATTGTATGACCTGTGTGTCAATCATTAAGTGTTATATAATGTTTTACTTTATCGCTAAGCGGTAGCAATGGTAGTAGAAGCATGGTGGGCGTGACAACCCCGATGGCGACACATTGATGGAGATCATGGTGTCATGTCGGTGATGATGGAGATCATGTCAGTGCTTTTAAGGATGGAGATCAAAAGCACAAGTTCATGGCCATATCATGTCACTTATGATTTGCATGTGATGTTAATCCTTTTATGCACCTTGTTTTGCCTAGGACGAAGGTAGCATTATAAGGTGATCCCTCACTAAATTTCAAGATAAATTGTGTTCACCCCGAGTGTGCACCGTTGCGAAAGTTTGTCGTGTCGAGACTCCATGTGATGATTGGGTGTGATAGACTCTACGTTCACATACAACGGGTGCAAGCCAGTGTTGCACATGTGGAACACTCGAGTTAGACTTGACGAGCCTAGCATGTAATGACATGGCCTCGGAACACAAGAGACCGAAAGGTCGAACATGAGTCATATAGTAGATATGATCAACATGATGATGTTCACCATTGAAACCACCTCAACTCACGTGATGATCAGACTTGAGTTGGTGAATTTGGATCATGTATCACTTCAATGACCGGAGGGATGTCAATTTGAGTGGGAGTTCTTAGGTAATATGATTAATTGAACCCATTATCATGAACATAGTCAAAGTGTCTTTGCAAATTATGTTGTAGATAGCTCGCGTTGTAGCTCCCTTGTTTCATTGATACGTTTCTAGAGAAAAGTAAGTTGAAAGATAAAGGTAGCAATTATGTGGACTAGGTCCGTGATCTGAGGATTGTCCTTATTGCTACACAGAAGGCTATGTCCTTAACGCATCGCTCGGTGCGCCACCCCCTCAAACGGTGACCGTAGATGTTGTGAACATCTGACAGTCACGTTCTGATAACTACTTGATAGTTCAGTGCGACTTGCATTACGGCTTAGAATTGAGGCTCCAATACATTTTGAACGTCACAGAACATATGAGATGTTCTAAGAGCTGAAATTGGGATCTCAGGCTCGTGCCCGTGTTGAGAGGTATGAGACCTCCAACAAGATTCTTTGCCTACAAGACAAAGGAGAATAGCTCAATCAGTGAGCATGTGCTCAGATTGTCTGGGTACTACAATCGCTTGAATCAAGTGGGAGTTGATCTTGCAGATAAGATAGTGATTGATATAGTTCTCCAAGTCACTGTCACTAAGCTACTAGAGCTTCGTGATGAACTAGAAAATGCTAGGGATGGCAATAATGATCCCTAAGCTATTCGCGATGTTTGACACCACGAAGGTAGAAATCAATAAGGAGCATAAAGTGTTGATGGTTAGTGAAATCACTAGTTTCAAGAAGGGCAAGGGCTAGGAGGGAAACCTCATGGATGGCAAGTTAGTTGTTGCTACAGTGAAGAAACCCAAGGTTGAACCCAAACCCGAGACTAAGTGCTTCTATTATGAGGAGAACGGTCGCTAAAGCGGAACAACCCTAGATACTTGGTAGATAAGAAGGATGTCAACGTCGACATAAGTATATTTGATATACGTGTTATTGATGTGTACCTTGCTAGTACTCCTAGTAGCACCTGGGTATTGGATGCCGGTTCGGTCGCTAAAGGTTAGTAACTCGAAATAAAAGCTACGGAATAAACGGAGGCTAGCTAAGGGTGAGGTGACGATGTGTGTTGGAAATGTTTTCCAAGGTTGATGTGATCACCATCCCACGCTCTCTCTAGCTTCGGGATTAGTGATAAACCTAAATAAATGTTATTTGGTGTTTATTGCAATACGGTTATTCATTTAAGTTAGAGAATAATGGTTATTCTGTTCACATGAACAATACCTTCAATGGTCATGCACCCAAAGAGAATGGTTTGTTGAATCTTGATCGTAGTAATACACATGTTCATAACATAGATGCCAAAAGACACAAAGTTAATAATGGTAATACCACATACTTGTGGCACTGCCGCTAAGTGTCATATTGGTGTAAAGCGCATGAAGAAACTCCATGTTGATGGATCTTTGGACTCTTTCGATTTTCAATCAGTTAAGACATATGAACCATGCCACATGGGCAAGATGACTGAAACCCCGTTTTTCGGCTTGATGGAACGTGCAAGTGACTTATTGGAAATAATACATGCTGATGTATACAGTCCAATGAGTGTTGTAGCGTGCGGTGGATATCGTTATTTTCTTACCTTCACTGATGATTTGAGTAGATATAGTGTATATTTACTTAATGAAACACAAGTCTGAATCGTTTGAAAAGTTCAAAAAAAATCAGAGTAAAGTTTGAGATCATCGTGACAAGAAGATAAAATGTCTACGATATGATCATGGAGGTGAATATCTGATTTACGAGTTTGGTATACAACTTAAGACAATGTGGAAGTTGTTTCAGAACTCACGCCACCTGGAACAACATAGTGTGATGGTGCGTCCGAACCTCTTAGTCGTGCTCTATTGGATATGGTGCGAACTATGATGTCTCTTATTGATTTGCCACTATCGTTTTGGGGTTATGCATTAGAGACAACTACATTCACCTTAAAAGGGCACCATCTAAGTCCGTTGAGATTACACCATATGAATTTTGGTTTCACGAAAACCTAAGGTGTCATTTCTTAATGTTTGGGGCTATGACGCTTATGTGAAAAAGGGGTTTTCATCGAATGAGATCGAACCCAAAGCGGACAAAGGCATCTTCATAAGAATACCCTAACGTAACAGTTGGGTAAACCTTCTATCTTAGATCCAAGCACAAAGTGTTTGTTGCTAAAACGGGTCCTTTCTCGAGAAAGAGTTTCTCTCGAAAGAATTGAGTGGGAGGAAGATAGAACTTGATGAGGTTGTTGAACCTTTGTTTCAGCAATAGAGTAGCGCAACGCAGAAAGATGTTTCTATGGAGCCTATGTCAGTTGAAGAGGAAGTTAATGATGATGATCATGAAGCTTCGGATCAAGTTACTATCGAACCTCGTAGATCGAAAAGGACGCGTACTACTCCTGAGTGGTATGGCAACCATGTCTTAGAGGTCATGTTGTTGGACAACGATGAACCTACAAACTATGGAGAAGGGATGATAGGCCCGGATTCCAACAAATGGTTAGAGGCCATGAAATCCGAGAAAGGATCCATGTATGAAAACCAATGGACTTTGGTACACTTGCCCGTTGAACAGCAGGTCGTTGAGTAGAAATGGACCTTTAAGATGAAGACAGACGCTGATGGTGAATGTCACCATTTGTAAAGCTCGACTTGTCGCAAAGAAGTTTCCGCCAAGTTCAAGGAGTTTACTACGATGAGACCATCTCACCCGTAGCGATGCTAAAAGTCTGTTGAAATTATGTTAGTAGTTGCTGCATTTTTTAAATTATGAAATTTGGCAGATGGATGTCAAAACATCGTTTCCTTAATGGTTTACTTGAGAAAAGGTTGTATGTGATACAACTAGAAGGTTTTGTCAGTCGTAAGGATGCTACAAGGTGTGAAAGCTCTAGTGATCCTTCTATGGGCTGGAGCAAGCATCTCGGAGTTGGAATATACGCTTTCATGAGGTGATCAAAGTTTTTGGGTCTATACAAAGTTCATGAGAAACTTTTATTTTCAAGAAACTGAGTGGGAGCACTATAGAATTTCTGATAAGTATATGTGGTTGACATATTGATCGGAAATAATGTAGAATTTTTGGAAAGCATAAATGGTTGTTTGAAGAGAGTTTTTCAAAGGAAGACCTGGATAAATCTACCTAATTATTGGGCATCAAGATCTATAGAGATAGATTAAGATGCTTGATGAGACTTTCAATGAGTACATACCTAGACAAGATTTTGAAAGAGTTCAGAATGGATCAGTCAAAGAAGGAGTTCTTGCCTGATTTGTTAGGTGTGGAGTTGAGTGAGACTCAAAGCTCGACCACGGCAGAAGAAAGAGAAAGGACAAAGGTCGTCCCCTATGCTTTATCCATAGGCTCTATATAGTATGCCATGCTATGCACCACACCTGTGTGTGCCTTGCCATGAGTCTGTCAAGGGGTACAAGAGTGATCCAGGAGTGGATCACTGGATAACTGTCAAGATTATCCTTAGTAACTAGAGGACTAAGGAAATATTTCTCGATTATGAAGGTGATAAAGAGTTCGTCGTAAAGGATTATGTCGATGCAAGCTTTAACACCAATCTAGATGACTCTAAGTAGCAATCCGGATACATATAGTGGAGCAACCATTTGGAATAGTTCCAAGTGGAGTGTGGTAGCAGTGTCTATAGTATGACATAGAGATTTGCAAAGTACATACGGATCTGAATGTCGCACACCCGTTGACTAAAACCTCTTTCACATGCAAAACATGATCGAACCCCAGAACTCATTGGGTGTGAGATTCATAACAAATCACATAGCGATGTGAGCTAGATTATTGACTCTAGTGCAAGTGGGAGACTGTTGGAAATATGCCCTAGAGGCAATAATAAATTAGTTATTATCATATTTCCTTGTTCATGATAAACGTTTATTATCCATGCTAGAATTGTATTGATCAAAAACTCAGATACATGTGTGGATACATAGACAACACCATGTCCCTAGTATGCCTCTAATAGACTAGCCCGTTGATCAAAGATAGTCAAGGTTTCCTGGCCATGGACATGAGATGTCATTTGATAATGGGATCACAACATCATTAGGAGAATGATGTGATGGACAACACCGAAACTATAAATATAGCATATGATCATGTCAGTTTATTGCTACAGTTTTCTACATGTCAAGTATCTGTTCCAATGACCATGAGATCATGCAACTCACTGACACCGGAGGAGCACCTTGTGTGTATCAAACGTCGCAACATAACTGGGTGACTATAAAGGTGCTCTACAGGTATCTCCGAGTGTGTCTGTTGGGTTGGCATGAATCAAGATTGGGATTTGTTACTCCATGTGACGGAGAGGTATCTCAGGGCCCACTCGGTAATACAACATCATAACAAGCCTTGCAAGCAATGTGACTAAGTGTTAGTCATGGGATCTTGTATTACGGAACGAGTAAAGAGACTTGCCGATAACAAGATTGAACTAGGTATAGAGATACGGACGATCGAATCTCGGGCAAGTAACATACCGAAGAACAAAGGGAACAACGTACGGGATTAACTGAATCCTTGACATAGAGGTTCAACCGATAAAGATCTTCGTAGAATATGTAGGAACCAATATGGTCATCCAGGTCCCACTATTGGTTATTGATCGTAGAGGTGTCTCGGTCAGGTCTACATAGTTCTCGAACCCGCAGGGTCTGCACACTTAAGGTTCGGTGATGTTTCAGTAGTATTGAGTTATGTTTGTTGGTGACCTAATGTTGTTCGGAGTCCCGGATGAGACCCTGGACATCAGGAGGAGCTCCGGAATGGTCCAGAGGTAAGATTGATATATAGGAAAGTGGTGTTTGAACTCCGAAAAAGTTTCGGGCATTTCCGGCAGTGTACCGGGAGTGACGAATGGGTTCCGAGGGGCCACCAAGTGGGGACAACACACCCCAAGGGGCCACATGGGACTTAGTGGTGGCACACCAGCCCCTGGTGGGTTGGGAAGCCAACCCAAGAAGGCCCATGCGCAGGAGGAAGGAGTAGGGGCCAAGTAGGAGAGAGTCCTACTAGGAGTCCCCTCTGGTTCGGCCGAAGCCCTCCTTGTAGGAGGGGCTAGGCTGCCTCCTCTCCTCTCCCTCCTACATATACTGAAGGTTTTTTAGGGCAGACACAACCCTAATTGCCACGTGCTGCCCTCTTCTTCCTCTAGATCTATTTCTCCTCTAAATTAGTTCTACGGTGCTTAGGCGAATCCAACGAGGCTGAGATATGAATCTAGTGATTGTTTCTTCATAATTATATACAGTCAAAATATTTTTTTGTTTTCTATTATGTTGAAATAGTGATGTTTTATTGTTTGAATTATTGGTGAAGTGTCGAAATGTTGCTCGAAATTGTATTGACACCAAGAACTTTATTGATACACTCTATCTCAGACCATGCAACCAAACACAGTTTCAGCACATCATGTCTCCATACATACATTACTATCCAACAACTACACATGTATGTACCCAACATGTCTGGACTTAGCATGTCTCAGAGAGAAACAACTATGCTAAGGTGGGAACAACTATCAAACACACCCGTACTTGCCCAAACCATCTCCATGCAAGGAAAGTACACGAGAAAATGATGATGATTACTCACGATGGGAAACCCCGTGACACCAAAACCCATCCCCTCCGAACCGCAAGCCTCAACCTCCTCCCCGCCCACCTGCCCCGTGCGGCGTCCTTCCTAACCGCAACCAACTCAACTCTACTCACTCCACCCCTCATCCTCAAAAGAAAAAAAGAAAAAAAAAACTCTACTCACTCTGGAAACGAAAGGAAAGGAAAGACGCAACGCAGGTCACGTCGCAGCTCGCGAGCGAAGCAAGGTACAGGATCGCGACGCCGACCAGGCCCTCACCCTCCGCTGACACGCCGGCCCCGCGCGTGACAAACGTGGCCCACGGACAGCCGGGACCCACGGCGCATGCCTCCCCTAGTTAAGCACCCAAATCGCTGCACCCGTTTCGCACTCACCACCCTCGGTCTTTCCTCCCCATCACACAACACAACCACGCCTCTCTTCCCCGTCTCACTCGTGTCCCCACGGCCCCCCCGCGCCCGCTTCCGCGGCCTTCTCGAGCCTTCTCGCGGGCTAGGGTTCCGGCTCCGGCGACGGTGAGGATGTCCTCCGCGGGTCCCGCGCGGCGGCGGGGGTGAGGCGGCGCGCGTGGCGGGACTGGGATTGGGATTGGGATTGCGATTGGTATTGGAGGAGGGAGGAGGTCGCGGTGGTCGGGATGGACCCGGACTTCTCACGGGCGAGCGGTGGCCCGAGCTTCGAGTTCGCCTTCAACTCGGTCAACTTCTCCGACCGGGTCCTGCGGATCGAGATCGTCGCCGGGGACGACGCGCCGGGGGCCAAGGGCGCCGCCGGCGAGGGATGCTCGTCCATCGCCGACTGGGCGCGCCACCGCAAGCGCCGCAGGGAGGATCTCCGCCGCGAGAAAGGTGGGGAAGGTTTGGCCTACGTCTCGTTATCATTTCGGTGCGGGGCGATTCGGGCGTGGGTGGGTTTGAATTTGGGTTCGTACTGATTTGACAGCGGGTGGGTGGGGGATTGGGAAATGGTGCTAGTACCTGCTTTTCCTGCCGGTTTGTTTTGATTGCTTGTTGGTGATTTATATAGGTACTATCAAAAGCCTTACGTTTGGTATAAGGTGGGCGAAAGATGGCGAGGCAGCTTTCTTTTGATCCAAGTGAAGTTATGATTTCCCAGCTGCTTGCCTTTCTCAGTTGTTGCCACGCGGAAATCTAGCCACAGTATGATCTTCTGAGCAACGTGGTGTTCAGGAGATGGCACTGGTCGGCGGAATTTAGGGGATTTATCCTGGACACTATTTGCAGGATCTTATTGGACTCTTATCCTGGTTATTGTCTGATTAATAGCACGGCCAAATGTTGTCCAATACCTCGCTTAGGTGACCCGGGACCATGCATTCGTTGTAATGGGCTAACGAGGGTTTTACGCGTTACATAATGATTATAAGTTTCTATATTTGAGAGAAGCAGGCATGAAAAAGGGTATATTAAGGGGAGGGTGGAACAGTTTTAATGAAGTTAGAGGTTCTTACTCTTAACTAGTTACTCCCTCCGCCTATGTTTATTAGGCCACCGGGCCGAAGTGCTGGGACCAAGGCACAACGTGTGTGGTTGCACAGTTTTGAATCAGCCCTATTAGAACACATGGGTTAGTGGCATTAATTAGCGAATCCGTCTCGCCTCCCTCGCGCATGTAACGGCTGGGGATTTATCTCCCTCAATTAGCGGACGGAAGGAGCAACGGAATCTCCGAAATCTGCACTACTCAATTACACCGGGCCTAGTAAGACCGGATGTGGCTTGCTGGTTCTCTGGCCTAATAGACGCGAACGGAAGAAGTATTTAATATTCTATTAGCTTCCCATGGAAAGTTCCGAGTGCCCAAGATTTTTTTTGTTGCATTCAACTTCACTCTGAATGTGCAGTCTAGACATTCATCATTGATGCTTGTTCATGGGTCTCATATAGTTATTAGGATTTATGCTTTGTTGCTTGGATCTCTTTCTGTCAATTGTCATCTGAAGCTAATGCACTATTACTTTGCTTATCAGAATATGTTTCTGTCATGACAGATCTGATGCCAATGCACTTCTAATATTCACTCTTTTTTAACCATGTTCTTATTCTAGAGTGCAATACCTTTCATTTTTAATGACTCCCTGCTATCATTTCATGCGTCCAGAATGTGGAAAGTATATGTCGGAACCAGCAAACATCAAAATTGAAGCAGATGAACGTGATACCTATGAGGAAACCAATGAGGAGCCTGTAGCTATGATAGAAGAATCTCCACCTGATATTGGACAAGATGGTCAGTACTATCGAATATCTTTTAATTTTAATTACTCTGAAATATATTTCAGCCAGGTTCAGAAGATTTAACACATACACACAGGACTCCATGCACCAACACCAGATAATTAACATTATTTTTGGGAGAACTGTTAAGCGTAGCAATCATTGGAACTAATCATATGCGATTTTAGAGTTAGTTGATGGCACAATGTATCTGAGCGAGTAACTCATTCCTTTGTATTGGAACTGTGGAGACATGCTGATACCGGTGAAGTCTTTCTGCCACCCATTGGGTTGACAATTATGATATTAGACATGTGGTAATCATTTTAAATGCCTAACTTCACTATTGATTGGTTGAGGTTTATATGAGCTTGATTACTTGATTCTTTCTGCCCCACCTAATTTAGGAACAATTGGGTTATGTTGGATGGATTTTACTTCTGTTGGATATAATTCTGACATAAGTAAACTTGTGTGCAATTGTTATACTTGTTGACAAATGTACTTTAACTTTTGAAGCTACCAGATCTCTGAATTTTGTGCGCCTTGTTATTACTGATAAGTCATACTCCCTCCCTCCCAAAATAAGTGTCGCAAATTTAAGTACTAAGTTAGTATAAATTTTGTACTAAAGCAGCGACACTTATTTTGGGACGGAGGGAGTATGATTCAGTACACTATGCTCCTCATTTGGTTGTGCTTCAAAGCATCATATCCTTGTCTATTTAGAAGATGTGAATCCTGTGCACCATTTGTTCCTTTATACTACGTGCATATGTGGCCGTTTGCTCTCTGCTTCATTGGACCTTGTTGTTTGTATCAGGTGAGGATGGAGAAAGTAGTGATTCATCCTGGAATATGGAGTGTAATCAGGTTTTGAGAGTGAAGTCTATATATATCAGCTCTGCGATTCTAGCTGCTAAAAGTCCCTTCTTTTACAAGGTAGATATAATTTGTGAGTGAAATCAGTTCATTGTGCAGTGTAGTTATGTATTGTTATCTAGCTAACAGTGTCATAACTTTCATCTTGTTAGCTTTTCTCAAATGGCATGAAAGAATCTGACCAGAGGCATGCAACTCTTAGAATAACTGCTTCAGGTAATGTGGGAGCTCCAGTAGGACGCCCAGCATTTTGAATGTTCTATCCTAGCAGCTGTACAGTTTTGCTTAATGTTTTGAATGATTGATTTTGTAGTACTGACATGATCATTGTCAATGAGGTTATCCATAGTTAATTTTTCAGTTGAGCTAGCAAGTTGATTGTCTATACTCACCGTTTTGCAAATATATTTGTTCTTTTGCTTTCGAGGTAACAGTTACCTTATTTCTGATTGTTGTATTTCTACTTGGAACAGAGGAAAGTGCCCTTATGGAGCTTTTAAGTTTCATTTACAGTGGAAAGTTGACGACAAATCAGCCAACCCTTCTGCTTGACATCTTGATGATGTCTGACAAATTTGAAGTTGTTTCTTGCATGAGACACTGCAGTCAATTGCTAAGAAGCTTACCTATGACCACAGAATCTGCACTTCTCTATCTAGATCTGCCTTCCAGCATTTCAATGGCTGCAGCAGTTCAGCCACTGACTGATGCTGCCAAGGAATTCCTTGCCAACAAATACAAGGATTTGACTAAGTGGGTAGTCTCTTCATTTAAAGAGCCAACTAAATTATTGAAATATAAAATTGTTGAACTAAAGGAAAGCTTCCTCGTTTCAGGTTTCAGGATGAAGTGATGAACATTCCCCTTGCTGGGATTGAAGCCATCTTATGTAGCAATGAACTTCAGGTGGCATCAGAGGATGCAGTCTATGACTTCGTGATCAAGTGGGCTCGTGCTCAATACACAAGAACAGAAGAAAGACGTGAAATCTTGGGTACTCGGTTGCTGCCGCTCGTTAGGTTTTCTCATATGACCTGCAGGAAGTTGCGGAAGGTCCTTGCATGCAGTGATCTGGATAATGAGCAAGCCACTAAAAGTGTCACTGATGCACTCCTGTACAAAGCTGATGCACCACATCGACAGCGCGCCCTTGCTGCAGATGTGTTGACCTCTAGGAAATATACTGAACGAGCTTACAAATATCGTCCGCTTAAGGTGGTGGAATTTGACCGACCGTACCCTCAGTGCATAGCATACTTGGATTTGAAGCGTGAGGAGTGTGGCCGACTATTCCCATCTGGGCGGATTTACTCGCAAGCATTCCATCTTGCTGGACAGGGATTCTTCCTCTCAGCACATTGCAACATGGATCAGCAAAGCGCTTTCCACTGCTTTGGCCTCTTCTTAGGGATGCAAGAGAAAGGTTCATCGAGTGTTACCGTGGACTATGAGTTTGCTGCAAGGACAAGGCCATCTGGTGAGTTTGTCAGCAAGTACAAGGGCTGCTACACCTTCACTGGTGGAAAGGCGGTTGGCTATCGCAATCTCTTTGCAATTCCCTGGCCGTCGTTTATGGCTGATGATAGCCTCTTCTTCATCAATGGGGTACTACATCTGAGAGCAGAATTGACCATAAAGCAACTCTAGATGGCGCTTGGCGCACTACTAACATCATCTGTGTCCTGGCTCCCACCTCAGTTCGTGAAACGATGCACTTCAGTGTGGAAAATCTTGTGTCATTCAAACATGTTTTTTACGTGGCACCGAAATAGACATTTTTGAAACGAGAAGCCAAATTCCTTGTTTTTACATTAAAAAAGGACTGTCAAGTTATGCATTAATTTTCAACTGTGAAAACTGAAAAATAACACTGAGAATCAAAGTTTCATTCCGACCATGTTCAGATTGGTAGAGTTTGCAGCCTGTTTGTTTTCCTATACCTTGTCGGTACGGTCGTGTCTAATGTCATGATACGGTTCTAATCCTCGTAGGGGTAGCGCTTCGCTTGGATGGATGACGATGTTTCTTGAGTTAGTTTTTCAGGCTTTGATTTTCCTCAAGTGCGTTAGTTGGGATGGATTAGACGGAGCTTTGGGAAGATTCGGGCCAGTTCATTAGGACATCAAAATTAGGCTTTTTCGTCGTGTGTATGCGTCGATGATATATGATGTTATGTTATTTGGATCGGTTCAAGGTACAACATTGATGACTGTCCCTCTAGGACGATCGGTTGTGTGCAGAGACTTCCCTGGTTGTCATGAGAAGTTTAGGTCTGACGACTTGTTTTGATTTTGATGTAATTTTTATTATGTTTGCAATGCTTTATACAGTTTAGGTCTGACGACTTGTTTTGATTTTGATGTAATTTTTATTATGTTTGCGATGTTTTATACGTATGATGTTTTCATGAAAAAGACAAATCACACGAGAATTGAAAACCCAAACTTATATCGCGTGCGTTCGTTGATAAGCCTTGCCACTATTATCCAATTTCTTTATTTTGCCTCTTCATCTCACTTGGATGTCCTACCATGCGAAGTGGCATTGCTAATTAGGTAGAAGTCCTCGATGATATTATTATTTGAGTTTCTCAAGTTGTCAATTTAGAATTTTAAGTTGGAAGTTCAAACTCTGGAAAGTTTGGAGTTTGAGGAAGAGTTCAAACTCTATGCCTAATATTGTCAGAATGACAATCACGACATGTGAAGGAAATATACAAATTCATACATTAATAGAGATCTACGGCTGCCATAATTTCTGGCGTTTTCAATTAAAAAATAATTCATTGTGTTTCCATTGTGTATGCTCATTCAAATATCAGCGGTTGCAAATGGCCTTACTAAGCTCTCCCACAAAAGCATAAAATGGACAAAGTCTAGTATATCATGACATGCTAAGGGCATCTCTAGCGGATTCCTTATTCTAAAAATATAAAACACAACCTCTTATCTCATTTTTTAAATATCTCAAGTGATTAAAAGTTTCTTCATCTAGCGGTTATCCTAAAACTTAATCTTCCAGTTTTTTTGTGCCAATTTTTTCAAACAGATTGATCAAACAATTGAAACAAACTCATCACACTTCAAATTAAACATAGACAATTCAAACACACCACATCACAATGCAACTATGACCATAAGTAAAGTCCGCCGAATCCATCAAACCATAACCATAATTTGTGCCAAAATGCATTAAATGAACAAATTCATTCCAAAAAAACATCACCACATGGTGGACCAAAACTCGTCATAGTTCACAAGGGCTTCATGCACTCGCGTCGTCGCTGCCAACACCACCATTCCCGCCACTTCTTGTTGGGAGACGTAGTAGTAAATCAAAAATTTTCCTACGTGTCACCAAGATCTATCTATGGAGAAACCAGCAACGAGAGGGGAGAGATTGCATCTTCATACCTTTGAAGATCGCTAAGCGGAAGCGTTACAAGAACGCGGTTGGTGGAGTCGTACTCGCAGCGATTCAGATCGCGATGGATTCCGATCTCAGCGCCGAACAACGGCCCCTCCGCGTTGAACACACGTGCAGCCCGATGACGTATCCTACGCCTTGATCCAGCAAGGAGGAAGGAGAGGTTGAGGGAGAGCTCCGGCAGCACGACGGCGTGGTGATGGTGGAGCTACGTGGACTCCGGCAGGGCTTCGCCAAGCGCTACGGAGAACGAGGAAGAGGAAGGGTAGGGCTGCACCGAGAGAGAGAGAAGTCGTGTCTCAAATCAGCCCAAACCCTTGCATATATATAGGAGGAGGGAGAGGGAGGGCTGCCTTGGCCCCTCCTCCAAGGAGGAGAGGTTCGGCCGAACCTAGGGAGGAGTCCACCTCCCACAAGGGAGATGGATCTCCTCTTTTAAAACACTTTTGCCCTTTATCTCTTGATCCCAGCCGCATGGGCCTTTCTAGAAGGTCTTGGCCAGCCCAATAAGGGCTGTTACACCTCTTATAAAGGCCCGCGAAGTCCTTTGGTCGTCACACCCCTCCCGAGGGTCCTCCGGCACCCTCCCGGCACTCCCGGTACACTACCGATGAGCCCGAAAACTTTCCGGTGACCAAAACTGGACTTTCTACATATCAATCTTTACCTCCGGACCATTCCGGAGCTCCTCGTGACGTCCGGGATCTCATCCGGGACTCTGAACAACCTTTGGTAACCACGTACAACATTTCCCTATAACCCTAGCGTCATCGAACCTTAAGTGTGTAGACCCTACGGGTTCGGGAGACACGTAGACATGACCGAGACACCTCTCCGGTCAATAACCAACAGCGGGATCTGGATACCCATGTTGGCTCCCACATGCTCCATGACGATCTCATCGGATGAACCATGATGTCGGGGATTCAATCAACCCGTATACAATTCCCTTTGTCTATCGGTATGATACTTGCCCGAGATTCGATTGTCGGTATCTCTATACCTTGTTCAATCTCGTTACCGGCAAGTCTCTTTACTCGTTCTGTAATACATCATCCCGTGGCTAACTCCTTAGTCACATTGAGCTCATTATGATGATGTCTTACCGAGTGGGCCCAGAGAAACCTCTCCGTCACACGGAGTGACAAATCCCAGTCTCGATTCGTGCCAACCCAACAGACACTTTCGGAGATACCCGTAGTGCACCTTTATAGCCACCTAGTTATGTTGTGACGTTTGGCACACCCAAAGCATTCCTACGGTATCCGGGAGTTGTACAATCTCATGGTCTAAGGAAACGATACTTGACATTGAAAAGCTTTAGCAAACGAACTACACGATCTTGTGCTATGCTTAGGATTGGGTCTTGTCCATCACATCGTTCTCCTAATGATGTGATCCCGTTATCAATGACATCCAATGTCCATGGTCATGAAACCGTGACCATCTATTGATCGACGAGCTAGTCAACTAGAGGCTCACTAGGGACATGTTGTGGTCTATGTATTCACACATGTATTACGGTTTTCGGTTAACACAATTATAGCATGAACACTAAACAATTATCATGAACAAGGAAATACAATAATAACCATTTTATTATTGCCTCTAGGGCATATTTCCAATAGTCTCCCACTTGCACTAGAGTCAATAATCTAGTTACATTGTGATGAATCGAACACCCATAGCATTCTGGTGTTGATCATGTTTTGCTCGTGAGAGAGGTTTAGTCAACGGATCTACGACATTCAGATTTTGTATGCACTTTACAAATATCTATATCTCCCTCCTGAATGTAATCACGGATGGAGTTGAAGCGGCGCTTGATGTGTCTTGTCTTCTTGTGAAACCTGGGCTCCTTCGCAAGGGCAATAGCTCCAGTGTTGTCACCGAATAGAGTCATCGGGCCTGACGCACTTGGAATTACTCCTAGGTCGGTGATGAACTCCTTCATCCAGACTCCTTCCTTTGTTGCTTCCGAAGCAACTATGTACTCTGCTTCACATGTAGATGCCGCCACGACGCTTTGCTTCCTGCTGCACCAGCTGACTGCCCCTCCGTTCAAAACATACACGTATCCGGTTTGCGACTTGGAGTCGTCCGGATCTGTGTCGAAGCTAGTATCGACGTAACCCTTTACGACGAGCTCTTCGGCACCTCCATATACGAGAAACATGTCCTTTGTCCTTTTCAGGTACTTCAGGATATTCTTGACCGCTGTCCAGTGTTCCGCTCCGGGATCACTTTGGTACCTCCCTACCAAACTTATGGCAAGGTTCACATCAGGTCTGGTACATAGCATGGCATACATAATAGAGCCTATGGCTGAAGCATAGGGGATGACACTCATCTCTTCTCTATCCTTTGCTGTGGTCGAGCATTGAGTCGTACTCAATCTTACACCTTGTAACACAGGCAAGAACCCCTTCTTGGACTGATCCATATTGAACTTCTTCAATATCTTGTCAAGGTATGTGCTTTGTGAAAGACCTATGAGGCGTCTCGATCTATCTCTATAGATCTTAATACCTAATATGTAAGCAGCTTCTCCAAGGTCCTTCATTGAAAAACACTTATTCAAGTAGGCCTTTATACTTTCCAAGAGTTCTATATCATTTCCCATTATCAGTATGTCATCCACATATAATATGAGAAATGCTACAGAGCTCCCACTCACTTTCTTGTAAATACAGGGTTCTCCATAAACCTATATAAACCCAAACGCTTTAATCACCTCATTAAAGCGAATGTTCCAACTCCGAGATGCTTGCACCAGCGCATAGATGGAGCGCTGGAGCTTGCATACCTTGTTAGCATCTTTAGGATCGACAAAACCTTTCGGCTGCATCATATACAGTTCTTCCTTGAGGAAGCCATTAAGGAATGCCGTTTTGACGTCCATTTGCCAAATCTCATAATCATAAAATGCGGCAATTGCTAACATGATTCGGACAGACTTCAGCATCGCTACGGGTGAGAAAGTCTCATCGTAGTCAACTCCTTGAACTTGTCGATAACCCTTAGCGACAAGCCGAGCCTTATAGACGGTCACATTACCATTCGCGTCAGTCTTCTTCTTAAAGATCCATTAATTTTCAATGGCTCGCTTATCATCAGGCAAGTCCACCAAAGTCCATACTTTGTTCTCATACATGGATCCTATCTCATATTTCATGGCCTCAAGCCATTTGTTGGAATTCGGGCCCGCCATCGCTTCTTCATAGTTCGAAGGTTCACCGTTGTCCAACAACATGATCTCCAGGATAGGGTTGCCGTACCACTCTGGTGCGGAATGTGTCCTAGTGGACCTTCGACGTTCAACAGTAACTTGATCTAAAGTTTCATGATCATCATCATTAATTTCCTCTCCAGCCGGTGCAGGTTCCACAGAAACAACTTCCCGTGCTGCGCTACTCTCCGGTTCGAGTGGAGGTACAATTACCTCATCAAGTTCTATTTTCCTCCCACTTACTTCTTTCGAGAGAAACTCTTTCTCGAGAAAGGATCCATTCTTGGCAACAAAGACTTTGCCCTCGGATCGTAGGTAGAAGGTATACCTAATAGTCTCTTTGGGATATCCTATGAAGACGCACTTTTCTGCTTTGGGTTCGAGCTTCTCAGGTTGAAGTTTCTTCACATAAGCATCGCATCCCCAAACTTTTAGAAATGACAGCTTAGGTTTCTTTCCAACCATAATTCATAAGGTGTCGTCTCAATGGATTTTGACGGTGCCCTATTTAAAGTGAATGCGGCAGTCTCTAACGCATATCCCCAAAATGATAGCGGTAAGTCGGTAAGAGACATCATAGATCGTACCATATCTAATAGAGTGCGATTACGACATTCAGACACACCATTTCGCTGAGGTGTGCCAGGCGGCGTGAGTTGTGAAACAATTCCACATTTCCTTAGGTGCGTGCCAAACTCGTGACTTAAATATTCGCCGCCACGATCATATCGTAGGCACTTTATTTTCCTGTCACGTTGATTCTCTACCTCACTCTGAAATTCCTTGAACCTTTCAAAAATTTCAGACTTATGTTTCATTAAGTAGACATACCCATATCTACTCAAGTCATTAGTGAGGGTGAGAACATAACGTTTGCCACCACGAGCCTCGACACTCATTGGACCGCATACATTGGTATGTATTATTTCCAACAAGTCAGTTGCTTGCTCCATTGTTCCGGAGAATGGAGTCTTGGTCATCTTGCCCATGAGGCATGGTTCACACGTGTCAAATGATTCGAAATCAAGAGACTCCGAAAGTCCATCAGTATGGAGCTTCTTCATGCGTTTGACACCAATATGACCAAGGCGGCAGTGCCACATGTAAGTGGGACTATCGTTATCAACCTTACACTTTTTGGTACTCACACTATGGACATGTGTAACATCATGTTCGAGATTCATCAAAAATAAACCATTGACCGGCGAGGCATGACCATAAAACATTTCTCTCGTATAAATAGAACAACCATTATTCTCAGATTTAAATGAGTAGCCATCTCGCATCAAGCGAGATCCAGATACAATGTTCATGCTCAAAGCTGGTACTAAATAACAATTATTAAGGTTTAACACTAATCCCGAAGGTAGATGTAGAGGTAGCGTGCCGACAGCGATCACATCGACCTTGGAACCATTCCCGATGCGCATCGTCACCTCGTCCTTTGCCAGCCTCCGCTTATTCCGCATCTCTTGCTTGGAGTTACAAATGTGAGCAACTGCACTGGTATCAAATACCCAGGAGCTACTACGAGCATTGGTTAGGTACACATCAATAACAAGTATATCACATATACCTTTAACGTTACCGTCCTTCTTATCCGCTAAGTACTTGGGGCAGTTCCGCTTCCAGTGACCGGTACCCTTGCAATAAAAACACCCAGTCTCAGGCTTGGGTCTATTCTTGTTCTTCTTCTTCCCGGCAACTTGCTTACCGGGTGCGGCAATAGCTTTGCCGT
The DNA here is from genome assembly GCA_022496015.1 of Hordeum marinum. Taxonomy (NCBI): domain Eukaryota; kingdom Viridiplantae; phylum Streptophyta; class Magnoliopsida; order Poales; family Poaceae; genus Hordeum; species Hordeum marinum. Next base: position 387,980,259 of record CM039678.1, read on the forward strand.
CCTTCTTGAAGTTCTTCTTACCCTTGCCTTTCTTGAAACTAGTGGTCTTATTCACCATCAACACTTGATGCTCCTTTTTGATCTCGATCTCTGCTGATTTCAGCATCGAGTACAACTCAGGAATGGACTTCTCCATCCCTTGCATGTTGTAGTTCATCACAAAGCTCTTGTAGCTAGGTGGAAGCGACTGGAGGATTCTGTCAATGACCGAGTCATCCGGGAGATTAACTCCCAGCTGAGTCAAGCGGTTGTGTAGCCCAGACATCTTGAGGATGTGCTCACTGACAGAACTGTTCTCCTCCATCTTACAGCTGAAGAACTTGTCGGAGACATCATATCTCTCGACCTGAGCATGAGCTTGGAAAACCAGTTTCAGCTCTTGGAACATCTCATATGCTTCGTGTTGCTCAAAACGCTTTTGGAGTCCCGGTTCTAAACTGTAAAGCATGCCACACTGAACAAGGGAATAATCATCGCAGCGAGAATGCAAAGCGTTCGCAACGTCTTGCTCTGTTGGGAGAAGGGGTGGATCACCTAGTGGTGCATCAAGGACATACAATTTCTTGGAAGCTATGAGGATGATCCTCAAACCACGGACCCAGTCTGCATAGTTGCTTCCATCATCTTTCAGCTTGGTTTTCTCTAGGAACGCGTTGAAGTTGAGGGTGACATTAGCGTTGGCCATTGGATCTACAATGTAGATTGTAATGACAATTTTAGACTAAGTTCACATAATCAAATTATTTAATGAACTCCCACTTAGATAGACATCTCTCTAGTCATCCAAGTGACACATGATCCATGTCAACTAGCCCGTGTCCGATCATCACGTGAGACAGACTAGTCATCCATGGTGAACATCTCCATGTTGATCGTATCTTCTATACGACTCATGTTCGACCTTTCGGTCTTCCGTGTTCCGAGGCCATGTCTGTACATGCTAGGCTCATCAAGTCAACCTAAGTGTTTCGCGTGTGTAAATCTGGCTTACACCCGTTGTATGCGAACGTTAGAACCTATCACACCCAATCATCACGTGGTGCTTCGGAACAACGATCCTTAGCAACGGTGCATAGTTAGGGTGAACACTTCTCTTGAAATTTTATTGAGAGATCATCTTATTTACTATCGTCTTTCTAAGCAAATAAGATGTAAACATGATAAACATCACATGCAATCAATATAATGACATGATATGGCCAATATCATCTTGCTCCTTTGATCTCCATCTTCGGGGCACCATGATCATCACTGTCACCGGCACGACACCATGATCTCCATCATTGTGTCTTCATGAAGTTGTCTCGCCAACTATTACTTCTACTACTATGGCTAACGTTTAGCAATAAAGTAAAGTAATTACATGACGTTTATGATTGACACGTAGGTCATACAATAAAATAAGACAACTCCTATGGCTCCTGCCGGTTGTCATACTCATGGACATGCAAGTCGTGAATCCTATTACAAGAACATGATCAATCTCATACATCACAATGCATCACATCACATCCTTTGGCCATATCACATCACAAGGCATATGCTGCAAAAACAAGTTAGACGTCCTCTAATTTGTAGTTGCAAGTTTTTACGTGGCTGCTATAGGTTTCTAGCAAGCACGTTTCTTACCTACGCCAAAACCACAACGTGATATGCCAATTGCTATTTACCCTTCATAAGGACCCTTTTCATCGAATCCAATCCGACTAAGGTGGGAGAGACAAACACCCGCTAGCCACCTTATGCAACAAGTGCATGTCAGGCGGTGGAACCAGTCTCACGTAAGCGTATGTGTAAAGTCGGTCCGGGCCTTTTCATCCCACAATACCGCCGAATCAAGATAAGACTAGTAGTGGTAAGAAAGTTAACAAGATCGACGCCCACAACTGCTTTGTGTTCTACTCGTGCATAGATTCTACGCATAGACCTAGCTCATGATACCACTGTTGGGAGACGTAGTTGTAAATCAAATTTTTTCCTACGTGTCACCAAGATCTATCTATGGAGAAACCAACAACGAGAGGGGAGAGATTGAATATTCATACCTTTGAAGATCGCTAAGCGGAAGCGTTACAAGAACGCGGTTGGTGGAGTCGTACTCATAGCGATTCAGATCACGGTGGATTCCGATCTCAGCGCCGAACAACGGCGCCTCCGCGTTCAACACACGTGCAGCCCGATGACCTATCCTACGCCTTGATCCAGCAAGGAGGAAGGAGAGGTTGAAGGAGAGCTCCGACAGCATGATGGTGTGGTGACGGTGGAGCTACGTGGACTCCGGCAGGGCTTCGCCAAGCGCTACGGAGAACGAGGAAGAGGAAGGGTAGGGCTACGCCGAGAGAGAGAGAAGTCGTGTCTCAAAACAGCCCAAACCCTTGCATATATATAGGAGGAGGGAGAGGGAGGGATTCCTTGGCCCCTCCTCCAAGGAGGAGAGGTTCGGCCGAACCTAGGGAGGAGTCCACCTCCCACAAGGGAGGTGGATCTCCTCTTTAAAAACCCTTTTGCCCTTCATCTCTTGATCCCAGCCGCATGGGCCTTTCTAGAAGGTCTTGGCCAGCCCAATAAGGGCTGGTACACCTCTTATAAAGGCCCAAGAAGTCCTTTGGTCGTCACACCCCTCCCGAGGGTCCTCCGGCACCCTCCCGGCACTCCCGGTGCACTACCGATGAGCCCGAAAACTTTCCGGTGACCAAAACTGGACTTCCTACATATCAATATTTACCTTCGTACCATTCCGGAGCTTCTCGTGATGTCCGGGATCTCATACGGGACTCCGAACAACCTTTGGTAACCACGTACAACATTTCCCTATAACCCTAGCGTCATCGAACCTTAAGTGTGTAGACCCTACGGGTTCGGGAGACACGTAGACATGACCGAGACACCTCTCCGGTCAATAACCAACAGCGGGATCTGGATACCCATGTCGGCTCCCACATGCTCCACGATGATCTCATCGGATGAACCATGATGTCGGGGATTCAGTCAACCCGTATACAATTCCCTTTGTCTATCGGTATGATACTTGCCCGAGATTCGATCGTCGGTATCTCTATACCTTGTTCAATCTTGTTACCGGAAATTCTCTTTACTCGTTTTGTAATACATCATCCCGTGTCTAACTCCTTAGTCACATTGAGCTCATTATTATGATGTCTTACCGAGTGGCCCAGAGAAACCTCTCCGTCACACGGAGTGACAAATCCCAGTCTTGATTCGTGCCAACCCAACAGACACTTTCGGAGATACCCGTAGTGCACCTTTATAGCCACCTAGTTATGTTGTGACGTTTGGCACACCCAAAGCATTACTATGGTATCCGGGAGTTGTACAATCTCATGGTCTAAGGAAACGATACTTGACATTGAAAAGCTTTAGCAAACGAACTACACGATCTTGTGCTATGCTTAGGATTGGGTCTTGTCCATCACATCATTCTCCTAATGATGTGATCCCGTTATCAATGACATCCAATGTCCATGGTCATGAAACCGTGACCATCTATTGATCAACAAGCTAGTCAACTAGAGGCTCACTAGGGACATGTTGTGGTCTATGTATTCACACATGTATTACGGTTTCCGGTTAACACAATTATAGCATGAACAATAGACAATTATCATGAACAAGGAAATACAATAATAACCATTTTATTATTGCCTTTAGGGCATATTTCCAACACTTCTACCATTGTTGTTGCCTCCATTGTGAAAACACATTTGCTCCCTTGGTGGTTTTGATAATTAATAACAACATATATGTCATTGAACTAATGTTTATATTTCAGGAAATGTTCAATGATAGGATTGGCAAAAGGATTTTGGAGATTGTGGAATACCCCAAGATGCAAGGAAATAGGTTGGCAAAGCTTCAAGCAAGATGATTCTACATCTTACATTTGTGAGAAATCACTTTGAGTCCATATGAAAGCCAATACTATTAAAAGGGGATAAGGCTTTGTTGGTGAACAAAATGCTCATACGTGCACAAGTGATAGTCACCAAAGACACCCACAAACTCTTCCATAAAAATCTGTCCAAAGCCAAACGCTCAAAATTGGTGCAACCAACATTCTACACTCGGTGCCACCGATTCCAAACCCTAGACAGACTCAGCCAAACCCTACCTTTTTGGTGCAGCCGATACTGCATTCGGTGCCACCGAGATGGACTGCCAACTTTCTGTTACGCAAGTTCAAAGTTTTGGTCCCTCCAAGATTGTTGAATCGGTGTCACCGAGATTGGACATTCTGACCATTGGTCACCTTATTGGTGCAATCGAGATTCCTATATCGGTCTCACCGAGATTCAAAAGTTGCTAACTTTAAGTCACTTTGGTACAACCGAGATTCACACATCGGTTCCACCGAGTCTGACTTATTGTGTGTAACGGTTGGATTTTTGGAGATGCCTATATATACCCCTCCACCACCACCTACTCGAAAGAGAAGCACTCAGAACGGTTCCCCACTCATATTACTGATTTTCTGAGAGAGAACCACCTACCCTTGTGTTTAGGTCAAGATCTTCCACTCCAACAATATGGATCTTGATTTCTAGCCTCCCAAAGTTGCTTTCCACCAATACCACCTCTTCTACCAAGCCATATCTTTGAGAGAGTGATTGTGTGTTGAGGAGCCTATCATCTTGAAGCACAAGAGCAAGGAGTTCATCGCATTACTGAGCCTATTACCTTTTGGAGGGTGGTGCCTCCTAGATTGGTTAGGTATCGCTTGGGAGCCTCCTTCTTCGTGTTGTGGAGTGAACCAAGAAGTTTGTAAGGGCAAGGAGATCGCCTACTTCATGAAGATCTACCCCGAGTAAGGCTAGTCCTCCGTGGACGTAGGCCGTCATGGTATAGTCAAGGTTGCTTCTTCGTGGAACCCTCCGTGGACTCTCGCGACCGTTACCCTCCATGGGTCGAAGACTCCATGAACGTGGATGTACGATAGCACCACCTATAGGAACCACGAGAAAAATCATCATGTCACCAATTATGTTTGATCTTCCTACCCTCTCTTTACTTACATGCTTGTCTTTACTTTCCACTGCTATACTCTTAGACATGCATGTGTAGGGTGTACTTGACATACTATGAATGCTAAAATCTGCCAAGAATTAAATTGGGGAAAAGTAGATTTTTTGTTGATCAAGTAGCCTAATCACCCCACTCTCGCACTACTTTCGATCCTACAAGTGATATCAGAGCTTTGGTCTTCATTGCATTGGTCTCACAACCTAGGAGATGTATGGCGCGTAGTGAGGGAAATTATCACCGTAGAGGTCCGTACTTTGATGGCACAAATTTTGCTAGTTGGAAGCACAAAATGAAAATGCATTTGCTTGGTCATAACCCCTCCGTTTGGGCTGTTGTTCGTGTTGGTATGCAAGGTGAATTCTTTGCGGAAGGAAAGGAACCCGATCGTGAAGCGACCGCAGATGAGTTGAAGATGTTGCAACTCAATGCTCAGGCATGTGACATTCTCTTCATCTGTCTATGCCCCGAAGAATTCAACAAAATCAGTCATCTTGAGAATGCAAAAGAGATTTCGGATACTTTGATTGATATGCATGAAGGTACATAATCTGTGAGAGAATTCAAGTTGGATGTTCTTCAAAGTCAACTTGACAAGTTCAAGATGAAGGATGGTGAAGGAGTCGTTGAGATGTACTCTAGGCTATCTCTCATCACCAATGGGATTGTAGGCTTAGGAAGCGAAGAAATGACTAACAAATTCATCATCAAGAAGATAATTCGAGCTTTGGATGATCGATATGACACCGTTTTCACATTGATCCAAATGATGACGAACTACAAAGATCTCAAGCCAACGGAAGTGATTGGAAGAATTGTTGCTCATGAGATGACACTCAAAGACAAGGAAGAGCTTCACCACAAGTCTAGCGGTGATTACAAAGCCACAAGTTATGCTCCCGCTACCTCAAGCAACAACCTTGTCACAAATGAATAGATAAGCCTCATGGTCAAGAAAATCAACAAGTTCTACAAGAATAGAAGCAAAGATCGAAGCTCCAAAGTATGAAGAGAAGCGTTCATCAAGTCGTGACCGAAACTGCTACAATTGTGGGAAGCCCGGACACTGCTCTAATGAGTGCTCTCTCACTCCGAACAACCTTAAGTCACCACCATACATAACTCTATACTACCGAAACGTCATCGAACCTTAAGTGTGCAGACCCTACGGGTTCGAGAACTATGTTAACATGACCGAGACACCTCTATTGTCAAAAACCAATAGCGGGACCTAGATGCCCATATTGGTTCCTACATATTCTACGAAGATCTTTATCGGTCGAATCTCTATGTCAAGGATTCAGTTAATACCGTATGCTGTTCCCTTTGTTCTTCGGTATGTTACTTGCCCAAGATTCGATCGTCGGCATCTCCATACCTAGTTCAACCTCATTATTGACAAGTCTCTTTACTCGTTCCGTAATACAAGATCTAGTGGCTAACACTTAGTCACATTGCTTGCAAGGCTTATTGTGATGTTGTATTACCGAGTGGGACCAGAGATACCTCTCCGTCACACAGAGTAACAAATCCCAGTCTTGTTCCATGCCAACCCAACAGACACCCTCGGAAATACCTATAGAGCACCTTTATAGTCACCCAGTTACGTTGCGACATTTGATACACACAAGGTACTCCTCCGGTGTCAGTGAGTTGCATGATCTACACGCTTATGACCCCTCTATAGATTTCGTAAAGTTGTAAGACTTCCTTCCACCAAAATGACCAACATGGTTCCGACCCATGGGGAATCTTGTCATTGTAGTACATGGCCCAAACAAGGTTAACCCAGAGTACATTTTTCTATTATAGAAGTGGTGCAGGTGATTGAGGTGCAGGCCCGTGTTATGAACATGGAGGTTGATTATCCCCAACCACTCTCCTTCTTTTTTCAACCTGCACACAATGTCCCAAGCCGCTAAAGAGTTGCAAGTTTCTCCCTGGTCAGTTTTCTTCCTCCACATGCATATTCTACGAATTTTGTCAAGGTGCCCGATCAGTTTGGAGGTAACTTGGTAGTGCACATTGCGTATATTGCAATGTATATTAGAACTGGATTCAAAAGTTGTAGCTTGCTTCCATGTGAGAGCAGGCAGAGCAAAGAGGACAATCTTCTCTCGATAGAGTCCACCACTGGCATAAGATCAGCGACGGTGGGTTTAGTCATTCCTATCGGCAAGCCCAGGTAGGTGAATGACATCACCCCCATGGAGCACTAAAATATTTGAGCAAGTTCAGAAGCTTTTGCCGGAGCTGTTTGTCTTGTCCTTTCCTTGTTAAGAGCTTGAATGATGGGCTCATGTGCGTGCTTTTGGCTGCACAAGGTTGATTCTCTCAACAATAATTCGGCCCACTGACTGCATTGGTCTTATATTACACTTGAACGATGAGTGAGAGACCCCATTGTGCTATTGGTGAGAACAATCATATTGTTGTTGGAGAACCGATTTTGCTGTTATAGAACAATCACATGGCGGACCAAAAGTCATCATAGTTCATTAGGGTCTCACGTCAGTTTCCTCAAGCGTGCCCTCGGAGGTGCGAGGAACTCATGGTGATCTCCTTGTACATGGGGTATGGAGTAAACCAAACATCCCATGGTAACATTGTTCACCATTCACCGAAGTCGGCGATGAGACCTTGACGGTTCAGGAACATCTCACACCTCCACTTTGTGGGATGCACGTCATGAGCACTTTGCTTGTTGTAGCTCTCGTTATGCTCCACAACGAGAGTGACCCCTTTGCTCCTTGAGCGCTTAGGGACATGGGAGCCCTCCGTGCTCTTGTTCTTGAAGACATGCTTCATCTTCACCTACAAATAAAAATGTCAACAACCTATAAGTTTTACGTGGGGATCGAGTTATACATAGCCTATGAACGGTTCTACACAAGAACTACAAACTCTAACATTCAAATCAAAATAATACCAAGCTCATCTATGTTAAAAATATGAACTAAATATGCATGGTCATAGAAAATAAACCATGACCAGGAGAGAAACACACTGGACAGGAGCTCTCCCAAATCAAACGAACAAGAACGGAGAAGCATTTGGTGTTTATAAGGGTTTGGAGAGAGATATAAAGAGAGAAAGAGAGAGAGAGAGAGAGAGCGAGAGAGTGAGGGATAGAGGTTAGGAATGAACTGACCCTACATACGTCGCTAGCGATTATTGGGTTAGATTTTATGTGGTACGAGTGGGCGCGCTCGTACTAGACGCCCTCTGTTGGAAATATGCCATAGAGGCAATAATAAATTAGTTATTATAATATTTCCTTGTTCATGATAATAATTTATTATCCATGCTAGAATTGTATTGATCGAAAACTCAGATACATGTGTGGATACATAGACAACACCATGTTCCTAGTATGCCTCTAATAGACTAGCTCATTGATCAAAGATGGTTAAGGTTTCCTAGCCATGGACATGAGATGGCATTTGATAACGGGATCACATCATTAGGAGAATGATGTGATGGACAAGACCCAAACTATAAACGTAGCATATGATCGTGTCAGTTTATTGCTACAATTTTCTACATGTCAAGTATCCGTTCCTATGAACATGAGATCATGCAACTCACTGACACCGGAGGAATACCTTGTGTGTATCAAATGCCGCAACGTAACTGGATGACTATAAAGGTGCTCTACAGGTATCTCCGAGGGTGTCTGTTGGGTTGGCATGGATCATGACTGGGATTTGTTACTCCGTGTGACGAAGAGGTATCTCAGGGTCCACTCGGTAATACAACATCACTATAAGCCTTGCAAGCAATGTATGAGATCATGTTTTGTATAGAATATCACGACTTGCATGTCGATGAGTACGGCAACCGGCAGGAGCCATAGGGTTGTCTTTAATTATTGTATGATCTACATGTCAATCATTAAGCGCTATTTAATGCTTTACTTTATCGCTAAGCGGTAGCAATAGTAGTAGAAGCATGGTGGGCGCGACAACCCCGATGATGACACGATGATGGAGATCATGGTGTCATGCCGGTGACGATGGAGATCATGTCGGTGCTTTGGAGATGGAGATCAAAAGCACAAGTTCATGGCCATATCATGTCACTTAAGATTTGCATGTGATGTTAATCCTTTTTTCGCACCTTGTTTTGCTTAGGACGATGGTAGCATTATAAGGTGATCCCTCAATAAAATTTCAAGATGAAATTGTGTTCTCCCCGAGTGTGCACCATTGCGAAAGTTCGTCGTGTCAAGACACCACGTGATGATTGGGTGTGGACTCTATGTTCACATACAACGTGTGAAAACCAGTGTTGCACGTGCAAAACATTTGGGTTAAACTTGATGAGCCTAGCATTTACAAACATGGCCTTGGAACACAAGAGACCGAAAGGTCAAACATGAGTCATATAGTAGATATGATCAACATGAAGATGTTCACCGTTGAAACCACCTCAACTCACGTGATGATCGGACTTGAATTGGTGGATTTGGATCATGTGACACTCAAATGACCAGAGGGATGTCAATTTGAGTGAGAGTTTTTAAATAAATATGATTAACTAAACTCATCATCATGAACATAGTCACAATGTCTTTGCAAATTATGTTGTAGATTACTAGCTCGCGCTGTAGCTCCCTTGAATTTTTTATATGTTCCTAGAGAAATAGAGTTGAAAGATGATGGTAGCAATAATGCGGACTGGGTCCGTGATCTAAGGATTGTCCTCATTGCTGCACAAAAGGCTTATGTACTTAATGCACCGCTCGGTGCGCCACCCCTCAAGCGTCGTCTGTAGATGTTGTGAACATCTGACAAGCACATTCTGATGACTACTTGATAGTTCAGTGCGTCATGCATTACGACTTAGAATTGAGGCTCCACAATGTTTTGAACGTCACGGAACATATGAGATGTTCTAAAAGCTGAAATTGGGATCTCAGGCTCATGCCCATGTTGAGAGGTATTAGACCTCCAACAAGATTCTTTACCTGCAAGATGAAGGAGAATAGCTCAATCGATGAGCATGTGCTCAGATTGTCTGGGTGCTACATTCGCTTGAATCGAGTGGGAGTTGATCTTCCAGATAAGATAGTGAATGATATAGTTCTCCAAGTCACTGTCACTAAGCTACTAGAGCTTCGTGATAAACTATAAAATACCAGGGACAAAAATAATGATCCCTGAGCAATTCGTGATGTTTGACACTGTGAAGGTAGAAATCAAGAAGGAGCATCAAGTGTTGATGGTTAGTAAAACCACTAGTTTCGAGAAGGGCAAGGGAAAGAAGGGATACTTTATGGATGGCAAGCCAGTTGCTGCTCTAGTAAAGAAACCCAAGGTTGAACCCAAACCAGAGACTGAGTGCTTCTATTACGATAGATACTTGGTAGATAAGAAGGCTGGCAACGTCGATAGAAGTATATTTGATGTACGTGTTATTGATGTGTACCTTACTAGTACTCCTAGTAGCACCTGGGTATTGGATACTAGTTCGGTTGCTAAATGTTAGTAACTCAAAATAAAAGCTACGGAATAAACAGAGGCTAGCTAAGGGTGAGATGATGATGAGTGTTGGAAGTGTTTCCATGGTTGATGTGATCACCATCGCATGCTCTATCTACATTCAGGATTTGTGATGAACCTAAATAAATGTTATTTGATGTTTGCGTTGAACATGAACGTGATTAGATCATGTTTATTGCAATACGATTATTCATTTAAGTTAGAGAATAATGGTTATTCTGTTTACATGAATAATACCTTCAATGGTCATGCACCCAATGAGAATGGTTTAATGAATCTTGATCGTAGTGATACACATGTTCATAATATTGATGCCAAAAGATACAAAGTTAACAATGATAGTACCACATACTTGTGGCACTATCGCTAAATTTCATATTGGTGTAAAATGCATTAAGAATCGCCATGCTGATGGATCTTTGGACTCATTCGATTTTGAATCGGTTGAGACATGCGGACCATGCCTCATGGGCACAATGACTAAGACCCCATTTTCCGGTATGATGGAGCAGGCAAGGAACTTATTGGAAATGATACATGCCGATATATTCGGTCTAATAAATGTTGTAATGTGTGGTGGATATCGTTAATATCCTACCTATTGATGATTTGAGTAGATATGGGGATATCTACTTAATGAAACACAAGTGTGAAACGTTTGAAAAGTTCAAACAAAATCATAGTGAAGTTTGAGATCATCCTGAAAAGAAGATGAAATGTCTATGATATGATCGCGGAGGTAAATATCTGAGTTATGAGTTTGGTATACAACTTAAGACAATGTGGAAGTTGTTTCACAACTCACGCCACCTGGAACACCATAGTATGATGGTGTGTCCGAAAGTCGTAGTCGTGCTCTATTGGATATGGTGCGAACTATGATGTCTCTTATCGATTTGCCACTATCGTTTTGGGGTTACGCATTAGAGACAACTACATTTACTTTAAAAGGGGCACCATCTAAATCCGTTGAGATGACACCGTATGAATTTTGGTTTGGTGGAAACCTAAGCTGTCATTTCTTAATGTTTGGGGCTGGGACGCTTATGTGAAAAAGAGTTTTCACCTAATGAGCTCGAACCCAAAGCGGACAAATGCATCTTCATAGAATACCCGAACATAACAGTTGGGTAAACCTTCTATCTTAGATCCAAGCACAAAGTGTTAGTTGCTAAAACGGGTCCTTTCTCAAGAAAGAATTTCTCTCGGAAGAATTGAGTGGGAAGAAGATAAAACTTGATGGGGTTGTTGAACCTTTGTTTCAGCCAGAGTGTAGTGCAGCGCAGAAAGTTGTTTTGGTGGAGCCTACATTAGTTGAAGAGGAAGTTAAAGATGATGATCATGAAGCTTCGTATCAAGTTACTATCAAACCTCATAGGTCGACAAGGACGCATACTGCTCCTGAGTGGTACGACAACCCTGTCTTAGAGGTCATATTGTTGGACAACGATGAACCTACGAGCTATGGAGAAGCGATGATGGGCCCGGATTCTGCGAAATGTTTAGAGGCCATGAAATCCGAGATGGGATCCATGTAATGAAACAAAGTATGGGCTTTGGAAATATTACCAGAAGGGTGAAAGGCCATTCAGAATGAATGGATTATTAAAAGGAAGACATACGCAGATGGTAATGTCACCGTCTATAAAGCTCGACTTGTGGCAAAGGATTTTTCACAATTTGAAGGAGTTGACTACGATGAGACTTTCTCTCTCGTAATGATGCTAAAGTCCATTGGAATTATGATAGCAGTTGCTACATTTTTCGATTATGAAATTTGGAAGATGGATGTGAAAACATCGTTTCCTTAACGGTATCCGTGAGGAAAGGTTGTATGTGATACAACTGGAAGGTTTTGTCCGTTCTAAGGATGCTAAAATATGTGCAAGCTCCATCGATCCTTCTATGGACTGAAGCAAGCATCTCGGAGTTGGAATATACGCTTTGATGAGGTGATCAAAGTTTTTGAGTCTGTACAAAGTTTATGAGAAACTTGTATTTATAATAAAGTGAGTGGGAGCACTATAGAATTTCTGATAAGTATATGTGGATGACATATTGTTGATCAGAAATGATGTAGAATTTTAGGAAAGCATAAAGGGTTGTTTGAAAAGGATTTTTTTCAAAGGAAAACCTAGAATGAAGCTACTTAAATATCGGGCATCAGGATCTATAGAGATAGATCAAGACGTCTGATAAAATTTTCAATGAGTAGATACCTTGACAAGATTTTGAAAGAGTTCAAAATGGATCAGTCAAAGAAAGAGTTCTTGAATGATTTGTAAGGTGTGGAGTTGAGTGAGACTCAAAGCTCGACCACGGTAGAAGAAAGAGGAAGGATGAAGGTCGTCCCTATGCCTTAGCCATAGGCTGTATATAGTATGCCATGCTGTGTACCGCACCTGATGTGTGCCTTACCATGAGTCTATCAAGGGGTAGAAGAGTGGTCCAGGAGTGGATCACTAGACAACTGTCAATATTATACTTAGTTACTAGAGGATAAGGAACTGTTTCTCGATTGTGGAGGTGATAAAGAGTTCTTCGTAAAGAGTAACATCGATGCAAGCTTTAACACCAATCCATATGACTCTGAGTAGCAATCCGGATACGTGGAGCAGCCATTTGGAATAGATGCAAGTGGAGTATGGTAGCAGTGTCTATAGTATGACATAGAGATTTGCAAAGTACACACAGATCTGAATCTTGCAGGCCCGTTGACTAAACACATCTCTCACATGCAAAGCATGATCGAACCCCAGAACTCATTGGGTGTTAGATTCATAACAATGTAAATCACATGGTGATGTGAACTAAATTATTGACTCTAGTGCAAGTGGGAGACTGTTGGAAATATCCCCTAGAGGCAATAATAAATTAGTTATTATCATATTTCCTTGTTCATGATAATCGTTTAGTATCCATGCTAGAATTGTCTTGATCGGAAACTCGGATACATGTGTTGATACATAGACAACACCATGTCCCTAGTATGCCTCTAATAGACTAGCTCGTTGATCAAAGATGGTTAACGTTTCCTAGCCATGGACATGAGATGTCATTTGATAACGGGATCACATCATTAGGAGAATGATGTGATGGACAAGACCCAAACTATAAACGTAGCATATGATCATGTCAGTTTATTGCTACAGTTTTCTGCACTCCAAGTATCTGTTCCTATGACCATGAGATCATGCAACTCACTAACACCAGAGGAATACCTTGTGTGTATAAAATCATCGCAACATAACTAGGTTACTATAAAGGTGCTCTACAGGTATCTTCGAGGGTGTCTATTGGGTTGGCATGGATCAAGACTGGGATTTGTTACTCCGTGTGACGGAGAGGTATCTCAGGGCCCACTCGGTAATACAACATCACTAGAAGCCTTGCAAGCAATGTGACTAAAGAGTTAGCCACGAGATCTTGTATTACAGAACGAGTAAACAGACTTTCCGATAACAAGATTGAACCAGGTATAGAGATACCGATGATCGAATCTTGGGCAAGTAACATACCGAAGAACAAAGGGAACAACATATGAGATTACCTGAATCCTTGACATAGAGGTTCGGCCGATAAAGATCTTCATAGAATATGTAGGAACCAATATGGGCATCCAAGTCCCGCTATTGGTTATTGACCATAGAGGTGTCTCGGTCATGTCTGCATAGTTCTGGAACCCACAGGGTCTGCACACTTAAGGTTCAATGATGTTTTGGTATAGTTGAGTTATGTATGTTGGTGACCGAAGGTTATTCAGAGTCCCGGATGAGATCCGAAACGTCATGAGGAGCTCCGAAATGGTCCGGAGGTAAATATTGATATATAGGAAGTCCTGTTTTGGCCACAGGAAAAGTTTCGGGTATTTTCGGTAGTGTACCGGGAGTGCCGGAGGGCCATCGGGAGGGGTCACCCACGCTGGGAGGCGACATGGGCCTAAGGGGTGTTGCACCAGCCCTTAGTGGGCTGGGAAAACCATCCCTACAAGGCCCATGCAGCTAGGAAAGAGAGGGAAAGGAAAAACCCCAAGGTGAAGGAAAATCCAAATTAGGAAGGAGTCCTAATATGATTCCACCTCCCTTGTGGGAGGTGGATTACTCCCTTGTTTGGTTCAGCCGAACCTCCTTGGAGTAGGGGCCAAGGCTACCTCCTCTCCCCTTCCTCCTATATATATTGAGGGATTTTGAGGGCAGCCCCTAACCCTAATTGCTACGTGCTGCCCTCTTCTTCCTCTAGATGTGTTCTCCACTAGATCATCTCGGTTGTGCTTGGCGAAGCCCTGCCGGGACAGCTCCATCACCACCGCCACCACGCTATTGTGTTGGCCAAAACTCATCTACCTCTCTGCTCCCTCTTGTTGTATCAACAAGGCGGAGATCATCATCGAGCTGTACGTGTGCTGAACGCGGAGGTGCCGTCTGTTTGGCGCTAGATCAGAAGGACCGTGATTGGATCGCGGGACGGATCGTGATTGGATCGCGGGACGGATCATGATGGGATTGCAGGACGGCTTGTGATTTGGATTGAGAAGACGTTCGACTACACCAACTGCGTTTCTTAATGCTTCCCGCTTAGCGATCTACAAGGGTATGTAGATCCACTCTCCCCCTTGTAGATGCTCATCACCATGGATAGATCTTGCGTGTGCGTAGGAATATTTTTGTTTCCCATGCAACTTTCCCCAACACCCTCTTGTGTGTAAGTTTGAAATTTAGGGTTCCCCCGTATTTTCTCATGGATAGTTTGAAACTTTGTGTCGTTAGCGGGGTACATGTGTGAGCACACTTACCGCACATCGTCAACTCCCCTAGATAGAATTCGAGCCTATTTTGTGCGAGTATGGGTGCTTGTACCCAACACCTTCTTATCCTCTGGATGTTTTGAATTTTTTCAAAGCCACATGCTACGAGCTCTAGTACAAGCGTGAGCGTTCGTATCAGATTCCATTCTTTCCTCTGCTTTTGCAGTTTCTTTCGTCGGGTTGTTACGACTGTGGGTACGAGTGTGGGTGCTCGTACCCAACACCGTCTTCTCCTATGGATGTATTGAAATTTTCCGAAGCCACCTGCTACGATCTCTAGTACAAGCATGAGCGTTCGTATCAGATTCCATTTTTTCCTCTCGACTTTTGCAATTTCTTTCGTCAAGTTGGTACGAGTGTGGGTGCTCATACCCAACACCGTCTTCTCCTCTCGATGTTTTGAAATTTTGCGAAGCCACCTTCTATGAGCTCTAGTACAAGCGTGTGTGTCGGGGATATACTCCGCGGTATGACCCGGCCAGGCGACTCACAGGAGACCCATTAAGGACATGACATCTCGTAAATGACCCGGCTGGCGGACTGTAGATGACCAAGGCCCAAGACCCGGGGGGTGAGCCGGCGCGAGGCGGCTCACGAGTAAGACCCGATGGGCGAGCCAGCGCCAGGCGACTCACGAGATAAGACCCGGTGGGTGAGCCAGCGCCAGGCGGCTCACGAGAGAAGGCCCACAAGAGAAGGCCCGAAGAGAGAAGGATTCCATTAAAGGAAATAAGACCCGGAGTTGGATTCGTGATGAGTCCTAATCCTACTCCTAGTAGGACTCTATTTGTAAGCCTACCCTCTCCACTTATATAAGGAGGGGTAGAGCACCCCTAGAGGGACAGATTGAGAAGAGACATAAGTCCTCAAGTTTAGACAACACAAGTTTAGAGATAGAGAGATTAGAGGCTCTCGTAATTAGAGGTAGCGATTAGCACCCTTGTAACCGAGAGATCTTCATCATCATCAATATCAGACAAGCATGACGTAGGCTTTTACCTCGACTTGAGGGGCCGAACCTGGGTAAAACTCAGTGTCTTCCCGATTCCGATCAACCCCTTCAAGCCGCCACGTAGCTGCGTTTGCCCCGAACCTAAGTCCGTTGACCCGGACATCTGTCGTGACAAAACCACGACAGTTGGCGCCCACCGTGGGGCTAGCACGATGGTGTTATGATCTTGAAGGGATCTCTCCTAGGGATCAAGAAGCTTATGACCCGCCGGATCTGCAAAAGCCAACTCAAAGATCTGCATCAACTTCAATTTCAAAGATCGATTTGGACAAACAATGCTAGGGAAAAATTACAATGAAGCGGTCAGACCGGCGTATGCAAAATTAGATCAAGACGAAAGTTAGGGTTGCAGTCATCAAATTCTAGCCACAGTTGTCTTTGGTGATGTGTCAAATCCGATAGAAGATCAATTTTGCTGTTGCTTCATCTCACGCCGCGAGTCCGACATGAGTCAAAGAAGATATCTTATTTAGGCGGCGTACGGTGCGGGCGAGGATCGGACCAATCACGACCTCAACAAAGAGCAAAATTTCTGCCGCTGCTGATCTATGTACTCAATTTTGGAGAAACGCGGTAGTGAAAACAGAATCAAATCAAGAGACTAAATAAAAAAAGGGGGAGGGGGGGAAAGAAGTAGGCTTCGACCCGGAGGCGGATGTAGGCACGGATTTGGCCTCCGCTGCCGTGGCCTCGAATCAAAGGCTCCGCCTCACCCCCACCATTGCACGCCTGCTCCACTCGGTCGTGACAGCACCGGCTCCGCGTGTCCGCTCCTCTGCTCGCCGCACCTGGACCGACTGAGTTTGCTCCACTCTCGCTGCGCTGCTCCGGCTGCGCCTTACCCCGTCCGGTTCATCGCCGCCACTCCTGCGATCACCTCCACCACCGAGCCGCCCATCCGCGCTAGCCCCGCCTCATATTCGGTCGGCTCCGTCACGCCGGCAAGCGCCTGCTCAACTCCGGCTCCGCCTCGCCCATTGTATTGTGGCCGGCCTCGCTCCTCCTTGGCACGCCGTTGCGCCAGGGCAGCACCCGCTTTTGCACAACCTCGAGCCGCCCACCGCCTACGGTCGGCACTGCCGACCTGACCCCATCACGCGCGCACGCACTCGCCGCTGCTGTGCCCCCCGCAAGCCGCCGCCTGCGCCAAGGCGCCCGCTGCCTTCGCCATCGTGTGCCCGCTCGATTTCTCCCCCTCCGGGCTGCCCATGCCACGACTGGCTTCTAAACTCCGCGCTCACCGTTCTGGATCCGGCCCTGCCGCGCATCCCTCTGCTCTACCTCCGTGCGCCACCGGTCACTGCCGTGGCTTGCCCCTGCGCTGCCGCTGCGCCATGGTTGCCCTGCCGGGTCACCTTCACCTGCGAGCTCATGGCCACTTCCGGCCTCTGCTATCACTGCGGCGTGCCCGGCCAGCATGAGCCGGCTTCGCCTCTGCCACATCTCTACCTCCCTGGCTCGGCCCTCCCTCCGCAGTCGCGCATCGCCGCTGGCTCTGCCTCGCTAGTTCCCCTGCGCCTGCCGGCCCGATGCCCTGTCGGGCTCGGGTGGATGGATATAAGACATGGGGAATCCGGTTAAGAAAAGTTGAGCCGGTAAAAAAAATAAAAAAAAGAGGTGATTTGCAGATGCTATATACGGATCATCCGTCGACCCGAAGAATCAGGTGAAATCCATCTGATCTATTTTTATTGATGTATTTTCTTTCTTTCGAGGACAATTATTCCGGCTCTTGTCATATATCTTATGCAGGAAAATTAGTCATGTGCCGTTATACCCCGGAGATGGAGTGCCTGCCGTCATCTTTGTGTCACAGTGCTCAACGGGCGCTTATGAGCCGCCCCCGCGGCCCAGTCTATGTCAATGTGCCGGTACCATGCTCACTCGCCAGTATGAGCCGCCTAATGGACGCGGCAAGCCGCCACATTCGCAATATGGTCTTCAACAACCACGTCATGGCCGTCTCTCACCGTTGCGCCGGTTAATAGCATTGTGGCTGATTCTCGCCACCACGCCGGCTTACAATGCCGTGACAGTCTCTCGCCGCTGCGTCGGATTACAACGCCTTGCCGACTCTCGCTACCCGTGCCGTTTTTCAATACCATGGCCGACTCTCATCCAACGACACGGGCGGTTTACCAATTGCACCGGCTTACAACACCATGGCTGACTCGTCACCCATTCCATCTTACAACGCCGTGGCTGTCTCTCGCCACCACGCCGGCTTGCAACGCCACAACGACTGACTGTCCGTGCTGGTTTTCAATACCACGGACGACTCACCGATCACACTGACTTACAACACCTTGGCCGTCTCTCGCCGTCATGTCGTCTCACAACGCCGCGGCCAATTTTCGCCTCCCGCGCCGACTTGCATCACCGGCTTACAATGACCTCGCCGTCTTTCATCATCCGCGACGGCTTACAACGCTGTGGCGTCTTTCACAAACATCACTAGTTTACAATGCCACGGACGCCGCCTACAATACGATTCTACATCGACATCAGGTGCAGTGCTTGACAATACGAGCCGCCCAACGGACAAGCGCATAAGTCGCCGCCACTACAGTTTGGTTCACTTCAAGGAAACAAACCAGAATGGAACATCGACCGGATCATTGAAATAGTTCCTACGGGGTCATTTATAACCCGCCACGGACAACCTCAACTTTCGATGAAGATTCTCAAGCCGCCTCTTCGAATCAACTTGAGACTCGGGGGCTACAGACATGGCAAGACACATTTGGTTGTTTTCAATGAGAATCCCGGATCTTTTGCCAAGATGAAATTTTCCGGCTCAACAAGTTTAAGTTGAAGTGGTTTGTGACCCGCCGAAGTTCTTCTCAGTCAATCTCGCCTTAGAGACCCTGAGCCGGTGCACAGAATTGACGGCCAATCTCGCTTTAGAGACCCTGAACTGATGTCAATACGATAAGTTCTTCCCAGTCAATCTCGCTTTAGAGACCCTGAGCCGGTTCACAAAGTTGACGGCCAATCTCGCCTTAGAGACCCTGAACTGACGTTACTCTTACCAGTCAATCTCGCTTTAGAGACCCTGAGCCGGTTCACAAAGTTGATAGCCAATCTCGCTTTAGAGACCCTGTACTGCTGTAAGTTACACACTTAAGCTCTTATCAGTCAATCTCGCTTTAGAGACCCTAAGCCGACTCACATAGTTGACGGCCAATCTCGCTTTAGAGACCCTGGACTGGTATGATGCATAGTTTGAGTACATTAAGCGCTGTTGCTGATGGAGGCTTCTTACCTTTGGTATAGCTTAAAAAATTCCCCTAAGGCAACAACGTGTACATCAAATTCCAGTTGCTTATCAACTGCGGCCATCGAAGGGGGCTTCTTACCGACGCGTATCGCTTATCTCACCCTAATGGTCGGCTTTATGCCACTTCCGGTTACTTATTAACCATAGTTGTCGAAGGGGGCTTCTTACCGACGGGTTCGCTTATCTCACCCTAACAACCGGCGTTTACGCCAAAAATAGTTGTGGAAGGAGGCTTCTTGCCCTTGGGTATAGCTTACATAAACCCTTCACACAGCCGGCTAGTACAATTACTAGTCGCGTCTGTCGAATGGATGCTTCTTGCCATAAGGTATAGCTTACATAAAACCATCGGCAACCGGCCCTATTCAACATTGGCTGATTGGAGGAGGCTTCTTGCCTTCGGGTATAGCTTACATCACCCTCCAATAGCAGGCTTTCTTGAGTTGCGGTTGTCAGTAGAGGCTTCTTACCTTTGGTATAGCTTACATAAACCTATTGACAACCGGTGTTGGAATACAATGGATAAGTATTTGCTATTAAAAGGAGGTTTTTTTTACCATCATGGCACAATTTACATCACCCTTCATGCAGCCGGCTGTAGGCCGCTTCAAGTTCATCAACAGTCGCCATTGTCAATAGAGGCTTCCTACTGTCAGTTGCTGGCTTTAGGCCGCTTCCGGCTCTTCATTAGCCACGGTTGTTAATGGAGGCTTCTTACATTGGAGTACAACTCATATTACCCTATGACAACCGGTCATCAACAGATTTCATAAGACTCGGAGTCATGCTACTCTGGTTGACATCTCACAGGTGGATTATTCAAGGGGGGCTTCCCACCTCCAGATAAACATGCTGGCTTACAAAAGCCGGATCAGAGCAAGATTATGAGAGAGGAGCAATGTTATGAAAGGTATGAACATCTCTGGGTTGAGCTTCTTCAAGCCGCCCTCACAACAATGCAGAATATATTCTGTCTTGTTTATTTTTTGCAGGTGTTATTTCTTAATATGAGCCGCCATTAAATATTTGGCAAAAGCAAATGGATCTTTTAAATAGCCAACATGGCTGGATCTTCATGGTTATCATAACCAGTGTTAAAATGACTGGGTTTTTTTAAAGCCAGCTCGGAGAAATTCATTATCTTTCAAGAGCCGCCCTATCAGATATAATGCCGTGTCATCTAATTGACCGGCTCTCGGATTCTTTCAAATGTGCTCTGTAGTAATCTACAACACTCATGGATTTCTCAAACTTATATTTGCCGGGTTGCACTGCAACCACGAGCAGGAATTTCATATCAGAGACAAAGGAATTATTTCAGGATATTCATTCCGGGTTATATTACAACCACGATCAAAGATTCATTCAACAAATTATGGTGAGTCATAGTCCCGAGTCGCCGCAGGCAGACGACCTGGCACTTGGGGGCTACACTATTCAAAGTCCAGTTTATATCAATTATGCAAGTCCCATGTTGCTGCAAGCATGCACCACGACACTTGGGGGCTAATGCAAGCTGGCTTTCAAATTATTACATTGTCAAGCAAGACCCTATTATCTCAAAGAGATGACCCGGTCCTTCTATATTTTCTCAAGAATATGAGCCGACCTTTTTATATTTTTATAAGTCCAAGCCCAGTAAATTCTTACTGACCTGGCACTTGGGGGCTACACCGCTCAGATCAAAATTTTCTAAAGTCCCAAGTCGCCGTAGGCGTGCGACCCGACACTTGGTGGCTACAGTATTCAGCCGTTTAAACAGATTATAAGGTTCTAAATTGAAGACCCGGCACATCACATTCTGATGAGCCGGCCCTTGGGGGCTACACCCGCCGAAGCTTTCTTATGAGCCGGCCCTTGTGGGCTACACCCGCCGAAGCGTTCTGGTGAGCCGACCCTTGGGGCCTACACCCGCCGAAGCAGTATAAGGTATAAAACAGTTATAAGTCCTAGGTTGCTGCAAGGAGGACAACCCGGCACTTGGGGGCTACACAATACAAAATGTTATTTGCAAAGCACCAAGTTATCATGGATAATCTTGGAGCTTGGGGGCTACAGGTAATATGGACATATCAAAAACTTTTGAGGACAATTTTCAAGATTTTAATTATGGAGTTGAGCTGTTAGACCCGGTGTCTTCAACATTTATGACCCGGAATTATCAAAAGATCATAACCCGCCAGATTTTATAAGCCGCCTTGATTTACAAACAATGGAAGTCCGGCTTTACATCCGATGGATTTTCATCTTAGTATTTTTATCAAGTCAGTTGGATTCTAAATTATTTGACCCGGAGTCACCAATGATAATGACCCGGCATCATCAATGATTATAACCCGGCAGAGATAACCCGCCAAGACCATTGGAAGCCGACTCAATGGCATATGGGTGTTCTATTCTCAATATTTTTCAAAGGACATTGGCAAGCAAGATGGTTATTAAGACGACTCATTCATATGCAGAAAACACCCGGATTTCCGAGGAGTTATTTTATAAGCCGGCCGAAGGCAAGCCGGCCACTTAACATATTTGCTATTCCTATTTGAGGAGGTTACCATGAATAAATTCAAGCTAACCTGGGGGCTAATATCGGGGATATACCCCGCGGTATGACCCGTCCAGGCGACTCACAGGAGACCCGTTAAGGACATGACATCTCGTAAATGACCCAGCTGGCGGACTGTAGATGACCAAGGCCCAAGACCCGGGGGGGTGAGCCAGCGCGAGGCGGCTCACGAGTAAGACCCGGTGGGTGAGCTGGCGCCAGGCGGCTCACGAGATAAGACCCGGTGGGTGAGCCGGCGCCAGGCGGCTCACGAGAGAAGGCCCACAAGAGAAGGCCCGAAGAGAGAAGGATTCCATTAAAGGAAATAAGACCCGGAGTAGGATTCGTGATGAGTCCTACTCCTACTCCTAGTAGGACTCTATTTGTAAGCCTACCCTCTCCACTTATATAAGGAGGGGTAGAGCACCCCTAGAGGGACAAATTGAGAAGAGACATAAGTCGTCAAGTTTAGACAACACAAGTTTAGAGATAGAGAGATTAGAGGCTCTCGTAATTAGAGGTAGCGATTAGCACCCTTGTAACCGAGAGATCTTCATCATCATCAATATCAGACAAGCAGGACGTAGGCTTTTACCTCGACTTGAGGGGCCGAACCTGGGTAAAACTCCGTGTCTTCCCGATTCCGATCAACCCCTTCAAGCCGCCACGTAGCTGCGTTTGCCCTGAACCTAAGTCCGTTGACCCGGACATCTGCCGTGACAAAACCATGACAGTGAGCGTTCGTACCAGATTTCATTTCTTCCTCTACCCTTTTGCAGTTTATCTCGTCGAGTTGGTAAGACTAACCAACAGTACACCGCCCCCCGTTCACCTATATATGTTGAAAGGATTGATATGGTTGACTAGAGGGGGGGGGGGGTGAATAGACAACTACTAGTTTTAAACTTTTCTTTAACAAATTAGGTTTAGCAACAAATAGGTTGGCTAGATATGTAACTAGGTGAGCAACCTATATGATGCTAAAAATAATAACAACATAAGCAAGCAAGGGAAATAATGTAAGTAGCTTGCACAAAGTAAAGGTAAGGAGTAACCACAAGTTGAACCGATGGAGACGAGGATGTGTTACCGAAGTTCCTTCCCGGTGAATGGAAGTACGTCTCCGTTAGAGAGGTGTGGAGGCACAATGCTCCCCAAGAAGCTACTAGGGCCACCGAATCCTCCTCATGCCCTCACACAATGCGATATGTCGTGATTACATTAGTGGTTCACTTGAAGGCCACAACCAGACCTTTACAAACAAGATTGGGGCAATCTCCACAACTCAATTGGAGGATTCCAACGAAACCACAAAGCTTAACCACAACGACATATGGCTTTGAGGTGACCTCTTCCGTCTAGGGTGCTCAAACACCCAAGAGTAACATAATCCACACAAGAAAGTATGGGGGAATCATGCCTTTTGTGAAGTGTAGATCCAGGTCTCCTCCTTCAATCCCTAGCAAAACAACAAGTTTGAGTGGCTAGAGAGAGAGAGAGAGAGATTAGGCAAGAAAGCTTGGAGGGAAACAATGGAGGAGAGAGAGAGAGTGTGAAAGCACATTTGCTCCCTTGGTGGTTTTGGTAATTAATAACAACATATGAGTCGTTCAACTAATGTTTCCACCAAGTATATTTCAGGACAAGTTCAATGATAGGGATGGAAAAAGGATTGTGGAGATTGTGGAACGACCCCAAGATGTAAGGAAATAGGTTGGCCAAGCTTCAAGCAAGAGGACTCTACACTTTACATTTGTGAGAAATCATTTTGAGTCCATAGGAAAGCCAATACGATTAAAAGAGGGTAAGGTTTTGATGGTGAACAAAATGCACATACGTGCAAAAGTGATAGTCAGCAAAAACATCCATAAGCTCTCCCACCAAAGTCTGTACCTAGCCAAACATGCAAAACCGGTGCAACCAACTTTCCTATTCCGGTGCCACTGATTCCAAACCCTAGACACACTCAGCCAAACCCTAGCCACTTTGGTGCAGCCGTCACTGCTTTCGGTGCCACCGAGTTGGGTTGCCAACTTTTTGTTACGCAAGTTCACACTTTTGGTCCGTCCGAGAATGTTGAATCGACATCACCGAGTCTGGCAATTCTGCCTGTTGGTCACCTTGTCGGTGCAACCGAGATTCCTATATCGGTCTCACCGAGATTCAAAAGTTGTCACCTTTTGGTCACTTCGGTACCACCAAGATTAACACATCGGTGTCACCGAGTTGGTCATTTTGTGTGTAACGGTTGGATTTTTGGGGATGCCTATACATACCACTTCACCACCACCCACTCGAAAGACAAGCACTCAGAACAGTTCCCCACTCATACCTACTGATTTTTTGAGAGATAACCACCTACCCTTGTGTTGAGATCATGATCTTCCACTCCAACCATATGGATCTTGATTTCTAGCCTCCCCAAGTTGCTTTCCACCAATCCCATCTCTTCTACCAAGCCAAATCTGTGAGAGAGTGATTGTGTGTTGAGGAGTCTATCATCTTGAAGCACAAGAGCAAGGAGTTCATCATCATTACCGAGCCTATTACCTTTTGGAGGGTGGTGCCTCCTAGATTGGTTAGGTGTCGTTTGGGAGTCTCCTACTTCGTGTTGTGGAGTAAACCAAGAAGTTTGCAAGGGCAAGGAGATCGCCTACTTCGTGAAGATCTACCCCGAGTAAGGCTAGTCCTCCGTGGACATAGGCCGTCATGGTATAGTCAAGGTTGCTTCTTTGTGGAACCCTCCGTGGGTAGAGCCCTCCGTGGAATCTCACGACCATTACCCTCCATGGGTTGAAGACTCCATGAACGTGGATGTACGATAGCACAACCTATGGGAACCACGGGAAAAATCATCGTGTCTACAATTGCGTTTGGTCTTCCTACCCTATCCTTTTACTCATGCTTGTTGTTACTTTCCGCTGCTATACTCATAGACTTGCATGTGTAGGGTGTACTTGATATCTTATGAATGCTAAAACTTGCTAAGAATTAAATTGGGAAAAACATAGTTTTATTTGGTCAAGTAGTCTAATCATCCCCCTCTAGACCTACTTTCGATCCTATAGAGAGGTAAGAGATAAGGAGGTGGAAGAACCACCTCTTTATATAGTGATCCCATTTCCAACCGTTACAACCATTTTTACATGGCAACAGTACAATGGGAGAATCAGGCGGTAGTACCGGTAGGAATGGAACAACCGCCCTACCACCGATCAACCATCGCATTGAAACAGAGTTGAGGCGGTGGTTCCCCCTCGATGCAACCGCTTGACTCGCGTATGGGATTAGGTCAAGTCCCGAGCGGTACAACCGCTTGGGACACCGGTAGTACCAGTCATTAGAGATCGACCGGAACAACCGGCCTTCATCTTCCCAACTACCGCACCACAAGAAAGGCATGTCCGGTTGTAGGGCAGTACTGGGCCGGTACAACTGCCCGAGGCTGCCACTTAGGGCTAGCTAGCTGCTGGCGGTACAACCACTCGGAGGCAGCGATACAACCGCTGGAGACTAGCTAAGAGCAGCACCCCCAGGGTATCACCCCTGAGGTGGTGGTTATGTCGGATGTACCTGAGCAAGTGGTACAACCTCTAGGGCCAGCGGTACAACCGCCCAATAGAAGGGTCTGCACAGTTGGAAAAGAGGACCTCTCTCTCTGGAACGGAAGCGTCGGAGGTGGGTGACTAGGAATGTGTACGTGCATTGATTCACCCGAAACCTTCCAATGTGAATTCCCTCTTAATAGTACGGGATTCGTACGACCAAAGAAATAAATGCATAGAGAACACCATCTTCGTTCTTTTCGTCCGAAGGGAATGCCTAACCGTCTTATGTCGCACATGGAGTACCCAAAGAATTTGACACACAATTAGATAACAAAGTGAGGTGTCATCATCACCAAAACACTAAGTCAAGATAAATCCCTTACAATCTCCCCCTTTTTTGTGGATGATCACAACAACACAATTTGCATTGATGGCCTAAAAAATAGAAATGGAGCTCCCCCTCAAAGTGTGCACCAAATGAGATTTGGGCTGTTATTCGTGTTGGCTTGCAAGGTGAATTCTTTGGTGATGGAAGAGGACTGGATCGTGAAGTGAACGCGGAAGAATTGAAGATGTTGCAAATCAATGCTCAAGCATGTGACATTATCTTCAACTACCTATGCCCCGAAGAATTCAACAAAATCAGCCGTCTTGAACAGGCAAAAGAGATTTGGGATACTTTGGTTGATATGCACGAAGGAACTGAGTCCGTGAGAGAATCCAAGTAGGATGTTCTTCAAGGTCAACTTGATAAGTTCAAGATGAAGGATGGTGAAGGAGTCGCTGAAATGTACTCTAGGCTAGCTCTCATCACAAATGAGATTGCCGGCTTAGGAAGCAAAGAAATTACCGACAAGTTCATCATCAAGAAGATACTTCGAGCTCTGGATGAGAGATATGACACCGTGTGCACCTTGATCCAAATGATGCCCAACTACAAAGATCTCAAACCAACGGAAGTGATTGGTAGAATTGTTGCTCATGAGATGACACTCAAAGACAAGGAGGAGCTTCACCACAAGTCTAGCGGTGCTTACAAAGCCACAAGTGATGCTCCCACTACCTCAAGCGACAACCTTTTTACAAATGAAGAGATAAGCCTCATGGTCTAGAAATTCAACAAGTTAGACAAGAATAGAAGCAAAGATCGTAGCTCCAACTCAAGACATGAAGAGAAGCATTCGTCAAGTCATGAACGAAACTGCTACAATTGTGGGAAGCCCGGACATTACTCCAATGAGTGCTCGGCTCCCTACAAACGAAGAGAAGAGACACCAAGAAGATGAAGCTCGAGAGATGAATCATCTCGAAGAGAGAGAAGGAGTAGAGATGATCGTTATGAACGAAGACCCTCAAGGAGAATTAGGGACTCAGAGAAGAAGGACAAGTACACCAAGAGCTACTCAAGAAGGAAACATCAAGCTCATGTTGGTGAATGGGTTTCTGGCTCCGACTCCGACAACCACTCCAAGAGAAGCTATCACTCCAACTTCGACTATAGTCAAGATGATGGTGTTGCCGGAATTGCTCTAGTGACAACCAACTCGTATGATCTATTTGATTCACAAAATGAAGGGAGTGGAAGTTGCTTCATGGCTAAAGGCCCCAAGGTATCACACCCCGAATATCTTGATTTAGATAGTGATGAAGATGATTTGCTTTACGATGATGACTTGATATGTGATAAAACTAGTGATGTTGATCATAATAAACTTGATATTTCTCATGCTAGTCAAGATAAGTCAATTGACGATGATAAGATGAAAATAGAAGAACTAACTAAAGAACTAAACACTCTTAAGTTAGCCCATGAATCTATTCTTGAAGATCATAGAGAGCTTGTAAGAACTCATGAGAAGCTACGCTTCGAGAAGCTCAATTTGGAGCAAGAACATGAATTCCTTAAAGCTATCAATGACAATATCCGAAAGAAGACTTCATCTTATATTGCCAAATGACTACTATTGTCTACATTTATGGCACAAGTCAAATCTAAGCAAACTAGTAACAAAGGCAAGAAAGGTTCTTCATCTAGTAGCAACAATAAAAATGCTAAATCCAATGATGTTGCTCCTAGTAGCTCTATTGATTCCACTATTGATGATTCTCTTAGCCAAGTTACACTTGAGCAAGAAAATTCTTTATTGAAAGGAATTATAGATAAAGGTATCTACAAGAGTCTTCAAGGGTAAAAACAATTTGATGAGATTGTACGCAAGCATGCAGGATATCGGAAGAATCGTGGTGTTGGCTACTTCAATGCTAATGGAGTTGAATGGGAAGAAGGTCAATACCCCAATCCCAAGTTTGTTCCTCAAAAGGAAAAGTATGAAAATACTCTTCCTAGGGGAACAAAGTTGCAAGATGACCTTCCACCACAAGGCACCAAGCTCAAGGGCAAGAACAAGCTCCAAGAGGACTTTGACTCTTATGAAGATGAACCCCAAGCTTTGGTGAAGTGGGTTCCCAAGGCTACTACAAGATCAACTTCTACAGGTGCTACTTCAACACCAAGGATCCCCATCAACTTGATGTGGGTTCCCAAGAAGAAGAACTAGAAAGTTCTTGAGCGGTGACTCCGCCAATGAAATTCACTCATATTCATTATTAGCAAGTTCTATTTGCAATTAACATAAACCCTATGCAATAGATCAAGGAGTCACACATTCCCTCAAAGGTAAGCAAGGGACAAGGTAATCAAAAAAATCAATGGACATCATCACATATGCTTTGCACTCCATGTCCATAGATATCCTTGTATTTGTCTCTTGTGTGTTGGGACTAACCCATGTAGGTGAGAAGAGTAAGGAAACAAGAAGGATGCTCCCAACTCTTGGTGATCTTTATCAACCTTGAGCATCCATCACTACCTCACCAACATGACGTCTTCATCGACAAAACCCAAGGTTAGTTTATCCCTCTAATGGGGGGATGTCACATCAAGCGGGAGCTTTACTCTAAGACTTGAGTCAAATCATCTCTTAGTATGTG
Source organism: Hordeum marinum (assembly GCA_022496015.1). NCBI lineage: Eukaryota > Viridiplantae > Streptophyta > Magnoliopsida > Poales > Poaceae > Hordeum > Hordeum marinum. The sequence goes on from CM039678.1 coordinate 388,008,980, forward strand.
ACAACATTAAATGCTTTATGTCAAAGTGGTAACCCCACTTGTGCTTAAATGATGAGTATGACCTATGATCAAGTACTCTTACTTGGCTCCTAAGTCAAAATACTCATACATAGATGACTTCGTCATCGCCCAAGTGCTTGTTAGATGCTAGAGTGTTTGTGCATGTTTGCCATGATTTCATTTAACATCTTATTGTGTGAGCATGTTGGTCTGCATTTATTTACTCATTCGAGGATATCCAATTGTTGCCTTTTGGCTTTTGATTTATCTTTTGCCAATTGGATATACAAGAATGCCTAGGACCACTTCTTTAGCTATATATGCTTTCTCACCTCATACTCTATTCATGCTGCATCACAAAATTTGAACAAGTGCTTTTTGATCCCTCTGTGTGTGGAGCACTCGAAGTTCCGTATTGACAAGGACTGACCATTAAAACCTCCCAAGTGCATCTCGGTGGAACCAACCACAAAATCTTGGTCTCATCGAATGCCTAGGGTTGATCTGGTTTTCAATCTCGGTACCACCGATTCCATCTTATCGGTTACACCAAGTTTCCCTGTCAACAGACAGTTGAGGAACTCGATGACACCGAAAAGTTTGAATCGGTGATACCGACAATGGTGGGTATATAAGCTATGGACCCCGACGCTTTGAAATTCAATCTCAATCGTCGTGCCTCAAAACCCTAAGCTGCCGCCTATGAGACCCCTGGTCGTTGCCCTTGTCTCCTTGTGCTCCTCTGCCGCTTGGAATCGCCACCGCTGACGAAATCCTCTCCCTCGTTGCCGCCGTAGAGGATCACCGCCAAGTTAGGGTACAGATTCGACCTCTCTTGCGCTCCTCGTCTGATTCTTGCACAATAGATTCAAGTTTATCCATATGCCACTCAATGCATGAACTCCTATCCACTCAAAATTCTGATAGATTAGCGAATACTAGATTTTCTAAGGTTTTGCCATCCGCCCGATGTAACTCGATGGAACCAAAGCGAACAAATCGGTCTCACCGATTTATATTTCCGTGTTGCTGAGAACTGTCTCGGTGGAACCGAGTACTTCTTTTCGGTCTCACCAAAAAGGGTGCCAAGGTTCTGTTAAGAGGGACAGTCAGGCTTGGTGGCACCGAAAGTTTTGCTTTGGTTGTACCGATATTCATTTGACAGAATGCAAAAACTTTGAAAATCTATTGTTCAAACTTTCAAAAACCAGCCTCATTTTGTGATGACTCATCTACTTCTGCTCTTCTATATTCTATTCACAGGGTCAATATGTCAGATGCTGAGGACAGTCAGAATATGCCAGAGCAGGGTGCTGACATGAGTTTAGGCACATGCCCCGAGGAAGAAAACTGTTGTTGAGTACAAGTTCTCCACCAGAGAGCAACAATACTTTTATGAGACAGTGCTGCTAGACAAGAGCCCAACTGTTAGCGATATGAGATATGTTGATTGGAAACTCATTAAGGAGAATGATGACTACTTTCCAAGTGTCGAAGATAATTTCCACTGCATTGGTCTAGATGAGTTCATTGGCAGAGAGCTTACTACATGGAACGATAAGATGATCATGCAATTCTACTCCACTGCACATTTCTATGGAGATGGTAGAATTGTATGGATGACTGAAGGAGCAAGTTATGAATCCACTGTTGATGAGTGGGCTGCACTTCTAGGAGTTCTAGAGGTTCAGGACGACACGAATAGAGAGAACCGAGAGCTACAAACGGATGCAAGTTTTTGAAACCGAGTGATGATGCCATGTAGATGATGCAAATGATGCGATGATGAATGCGACAACCAAACAAAACACAGACGAGAATGGAAAAAGAGAGGAATCTTCTGGAGCGTCGGTCCCGGGCTGTTACACTCCAGTGCAAGCCTTTTGACCACAAGTTCAAGTATTTTGTTTCTTCCACTTGCACCTTTGGAAACAAGCCATCTCCTCCACCTTTGGTTCGTCGTCAATGCCCTTTCCAACTCCACCATGGCAATCAATTCTTCCTTGTATGCTCTAGCACCGCCATTCTTCTTAGATACCTTTGCAATTTTCTCTCTATCGGACGAACATGATTATGGATGGGTCCTCTACCATGTCATAATCATCAACATTGGTGTTGAGACTTTCCCTCTTCGGTGTTGCTTCAAAGTTTCTTCTTGTCCACTTCCAATGTCCATCAAGCTCGGTGTAGCAATGATGCAAAGTGAGGATTTTGGAGTCGTTTCTCTTTTTTTGTTGATAAGTTAAAGACACTAGGATAGACTCCTACCGACATCTTTTTTTCTTTTTTGGCAGAATTACATGTACATCAAGGCACATTCAATTGGGTTATCCCTTCCCAAACCAATGAAAGGAGGGGGGGGACAGATGTGGCTATTGGGGAACGTTGCATGGGAAACAAAAAATTTCCTACGCACACGCAAGATCTATCCATGGTGATGAGCATCTACGAGAGGGAGAGTGGATCTACATACCCTTGTAGATCGCTAAGCGGGAAGCGTTAAGAAACGCGGTTGATGTAGTCGAACGTCTTCGCAATCCAAATCGCCGAGCGTCCTGCGATCCCATCACGATCCGTCCCGCGATCCAATCACGATCTCCGTCCCACGATCCAATCACGAATCGTCTTGCGATCTTAATCACGGTCCTTCCGATCTAGCACCGAACGGACGACACCTCCGCGTTCAGCACACGTACAACTTGATGATGATCTCTGCCTTCTTGATCCAGCAAGAGGGATCAGAGAGGTAGAAGAGTTCTCCGGCAGCACGACGGCGTTGCATCGATGGTGGTGGAGCTATTCCAGCAGGGCTTCCGCTAGCACTATAGAATCAATCTAGAGGAGAAGCAGATCTAGAGGAGAAGAAAAGGGCAGCACGTGGCAATTAGGGTTAGCTCTTCCCACTAAATCCTCTAGTATATATAGGAGGGAGGGAGGGGAGTAGGCATCCTCAAACCCTCAAGGTTTGGTCGAAATTGGAGGTGGAGGAGTCCTACTCCAATCCTATTAGGAGTAGGATTCCTCCTTTCCACTTGGAAACTCTTTCCACCTCTCCACCTTTGGGTTTTTCCTTCTCAAACCTCATGGGATTTAGTGGAGGCTTAGGCCAGCCAACTAGGGGCTGGTTTGTCTCCTCCCACAGCCCATGAGGCCCCTCAGGGCGTGACACCCTTCCCGATGGTCCCCCGGTACCCTCCCGACACTCCCGGTACACTACCGATGAGGCCGAAACTTTTCCGGTGACCAAAACAGGACTTCCAATATATCAATATTTACCTCCGAACCATTCTGGAGCTCCTCGTGACGTACGGGATCTCATCCGGGACTCCGAACAACCTTAAGTCACCACCATACATAACTCTATACTACCGAAACATCATCGAACCTTAAGTGTGCAGACCCTACGGGTTCGAGAACTATGTTAACATGACCGAGACACCTCTATGGTCAAAAACCAATAGCGGGACCTATATGCCCATATTGGTTCCTACATATTCTACGAAGATCTTTATCGGTCGAACCTCTATGTCAAGGATTCAGTTAATCCCGTATGCTGTTCCCTTTGTTCTTCGGTATGTTACTTGCCCAAGATTCGATCGTCGGCATCTCCATACCTAGTTCAACCTCATTATCGACAAGTCTCTTTACTCGTTCCGTAATACAAGATCTAGTGGCCAACACTTAGTCACATTGCTTGCAAGGCTTATTGTGATGTTGTATTACCGAGTGGGACCAGAGATACCTCTCCGTCACAAAGAGTAACAAATCCCAGTCTTGATCCATGCAAACCCAACAGACACCCTCGGAAATACCTATAGAGCACCTTTATAGTCACCCAGTTACGTTGCGACATTTGATACACACAAGGTACTCCTCCGGTGTCAGTGAGTTGCATGATCTCATGGTCATACGAATAGATACTGGACATGCAGAAAACAGTAGCAATAAACTGACACGATCATATGCTACGTTTGTAGTTTGGGTCTTGGCCATCACATCATTCTCCTAATGATGTGATCCCATTATCAAATGACATCTCATGTCCACGACTAGGAAACCATAGCCATCTTTGGTCAACGAGCTAGTCTATTAGAGGCATACTAGGGACATGGTGTTGTCTATGTATCCACACATGTATCTGAGTTTCCGATCAATACAACTATAGCATGGATAATAAACGATTATCATGAACAAGGAAATATGATAATAACCAATTTATTATTGCCTCTACGGCATATTTCCAATAGTGGCACCAAAGAAATTGACAGGGGGGAGGGTACAAGCTAACGACGAGAGATTACACAGGGGGGATGTACAAGTTTTTTCCCCGCAACAAGTAATCAAAAGTGATGTCAAAAGATTGCACGAAAAGCTCTACGAAGGGTACGCGACTTTGTTTAGTCCTATGGGCTAGGATGACAAAGTCTTTGGCGAATATTTTGGCCCATGAGTTGTGAGAGGGGGATACTATTAAAAATCTTGCCATTTCATTCCTTTCAAATGCTCCAAGCTCTTGTGACAAAAAAATTATGAACACTGGATGAGTTCACCCCTCTCTCGCATAATGCATCATGTGTAGCTTGTTACTGCCTGATACCCAAGACATCTGAAGTTTGTCCTGATATTTCTTGCTGAATAGGCACTCAAAGAACAAGTGCTCAACTGCCTCCAGGGGGTCGGGTGACATAGCGATGGTCAGAGTTCGCATGTTCTGCACTTCTTTTTGAGCCTGGGTGGACAGGGGTAGGTGAACTACTTCACATATGTATTCAATTCCCAAGAACTCATTGACTGAGGTGCCCTCTAGCTTCATAAATGAGAAGGCTCTAGGATACAAATGCTCAAGTGTTCTATCAAGCCAAATATCTTTCCAAAAGAGGGCGTTAGGTCCATTTCCAATCTACACGCTTATGACCCCTCTATAGATTTGGTAAAGTTGTAAGACTTCCTTCCACCAAAACGACCAACATGGTTCCGAGCCATGGGGAATCTTGTCATTGTAGTACATGGCCCAAACAAGGTTAACCCAGAGTACATCTTTTTTATTAGAAGTGGTGCAGGTGATTGAGGAGCAAGCCCATGTTATGAACATGGAGGTTGATTATCCCCAACCACTCTCCTTCTTTTTTCAACCTGCACACAATGTCCCAAGCCGCTAAAGAGTTGCAAGTTTCTCCCTGGTCAGTTTTCTTCCTCCACATGCATATTCTACGAATTTTGTCAAGGTGCTCGATCAGTTTGGAGGTAACTTGGTAGTGCACATTGCGTATATTGCAATGTATATTAGAACTGGATTCAATAGTTGTAGCTTGCTTCCATGTGAGAGCAGGCAGAGCAAAAAGGACAATCTTCTCTCGATAGAGTCCACCACCGGCATAAGATCAGCGACAGTGGGTTTAGTCATTCCTATCGGCAAGCCCAGGTAGGTGAACGACATCACCCCCATGGAGCACTAAAATATTTGAGCAAGTTCAGAAGCTTTTGCCGGAGTTGTTTGTCTTGTCCTTTCCTTGTTAAGAGCTTGAATGATGGGCTCATGTGCGTGCTTTTGGCTGCACAAGGTTGATTCTCTCAACAATAATTCGGCCCACTGACTACATTGGTCTTATATTACACTTGAACGATGAGTGACAGACCCCATTGTGCTATTGGTGAGAACAATCATATTGTTGTTGGAGAACCGATTTTGCTGTTATAGAACAATCACATGGCAGACCAAAAGTCATCATAGTTCATCAGGGTCTCACGTCAGTTTCCTCAAGCGTGCCCTCGGAGGTGGTGAGGAACTCATGGTGATCTCCTTGTACATGGGGTATGGAGTAAACCAAACATCCCATGGTAACATTGTTCACCATTCACCGAAGTCGGCGATGAGACCTTGACGGTTCAGGAACATCTCACACCACCACTTTGTGGGATGCACGTCATGAGCAATTTGCTTATCGTAGCTCTCGTTATGCTCCAAAACGAGAGTGACCCCTTTGCTCCTTGAGCGCTTAGGGACATGGGAGCCCTCCGCGCTCTTGTTCTTGAAGACATGCTTCATCTTCACCTACAAATAAAAATGTCAACAACCTATAAGTTTTACGTGGGGATCGAGTTATACATAGCCTATGAACGGTTCTACACAAGAACTACAAACTCTAACGTTCAAATCAAAATAATACCAAGCTCATCTATGTTAAAAATATGAACTGAATATGCATTCATAGAAAATAAACCATGACCAGGGGAGAAACACACTGGACATGAGCTCTCCCAAATCAAACGAACAAGAACGGAGAAGCATTTGGTTTTTATAAGGGTTTGGAGAGAGAGATAAAGAGAGAGAGAGAGAGAGAGAGAGAGAGCGAGAGATAGAGGTTAGGAATGAACTGACCCTACATACGTCGCTAGCGATTATCAGTTTAGATTTTATGTGGTACGAGTGGGCGCGCTCGTACTAGACGCCCTCTGTTGGAAATATGCCATAGAGGCAATAATAAATTAGTTATTATAATATTTCCTCGTTCATGATAATAATTTATTATCCATGCTAGAATTGTATTGATCGGAAACTCAGATACATGTGTGGATACATAGAGAACACCATGTCCCTAGTATGCCTCTAATAGACTAGCTCATTGATCAAAGATGGTTAAGGTTTCCTAGCCATGGACATGAGATGGCATTTGATAACGGGATCACATCATTAGGAGAATAATGTGATGGACAACACCCAAACTATAAACGTAGCATATGATCGTATCAGTTTATTGCTACAATTTTCTGCATGTCAAGTATCTGTTCCTATGACCATGAGATCATGCAACTCACTGACACCGGAGGAATACCTTGTGTCTATCAAATGCCGCAACGTAACTGGATGACTATAAAGGTGCTTTATAGGTATCTCCGAGGGTGTCTCTTGGGTTGGCATGGATCAAGACTGGGATCTGTTACTCCGTGTGATGGAGAGGTATCTCAGGGCCCACTCGGTAATACAACATCACTATAAGCCTTGCAAGCAATGTGGCGAAAGAGTTAGCCACGAGATCTTGTACTACAGAACGAGTAAAGAGACTTGCCGGTAACAAGATTGAACTAGGTATCGAGATACCGATGGTCGAATCTCGGGCATGTAACATATCGAAGAACAAAGGGAACAACATATGAGTTTATCTGAATCCTTGACATAGAGGTTCGACCGATAAAGATCTTCATAGAATATGTAGGAACCAATATGGGCATCCAGGTCCCACTAATGGTTATTGACCGTAGAGGTGTCTCGGTCATATCTGCATAGTTCTCGAACCCGTAGGGTCTGCACACTTAAGGTTCGATGACGTTTCAGTATAGTTGTGTTATGTATGTTGGTGACCGAAGGTTGTTCGAAGTCCCGGATGAGATCACGGACGTCACGAGGAGCTCCAGAATGGTCCATAGGTAAAGATTGATATATAGTAAGTCCCATTTTGGCCACCAGAAAAGTTTCGGGTATTTCTGGTAGTGTATCGGGAGTGCCGCAGGGCCATCGGGAGGGGTCACCCACGTCGGGAGACACATGGGCCTGATTGGTGTTTCACCAGCCCTTAGTGGGATGGGAAAACCAGCCCTACAAGGCCCATGCGGTTAGGAAAGAGTGGGAAAGGGAAAACCCCAAGGGGAAGGAAAATCCAAATTAGGAAGTGTCGTGGTTTTATCACGACAGATGTCTGGGTGAACGGACTTGGATTCAAGGCCGTCGCTAACGGGGTGGACTCAAAGGGGTTAGTTGGGATGAAAGACACAGATTTACCCAAATTCAGCCCCTCAAGTCGAGGTAATAGCCTACGTCCTGCTTGTGTATCGATTACAAGGAGCTAGAAGCTTGACCAAGTTCTCGATTGCCTATCCTCTAAGTTGCCCCGGGTCTGCCTTTATATAAGAGGTCAGGACCACCGGGTCGTTACAATTTGTACTCGAGTCTCTCTCTCTATCTTCTTGTCCAAGCTGTCTTTGAGTCGGCTTGCACGCCCGGGTCTTCTCCGTCCGGGCCGTTGTACGACCCACACCTTGAGTCGCCTATCTTCCTGGGCCACCAGTCTTACGGCTCACCTTTGGGCCGGCTCACGAGCTAGCAACATGACCCGGAGCCTCCGAGGCGGGTCATATCGTGGGGTCATATCCCCAACATTAGGCCCCAGGTTGAATTGAGCTTGCTCACTTCACCCTCATCTTCCGTTTTTGGCGAGTCGCCCGGAAATGACCCGGCGTGACGTCATGAGATCTGCTGACGTATCACTGCATCTTTCATTAACTGTCATCTCGAGAATCGAGGCGTCTGCCTCGGTCAAACGGTGTTGTCGCCTGGATTTTCGCGCCTTCCTTAATCCCTTTTTAAATATGACCCGTGCGGGTCGGAGTTTTCCATCCTCTCGCTCGTGCCTCTTCTTCTTCTTCCTGTCGCCGCCGCTCCAGCGTCCTCGTCGTCCGGCGCCGTCTTCACATCTGCACCGACCGGGCCGCTGTATCACCCTGATACGGACCAGATTTCTTCCGCCACCGCCGCAACATCTCCGGTGAGTTCCCCTTTTGCTTTAGATCGCTCACCGCCGTAGTAGGGTTCCGCCGTAGCAGGGTTCCGCCGCCGCCGGCCAGGCTCCGGCATCGCCACCACGAGTATATCTCGACGCCGTTGTTACCTTTAGATCGCGCTCTCGCCCCTCCGCCGCACGCGGGTCGTCTGCGCGCGTAATGCGTGAACCGTGATAGCCCCGCTCCATTTTCTTTCCTTCTGCTGTTCATCGCTAGTTCTGGATTTAAATCCTTTTTCGCCGCTTTTGTAGATCCGTAGCCATAGTGATAGTTTGCGGAAACTGTTTTTTAGGACTTAGCCGATTTTCAATCTTCCTTTCCTCTGTTGAGTCGCTAGGCTTCTCCGGCCTCATCAACCGGGTCTTTCAACTTTATCCGTAGAGCCCTTAACCCTTTAAGCCGTCAAAAATATTTGCTTGCGCTTTGACTCATCACACCTTTTATCTTGCACATCACTTAAGCTGCCAATATGTCTCGTGCGTCCAACTCATGCAACTGGGTTGGTTCTTGCGTTACGGAGGAGTACTTAGCAGGCTACATTGAGGCGGGTACTCTTCCTCCCAAAGAGGTTCTCAATTGGCGGGTTCCAAGCAACGAGACCGGCCTTCTCCCCAAAAAGGAGAGATAGTAGTCTTTGCTGATCACATCAAGCGAGGGTTCGTGCCGCCCGGCTCTAAGTTTTTCTGGGACGTCCTTCATTTTTATAAGCTGCATCCTCAAGACTTGGCACCCAACTCTGTTCCCAACATCTGCAACTTCCAAGTTCTCTGCGAAGCTTATCTGCTAAGTAAGCCGTCTGTGGGGTTCTTTCGAGAATTCTTCTATGCCAACCGCCAAACTGAAATGAAGGGTGGTCCGAGTCTGGAGCTGGGCGGCATTTCTATTCAACGCCGCCGAGACATCATCTTTCCTGCTACTCCAATGCCGAGTCACCCAAAAGATTGGAATAAGACATGGTTCTATTGCCCAGAGACCTCTCTCGAGAAAGAGCACTCATTGGCAGGTTACCGCCCCTCTCGGCTTAGGACAGACATAGAGCTTCTTGGCCGGCTCTCAGCCTCGGAGCGTGCCAGATATGAGCCATTCCATGCCATGATCAAAGCGCTCCTGGCCAACGGCTTAATAGGATTGGATTTGATCCGCTGCTGGATTTCCTAGCGGATCATGCCTTTAAGCCGTAGAGGTCGGCTTATGTGCGAGTATGAAGGCAAATATGACAGCTCGTTGTGCTTCAGTGAATCAACACTGTCAGAGGATGATATTACCATACCATCCGGAGCCTTGTCCACGAGGCCTCCGGCTCATGCAGTGCCGTCGGCCTGGCGCCTTTCTGCGTCAATAATCCGGCTCCCGGTGTAAGTTAATCTCTTCCCATCCGTCTCTTAGATGTTGCTTATACTTTGTTGATTTGGTATTCATTCTCCGGGTCATTCCTATAGGCCGACTCAGACTTCTGGAAGAAGGAATATGTTGCCCCTCCAAAGAAATCCAGGAAGAAGGTCGTGACCAAGAGGGCTAAAAAAGATGCCCCGCAAGAGAATTTGCTTGACCCGCCACCATCATCCAGCTCAGAGGTAATATTTTAACTGCTTTGTTTGATCTTCTACCTTCCTGCTTTATTAATGCTTGTTTTACTCGCAGGATGAAGTGGAAACCAGCCGTGCCAATGCTCCTGAGGTAAATTACGTTTCTTCCAGCTCAGAATGTTTCGTCCCCCGAAAGCCGCGGCGGGTTATCAGAAAAGTTCCTCTTTCTCACCCTCTTGCTTATCTGGCTCCCGATTTTCTCTTGAAAAAGCAATAGGAAGTCGAGCGTTGACAGACTCGAAGCATCGGCTCTACTGAGCTTATGTCCGGGCTACCAAACTCTCCGGCTCCAAAGAAACGCCCCGCCGAGGTTTAAGTCTCTTCTTTTCCTTTGACTTTCCTTTGTAAACTTGATTCTTTCTTCACCTTTCTGTTTTATTCTTTTTAGAAATCTCCTTCCTCCGGCGACTCTTCGGCGTCAATTCTACCACCGCCCAAGATCAATCTGCTGTAAGCATTCCTTACTATGATATCTGGACATCCGGCTCTTAATATGATAGCAACATGTTTAACTGCTGATCCTTCTATTTTGCAGTGCTCAGGGTAAACGTCGCAAAACCAACAAGCCCTCCTCTGGCCCGGTTATCGAAGAGCCGGAGCCCGAACAACCGGAGGAGGCTGAAGCAGAAGAAAATCCACCAGTTGCCTCCATAGAGCCGACTGCTGCTGATATCATCAAGGAGAGCCCTCCAAGGGCTCCTTCAAAACCGGCGACTCCTGCCAAGACCCTTGAAACTCCAAATGTTGTTATCACCAGGTCTGGTCATCAAACTCCTTCGGCTCATGTGTTGACCAAGCATACAGAGCCGACTGAAGCCTCAAAGAAGCTGAACTTTGACTCTTCGTGCGAGAAGATGACAGTCGAAGAGCTCCACGCCGGGTATATAAACCGGGTTAGCACCACCTGGGATCTGGAACTCTGGCTGGTCTCTTTAATCAAGATAAAATATGAGGTACCTTTCCTTCTTACCATATCCTTACTTAGCCCCCAAGAGCCGGTTTAACGTACTCAATCGTTGAACCGGGTCTTCGTTTAACTTTCTGTCAGAACAAATTCATAGTCATTGTCCCCTAGAACCGGTCGTAATTTGCCAAAGTTGATTCGGATCTTCCTTTAGATAACTTAAACTGCCATTCGTAGTCCCCAAGGGCCGGCTCAAGCTTGATGAAGTTGAGTCGGATATTCTATTTAGAAGTAAATCAACGAGCTATAGTGTAGCCCCCAAGTTCCGGTTTAACTTCGAAGAAGATGAGCCGGAATTGCACTGCATACTGAAAGATCAAACATGCATTAGCCCCCAAGTGTCAAATATATTGCTTGCAATCTGTTTGAAACTTGCATAAATTTGCTTTTAATACTCGTCCTGTATTTTGGCGACTTATCCTGTATTTTGATGTCTTATAGGAAGCTTTAAACGAAGCCGGCTCTCAATTGTCTGATCTGAAGGCGAATTTAACGGCTCAACAAGAGGCTTGTAGCGTCTCTGACGAAAAGTGCCGGCTGTTGTCTGAAGAGCTGGTTCATATTAAGGCAGAGCTTGCTTCTTTAAAAGAATCTACTGAGTTGGAGAAAGCCGCATTGACCAAACGAGCGGATGATGCCGACCAGTGGCTGACAGCCGTGGCGGATGAGCTTCAAGGCGTAAAGTGTCATATAACCAAGATGGCCGCCGCTCTCTTTGGTAAGTTCTTATTCACTTCATGTTTCCAGCATGTCTCATTCATCTGTTGTGATGGCGACTCATCTTGCTTTGTTTTGACCTTTACAGGCCCCAGAAGCCGGCAATTGGCTGCAGATAGCCTTTTACCCCTGAAGACTATTTACACCTTTGCAGAACAGCTTTACTGCGGTGCTATTTTCACAATTAAGACGGTTCAATACAAGGAGAAGATCCCCACCGCTCTGAAAGGTGTCTTGGAACTCTTCTCCACAATGCCCAAGCAGATAGAAGAGCTGAAGAAGTCCGCCTTTCGCCAAGGAGCCATCGCTGGATTGAGCCGGACTCTGGCCTTCGTCCCCGAGCTAACGCCGGCTGAAATGATGGATGGTTACCCATCCAAAAAAGATGACGGCTCAGAATTCACCAAAGAAGATTACATCCGGTGTGTCAAAGAGTTGCGTTATCTGGCCTCTGTACTGGCGGATGAAGCTGACTTGAGCACTTATCAGGCGGCTTATGACGCAGGGGAGAAGAGGATCCATAGGCCTCTCTATGAGTGGAAGGATCTGACACCCGCCCGTAGTAAGGATCTCTTCCCTTGTGGGCTTGACGCATCCCCTTTCCTTGAAGGGTCTTTCGCTGCTTTGGCTGACTGTAATTGGGAATTGGGAAATCTCCAGATAAAGCCAGCATAAGACCTGGAGTAGGATGAGCCGGTCAATAACTGAACTTTGTTCTTTTAACCTTTCTGAGCACAGACTCATGTAATGACCCACCGTGAGCGGTTGACAATGCCTTTTGCTCCTTCTGAGAGTAGTTTTTGTAATAGAGTACGCATGACCCTGCCGTTTGGCGGCTATATATATTTTCATCTCTCTGTGTGCACTTTCCTTCTCTCTGTGCTTCAATTTAATGCATTTCCGGCTCTCCATGGATATACCTTGAGCTTTTCTGATGAAGGGTGTCTGTCTTTGAAGACGCCATTCCTTCTCCAGAATATTAGAGCCGGATAATCTCTTTGAAAACTCAAATTTTGTCAACCGGAGCAATATGGCTCCGATTCTTGTTGGATGAATCCATTAAGGAGCCGGTTGTCGTAGGATAATGTAAGCTATACCGGATGGTAAGAAGCCTCTATCGACAACTGCGGCTATTGATGAATCGGAAGCGGCTTAAAGCTGGCTGTATGAAGGGTAATGTAAGCTATACCTGACGGTAAGAAGCCTCCTTTTAACAGCAAATGTTGTATGTGCAAACGCCGGCTGTTGATGGGAGATGTAAGCTGTACCTTAAGGCAAGAAGCCTCCATCGATAGCCACGGCTAATAATCAGCCTGAGATGGCATAAAGCCGGCTGTTTGAAAGGAGATGTAAGCTATACCCGAAGGCAAGAAGCCTCTTTCAACAGCTACAGTTGATAAGCAACTGAGGTTTGGCGTAAACACCGGTTGTTAGTGTGAGATAAGCGAACCCGTCGGTAAGAAGCCCCCTTCAACAAGCGCGGTTAATAAGTAACCGGAAGTGGCATAAAGCCGGCCATTAGGGTGAGATAAGCGATACCCGTCGGTAAGAAGCCCCCTTCGATGGCCGCAGTTGATAAGCAACTGGAATTTGGTGTACACGCTGTTGTCTTAGGGTCATGTAAGCTATACCAAAGGTAAGAAGCCTCCATCAACAACATCGCTTAATCTAACCAAACTAGGCATAAAGCCAATTGTGCAAGGGAGATGTAAGCTATACCCGGAGGCAAGAAGCCTCCTTGTAACAGTTTAATAACAGCTGGCTATGCAAAGGAGATGTAAGCTATACCCGAAGGCAAGAAGCCTCTTTGCAACAGTGCTTAATTGGGCATAACGCCGGCTGTGCAAGGGAGATGTGAGCTATACCCGAAGGCAAGAAGCCTCCTTGCAACAGCGTAAAAGCAGACTGTGCAGGGGACATGTTAGCTATACCCGAAGGCAAGAAGCCTCCCTGCAATAGCGCTTGATAGGGCATAAAGCCGGATCAGCCATTTTGACGGCGAACAAACCACTTTAACTCAAATTTTTGAGCCGGAAAAATTTCATCTTGATTGTACAAAGGTATACATAAGAGCAGAGGCCCCAGTCTTTGCGGGGATGCTAGATTTTACTCATGTAAGCATGATATATACAATGATAGCGGCTTTCAATGCCTGCTAAGTAAAGTATGGTCGCAAATGTGCGATATTCCATGGCCGCAACGTCTCTTGACCCGCGGTTTCCGACTCATCTCGGATATCAATGAGGTAATATGACCCATTGTTAAGGTTTCTGCTGATCGCAAAAGGCCCCTCCCATGGTGGAGATAACTTATGCATTCTAGATTGGTCTTGAATCAGCCGGAGCACCAGGTCACCCTCCTGGAACGTCCGGGTCTTCACCCTACGTCTATGATAGCGTCACAGGTCTTGTTGATAAATTGCCGACCTGGCTGCTGCTAACTCTCGTGCTTCATCCAAGGCGTCCAACGCATCTTGGCGTGCTACCTCATTGTCCATCTCAACATAAGCCACCACCCTTGGTGAGTCGTGCTGGATATCACTGGGTAGAACCGCCTCAGCACCATACACCATGAAGAAAGGCGTGAAACCTGTAGATCTGTGAGGGGTAGTTCTGATGCTCCATAAGACGGAAGGCAACTCCTCAACCCAACATCCGGGTGTCCGCTTCAAAGGAACCATGAGCCGTGGTTTGACACCTCTTAAAATTTCCTGATTGGCTCGCTCCGCCTGACCATTAGACAGTGGATGTGTCACGGCTGAAACATCAAGCCGGATATGCTCCTTTTCGCAGAACATTTTCATAGCTCCTTTGGATAGATTTGTTCCATTGTCAGTAATGATACTGTGTGGGTAACCAAAGTGATAAATCAGCTTTTTAATAAATTGAACCGCCGTAGCCACGTCACATTTACTGACCGGCTCTGCCTCTACCCACTTAGGAAATTTATCAATTGCCACCAGAAGGTGTGTTTTCTTATCCTTGGTTCTCTTGAAGGGTCCTACCATATCAAGCCCCCAGACCGCAAACGGCCAAGTGATTGGTATCATGCTCAACTCTTGAGTCGGAACGTGAGCACGCCGGCCAAACTTCTGACAACCGTCACACTTACGGACTAAGTCTTCTGCATCCTTGTGAGCTATCAACCAGAAAAATCCATGTCGAAAACCCTTGTCCACTAAAGATTTTGACCCGGCATGATGTCCACAGTCGCCAGCATGAATTTCGCTCAAGATCTGCCGGCCCTCCTCTGGTGAGACGCAGCGCTGAAAGACACCCGTCACACAACACTTATGTAACTCACCATTGATAATCGTCATAGACTTAGAATGCCGGGTGATCTTCCTGGCCAGACTCTCCTCTTGAGGTAACTCGCCGCGTGTCAGATACGCCAAATAAGGCATGGTCCAGTCTGGGATGACATGTAGAGCCGCCACCAATTCCGCTTCTGGGTCAGGAATAGCTAGACCCTCCTCAGAGGGTATCTTGACAGTCAGATCATGCAATATATCCAGAAAAACATTAGGTGGTACCGGCTTTTGTTGAGAACCTAACCGTGATAAAGCATCAGCCGCCTCATTCCTGCGACGATCAACATGATCCACCTGGTACCCCTTGAAGTGACCGGCAATGATATCAACCGCCTGTCGATAAGCCGCCATCCGCGGATCCTTGGAGTCCCAAGTACCTGAAACTTGTTGAGCCACAAGGTCCAAGTCGCCTAAACATTTGACCCAGCTTGAATTCATCTCTTTAGTGACTCTGAGACCATGGAGCAGGGCCTCATACTCAGCTGCATTATTAGTACAAGGTAACATTAACCGGAGCACATAACAAAACTTGTCACCCTTGGGGGATGTGAGAACAACTCCTGCACCGGACCCCTCTAGATGTTTGGACCCATCAAAGTGTATAATCCAATACGTGTTATCCGGCTTCTCTTCGAGGGCTTGACATTCTGTCCAATCATTTATGAAATCCACCAAAGCTTGAGACTTAATTGCTGTACGAGGAACATACTTGATGTTAACAGGACCCAGCTCTAAGGCCCATTTGGCAATCCTCCCTGTAGCTTCTCTATTTTGAATGATATCTCCCAACGGGGCGGAACTGACCACTGTTATCTGGTTCCCCAAAAAGTAGTGTTTTAACTTGCGGTTGGCCATGAAAACTCCATATACTAACTTCTGCCAATGCGGATACCTCTGCTTAGACTCTGCCAAAACTTCACTAATGTAATAAACCGGCCTTTGCACAGGATACTCCTTCCCTGCCTCCTTGCGCTCAACCACAATTGCTACACTGACCGCTCTGTTGTTAGCCGCCACATAAAGGAGTAATGGCTCTTTCTTAACCGGAGCACCTAACACTGGCGGCTCACTCAACTGTTTTTTAAGAGCTTCAAGTGCTTCGGCCGCTGCTTTGCTCCACTTAAACACTGGCGGCTCAGTCTCTCGCTTGGTCCGTGAGGGCTTGTGCATCTAGAGCCGCCCGCTCGTCCTCCGGTGGTCCACGACGTGGATGACTGCTGGAACACGCTGACGACTCGTAGCACCGGCTGAAACTTCGATTGGGGAGGGGGGTGGAGTGAACCCGGCTCCGGCTGCGAGCATACCTCTGTAAGATCCCAAAATTTCATTTTGGAATGTTATGATATATAGCTATGCATCATCATCATATTGTTTGAATGAATAGAATGGTTGAAGTGTTTCTTTTGAATTTCTGAAATGTCACTTTCATCTTTCCCTTTTCTTGTTTCACCTATTTGAAAACTTCTAAAAAAGTTCAAAGAAAAGAGGGGAGTAACATGACACTCCACACCAGGGGCATCTAGGTGAAATATTTGAACAATAAAACGAGGGGGGCTATTTGAAAAATTATTGCAAAAGGATTTAAAATCAAATAAGCAATTTTTGAAAATATTTTTTTCTAAGTATTCAATATGACAGAGGAAAAATGTTCGTTGAATAGCATTAATTCTCCTGATCATTTTGATATATATATTTCCTATATTTGGAAATGTTTTGAATGCTTTTAAAAGAGTTTTACTGCTCTGGTTATTAAAAAGGAAACGAATTAATTTGAAATGGGCCGGCCCACCTGCGTTTAATTCCCGAGACCGCTCCGAGCTGACCGACCGACGCACTGAGGTCGCCCTCCCTCTCTATGACGCCCCGGCCCCACCGCCCGATCCCGAAGACGCCGCGGTCACCTTCCTCCTCGCGTCGATAGGACCTCGCCGAAGATTCCTCCTCTCCGGATCTCCCTCCTCTTTCCCTCCCCGACCACCGCACCGGCCCTATAAATAGCCCCGACCCTCTGCTCCTCATTCCACCCCCGAGCCCCCACTCTGCCCTCGCCAGAACCACCCTCACGAGCTCGTCGGAGCTCCACCCCCAGACGAAGCTCCGTGAGCTCGTGCCCGTCGCCTCTGTCGCCCCCAGCTCCAACCGTCGCCACCAACGGACGCCGGAGGTCCGCCGCTGTCGACAGGACCCCTCAGACACCGTCCCCAACTACCAGAGCGCCACCCCCGATGACCTCATATCCTCGGCCTCGCCGGAGAAATCTCCTCGCCGGCGACCCCTTCTCTGTGAGCCCCCTCTCCCTCTCTTAACCGTTCGATCGTAGATCAACGCCTAGGATTAGATCATTTTAAAACCAAACCAGTACGTGCTAAGCTTCGGTCACCCGCCCGCAAACGCTCACACGCACACCCTCTCGGCCAACCACAACCCGCCACGTAGCCCCTGTCCGATAAGTTTTATTTTCCCCTTTTCTGATTCTGTTTTAGAAAATAGAATGTTTTCTGTTTTTGTTTTAGTTGTAACTTTCAAACTATTTAGTGTTTTTAGTTGATTCTTTTTGCATTATTTCACATATTTGATGTAGTTTATGTCTGTATGCTTAGATTTCAAATTTGAGCTTTAAATTTTGAATCTAATCAAATTAGTTTAAATTACTAAAATCTGCATAACTATAGTTTAAAAATATATTTTTGAGTGAATCTTTTTTCCACTATTTGGTATTAGTTAAACCTATCATTCTACATGATTTGAGTATTTTTTGAATAAATTTAGTTACTGTTTTTAACAAAAACAGAATCTGTTTAGTTCTTAATGTAGTTTAGTTTTCCTAATTTTAATTTAATTTGAACCTGAATTAGTTTAACTTTTGTTAATAGTTTTCATAAGTTTCTATTGTTTCAAACATTTAGGTAACACTACTTGCTAATATTTAGAATGATTGTTTAGTTTTATACCATGTTGTTATAGGAATCTTTATATCTTTTTCATTAGGTATAGTTTTATAAAACAATGTAGTTTTACTTTCACGAACTAGTTAGATGATTAAGTTAGATTTCTAATAAATAATTTTAGTAATTCCATTCTGTTAAGTAATATGATGATAATAATATTAGTGTTAATAATATTATTGTTTTGGTTTCCTATTCCAAAGTTATAGGAACATTCTAGTTATTTTCATTTTAGTAGTGTTTCTTTACACAAAAGTTTTAGTGAATTTGATTCTGTTTACTAAAATTGATTTTCTTTACTATTTGTTTTTTTCTACTAGCTATTGCTTGGTTGTTTGTCTTAAAGTAGTAGTAGTAGAAGTTTTTGACACTAAAAATTTTTGTGAGTCAAATTTTTTATTTTGATTTCTTTCACTTGATTGATACTATTAAATGGTTTTAGTATTGTTTGTTTAACCTTGCTGAATTGTGTGAATTGTTTTGTGTTTATGCTTATGGTGTGCTCTTGTTTGATTCGTTAGATCATCCGGAGTGC
Source organism: Hordeum marinum (assembly GCA_022496015.1). Taxonomy (NCBI): domain Eukaryota; kingdom Viridiplantae; phylum Streptophyta; class Magnoliopsida; order Poales; family Poaceae; genus Hordeum; species Hordeum marinum. The sequence continues at coordinate 388,027,593 of CM039678.1, forward strand.
GAAGCTTGTTATCTAGAGTCACTCGAGTACGAGGATCGTCAGCAAGGCAAGTCACTTTGACCATGTATACCTATGTTTTATTGCATTAGTTCTTCCATCACCCCAATTGCATTCAAAGTAGGTAAATTGGAAACTTGGTTACTTGTTGTAGTATCATGTGGTAGGTACCCTCAACCCTTTGACAATTGGCCCCGAGAAACGTTGATTTACATTTTGCTATGCTATTAGTAGACGGGGTTGGTTGTGTTATTCATGAGAGTTGTGAGTTAATAATTTCAAGACCTACATGATGATCAAGTCTTCAAGACTCCAAGTTCTTCAACTTACCTCTGGGTGGATGATGGTTGAACGAAGCCCTGGAGAAACCAGTGGTTAGCCTAGATGATGCTGGAGAAGTTCCAGTATTCATGCGGAAAGGTCCACCTAGGCACAAACAGATGGATGGATGCTTCAAGACCCAAGGCTTACCTGCACAGCCACAAGCCATTATGGGCTCTGGCTTGGTTGGATATCGTGGTGACCCTGGACAGGCGGTGCTATGAGATGTAGAAGAACGGTAGGAAAGGATGGGCACCGACAGAGTCTCGGGGAAACCCTTTAAAAGACCATGTTTTGGTCATCCGTTTCTCAAACACCATGAAGTGCGAGAAGTCCAACGGAGGCGACCAAATCTTGTGGGGAACGTGTGCAAAACTCTGCAGAGTACCCAAACCTAATCGTTTGGCCGTGTCCACGGTCATGGATAGTTTGAGCCAAATGAACTGAAACTATCTGGAACTCTCAACACAATTAATTATATTGATGGGGGTTATTAATGTCAACTTGGGTATGAGAATTTGGTTGGTGGAACCATCTCATTAATCAACCAACATTGTTGTAATTATGCCTTTGCCCTCTCTTGTTGTAGGAAAAATTTGGCTTTATGCAAAACCTTACTACCCCACCTGCCATATTTGCATATAGACTAGATGATTACTTTACCCCCTCTCTTGTGACTTTGCCGGCATATTCAATATGCTGACCTATACGGCTGCAACGTATCATGTTGCAGAGTACTTTTCCGACCAGGAGTGAGGATACGCTCTACACTCGGTGAGATGCCCTTGGAGTCAGATGGACTCATCTACCTTTGGAGCTTCCGCAAGTTTATGGTTTAGTTTATCTGATGAGTTGGCCTTCAGCCAGTTTATTGTAATCATTATTGTAATAAAGGACTCGAGATGAGATTTCGATTAATTAATGCTGTGTGATTTCCCTTTGATATATACATTGATGTACCTTGTGTGTACCAGCATGATCTTGGGATGGTACAAAAACACCGGAGATTCGACCTTCCAGGTCGGGTCGCTACAGAAATGGTATCAGAGCACACGCTGACCGTAGGACGTAACTTCTAGGATTGGAAAAGCCTTAGGATTTATTTCTCTTTTGTATTTAAAATTATTATACTCCCATCTACTCGTTTCTGACTTCCCTCCGATTATTTCAAAATTTATAGATGGCCACCTTCATCCCAGTTTTGATCACGGAGTTTTGCCAGCCTGACGCAATGATGCCCTTTGGCAAGGAGCTGATGAGGATCATTAGGGACGTGAGGATTGCTTTGCCGAGCATCACCGGGACTCCTATCATGTCTTTTCCACAAGACGGACGCTACAGGATCAAGGTGCACATCCCCGGGAAGACCTTTGGGAATCGGAAGGAACCCGTCGACTTCAAGTTTGTGGCACCCAGCTGGATACTTGGGAGAGACATGGCCATTCATCGTGCCCTTGGACGTATTCACGAGGAATACAGAGGTGGAACCATTTCACCAGGACTCGGCGTGGTTTTTCGCAGGGATGCCAATGGAAATATCATAACCACTCCCACTGAAGACACCACCATCTCCTATATCCAGACCTTGGAGACGCACGTCAGGACCTTGGAGCTTCGGGTAAGTGCCGACACGAAGACGATCAAGAGGCTGATGAACCGTGAGATTGACCTCGAAGCTGACTTACGGGAAGCCGGGTACGAGCATGAGTATGAGGTGAAGGATTTCTTAGAGAGGATCGACAAGCTGAACACTCGCATCGCAACTCTGGAGGAACAGATGGACATGGGTGAAAATCTTCATCCCGAGGGAGACATGGCTCCTTTGATCAACAACGATGATGACTACGAGGAGAAGCCCGTCAGAATCCTCGAGACTGCCAACAGAGTCACCCGTAGCAGGATCATCAAGTTTTGTAAGGTTCTGTGGAGTCACCACAGCGAGGAAGAAGCCACCAGGGAACGCGAAGAAGATCTTCGTAGAGACCACCCGCACCTATTTTCTAGCCAACCCGAATCTCGAGGGCGAGATTCATCTTAAGGTGGGTAGGTTTGTAACATCCCAAAATTTCATTTTGGAATGTTATGATATATAGCTATGCATCATCATCATATTGTTTGAATGAATAGAATGGTTGAAGTGTTTCTTTTGAATTTCTGAAATGTCACTTTCATCTTTCCCTTTTCTTGTTTCACCTATTTGAAAACTTCTGGAAAACTTCGAAGAAAAGAGGGGAGTAACATGACACTCCACACCAGGGGCATCTTGGTGAAATATTTGAACAATAAAACCAGGGGGGCTATTTGAAAAATTATTGCAAAAGGATTTAAAATCAAATAAGCAATTTCTGAAAATAATTTTTTTCTAAGTATTCAATATGATAGAGGAAAAATGTTCATTGAATAGCATTAATTCTCTTGATAATTTTGATATATATATTTCCTATATTTGGAAATGTTTTGAATGCTTTTAAAAGAGTTTTACTGCTCTGGATATTAAAAAGGAAACAAATTAATTTGAAACGGGCCGGCCCACCTGCGTTTAATTCCTGAAATCGCTCCGAGCCGACCGACCGACGTGCTGACGTCGCCCTCCCTCTCTCTGACGCCCCGACCCCACCGCCCGATCCCGAAGACGCCGCGGTCACCTTCCTCCTCACGTCGACATGACCTCGCCGGAGATTCCTCCTCTCCGGATCTCCCTCCTCTTTCCCTCCCCGACCACTGCACCGGCCCTATAAATAGCCCCGACCCTTCGCTCCTCATTCCACCCCCGAGCCCCCACTCTGCCCTCGCCAGAACCGCCCTCACGAGCTCGCCGGAGCTCCACCCCCAGCCGAAGCTCCCGGAGCTCGTGCCCGTCGCCTCTGTCGCCCCCGGCTCCAACCGTCGCCACCAACGAACGCCGGAGGTCCGCCGCTGTCGACAGGACCCCTCGGACGCCGTCCCCAACCACCGGAGCGCCGCCCCCGACGACCTCGTCGCCTCGGCCTCGCCGGAGAAACCCCCTTGCCGGCGACCCCTTCTCTGTGAGCCCTCTCTCCCTCTCTTAACCGTTCGATCGTAGATCAACGCCTAGGATTAGATCATTTTAAAACCGAGCAGGTACGCTCTAAGCTTCGGTCACCTGCCCGCAAACGCCCGCACACACACCCTCTCGGCCAACCACAACCCGCCACGTAGCCCCTGTCCGATAAGTTTTATTTTCCCTTTTTCTGATTCTCTTTAGAAAACAGAATGTTTTCTGTTGTTGTTTTAGTTGTAACTTTTAAACTATTTAGTGTTTTTAGTTGATTCTTTTTGCATTAGTTCACATATTTGATGTAGTTTATGTCTGTATGCTTAGATTTCAAATTTGAGATTAACATTTTGAATCTAATCAAATTTGTTTAAATTACTAAAATCTGCATTACTATAGTTTAAAAATATATTTTGAGTGAATCTTTTTGCCACTGTTTGGTATTAGTTCCTATCATTCTACATGAGTTGAGTATTTTTTGAATAAATTTAGTTACTGTTTTTAACAAAAACAGAATTTGTTTAGTTCTTAATGTAGTTTAGTTTTCCTAATTTTAATTTAATTTGAACCTGAATTAGTTTAACTTTTGTTAATAGTTTTCATAAGTTTGTGTTGTTTCAGACATTTAGGTAACACTACTTGCTAATATTTAGAATGATTGTTTAGTTTTATACCATGTTGTTATAAGAATCTTTATATCTTTTTCATTAGGTATAGGTTTATAAAACAATATAGTTTACTTTCACAAACTAGTTAGATGATTAAGTTAGATTTCTAATAAATAATTTTAGTAATTCCATTCTGTTAAGTAATATGATGATAATAATATTAGTGTTAATAATATTATTGTTTTGGTTTCCTATTCCAAAGTTATAGGAACATTCTAGTTATTTTCATTTTAGTAGTGTTTCTTTACACAAAAGTTTTAGTGAAGATCATAGAGAGCTTGTAAGAACTCATGAGAAGCTATGCTTCGAGATGCTAAAGTTGGAGCAAGAACATGAATTTCTTAAAGCTATCAATGACAATCTCCGAAATAAGACTTCATCTTATCTTGCCAAACGACTACTATTGTTTACATTTATGGCACAAGTCAAATCTAAGCAAACTAGTAACAAAGGCAAGAAAGGTTCTTCATCTAGTAGCAACAATAAAAATGCTAAATCCAATGATGTTGCTCTTAGTAGTTCTATTGATTCCACTAATGATGATTCTCTTAGCCAAGTTACACTTGAGCAAGAAAAATTATTTATTGAAAGGAATTATAGATAAAGGTATCTACAAGAGTCTTCAAGGGTACAAACAATTTGATGAGATTGTACGCAAGCATGCAAGATATCGGAAGAATCGTGGTGTTGGCTACTTCAACGCTAATGGAGTTGAATGGGAAGAAGGTCAATACCTCAATCCCAAGTTTGTTCCTCAAAAGGAAAAGTATGAAAATACTCTTCCGAGGGGAACAAAGTTGCAAGATGACCTTCCACCACAAGACACCAAGCTCAAGGGCAAGAACAAGCTCCAAGAGGACTTTGACTCTTATGAAGATGAACCCCAAGCTTTGGTGAAGTGGGTTCCCAAGGCTACTACAAGCTCAACTTCTACAGGTGCTACTTCAACACCAAGGATCCCCATCAACTTGATGTGGGTTCCCAAGAAGAAGAACTAGAAAGTTCTTGAGCGGTGACTCCGCCAATGAAATTCACTCATATTCATTATTGGCAAGTTCTATTTGCAATCAACATCAACCCTATGCAATAGATCAAGGAGTCACACATTCCCTCAAAGGTAAGCAAGGGACAAGGTAATCAAAAAAATCAATGGACATCATCACATATGCTTTGCACTCCATGTCCATAGATATCCTTGTATTTGTCTCTTGTGTGTTGGGACTAACCCATGTAGGTGAGAAGAGTAAGGAAACAAGAAGGATGCTCCCAACTCTTGGTGATCTTTATCAACCTTGAGCATCCATCACTACCTCACCAACATGACGTCTTCATCGACAAAACCCAAGGTTAGTTTATCCCTCTAATGGGGGGATGTCACATCAAGCGGGAGCTTTACTCTAAGACTTGAGTCAAATCATCTCTTAGTATGTGACAACATTAAATGCTTTATGTCAAAGTGGTAACCCCACTTGTGCTTAAATGATGAGTATGACCTATGATCAAGTACTCTTACTTGGCTCCTAAGTCAAAATACTCATACATAGATGATTTCGTCATCGCCCAAGTGCTTGTTAGATGCTAGAGTGTTTGTGCATGTTTGCCATGATTTCATTTAACATCTTATTGTGTGAGCATGTTGGTCTGCATTTATTTACTCATTCGAGGATATCCAATTGTTGCCTTTTGGCTTTTGATTTATCTTTTGCCAATTGGATATACAAGAATGCCTAGGACCACTTCTTTAGCTATATATGCTTTCTCACCTCATACTCTATTCATGCTGCATCACAAAATTTGAACAAGTGCTTTTTGATCCCTCTGTGTGTGCAGCACTCGAAGTTCCGTAGTGACAAGGACTGACCGTTAAAACCTCCCAAGTGCATCTTGGTGGAACCAACCACAAAATCTTGGTCTCATCGAATGCCTAGGGTTGATCTGGTTTTCAATCTCGGTACCATCGATTCCATCTTATCGGTTACACCAAGTTTCCCTGTCAACAGAACGTTGAGGAACTCGGTGACACCGAAAAGTTTGCATCGGTGATACCGACAGTGGTGGGTATATAAGCTGTGGACCCCGACGCTTTGAAATTCAATCTCAATCGTTGTGCCTCAAAACCGTAAGATGCCGCCTATGAGACCCCTGGTCGTCGCCCTTGTCTCCTTGTGCTCCTCTGTCGCTTGGAATCGCCACCGCTGATGAAATCCTCTCCCTTGTTGCCGCCGTAGAGGATCCCCGCCAAGTTAGGGTACAGATTCGACCTCTCTTGCGCTCCTCGTCTGATTCTTGCACAATAGATTCAAGTTTATCCATAAGCCACTCACTGCATGAACTCCTATCCACTCAAAATTCTGATAGATTAGCGAATACTAGATTTTCTAGGGTTTTGCCATCCGCCCGATGTAACTCGGTGGAACCGAAGCGAACAAATTGGTCTCACCGATTTATATTTCTGTGTTGCTGAGAACTGTCTCGGTGGAACCGAGTACTTCTTTTTGGTCTCACCGAAAAGAGTGCCAAGGTTCTGTTAAGAGGGACAGTCAGGCTTGGTGGCACCAAAATTTTTGCTTCGGCTGTACCGATATTCATTTGACAGAATGCAAAAACTTTGAAAATCTATTGTTCAAACTTTCAAAAACCAGCCTCATTTTGTGATGACTCATCTACTTCTGCTCTTCTATACTCTATTCACAGGGTCAATATGTCAGATGCTGAGGACAGTCAAAATATGCCAGAGCAAGGTGCTGGCATGAGTTCAGGCACATGCCCAGAGGAAGAAAACTGTTGTTGAGTACAAGTTCTACACCAGAGAGCAACAAGACTTTTATGAGACAATGCTGCTAGACAAGAGCCTAGCTGTTAGCGATATGAGATATGTTGATTGGAAATTCATTAAGGAGAATGATGACTACTTTCCAAGTGTCCAAGATAATTTCCACTGCATTGGTCTGGATGAGTTCATTGGCAGAGAGCTTACTACATGGAACGATGAGATGATCATGCAATTCTACTCCACTGCACATTACTACGGAGATGGTAGAATTGTATGGATGACTGAAGGAGCAAGGTATGAATCCACTGTTGATGAGTGGGCTGCACTTCTAGGAGTTCCAAAGGTTCAGGATGGTGATCTGGATGTATACTCACAATCCAAGGCGAGCAACAATGCCATGAAGGATATGTATACTCCTATCCCCACAGAAAAAATGCAATCTCACAAGCTAGGACCCATCTACTATCTGCAAGCAGGCCCCCGTACCATGAACACTATTCTGAGGCATACCTTGATGCCCAAGTCAGGAGATGACAAGATGATCCGATGCTACTCCATCAACATGTTGATCCACCTTGACGGACATACCAAGATTAGAGTCATGGATTTGATTGTTGAGACAATCAAGAGGGTTGCTATTGTACAGAAGCGCTCTTGCTACTATGCACCCTACATCTAGATGCTTATCAACTCTCAGTTGGAGAGAGCAAATATTTGCTCTAGATCGTCCACATCTGCCCCTGCAGCGAGAACTTCAGGATAATGTTGTGGTGATGGACCCAGATCATCCCACATCTGCTACAACACGGGCAGAGGCAGAAGCAGTTCGAGCCGCTAGTGCTCAAGCCCCCAGATCCAGAAACAAGCAAATGGATCTTTTGATCTCAACAGTTTAGGGCATGCAGAAGGATATCAAGGGGATTCTGGACAACCAGAACAATTTAGTGAGGATCTTTGGGACAAGGATCAAGGTTCTTGGTGATAAGGTGGACAAGGTGTCTAAGACAGTTATAGAGCTTCAAAAGGAAGTTGACTCAGTGCACATTCCTCGGGTCTCTTCTACTTCTTCTTCTGACGATGATGATGATGATGATAATGATGAGGATGGATCACCTCTCAGGCCGAGTACACAGTTCACTACTCAGGCTAGACCAGCTACAGTGCCTGCACCAGACTTGAGGCCCTCTTCATCAGCTCCTACTACTGTCAGCACACCTCCTGCTCCATCAGCTCCAGTACCTCCAGTGTCTACTCCAGCTCCATCTACGACATCTGCAGAGATCTTCGTCGATGTTGTACTTGTTGGAAATATGCCCTAGAGGCAGTAAATAAAGTTTTTATTATTGTATTTCCTTGTTCATGATAATCGTTTCTTATCCACGTTATAATTGTATTAATTGGAAACATGGATACATGTGTGGATACATAGACAAACACAATGTCCCTAGTATGCCTCTAGTGAACTAGCTCGTTGATTGAAAGATGGTTAAGGTTTCCTAGCCATGGACATGAGATTACATTTGATAACGGGATCACATCATTAGGAGAATGATGTGATGGACAAGACCCAAACTACAAACGTAGCTTATGATCGTGTCAGTTTATTGCTACTGTTTTCTGCATGTCAAGTATATGTTCCTATGACCATGAGATCATGCAACTCACAGATATCGGAGGAGTACCTTGTGTGTATCAAACGTCGCAACGTAACTGGTTGACTATAAAGGTGCTCTATAGGTGTCTTCGAGGGTGCCTGTTGAGTTGGCATGGATCAAGACTGGGATTTGTTACTCCGTGTGACGGAGAGGTATCTCAGGGCCCACTCGGTAATACGACATCACAATAAGCCTTGCAAGCAATGTGACTAAGTATTGGTCATGGGATCTTGTATTAAGGAACGAGTAAAGAGACTTGCCAGTAACGAGGTTGAACTAGGTATGGAGATACCGACGATCGAATCTCGAGCAAGTAACATACCGAAGAACAAAGGGAACATCATACGGGATTAACTGAATCCTTGACATAGAGGTTTGACCGATAAAGATCTTCGTATAATATGTAGGAACCAATGTGGACATCCAAGTCCCTCCATTGGTTATTGACCGTAGAGGTGTCTCGGTCATGTCTACATAGTTCTCGAACCCGCAGGGTCTGCACACTTAAGGTTTGGTGACATTTTGGTAGTATAGAGTTATGTATGGTGGTGACCGAAGTTTGTTCGGAGTCCTGGATGAGATCCCGGACGTCACGAGGAGCTCCGAAATGGTCCGGAGGTAAAGATTCATATATAGGAAGTCCCGTTTTGGTCACCGGAAAAGTTTCGGGCTCATCGGTAGTGTACCGGGAGTGCCGAGAGTGTACCGGGAGGCCTCCGGGAGGGGTATTTCGAACCAAGATGCTTCATGGGCTGTGGGAGAGTGAATATCAGCCCTTAGTGGGCTGGTGGAAAATCCCACATAAGGCCCATGTGGCTGGAAGAAAAAACCCAATAGGAAAAGGTGGAAAAAAGGCAAAAAGGAGCAATCCTAGTCCTACTAGAATTGGAGGAGGAGAGTCCTCCTCCACCTCCCACTTCGGCCGAACCAAGCTTGGCTTGGTGGCCAAGCTGCCTCCTCTCCTCCTCTCCTCCTATATATACTGCTGGTATTGAGGGTTTTTAGACTATATTTTCAGCCACGTGCTACACGTTCCTCCAGTGCATAGTTTCTCCTCTAGATCGGTTTTCTGCAGTGCTTAGGCGAAGCCCTGCCGGAATTGCTCCACCACCATCGCCGGAGCAACGTCAGGCTGCCGAAGAACTCTTCTTCCTCTCCACTCCTTATTGCTGGATCAAGACGGTGGAGATCGTCATCAAGCTGTACGTGTGCTGAACACGGAGGTGTCGTCCGTTCGGTGCTAGATCGGAAGGATCGTGATCAAGTTCATGAGACGGATCGTGAGCAAGTTTGTGGGACGGATCGTGATCGGATCGCGGGACGGATCGTGATTGGATCGCGGGACGGATCGTGATTGCATCACGGGACGCACGGCGATTTGGACCGCGAAGACGTTCGACTACACCAACCGCGTTTCCTAACGCTTCCCGCTTAGCAATCTACAAGGTTATGTAGATCCACTCTCCCTCTCATAGATGCTCATCACCATGGATAGATCTTCGTGTGCGTAGGAAATTTTTTGTTTCCCATGCAACATTCCCCAACAGTGGCATCATGAGCTAGGTCTATGTGTAGATGAGATCTCGAGTAGAACACAAAAGGTTTGTGGGTGTTGATGCTTAGATTGCTTCCTCCCTTGGTTGGATTTTGGTTCAACGGTATTGTGAGATGAAGCGGCCCGGACCAACATTACTCGTACGCTTACGAGAGACCGGTTCCCTCAATGCAACTTGTTGCCTTGATGTCTTGCGGGTGGCAGTTTCTCTCACTTTAGTTGGATCGGATTCGAAAAAGGCGGTCCTTGAGAAGGTTGAAAAGCAAATTATGTATCACCGTTGTGGTTTATGCGTAGGTGAGAATTGTTCTTTCTAGAAACCCATAGCAGCCACGTAAAACATGCAACAACAATTAGAGGACGTCTAACTTGTTTTTGCAGGGTATGTTGTGATGTGATATGGCCAATTACATGATGTGATATATGTGATGTATGAGATGATCATGTGATGTATAGAATTTCACGACTTGCATGTCGATGAGTACGGCAACCGGCAGGAGCCATAGGGTTGTCTTTAATTATTGTATGACTTGCGTGTCAATCATTAAGCGCTATGTAATGCTTTACTTTATCGCTAAACGGTACCAATAGTAGTAGAAGCATGAAGGGCGTGACAACCTTGATGGAGACACGTTGATGGAGATCAAGATGATGGAGATCATGGTGTCGTGCCGGTGACGATGAAGATCATGTCGGTGCTTTCAACATGGAGATCTAAAGCACAAGTTCATGGCCATATCATGTCACTTATGAATTGCGTGTGATGTTAATCCTTTTATGCACCTTGTTATGCTTAGTACGACGGTAGCATTATAAGGTGATCCCTCCCTTAAATTTCAAGATAAAATTGTGTTCTCCCCGAGTGTGCACCGTTGCGAAAGTTCGTCATGTTGAGACACCACGTGATGATCGGGTGTGATAGACTCTACGTTCACATACAACGGGTGCTAGCCAGTGTTACACGCGCAGAACACTCGGGTTAAACTTGACGAGCCTAGCATGTACATACATGGCCTCGGAACACAAGAGACAAAGGTCGAACATGAGTCATATAGTAGATATGATCAACATAATGATGTTAACCATTGAAGCCACCTCAACTCACGTGATGATCGGACTTGAGTTCGTGGATTTGGATCATGTGACACTCAGATGACCTGAGGGATGTCAACTTGAGTGGGAGCTTTAGTAATTTGATTAACTAAACTCATTATCTTGAACAATAGTCTAAGTGAATTTTTCATATTTATGTTGTAGATCAATGGCTCGAACAGTAGCACCCCTGAATTTTAATGCATTCCTAGAGAAAGCTAAACTAAAAGATGATGGAAGTAACTTTGTTGACTGGGCCCGTAATCTGAGGATTATCCTCACGGCTTCCCAGAAATCATATGTCCTTGATGCACCGCTTGGTGACCAACCAGAAGACATGACCTCTGAAGACGTTAAGAACGCTTGGGAGGCACGTACTGGAGATCACTCAATAGTTCAGTGTGCAATATTGTATGGCTTAGAACCGGGACTTCAAAGACGTTTTGAACGTCATGGAGCATATGAGATGTTCCAGGAGTTGAAGTTTATCTTTCAGAAGAATGCCCGGATCGAGAGGTATGAAACCTCCGATAAGTTCTATGCTTGCAAGATGGAGGAGAACGGGTCTATCAGTGAACATATACTCAGAATGTCTGGGTATTCAACTCGTCTAGCGGAGTTGGGAATTTCCCTTCCGCCAGAGGCGATCACTGACAGAGTTCTTCAATCATTGCCACCTAGTTACAACAGCTTTGTGATGAACTATACATCCACGGGATGAACAAGTCAGTCGCCGAGCTATTTGCGATGCTAAAAGTCGCTGAGTCTGAAATCCAGAAAGAACATCAAGTGTTGATGGTCAATAAAACCACTAGTTTCAAGAAAAATGGCAAAGTCAAGGGTAAGGGCAAGAAGGTTCAAACCAAGAAGGATGGCAAAGCAGTTGCTACTCCTGCAAAGAAGCCCAAGCATGGACCCAAGCCAGAAACTGAGTGCTTTCATTGCAAAGGAACTGGTCACTGGAAGCGGAACTGCCCCAAGTACCTGGCTGACAAGAAGGCGGCCAACAACAACCAAGGTATATACGATATACATGTTATTGATGTGTACCTTACTAGCTCTCGTAGTAGTGCCTGGGTATTTGATACCGGTTCGGTTGCTCACATTTGCAACTCAAAGCAGGAACTACAGAATAAACGAAGGCTGGCAAAGGACAAAGTGACGATGCGCGTGGGGAATGGTTCCAAGGTTGATGTGATCGCCGTTGGCATGCTCTCTCTTCGATTACCATCGGGATTAGTGATGAACCTGAATAATTGTTATTTAGTGTCTGCATTAAGCATGAACATTATATCTGGACCTTGTTTATTGCGAGACAGTTACTCATTTAAATCAGAGAATAAAGGTTGTTCTATTTATATGAGTAATATCTTTTATGGTCATGCACCCAATGTTAGGGGTTTATTCATATTGAATTTTTATAGTGATGACACACATGTTCATAACATTGATGCCAAAAGATGTAGAATTGATAATGATAGTACCACTTTCTTGTGGCACTGCCGTTTAGGTCATATTGGTGTAAAACGCATGAGGAAGCTCCATGCTGATGGACTTTTGGAGTCACTTGATTTTGAATCACTTCACACATGTGAACCATGCCTCATGGGCAAGATGACTAAAACGTCGTTCTCTGGAACAATGGAATGGGCGAGTGACTTATTGGAAATCATACACACTGATGTGTGCGGTCCAATGAATGTTATAGGGCATGGTGGATATCGTTATTTTCTCACCTTCACTGATGACTTAAGTAGATATGGGTCTATTTACTTAATGAAACACAAGTCTGAAACGTTTGAAAAGTTCAAGCAATTTTAGAGTGAAGTTGAGAATCATCGTAACAAGAAGATTAAGTTCCTGCAATCTGATTGAGGAGGTGAATATCTGAGTTATGAGTTTGGCAGTCACTTAAGACAGTGTGGAATTGTTTCACAGTTGACACCGCCCAGAACACCACAGCGTAATGGTGTGTCCGAACGTCGTAATCGAACCATATTAGATATGGTGTGTTCTATGATGTCTCTTGCTGATTTGCCACAATCGTTTTGGGGTTATGCATTAGAGATAGCTGCATTCACTTTAAATAGGGCACCATCAAAATCCGTTGAGACGACGCCATATGAACTGTGGTTTGGCAAGAAGCCAAAGTTGTCGTTTCTTAAAGTTTGGGGATGTGATGCTTATGTCAAAAAGCTTCAGCCTGAAAAGCTGGAACTCAAAGTGGAGAAATGCGTCTTCATAGGATACCCTAAAGAGACAGTCGGGTATACCTTCTATCTCAGATCCGAAGGCAAAGTGTTTGTCGCTAAAAACGGAACATTTCTTGAGAAAGAGTTTCTCTCGAAAGAATTGAGTGGGAGGAAAATAGAGCTTGATGAGGTTATTGAACCTTTACTTCAACCAGAAAGTAGTGCAACGCAGAAAGATGTTTCTGTGGAACCTACGACGGTCGAAGAGGAAGTTAATGATGATGATCATGAAGCTTCGGATCAAGCAGCTATTGAACCTCATAGGTCGACAAGGACGCGTACTACCCCTGAGTGGTACGGCAACCCTGTCTTGGAGGTCATGTTGTTGGACAACAATGAACCTACGAGCTACGGAGGAGCAGTGATGGGCCCGGATTCCGAGAAATGGTTAGAGGCCATGAAATCCGAGATGGGATCCATGTATGAAAACAAAGTATGGACTTTGGAAGTATTACCTGAAGGGCGAAAGGCCATTCAGAACAAATGGATCTTTAAGAAGAAAACAGACGCGGACGGTGATGTCACCGTCCATAAAGCTCGACTTGTGGCAAAGGGTTTTTCACAAGTTCAAGGAGTTGACTACGATCAGACTTTCTCACCCGTAGCGATGCTTAAGTCTGTCAGAATCATGTTAGCAATAGCTGCCTATTTCGACTATGAAATTTGGCAGATGGATGTAAAAATAGCGTTCCTCAATGGTTTCCTTGAGGAAGAGTTGTATATGATGCAACCCTAAGGTGTTGTCGATCCATAGAATGCTGACAAAGTTTGCAAACTCCAGCGATCCAGTTATGGACTGGTGCAAGCATCTCGGAGTTGGAATAAGCGCTTTGATGAGGTGATCGAAGCGTTTGAGTTTATACAAGTTTATGGACAAGCTTGTATTTACAAGAAAGTGAGTGGGAGCTCTATAGCGTTTCTAGTATTATATGTGGATGACATATTGCTGATTGGAAACAATATAGAAATGCTGGAAAGCGTGAAGGAATATTTCAACAAGAGTTTTTCAATGAAGGACCTAGGAGAAGCTGCTTTCATATTAGGCATTAAGATCTATAGAGATAGATCGAGACGCTTAATAGCACTTTCACAGAGCACATACCTTGATAAAGTTTTGAAGAAGTTCAAAATGGAACAGTCCAAGAAGGGGTTCTTGCCTGTGTTACAAGGTGTGAAGTTGAGTAAGACTCAATGCCCAGTAACTGCAGAAGATAGAGAAAAGATGAGTGTCATCCCCTATGCTTCAGCCATAGGCTCTATCATGTATGCAATGTCGTGCACAAGACCCGATGTCAGCCTTGCCATAAGTATGGCTGGAAGGTTTCAAAGTGATCCTGGAATGGAGCACTGGCAAGCGGTCACGAATATCCTTAAGTACCTAAAAAGGACTAAGGAAATGTTTCTCGTTTATGGAGGTGATGAAGAGCTCGTCGTAAAGGGTTACGTCCATGCAAGCTTTGACACTGATCCGGATGACTCTAAATTGCAAATCGGATACGTATTTATTCTTAACGGGGGAGCGGTAAGCTGGTGTAGTTCCAAGCAAAGCGTGGTAGCTGATTCTACGTGCGAAGCGGAATACATCGCAGCCTCGGAGGCGGCAAAGGATGGTGTCTGGATGAAGCAGTTCATGACAAATCTTGGAGTAGTGCCCAGTGCACTGAAGCCAATGAACCTGTTCTGTGACAACACTGGTGCCATTGCTCTGGCCAAGGAACCAAGGTTTCACAAGAGGACCAGACACATAAAGCGACGCTTCAACTCCATCTGCGATTACATCTTGGAGAAAGACATAAATATTTGCAAAGTACACACGGATCTAAATGTTGCAGACCTGTTGACTAAACCTCTTCCAAGGGCTAAACATGATCAACACTAGAACTGCATGGGTGTTTGATTCATTACAATGTAAATCACATAGTGATGTGAACTAGATTATTGACTCTAGTGCAAGTGGGAGACTGTTGGAAATATGCCCTAGAGGCAATAAATAAAGTGTTTATTATTGTATTTCCTTGTTCATGATAATCGTTTATTATCCATGCTATAATTGTATTAATTGGAAACATGGATACATGTGTGGATACATAGACAAACACAATGTCCCTAGTATGCCTCTAGTGAACTAGCTCGTTGATTGAAAGATGGTTAAGGTTTCCTAGTCATGGACATGAGATGTCATTTGATAACGGGATCACATCATTAGGAGAATGATGTGATGGACAAGACCCAAACTACAAATGTAGCTTATGATCGTGTCAGTTTATTGCTACTGTTTTCTGCATGTCAAGTATATGTTCCTATGACCATGAGATCATGCAACTCACAGATATCGGAGGAATACCTTGTGTGTATCAAATGTCGCAACGTAACTGGGTGACTATAAAGGTGCTCTACAGGTGTCTCCGAGGGTGCCTGTTGAGTTGGCATGGATCAAGACTGGGATTTGTTACTCCGTGTGACGGAGAGGTATCTCAGGGCCCACTCGGTAATACAACATCACAATAAGCCTTGCAAGCAATGTGACTAAGTATTGGTCACGGGATCTTGTATTACGGAACGAGTAAAGAGACTTTCCAGTAACGAGGTTGAACTAGGTATGGAGATACCGACGATCGAATCTCGGGCAAGTAACATACCGAAGAACAAAGGGAACATCATACGGGATTAACTGAATCCTTGACATAGAGGTTCGACCAATAGAGATCTTCGTAGAATATGTAGGAACCAATGTGGACATCCAGGTCCCGCCATTGGTTATTGACCGTAGAGGTGTCTCGGTCATGTCTACATAGTTCTCGAACCCGCAGGGTCTGCACACTTAAGGTTTGGTGACGTTTCGGTAGTATAGAGTTATGTATGGTGGTGACAGAAGTTTGTTCGGAGTCCCGGATGAGATCTCGGACTCACGAGGAGCTCTGGAATGGTCCGGAGGTAAAGATTCATATATAGGCAGTCCCATTTTGGTCGCCGGAAAAGTTTCGAGCTCATCAATAGTGTACCGGGAGTGTCGGTAGTGTACCGGGAGGCCTCCGGGAGGGGTATTTCGACCCAAGATGCTTCATGGGCTGTGGGAGAGTGAATATCAGCCCTTAGTGGGCTGGTGGAAACTCCCACACAAGGCCCATGTGGCTGGAAGAAAAAACCCAATAGGAAAAGGTGGAAAAAAGGCAAAAAGGAGCAATCCTAGTCCTACTAGGATTGGAGGAGGAGAGTCCTCCTCCACCTCCCACTTCGGCCGAACCAAGCTTGGCTTGGTGGCCAAGCTGCCTCCTCTCCTCCTCTCCTCCTATATATACTGGTGGTATTGAGGGTTTTTGCACTAGATTTTCAGCCACGTGCTCCCGTTCCTCCAGTGCATAGTTTCTCCTCTAGATCGGTTTTCTGCAGTGCTTAGGCGAAGCCCTGCCAGAATTGCTCCACCACCATCGACGGAGCGCCGTCAGGCTGCTAGAGAACTCTTCTTCCTCTCCACTTCTTCTTGCTGGATCAAGACGATGGAGATCGTCATCAAGCTGTATGTGTGCTGAACGTGGAGGTGTCGTCCGTTCGGTGCTAGATCGGAAGGATCGGGATCAAGTTCATGAGACGGTCGTGATCAAGTTCGTGGGATGGATCGTGATTGGATCGCAGGAGGGATCGTGATTGGATCGCGGGATGCACGACGATTTGGATCGCGAAGACGTTCGACTACACCAACCGCGTTTCTTAACGCTTCCCGCTTAGCAATCTACAAGGGTATGTAGATCCACTCTCCCTCTCGTAGATGCTCATCACAATGGATAGATCTTCGTGTGCGTAGGAATTGTTTTTGTTTCCCATGCAACGTTCCCCAACAGTACTCTCGACTCCTTCATCAACAGCTGGAGGAGATCAGCCCAAGAACGCTTAGATATATGCCTTTGAACTTTTTGGTAACTTGTTGCCAAAGGGGGAGAAGTGCATATAGATCTTTAGGCTTCGAGTGAGAGAGCGTTTGGTGTTTGTTGCTTGTTTTAAAAAACAATTGCTTTTGGTTGCCGTGATACATTTTTGGTTGCTTGTGATACACGTTTGATGATGTTTGATCAAAAGCATTAATGTGTGATGCTACTATTTCCTATCATCTTAATGCTTATGTGATGATCATTCATCTTTGGTTGATTGTGTTGTGATATGATGTTCATTCTAAATTATTCTCACACACCACCAAGTGGTATGTGACATCTAAGAAGTGACCCATGTACATAATCGATTGTGCATTTGCATTCAAACGCAAATTAAAAATTATGCACAAATTTAGGGGGAGCTCTTGCTTATCACATACTTCTCAAAGTAACGATTATATTCAATGATTATATCTTTGTCGAAGCTTTGATCTATATGTTGTCATCAATAACCAAAAAGGGGGAGATTGAAAGCACCGAGATTCAAAAGTTGCCACCTTTTCGCCACTTCGGTACCACCGAGATTAACACATCGGTGTCACCGAGTTTGTCATTTTGTGTGTAACGGTTGGATTTTTGGGGATGCCTCTATATACCCCTTCACCACCACCCACTCGAAAGAGAAGCACTCAAAACAGTTCCCCACTCATACCTATTGATTTTCTAAGAGAGAACCACCTATCCTTGTGTTGAGATCAAGATCTTCCACTCCAACCATATGGATCTTTATTTCTAGCGTCCCCTAGTTGCTTTCCACCAATCCCATCTCTTCTACCAAGCCAAATATGTGAGTGAGTGATTGTGTGTTTAGGAGTCTATCATCTTGAAGCACAAGAGCAAGGAGTTCATCATCATTACCGAGCCTATTACCTTTTGGAGGGTGGTGCCTCCTAGTTTGGTTAGGTGTCGCTTGGGAGCCTCCTACTTCATGTCGTGGAGTGAACCAAGAAGTTTGTAAGGGCAAGGAGATCGCCTACTTTGTGAAGATCTACCCCGAGTAAGGCTAGTTCTCCATGGACGTAGGTCGTCATGGTATAGTCAAGGTTGCTTCTTCCTGGAACCCTCCGTGGGTAGAGCCCTCCATGGACTCTCGCGACCGTTACCCTCCGTGGGTTGAAGACCCCATGAACGTGCATGTACGATAGCACCACCTATCCGAATCACGGGAAAAATCATCGTGTCTACAATTGCGTTTGATCTTCCTACCCTATCCTTTTACTCATGCTTGTTGTTACTTTCCACTGCTATACTCTTAGACTTGCATGTGTAGGGTGTACTTGATATGTTATGAATGCTAAAACTTGGTAAGATTTAAAATTGGGAAAAAGCATAGTTTTATTTGGTCAAGTAGTCTAATCACCCCCCCTCTAGACCTACTTTCGATCCTACAGAGAGGTAAGAGATAAGGAGGTGGAAGAACCACCTTTTTATATAGTGATCCCATTTCCAACCGTTACAACCATTTTTACATGGTAACAGTACAACGGGAGAATCAGGCGGTAGTACCGGTAGGAATGGAACAACCGCCCTACCACTGATCAACCACCGCATTGAAACAGAGTTGAGGCAGTGGTTCCCCCCGGTGCAACCACTTGACTCGCGTATGGGATAAGGTCAAGTCCCGAGCGGTAAAACCGCTTGGGACATCGGTAGTACCAGTCATTAGAGATCGACCGGAACAACCGGCCTTCATCTGCCCAACTACCGCACCACAAGAATGACATGTCTGGTTGTAGGGCGGTACTGGGCCGGTACAACTGCCCGAGGCTGCCACTTAGGGCTAGCCAGCTGCTGGCGGTACAACTGCTCAGAGGCAGCGATACAACCGCTAGAGACCAGCTAAGAGCAGCACCCCCAGGGTATCACCCCTAAGGTGGTGGTTATGTTGGATGTACCTGAGCAAGCGGTACAACATCTAGGGCCAGCGGTATAACCGCCCAATAGAAGCGGCTCTCTCTCTAGAACGGAAGCGTAGGAGGTGGGTGACTAGGAATGTGTACATGCATTGATTCATCCGAAACCTTCCAATGTGAATTCCCTCTTAATAGTACGAGATCCCTAGACCAAAGAAATAAATGCGTACAGAACACCGTTTTTGTTCTTTTCCGTCCGAAGGGAATGCCTAACCGTCTTCTGTCGCACATGGAGTACCCGAAGAATTTGACACACAATTAGTTAGCAAAGTGAGGTATCATCATCACCAAAACACTAAGGCAAGAGAAAGCCCTTACAATCTCCCCCTTTTTGGTGGATGATCACAACGACACGTTTTGCATTGATGGTCTAAAAAATAGAAACAGAGCTCCCCCTAAAAGTGTGCACCAGATGAGATTTGCACAAACACGAGAGCTCCCCCTTGATTTTATAGACCGACCAATGGGTACAAATGAAAGGATAAAAGCAATACGCATTTGTACTGGATAAGAAGTAGAGCTTAATAATAAGGGCATCAATAAACCTCAAGCTCTACTTAATCAACGAGACAAGATAAAGATAATAAGGGATCGCATAGAGTCTCCACATAAGATAAGTCCACAACCGACTAAAAGAAAATAAGAGTTCAACTGAAAAGATGCAAAACAGGAAATCCACACCCATGCAAATCCTGACATAATATAACTCTCTCCCCCTTTGGCATTAAGACACCAAACAGTAAAAGAGCAATGCTAACGCCCCAGAGCTTAATAGACCTCATCAGACCCCTCTGTCTCCTCTAAATCATCACTGGCAGACCCATCACCATCATCATCATCATCCATCCATAATATCATCATCATCAACAGCAGTAGAGGAGGAGGCAACATGCTGACCCGAGACCTCACCATCAGTCCAAGTGCCATGCCCACTTCTCTTCAGGAGTGATGGTCTTCTCAGAACCACCGTTAGACTTAAGATGGAGAGCCCGCATAATATGAATCTGTATGTGTCTGGCAAGCTTCTCGTTGACATGGGCTTCATAGAGCTTCTTCTGAATGTGGGACTGTAGGTAGAAGGTCTTCTTTACATTGGCAGTGAGTTTAGTGACCCAAGAGGGCTTGACCCTACCGGAATCTCAAAATCACTGTCACTGGAAGTAGCAAAAACATCCTATGGGTGGTCAGAGGGAAAGCGAGGCTCAGCATGCTTCTTCTTCTAGAGTTGTTTGGTCTCATGCTCGATGAGGTTGTCCGGAGAAGCGAGAGGCTTTCCTGTCCTACAAACTGCCCAGACAGAGTTTAGAAAACACATGATAAGTGGAGCATAGGTGGGGACCTTCCTATAAAAGACCATGCTAAACATCTCCTCCCACAACCACTTGCAGACATCAAATGTAGCACAAGAGCCAGCTTCAGACTTCATAGCCGCTAGCAGATTGACCAGATAACCATGAATCTCATCTTGATTCCCAACCTTGGGTAGAAGAACATTCCGGAAGACACGATGCAAGATATCATAGACCTGCTGCAAGTTCTTGGACCCTCCAAGGATGCCACACCCGGGAATGTACAAAGGGGGCAGCTCCTCCTTATCCATGGAGATAGCCAGGTCACGAGGACGAATGTCACCATTCCCAGTGAGGCCAATATCATCATAGCCAATAACGTTGCAAAAGGCGCACCAAGGAACATGGAAGAATTCATCATGACAAATGAAGGAAAGGTGACGAGCATCATCAGTGCCGAAGTGGACGGTGGCATAGAACTAGTGAATGAGTTGCACATCAAAGGCATAATCGATAGTCATGAGCTTGATCAAGTCAAACTCCTTGCACAACGTCAAAGCCTCCCAAAGTAATCCAAGTTGTCTCTCCAGTACACAATGTACATTGTCCATTCCTTGACGAACTTGTTCTTGTGATGGTCATAAAGTTCGTGCACAATCCACACTTGCATCTCATCCCTAAACTGAGGGGTGGACCACCTAGGAGTAAGAGGGATCTCATATGGATATTGAATGCGAAACTTTTTCCAATCAATTTTCTTCCATTTGTGCATACGCTTTGCTGACTTTTGCTTGGCGGCCAAAGACGTCTCATGATGAGTTGGCTTGGTGGGAATTACCACTTACTCTTCTTCTGACTCATTGATGAGCGTACATATGCGAGCTCGTTTCTTGGTATTCTTACGAGAAGCAAAGCAAGAACCTGAGCCACCTGTAGACACACACGAGAAGCACACAAGAAAACCCACAAAAGATAAGGGGGTTGTACGAAAACAGAGGGATATATTGGTTGTGAAGTGGAGAAGACAAAATAGTAGTGCGAGATTCAGAGAAGCCAGTTACACCAATCACATTAGCGGTTATACCACTCCGACAGTTGTACCGCCAGTGTAAGCAATTGTACCACTCAAGAGACATCACCACTTCGATGGAGAACCAATATATTCGGATTCGAACCACGAACTAATTTTTGACATTCTAAGCAAGCATAATCAATAGGAGGTATACTAGTGATCTCTTCCACCCAAAGGTTTTGATTAAAAACGTGGGAAACCAAGTAATGCCTAACAATGGAGGATCCAAGGAGAGGAACCAAAGGAGAGGAGAACAAGGCATTACCTGTGTCCATGGGAAGAGATCGGAGAGGAGGGGGTGGCCTCCACAGAGCAGATCCGGGGTGCCGGAGGGCACTCCGGGGCGGTGGTGACGGCTGCCGGTGGCTAGGGCAGCAAAGGAGGTCGGGCACGAGGGGAAAGCTAAATACCTCTTCAGCCCGGCCCCCTTTAAGTGCCTGCTACACCATGTGCGGTTGTACCGCTCCCGATAGAGGTGGGAGTTAGTAGTAGAACCGCTAGAACTACACCATGGGCAGTTGTACCGCACTTTGTCACATGTGACACTGATACGTCTCCAACGTATCTATAATTTTTGATTGTTCCATGATGATATATTATCATTTTAGAATAATTTTTGGCATTTGTTTACCAATTTGTAATTTTTTGAGCACTAACCTATTGACCCAGTGCCTAGTGCCACTTGTTGTTTTCTGCACGTTTTTGACTTTTCATGTTTACAATACCAACCGAAGTCCAATTGCAACGAAACTTTTTGATGATTTTTCTGGACCAAAAGAAGACATGGAAGCTTTGGGAGGAGGTTGGGAGGCACATGAGGGCCCCACCACACATCAGGGCATGCCCTAGGGGGGCGCCCAGATATGTGGTGGACCCCTCGTGCATCTCCCGACGTCCCTCTCTGGCCTATAAATTCTCTAATAATCCAAAAACCCTAAGGGAGATCCCAAAATATTTTCCGCTTCCGCAATTCTATGTACCGATGGGATCCCATCTAGGGCTCTGTTACAGCCTGTCGGAGGGGGGATCGATCACGGAGTACCTCTTCATCAACCTTGTTGCCTTCATGACGATGTGTGAGTAGTTTACCACAGACCTATGGGTCTGTAGGTAGTACCTAGATGGCAATATCTCTCTCTCTTGGTCTTCAATACAATGTTCAATGCATCTTTGCCTTGATCTATCCGATGTAATCCCTTTGTATGGTGTGTTTGTTGGGATCCGATGAATTGTGACTTTATGTTCGGATTATTCATGAGAAGTATTTTAGTCAAACCTCAATACTAAGATTCTTATTTGCATGATTATTATGGCTTTGAAATGCTCTCTAATCTATTGACATAGTTTGTCCAACTAGATTGATATTTCTTCGGTGGGCGTTGTGCGTTGTGGTAGGTTCAACCTGACAAGTTTCTATATCCCAGTGACAAAATAGGGTACAATATACGTCTTTGTGTTGGTGCTACTAAGGATAAAAAGATGGGTTAATTCATATTGATTGAGTTTACTTTATCTACATCATGTCATCGTTCTCCAAGCGTTACTCTATTTTACTTAATACTCTAGATGCATGTTGGATAGCGGTGGATGGGTGGAGTAATAGTAATAGGTGCAGGCAGGAGTCGACATATTTGCTTATGGACGTGATGCCTATATACACATGATCATTGCCGTGAAAATCACATAATTATTCTCTTTTTTATCAATTGCCCAACAATAATTTGTTTACCCACCGTATGCTATTTCTATGTGAGATGCCACTAGAGAACACTACGCCCCCCGGGTCTATTCACTTATATATTCACAAACACTAATATTAACTTGCTGTTATTTATTTGATTTTATTTTAATTTGCAATTTACAATTCTCTACAATTATCTACACAACTCACTTACTTGCAAATAATGAGACCAAGGGTATTGACAACCCTCTTGCCGGCGTTGGGTGCAAGTTGTTTGTTCTTTTGTGTGCAGCCGCTGAACACGGTTGAGGATTGGTATTCCTATAGGTTTGATAAACCTTGGTTTCATAACTGAGGGAAATACTTATCCACATTGTGCTGCAATAACTTGTTCCTCTTCACGAAGAACCCAACGCAGATCACAAGTATCAGGAAGGATTTCTGGCGCCATTGCCGGGGAATACCATCACCAACTATCAAGTAACTTCGCACAAATTTTCAATCAGTCATTCTTCTTTTTATTTTCTGTTATATTTAGTTTGTCTCGTAAAAATTAAAAATACAAAAATATTTATCTTTGCTAGTTGCTAGTTTACTCCTTTGCTTGTTTTGCTTGCTTGAAGGTTGCTATCATGTATGACTTCCCCACAGCAAGACGTAAAGGTCTTTACTGTGGGGAAGGGGAATATCATAGGTGTCGTGGTTTTATCACGGCAGATGTCTGGGTGAACGGAATTGGGTTCGGGGCCATTGCTAACATGATGGACTCAAAGGGGTTGGTTGGGACGAAGGACACGAGCTTACCCAGGTTCGGCCCCTCAAGTCGAGGTAATAACCTACGTCCTGCTTGTGCTTGTATTGCTTGATGTATCGATTACAAGGGAGCTATTGCTTAACCTAGTTCTCAATAACCTGCCCCCTAAGTCGCCCCGGGTCTTGCCTTTATATAGGAGGTCAAGACCACGGATCATACAAGTTGTAACCGACTCTCATTATATGTCCGAGTCTACCTCTATCTTCTCTTGCCTTTCCTGACCAAGTTGTCCCCGGCGGCTTACACGCCCGGGTCTTCTTCATCCGGGCCACCTGCCGGCCCATCCTGTCAAGCCGCTAAGCTTCTTGGGCCCTCAAGTCTCCACAGCTCACTCTTGGGATGCTGTACAAGCCGCCAGGTATGACCTGGAGCCCTCAGGGCGGGTCTCACCGTGGGGTTATATCCCCAACATTAGGCCGCAGGTTGATTTGAGCTTGCTCACTTCGGCCTTTCATCTTACTCCTCGGCGAGTCGCCCGGAAATGACCCGCCATGACGTCATGCCAAATCTGCAAAAAAGATCCTCTAACGCATGCAACGAATCTTCTTATTAAATGAATAGCCCGAAGATCGAGGCGTCCGCCTCAGTCAAATGACATCCGATGCCTGGATTTTCGCGCTCGTTCCCTTTTTCCCTATTAAATAGGACCGCCGGGGGCGGCATTTGCCTTCTCCCTCTTGTCTTGTCATCTCCTTCCTTCAAACGCTTCCGTTTCCAGTGCCTCTTGCTCCAGCGCCGTCTTCTCCTCGCCATCGATAGGGCCGCTGCATCAACCTGACGTGATCCAGAGTATCTTCCGCCTACATCGCGCCGTTGTCGGTGAGTCTTTCTCCCCTTAGATCCGCAACTTGTTCCGGCAGGGTTTCCATGGAGCTCTGCCACCGCTGTTCTTAGATCTGGGGGTTCCATCAATGCCAGCCATGTTCAGTTCATTAGTCTTCAACCGTAACCTGTCCCTACGGCACCGCTAGGTAGAAGACCGACACTGATGCTGTTTAGATTCACCATGGCTCCGCCCGTCGTTTTCAGACTTTCTCTGTTTTCACCAGTTCATCGCTAGGTCTGGAAATAAAGACATTTCTTTTGTTTTATAGATCCGCACCCGTAGCACTACTTTGCGAAACCTATTTTCAGAACTTAGCCAAATTTCACTCTGTCCTTTCGTGATGTTGATCCGCCATGCTGTTCCGGCTCTCATCGGCCGGATCTTGGCATCTCATCCTTAAGGTCTTAAACTTTAAATCCGCCCACATTTATCCGCCTTTTTCTTGACTCAGCGTATATGGTTACTTTGTACAGTTAAAAACTACCGTCATGTCTCGCGTATCTAACTCCTGCAACTGGGACGGTTCATGCATTATCGAAGAGTTTCTGATGGACTTTGTACTTGCGGGCACCCTTCCTGCCAAAGAGGTCATCCATTGGCGGGTTCCGGGTAACGAACTGAGGCCCATTCCTCAGGAGGGTGAGGCAGTTGTTTTTTCAGATCATATTAAACGTGGATTCGTACCCCCTGGCTCAAAATTCTTCTGGGACATCCTTCATTTCTATAAGCTGCATCCTCAAGACCTTGCCCCCAACTCCGTCTCAAACATCTGCAACTTTCAATTGCTCAGTGAGGTCTATCTGCAGACTCAGCCGTCTGTAGGTCTCTTCCGAGAATTCTTTTATGCGAACCGGCAAACTAAAGTAAAGGCCAGCCCGAGCTTAGAATTGGGTGGAATTTCCATTCAGAGGCGTCAGGACATTACCTTTTCGACTGTACCAATGTTGAGTCATCCAAAGGATTGGAATAAGACTTGGTTCTACTGCAAGGATACTTCCCCGGAGGGTGAGCATCCGCTGCCGGGTTATTGCCCCTCCCGGCTCAAGACAACTTTTGAGCTTCCTGGCCGGCTATCAACTTCTGAACGTGCAAGGCACGAGCCGGCTCACGCCAAGATTAGAGCCCTCATGGCCAATGGATTGACGGGTTTGGACTTGATCCGCTGCTGGATCTCCTGGAGAATTATGCCTTTGATCCTAAGAAGTCGCCTCATGTGCGAATACCCTGGCAAGTATGATGGTACCCTATGCTTCAGTTGGACAACTTTAACTGAAGACGATATTACCACTGTCATCCGGAGTCTTGTTCATGAGACGTCAGGAGCTTGCAGCGTTATTGGGCTGGCGCCTTTCAGTGCCGTTAATCCGGCCCCAGACGTAAGACGACTCTTCATCGTCTCTTCTTTTTGTGTAATTGTGACTTGTCAATTCATTGCTATTAACCGGCTTACCTTTTTAGGCTGACTCTGACTTCTAGAAGAAGATGTTCCTCCTCTGAAGAAAAGCAAGAAGAAGGCCCCGTCCAAGAGGACAAAGAAGACCACCCCTCAGGAGGAATGGTTTGACCCGTCGGAACCATCCGGCTCAGAGGTATAGTTTGACTATTTTCGGTAACCTCATTATTCACCTTACTGATAACAACTTATTCACGTGACGAGGTAGAGACGAGCCACGCCAACGTTCCCGAGGTAACTTATATTTCATCCGACTCAGAATGTTTTGTACCCCAGAAGATACGGTGGGTTGTTCGAAAAGTTCCCCTTTCTCATCCTCTTGCTCATTTGGATCCCCAATTTCTTTTAAAAAAGCAACAACAAGTCGACCACCATCAGACCCGGAGCGCCGGCTCTACTGATCTCGTGTCCGGGTTGCCTAACTCCCCAGCTCAGAAGAAACGCCCTGCAGAGGTTTATATCTCTGTTTGATTTTATTAGCTTTTCCTTTATAATCTCAACACTGCCTTATATCATCTGAACTATCTCTCAGGGAACACCTTCATCCGCCGACTCTATGGCCACCGCTCTTCCACCTCCGAAGATTAATCCGTTGTAAGCATTTTGTAGCCTTTACATCCAGCTCTTCGGCGGTTGTAACCCTTGAATTGTGGCCTTCATGTCTTTTCTAGGGCTCAAGCTAAGCGGAGGAAAACCAACAAGTCCTCCCCTGGCCCTGCTGCTCAAGAACCGGAGCTTGCCAAGCCAGACCCCCAGCGACTTCTGCAGAGCCAGCAGCTGATGACATTATTCTTGAGAGCCCGCAAAGGGACCTTCCCAAGCCGCCGAGCCCTGCCAAGGCTACTGATGACGCCGCTGCCCCGGACGTCGTGATTACTAGAGCCGTATTGCACTCTCCTTCACCTCACGTGCTAACCAAGCATAGTGAAAGAGCTGAAGCTTCGATGAAGCTGGAATTTGAGCTCCTTGCCTTAGAGAAAATGACAGCCGACGAACTTCATGCTGGTTATATGAACCGGTTGTCTACAAGCCGGGATTTGGAGCTCGAAATGGTTAACTTAATGAAGAGATGATATGAGGTATTCCTTTTTCCTCCTTATACTCTTACATAGCCCCCAAGAGCCGGGTTAATATTGACTGATAATAATCCGGCTCTTCCATATTTAGCAGAAGTAGACATATGTAATGTGTAGGCTTTAATTTATTTAGCCATGATCTGAAATCATTGTTGTTAGCCCCCAAGGGCTGGCTCAATAATTGATAATTTTGAACCGGTACTTCCTAGAAGATAGTTACCAGAGCCAACTATAGCCCCCAAGGGTCGTCTTAATCTTTTCCAAAGTTGAGCCAAGACTTACATGTTGAACCTCCGTAGGAAACCAATATGTAGCCCCCATGTTCTGGGTCAAACTTGTCGAAGTTGAGTCGGAACTATCTTGAAAATAGACATTAGCCCCCAAATGTCATGCATATTGCTTGCAATCTGTTTGAGACTTGCTTATGTACTCCATAATTTGATACGTCGTAGGAAGCTTTAACCGAAGCCGGGTCAGAATTGGCCGGCTTTAAAACGAACTTAGCTACCCAGCAAGCCGCCCGAAGTGAAGCTGACGAGACATGCCGACTCCTTATTGAAGAGCTAGCTAAGATCAAAGCTGACTTCACCGCCTTCAAGGAATCTGCCGGGGCTGAAAAAGCTACATTGACTAAATGGGCGGATGATGCCGATCAGCGACTCATGATCGTATCTGACGAGCTGCAGTCTTTGAAGCGTCACATCACGAAGATGGAAGCTGCCCTCTTTGGTAAGTTTTTAATAGCTTGGCTCGATCCGAATTTTTGGACTTGTGCTGGCGACTTGTAACGAGGCCTCCGTCTCATGCAGGTCCTAGGAGCCGCCAACTTGTCTCTGACAATCTGCTGCCTTTGAAGGCTATATACACATTGATAGAACAATTGTATTGCGGGGCGGTATGCACAATCAAGGTTGTGCAGTATAAAGAGAACATTCCTTCAGCTCTCAAAAGTGTCTTGGAGCTCCTGTCAACGATGCCCAAACAGATTGTGGAGCTGAAGAAATCAGCCGCCCGCCAGGGGGCGATTGTGGCCATAAGTCGAGCATTGGCTTTCGCTCCAGAGCTTACTCCGGCTGAGATGATGGATGGGTTTCCCTCCAAGAAGGACGACGGCTCTGAGTTCACCAACGCTGACTATGCTCGGTGCATAAAAGATTCCAAAGTCCTAGCCCCCGTCTTAGCAGAAGAGGTCAACTTGGCGACTTACCAGGCAGCTTATAGTGCTGATCAAAAGAGGATCCATGGTCCGCTCTTTGAGTGCCAGGATCTGACACCCGCTCGCAGTAAGACTCTCTTCGCTTCTGATCTTGACCCGTCCCCCTTCTTTGAAGAAGGAACTTTTGTGGCTTTAACCGACTCCAATTGGGACTTGGATAATCTCCAGATCAAGGCAGCCGAAGAGCTGGAGCAAGATGACCCGCCAGCTAGCTGATTACTTTGTTAGAAAACTTGTAATAGCCGGCTCTCCATGACCCGCCGTGGATGATATTTTGGGCTCCACAGAGAGCGTCTGTAATAGGATAGCAGCAACTTTTGCCTTTGTTGAACTTGTGCCATCGCGCACGTATGAAAGTCCGGCTTTAAAATAGACATGTGCCATCTTCCTTGTCCTTCTCATTATATGCTTTACCGGCTCTTCATAGCTTAGTTTCCTGCATGTATAAATGTACCTTTACACCGTTAGGAGGGCAGCTTAAAAGCGTAACCCGAAGATGTTGTGTCTTCCCAATGTGTTTGACAAAATTCTTCGCTTGGCTTCATAGCCGGCCAAGAAGGTTTGATAAGCTCACCCGTAGGGCAGGAAGCCCCATGTATGGTTATGTTGACTTGTCAACATTTCTGGCACGAACGCTGGTTGTTAGGGATAGATAAGCTACACCCGGAGGTGGGAAGCACCCTTCAACAACCGCGGCTAACATGTTAATCGGAATGGCATAAAGCCGGCTGTTAGGGTGAGATAAGCGATACCCGAAGGTAAGAAGCCCCCTTCGATAGCCGTAGCTGACATGTCAACTGGAATGGCATAAAGCGGGTTGTTAGGGTGAGATAAGCGACCCCCGTCGGTCAGAAGCCCCCTTCGACAAACACGGCTAACATGTTAACCGGAAATGGCATAAAGCCGGCTGTTAGGGTGAGATAAGCGACACCCGTCGGTGAGAAGCCCCCTTCGACAGCCGTAGCTGACATGTCAACTGGAATGGCATAAAGCCGGTTGTTAGGGTGAGATAAGCGATACCCGAAGGTAAGAAGCCCCCTTCGACAACCACGGTTAACATGTTAACCGGAAATGGCATAAAGCCGGCTGTTAGGGTGAGATAAGCGATACCCGAAGGTAAGAAGCCCCCTTTGACAACCGCGGTTAACATGTTAACCGGAAATGGCATAAAGCCGGCTGTTAGGGTGAGATAAGTGATACCTGAAGGTAAGAAGCCCCCTTCGACAGCCATAGCTGACATGTCAACTGGAATGGCATAAAGCCGGTTGTTAGGGTGAGATAAGCGATACCCAAGGGTAAGAAGCCCCCTTCGACAACCAATGTATTTGCATCGATGAAGATGTGCGATGTGGCAGAGGCCCCGGCTTGCAGGGATGCTATTTTATTTATATATAAATATGATATGTACAATGATAATGTATAGTGAAGATTCTCAACAACCTTAAGTGTAATAAGGTCGCAGATGCGCTACGTTCCACGGCCGGAGGCTCTCCTGACCCGAAGTATCTGAGTCGTCCGGATGTCAATGAGGTAATACGACCCGTTGTTGAGATTTTGGCTGACCACAAAAGGCCCTTCCCATGGAGGAGATAATTTATGCATATCTGTCTGATCTTGAATCAACCATAGAACTAAGTTGCCCTCTTGAAACATCCGGGTCTTAACCATGCGGCTATGATAGCGGCGGAGGTCTTGTTGATAACTCACCGAACGGGCAGCCGCCAGCTCTTGCTCCTCCTCCAAGGCATCCAACGCGTCCTGACGTGCCGTCTCATTGTTCGTCTCAACGTAAGCAGCCACTCGTGGCGAGTCATGTCAGATGTCACTTGGCAAATGGGCCTTGGCACCATAAACCATGAAGAAAGGTGTATACCCTGTGGATCTGTTGGGGGTGGTTTTGATACTCCATAAGACGGAGTGCAGCTCTTCTACCCAACAACCAGGTGTTAGTTGTAAAGGAACCATGAGCCGTGGCTTGATACCCCGCAATATTTCTTGATTGGCACACTCTACCTGACCGTTGGACTGCGGATGAGCAACTGTTGTAACATCAAGCCGGATGTGCTCTTCGTTGCAGAATTTTTCATAGCTCCCTTGGACAAATTTGTGCCATTGTCAGTGATGATGCTGTGGGGGTAACCAAAACGGTAGATCAGCTTTTTAATAAACTGAACCGTCGTAGCCGCATCACACTTGCTGATCGGCTCAGCCTCTACCCATTTGGTGAACTTATCAATCGTCACCAGGAGGTGTGTTTTCTTATCCTTGGATCTCTTGAAAGGTCCTACCATATCAAGCCCCCAGACTGCAAACGGCCAAGTAATTGGTATCATCCGCAACTCTTGAGCCGGAACATGAACACGGCAGCCGAATTTTTGACAACCGTCACACTTGCGGACCAGATCCTCTGCGTCTTTGTGAGCCGTCAACCAGAAGAAACCGTGCCGAAACACCTTAGCTACCAAAGATTTTGAGCCGGTGTGATGTCCGCAATCTCCAGCGTGAGTTTCATTCAAAATTTCCTGACCTTCCTCTAGTGAGACACAACACTGAAAAACCCCGGTAATGCTGCACTTGTGTAACTCACCATTAACTATTGTTATAGACTTAGACCGTCGGGTGATCTGTCTGGCTAGATTTTCATCATCAGGTAATTCGCCCCGAGTCAAATAGGCCAGGTAAGGCACAGTCCAATCCAGAATAGCATGTAGAGCCGCCACCAATTACCCCTCCGGGTCAGGGACAGCCAAATCTTCCTCTGAAGGCAACTTGACAGTCGGGTGATATAAAACGTCGAAAAAGATATTGGGCGGCACCGGCTTTCGCTGAGAGCCTAACCGTGATAAGGCATCAACTGCCTCATTCCTGCGACGATCAATGTGATCTACCTAATAACCTTTGAAGTGACCAGCAATGACATCCACCGCCTGTCGATAAGCCGCCATCCGCGGGTCCCTGGAATCCCACGTGCCTGAAACTTGCTGAGCCACAAGATGTGAGTCGCCCAAACACCTTACCCGGCTTAAATTCATCTCCTTGGCTACTCTGAGGCCATGAAGCAGAGCCTCATACTCAGCCGCATTGTTGGTGCAAGGGAACATTAGTCGGAGCACATAACAAAATTTATCACCTTTGGGAGATGTCAAAACAACTCCTGCTCCTGATCCTTCTAGCTGCTTGGATCCATCAAAGTGTATAGTCCAGTATGTGTTATCCGGCTTTTCCTTAGGAGCTTGATACTTTGTCCAATCGTTTATAAAATCCACAAGGTCCTGGGATTTGATGGTCGTACGAGGCACGTATGTTAGATTAAGAGGTCCCAGCTCCAACGCCCACTTAGCAATCCTACCGGTGGCTTCTCTGTTCTGAATTATGTCCCCCAACGGAGCAGAGCTGACCACAGTGATCGGGTGCCCTAAGAAATAGTGCTTTAACTTGCGATTGGCCATGAACACCCCATACACCAGCTTCTGCCAATGTGGATATCTTTGTTTGGATTCGGTCAGGACCTCACTGATATAATAAATCGGCCGTTGAACTGGATACTCCTTCCCGGCTTCCTTGCGCTCGACCACAATTGCGGCGCTGACTACCCGGTTCTTAGCCGCCACGTATAGGAGCAAAGGCTCTTTCTCAGTCGGAGCGGCCAACACCGGCGGCTCAGTGAGCTATTTCTTGAGTGCCTCCAATGCTTCACCCGCCGCCATACTCCAAACAAAATTGTTTGTCTTTTTCATCATCTGATATAGAGGAATTACTTTCTCACCGAGGCAGCTTATGAACCAGCTTAACGCGGCGATTCGCCCCGCCAGGCATTGGACATCATTAACACAGGCCGGCTCTGCCAGAGAGGTGATAGCCTTGATTTTATCCGGGTTAGCCTCAATGCCACGCTCAGAAACCAGAAAACCCAAGAGCTTGCCAGCCGGAACACCAAAGACGCATTTGGCTGGGTTAAGCATCATCTTATAGACCCGAAGATTGTCAAAGGTTTCCCTTAAGTCATCCAAAAGGGTCTCCTTCTTCCTTGATTTGATCACAATATCATCTACGTAAGCGTGAACGTTGCGCCCGATCTGACTGTGAAGACAATTCTGCACACATCGCTGATAAGTTGCTTGGGCAGTCTTGAGCCCGAAAGGCATAGATACATAACAGAAGGCTCCAAAAGGCGTAATAAAAGCCGTCTTCTGTTGGTCCTTAACTGCCATCTTGATCTGATGATATCCCGAATAGGCATCCAGGAAGCATAGGCTTTCGCAACCCGCCGTAGCATCAATGATCTGATCAATACACGGGAGAGCAAAGGGATCAGCCGGACAAGCTTTGTTAAGGTCCATGTACTCCACACACATCCGCCACGTGCCGTTCTTTTTTAGCACTAGCATTGGGTTAGCAAGCCACTCCGGGTGAAAAACCTCGACGATGAAACCCGCTGCTAAGAGCCGGGCGACCTCCGATGGCCTTACGCCTCTCCTCATTGAACCACTGTAGAAACTGCTTGATGGGTTTAAACTTAGGATCCACATTAAGATTGTGCTCAGCGAACTCTCTCGGAACACCAGGCATGTCAAAAGGTTTCCATGCAAAGATGTCCCGATTCTCACGGATGAATTTGATGAGCGCACTTTCCTATTTGGGATCCATATGAACCCTAATGATGAACTGTTTGGATGAGTCGCCCGGAGTGAAGTCTATTGCCTTGGTATCATCCGCCAAAAACTTAAGAGGAGGCTCAACCTCTGTTGCGGGCTTTTTCAGCGGCGTCATGTCCTCCGGATCAACATTCTCCTTATAAAACTTAAGCTCTTCCTGAGCACAACTGGACTCTGCATAAGTCGCGTTTCCTTCCTTGCACTCAATAGCCGTATTCCGATCACCATGAATGGTAATTGTGCCCTTTAACCCGGGCATCTTGAGCTGTAAGTATACGTAGAAGGGCCTAGCCATGAACTTAGCATAAGCCAGCCGCCCAAACAATGCATGGTAAGGGCTCTTGATCTTGACCACTTCAAACCACAAGGACTCCACCCTGTAGTTATATTCATCACCAAAGGCAACCTCCAAAGAAATCCTGCCCACTGGATAGGCCGACTTGCCTGGCACCACACCACGAAAAACGTGGATGAGGGCTTAAGATCCTTGTCAAGCAACTTCATCCGCTAGAAGGTGTCATAATAGAGGATGTTGATACTACTGCCTCCGTCCATAAGCACCTTGGTCACCATATAACCTCCCACTTGGGGGCAACCACCAAAGCCAGCCGCCCCGGGTCATCCACACGCGGTGGGTGGTCTTCCCAGCTCCACGTTATGTTATATTCAGACCACTTCAAGTACTACGGCAGAGCCGCCGCAGCCGCATGGACCGCTCGCTTGCGTAATTTCTGATCTCGCTTGTTAAGGCTGGTCATGAAAACATGATACTGGCCTGAACTGAGCTGCTGGTTGTTGTTACCAGAGTGATGTGGATGCCCTCCTTGATTACCTTGACCATGATGACCAGACCCTGAGCCGCCGGATCCAAATCCGGTGCCTAACCCGCCTGGTCCTGAGCCGCCAGGCGGACCACCGCCTTGGTTGTTGTGTTACATGTAGTAATTCTTTAACTTCTGCATAATGTGGCAATCACCCCATGCGTGCGACGAAGGTTTGCCGGTCTGGCTGTGTTCTGGACAGGGCTTCTTAAGCGCCTCCTCCAAATTGAAGGGAGTCTTATTCTTATTAAAAGGTGGTCTGAACTTCCCATTGCCCTTAGGAGGATTCTGGCCGGTACTTGCATTGGCTACAAGTTTTGATCTGCTATCGGGGTTCTTCCGCTTGTTCTGGTTACCATTGTTAACCACACCTTTTCCTTGATTATTATTTTTACCCTGACCGGCCTTCTCCTCATCAGAGCCTGGGTCCTTCGTGTTATCAGAGTCGGCATACTTTGTGAGAGATGTCATGAGCTCTCCCATATCCTGACACGTACGCTTGAGCCGGCCAAGTTTCTGCTTCAGCGGAACGAAGTGACAGTTCTTCTCTAAGATGAGCACGGCCTGGGCTGCCATGATCTGCTCAGATGAATGGATGATGGTTGACACCCGTCGGACTCAATGATGAGCCAACTCACCCTCCTGTTGGACGCAGTGATCAAGATCCACGATGGTCATAGGTTGTTTGCAAGTCCCTTGAAAAATTTTGATGAACCTTGCCCTTAACTGATCCCACGAATTGATGGTATTGGGAGGCAACCCCTTTAACCATGTGCGAGCCGGACCTTCAAGCATCATGATAAAGTACTTAGCACACACCGCCTCACTGACATCTAGCATCTCCATAGCCAGTTCATAACTTTCGGCCCAGGCCTCCAGAGGCAAATCAGCAGTGTAATTCGGAACCTTGCGAGGTCCTTTGAAATCCTTCGGCAATCGTTCACTTCGCAGAGCCGACGATAAACATGGCATTCCCACCGCCCTGGCAGTTATTCCAGCCCCTACTGATATAGAGGGCACGGGATCTTGGTGAGTCGCCGTGGCTAAAGTGGTCGCTTGTTGCTGGTTTCTTGCCCGGTTCCTGAGTGCTTGCGCATCTAGAGCCGCCTGATTGTCCCTCGGAGGTCCTCTTTGTCGGTCGCTGCTGGAAACCGCTAGCGACTCATAGCGCCGGCTAAAGCTTCGGCTGGGGAGAGGGGTTGAATGAACGCGGCTCCGGCTGTGAGTGTACTTCTCCTGCTGGGCCATCTCCGTCTGCAGGTATTCAATGCCATTCCGTACCTCTTCTGAAAAATGCGCTTCATCCGGAATAGGAATCATTTCAAGTCGGGCGGCCGCCGCCACCATGTTCTCGGCCGGGTTAGAATAATGACCCGCCGGTGTTGGAAAAACCTCTGGTGAGGCCTGGTTTCATTGGGCCGGGTGAGACGTCGATCGAACCGCCGGGCGGTTTCCACGTGCGTCTGCGGCTCCTCTCGTTCCTGGCGTGTTGAAGAGGTTCCTAGCCTCATATCGTTCTGGCAAGCGGGATTGATGCCTCCTCCGATGTACCGCAACCGCTGATTGCTGTTCTAGCCCAAGGCGGAAGGCACCCGTTTTAATACGTTCTGCCTCTTCCTCCATCTGGACTTTCAGCTCAGCTATCCTCTGTTGCTCCTCCGCCATCCGGTCCTTGAGCCTCACAATCTCTAAGTTCCGGGCAGCCTGATTATCTGGTGTAACTTCAGTGGCCATCAGGGCCGCGAGCTCATTCATCAAATCCATAAGAACTTGAGCCGGCGGCGGCGGTTCAGCGCCTGAGGTTGCCGCTCCCGCGGCTGTACTGTTCGTGCCTGGGGCTGACCCCGTCATGAACATAGCAGCGTGATCTGGCGGCCCAAGAGCGTCTGACTCAGAATGATTCGACTCAGGGCAAACCTCATCGTAGCCCCGGAGCCCGCCGTTGCGAAGCTGGTAAATTGACTCCGTCTCTCCGCTCGAAGACTCGTCTTCTGAATAGACGAGAGTTTCCTACGACCCGGAAGCTTCCAGATCCATACCTTGAGTAAAGCCTATGAAGATGTGCCTCCGGCCCGGATTGGCACGGGCGGGCCGCACATCACGGGCGGGTTGCGCGCACCGGGCCGGCTCGATGATGTTGGTGCGGGCGTCCGGCCCGGGTGTAGATCTGTCGGTCCTTCCGATGAAAACGTGAATCCCGCCGAAAGGAACGTGGAATCCATACTTCACAGAGTCGGCATCAAGCCCCTAGCCGGCGGCGTCGATGTAGAGCCGGCCGCGGCGACTCTTGCTCATCCTTCTTGTGCTTGTATTGCTTGATGTATCGATTACAAGGGAGCTATTGCTTAACCTAGTTCTCAATAACCTGCCCCCTAAGTCGCCCCGGGTCTTGCCTTTATATAGGAGGTCAAGACCATGGATCATACAAGTTGTAACCGACTCTCATTATATGTCCGAGTCTACCTCTATCTTCCCTTGCCTTTCCTGACCAAGTTGTCCCCGGGCGGCTTACACGCCCGGGTCTTCTTCATTCGGGCCACCTGCCGGCCCATCCTATCGAGCCGCTAAGCTTCTTGGGCCCTTAAGTCTCCATAGCTCACTCTTGGGCTGGTGTACAAACCGCCAGGTATGACCCGGAGCTCTCAGGGCGGGTCTCATCATGGGGTTATATCCCCAACAATAGGGATAAGCGTTATCCAAGAATTCTTTAATTGTATGGGTGCTTTAACTTGCAAGGACAAGCCAATCCTTAAAAGAACTAAAAGTTACGCTAATGCTATCGCTGCTCTTGTTCTAAAACTTGAAAGAATATTTATGCATACTCATCCTACCTTGCAAAGACTTTTATATGAGTTGCCGGTCATAAAAGACCCTAGGTCTAAGAAGATAGCCACTCTTATCCTCATTCAAGAATTTGAGTATATTGTACGGGAAGCTCGGGAGATCTTTGAGCACTATAATATGAGTTGTGAGCATCCCGTGATAGATGAAATTTTATATAATAAAGACTATATGATGAGATATGTCTTCAAGGATAATCAACTTATGATGAAAACACAATTAAATAAGTCCCTCCTATCCATATTATTCAACAAGTTTTCAATAACATCAACAAACAATATTCTTCGATGGTAAGAGAGAATGTGGAAGGGTTCAAGGAGAGCACCATTAAAAATACCAAGATATTAATTTATGATGTGTTCCCTATTTTCTTTGAAAAACCTTCTTCCCAAGAGGATGTCAAAGATGACAACACTTGAAACTATGCATTATGTGTAGCTAGGGGCGTAAAACAATAGCGCTTGTTGGGAGGCACCCCAATATTTGTCTTAAATTTTGTTTTTACCTTCTGTTATTTTGTGATAACATGATTGTTGACTATGTAATGATTATGTTTTTATGTTTTAATTAGTGTTTGTGCCAAGTAAAGCCTTTGATATAACTCACAAGATGAGTAGAAATGATGCTGAAACAAAACATAAACTTTTGACTCCAGTACAGGAATTTTCATTTTTTATTGGAGCATGATAATGATCTTAAATTTTTACACAATTTTTCTATACAAATTCTACACGTTTTAATAATTTTTTAGAATTTTTAGAGCTACATAAGTATGGTCTCTTTACAGATTGCTACATATTGTTCTGTTATAAACATATTCTATTTTGCTTGCATAGTTTGCTTGTTTTGATTATGCTATGGATTGTATCGGGGGGTATAAGCCATGAAGAATTTAGAATACAATACCTATTATGAAAAAAATGAAATAAGAATCAATTTATAACAGTACCTAAAGTATTCAATATGTTGCTCATACTAGCAGATCTCACGAAGTTTTGTTGAGTTTTGTGTGATTGAAGTTTTCAAGTTTTCGATATGATCACGATGGACCACGGAATAAGGATTAGCAAGATCCTAAGCTTTGGAATCTCCAAGGCAACCGAAGGTAATATTATAAGTTATACTCAAGTGTCTAAGTTTGGGGATGCCCCGGAAGGCATCCCCTCTTTCGTCTCAATCCATCGGTATGTCACTTGGAGCTATATTTTTATTCATCACATGATATGTGTTTTGCTTGGAGCGTCGTTTGATTTTACTTCCAGTTTGTCACAATCATCGTTTTCTGGACACACCTATTTGAGAGATACACACCTTCATCATAATTTGGTACAATACTATATGTGCTTCACTTATATCTTTTGAGCTTGGCAGTTGCTCCAGTACTTTACTTATATCTTTTTGAGCATGGTGGCATGTAGATTTTATAGAAATAATATGCTCTCTTTCTTCACTTATATTCGTCCTAGAGTTAATACATAGTGACGGTAATTTGCATGGGTCATAAGATTAGTCTAAAAATAGTATGCTCATTTTTGTGAAAATCACATAATATTCTCTTTTTTATCAATTGCCCAACAATAATTTGTTTACCCACCGTATGCTATTTCTATGAGAGATGCCACTAGAGAACACTACGGCCCCCGGGTATATTCACTTATATATTCACAAATGCTACTATTACCTTGATGTTATTTATTTGCTTTTATTTTATTTTGCAATTTACAATTCTCTACAATTATCTACACAACTCACTTGCTTGCAAATAACAAGATCAAGGGGATTGACAACCCTCTTGCCGGCGTTTGGGTGCAAGTTGTTTGTTCTTTTGTGTGCAGCCGCTGAAGACGGTTGAGGATTGGTATTCCTATTGGTTTGATAAACCTTGGTTTCATAACTGAGGGAAATACTTACCGACATTGTGCTGTGATAACCCGTTCCTCTTCATGGAAAATCCAACAAAGATCACAAGTATCAGACACCATAATCCTTTAATGTTTGCCTCATCCAAAGAATCTATGCACAACAACTTGCTACAGCTACATACTCGGCCTCGGTGGACGAGAGAGAAACACAATTTTGTTTTTTCGAAGACCAACTTACCAGAGAGCGACCAAGGAATTGGCAGTTGGAAATATGCCCTAGAGGCAATAATAAAATGGTTATTATTATATTTTCTTGTTCATGATAATCTTATCCATGCTATAATTGTATTGGTTGGAAACACATTGCATGTGTGGATACATAGGCAACATTGTGTCCCTAGTATGCCTCTAGTAGACTAGCTCGTTAATCGAAGATGGTCAAGGTTTCCTAGCCATGGACATAAGATGTCATTTGACAAATGGGATCACATCATTGGGAGAATGATGTGATGAACAAGACCCAAACTTAAACATAGCATATGATCGTGGCAGTTTATTGCTATAGTTTTCTGCATGTCAAGTATTTGTTCCTATGACCATGAGATCATGCAATTCACTGACACCGGAGGAGTACCTTATTTGTATCAAACGTCGCAAAGTAACTGGGTGACTATAAAGGTGCTCTGCAGGCATCTCCGAGGGTGTCTGCTGAGTGGGATGGATCAAGACTGGGATTTGTTACCCCGTGTGACGGAGAGGCATCTCAGGGCACACTCGGTAATACAACATCACAACAAGCCTTGCAAGCAATGTGACTAAAGTCTTAGCCACGGGATCTTGTATTACAGAACAAGTAAAGAGACTTGCCGTTGACGAGATTGAAAATGTATAGAGATACCGACGATCGAATCTCAGGCAAGTAACATACCGAAGAACAAAGGGAACATCATACGGGACTAATTGAATCCTTATCATAGAGGTTCAACCGATAAAGATCTTCGTAGAATATGTAGGAACTAATATGGGAATCCAGGTCCCGCTATTGGTTATTAACCATAGAGGTGTCTCGGTCATGTCTATATAGTTCTCGAACCCGCAGGGTCTGCACACTTAATGTTCGGTGACGTTTCAGTAGTATTGAGTTATGTAGGTTGGTACTACCGCTTGTGTACCAACGGTACTACCGCTTATCCTCCAACGGAACTACTGCTGCAGGGCACGGTATTATCGCTTATACCATAGAATTCCAGGCTTCTTGTGATTTTCTTATATTCTCGCTTTTGCTTTCTTTTGGCTTATGCAATGGCTTTACACTTGCCTTTCCCTCGTTCTTTCTTTGTGGGTTCCAGGTGATGGTAGTTCCCCTCCTCCTGCTCGTCGCACGAATCCAAACCGTCGTGGAGGTTCAAAGCGTTTCACACGTCTGAAGATGTTGAGGCTGGTTCTAGTGCTCAACCCCAGCAATAGCATGCGAAGAGGGCTACTAGCAAGAAGAAGGTTGCCATTCCTCCTGAGGATATGCCTACCAAGGAGTTTGCTGAGTTCCGTCAACGCAACCCATATCGTCGCTCTCAGGACGATGTGCTGGTTGGTCGTCCCTTCTAGACCAAGGAGCAATCTCTCATATATGTTCAGGTCCCGAGGAACAAGACGAACCTCTTTGTGCCAGATGTCAAATCCATCGACATGGGGTACATGAGCAGTCGTCCTCACACTGAGTACTTCGATGAAGCTCATGCTCTTTGCCAGCACTGCGGTCTGCTTCCCATCATAGGTTTCAACAAGGACTTTGACAACGAGATTGTGGCTGAGTTCTATGCCACCGTTCACTTTCACAATGATGAGGCAAGGAACTTGACATGGATGACAGGTGGAAGAGTTTTGCGTTCCAACTAGAAGACCTTTATGAACTCTTTGGGCTATAATGACTCAGGGCCAAATGTGCCAGTTGGTCTCAGGCCACACACTAAACTTGCGGCAAGTCACAAGTCGAAACTAATTCTCTATTCTAGGGTGGTGCAGACTGCCAAGGGTACACGCATTGAGCTCATTCCATTTCCAGATATTATGCACTATCTTTTGCAACACTGTTTCCCCTTACATTGGGAACAAGGATCAGGTTCACTCTTATCTTGTGAATATGCTGTTCATGTGCATGAAGGAGAGAGTCAGAGACTCAACTTTGGATGTTTCCCACATTATATGGAGGGAGCTTCGTTCAACTATTCTTGACAGGAAGGTGCCTATTTATGGCCCTTATCTCTTTAAGATCATTGAGGATACTTGTGCTGAGTCATTCCCTGGTAAGCCTCTTGTGACTGAACACATGAATCATCGTATTCTTAAGCTTTGTGTGAAAGATAATTGGGGCATTGCGCCTTCTGTCCCTGAGATTGCTCCCATTGATTCAGATGATGAGCCACAGCTTGACTACACTTATGATCCACCCTTTGAGACCGAACCATCATGGTCTTCCAAGATCAAAGCAAAGGTGAAGAACCTTCTCTGCTTCCAGATCAAGGGACAGTACAAGACACATGTGGAGGCCAAGAAGGCTCACAACAGTGACAAGATGATCATGAGGAAGATTGGTCTGGATGTTCACAGTGGGTCTGAGGAGTGGATTACTGATGAGGAGGAGTGGATCCATAAGAACTGCCCGTGGACTAAGTCAGAGAAGGATGTGCCTGCTGCTGCAAATGAGGAGGAGGAGGATGAGCCTGAGGATTGACCTCTATCATGAGCTTACCATCACTTTGACTCGCTTAGTCCTATGTTCCCCTTTTGGTGTCTCGATGCCAAAGGGGGAGAGAGTGTTTAGGGATTTGTTGGATTTGCCGAGTCACGAGTGTTTTATTGTATCTGCGCATTTTCTCTCTCGTGAACTCGTTTATTTGCTTGCTTTGGTTTATGTTGTCAAGACTTGTGAGTACCGAATTATGGTGTAAGACATATGCTACCTCTCCTACTCTGTTATGTCTACATTATTTAGTATGTGGGGTTATATTTCCTATGTTTGCTTGCTTGCTCATAACTCATATTCTGTAGTGTGCAAGTATATGGTCCTGTCTATAAAATATAGGGGGAGTGTTGATCCTAGTGTTGGAAATATGCCCTAGAGGCAATAATAAAGTGGTTATTATTATATTTCTTTGTTCATGATAATCGTTTATTATCCCATGCTATAATTGTATTGATTGGAAACTTAAATGCATGTGTGGGTACATAAACAACACTATGTCCCTAGTATGCCTCTAGTAGACTAGCTCATTGATAAAAGATGGTCAATGTTTCCTAGACATAGACATGAGATGTCATTTGATAATGGGATCACATCATTGGGAGAATGATGTGATGGGCAAGACCCAAACTATGAACGTAGCATATGATCGTGTCAGTTTATTGCTATAGTTTTCTGCATGTCAAGTATATGTTCCTATGACCATGAGATCATGCAAGTCACTGACACCGGAGGAATACCTTGTGTGTATCAAACGTCTCAACGTAACAACGTGACTATAAAGATGCTCTACAGGTATCCCCAAAAGTGTCTGTTGAGTGGGCATGGATCAAGACTGGGATTTGTTACTCCGTGTGACAGAGAGGTATCCCAGGGCACATGCGGTAATAAAACATCACAACAAGCCTTGCAAGCAAAGTGAGTAAAGTGTTAGCCACGAGATCTTGTATTATAGAACGAGTAAAGATACTTGCCGGTAACGAGATTGAACTAGGTATAGAGATACCGACGATCAAATCTCGAGCAAGTAACATACCGAAGAACAAAGGGAACAACATACGGGATTAACTGAATCCTTGACATAAAGGTTTAACCGATAAAGATCTTCGTAGAATATGTAGGAACCAATATGGGCATCCAGGTCCTACTATTGGTTATTGACCATAGAGGTGTCTCGGTCATGTCTACATAGTTCTCGAACCCAGAGGGTCTGCACACTTAACATTCAGTGACGTTTCGGTAGTATTGAGTTATGCATGGTAGTGACCGAAGGTTGTTCGAAATCCCGGATGAGATCCTGAACGTCACCAGTAGCTCCGGAATGGTCCAGAGGTAAAGACTGATATATAAGAAGTCCCGTTTTGGTCACCGGAAAAGTTTTGGGTATTTCTGGTAGTGTATCGGGGGTGCCGGAGGCCACCGGAGGGGCCACCCACGCCGGGAGGCCACGTGGGCCTTAGGAGTAGCGCACCAGCCCTTAGTGGGCTGGGCAAGCTAGCCCCTAAGGGCTCATGCGGCTAAGGTGGGGGAAAATGAAAAAAAACAAGTGGGGAAGGGTTTCCAAGTAGGATTGGAATCCTACTTGGAGTAGGATTGGAGGTGGACTCCTCCACCTCCTCCTTCGGCCGACTCCTAGGGGAAACCCTAGGGGCATCTGCCCCTCCCCTCCCTCATATATATATTGGAGGGGAGAGAGGGCAGTTGCACCCAACCCTAAGCCACAGTGCAACCCTCTCTCCCCACTAGATCGTCTCCCTCTAGATTCGGCGGTGCTTAGGCGAAGCCCTACCGGAATAGTTCCACCGCCGCCGCCGCCGCGCCGCCGGAGAACTCATCTACCTCTCCGCTCCCTCTTGCTGGATCGAGAAGGCGGAGATCGTCATCGAGTTGTACTGTGCTGAACGCGGAGGTGTCGTTCGTTCAGTGCTAGATCGGGACGGCTAGCGATTTGGATTGCGAAGACATTCGACTACATCAACCGTGTTTTTTAATACTTTCCGCTTAGCGATCTACAAGGATATGTAGATCCACTCTCCCTCTCGTAGATGCTCATCACCATGGATAGATCTTGTGTGTGCATAGGAAATCTTTTGTTGCCCATGCAACGTTCCCCAACACCTAGTGTGTGCTCTTTGCATTCCAAAAGCATATTCAAATAGAGCACACGTCTAGGGGGAGCCTGTATATATTTTGTAGATGTTGGGTTTGCCTAACCCTTACTGTTTTTCTTAAAATGGCAAATCCCGTGTTGTCATCAACGCACCAAAAAGAGGGAGATTGTAAGAGCATAATCTTTCCCAAGTAGTTTTTGTGATTGATGACAATGCTCCTTGCGGACTAATCGTGTGCATTAAGCTTTCAGAGATTATTAGGTGGCATGAGACGATTTACTTCCCCTCAGTGGTTAAAAGAGAAGACGGTGTTTTTCTATCGATTTAGAGTTGGTGGACTTGAGTCGTAGGAAAATTCGTAATATCAAGAGGGGATCCGCGTTTGGAAAGGTTGTGAGGAATAATCACGTACACATTTGCACCCCTTCTGTTTCCCGGTGCTTTGGAGCTTCTGTTCTGCCCAAAGGCTCCTTAGTTGCATATAAGCGGAAGTACTACGCTACAGAGCGGTAGTACAGCCCTAGCGGTGCTGCCGCCCTGCGGTACTAGGGCAACTACCA
Organism: Hordeum marinum; assembly: GCA_022496015.1. Classification (NCBI taxonomy): domain Eukaryota; kingdom Viridiplantae; phylum Streptophyta; class Magnoliopsida; order Poales; family Poaceae; genus Hordeum; species Hordeum marinum. The sequence goes on from CM039678.1 coordinate 388,071,778, forward strand.
TTTATTTTTGTTCTTTGGAGGCTTCGGGTGTCGTTGCCCATAATTAGCGGAAGTACCGCTAGGAAGGAGAGGCAGTACCACTCGGGCGATACTAACGTCCTCCACTTCCGGCCCTACTTCCTCTTATTTTAAGCTCTCTGTTGTCTTTGGCACTCGAGCAGTTTTTGAGCGGCAGTAATCAACGGAAGTACCACCCAGGGCGGTACTACTGTGCTTCCCTGTTCATTTCTGCTAAGTCCGAGCTTCCTACAGTACTAAGTGGAAGTACCGATGGCGGGAGCGGTAGTACCGCTCCGGCGGAACTACCGCCTCCCTGATTGTGTCAACTGCCTGTGAAGCCTGGTACTTCCGTGTGAGCGAAAGTACCGCTTCCCCGAGCGGTACTACCGCTTATACACGACTTGTGGGCAGAAAATGGTTAGATTTCCTTCTCCTATTTAAGTGGGTCCTCTTCTCTAAGAGACGTCACCTCCTTTCCCCCCAAAAGCTCCATTATTGCTCCTAAGCTTATTCTTGTCCAATCTCTCTTCCTAGCCATCGATTCTTATTGATGCTCTAGGGTTTGGAGTAGAAGGCATTGATCTACACTTCCATCAAGAGAAATTCGATTCCCCCTACTAATCCCTTGTGAATCTTCTTACTCTTGGGTGTTTGAGCACCCTAGACGGAAGAGGTCACCTCAAAGCCATATACCATTGTGACGAAGCTTCATGGTATTGTTGGGACTTCCAATTAAGTTGCGAAGATTGTCTCAACCTTGTTTGTAAAGGTTCGGTCACCGCCTTCAAGTACACCGCTAGTGGAATCATGACATCTCGCATTATGTGAGAGCATGAGGAGAATACGATGGGTTTCATGGCATCTTGGGTAGCATTATGCCTCCCCACCGCTCTAACGAAAACGTACTTACGCTTAAAGAGAAGGAGCGCCAGTAACACATCCTCATTTCCATCGGTTTCACTTGTAGTTATCTCTTACCTTTACTTTGTGAAAGCTTATTAGTGTTGTATTATATGCTTGCTTGTTATTTTGTTGTTGTTAGCATCACATAGGTTGTTCACCTAGTTGCATATGTAGATAACCTATTTGCTGGTAAAACTAGTTTGTTAGGAAAAACTAAAATTTGGTAGTTGCCTTTTCCTCCTCTCCCTAATCAACCATAACTATCCTTTCAGGAGTAGTTTTGAAGCTTGATGTAAGAATCCAAAAGCTGAGTTAGAATCTTCCAGATATTGCTTTCGTGTGAACAAATAAATAGACAAGTGCTCCATATAACAGATGACTTAAGAACTGGGCTACTACATCCTCATGTACCTAATACATGTGAAATCAAGCCTCTATACATACTCCAGTGCAATGGCTGCTATTAGACATTCTCGCACAGGCTCGCCTGCAAACAGTGCTTAGAAAAGATGGTGTCAACATCAAAACTGAAACGCTACGATTAATTTTGTCAACTGCGAGGCCTATCTAACTTATTACTCACTTCATTTCATAGTGTAGTGCATTTGCGCCTTTTAAGATTTAATTTTGATCATAAATTTAACTAATGTGGACAATTGCGACATGAGCAAAAATTATACCATTGAAAACTTTTTTCGAATACGAATTCAATGATATTATTTTTGCTCACGCCGCAGTCGGTTACGTTGGTTAAATTTATGAATAAACTTAAATCTTAAAAAACGCAAGCGCACTACATTATGAAACGGAGAGAGTATAACATATGCAACAGAGAAAAGAGTATAACATATGCAGCAGGAAAAACAGTGGAGCAAGGGAAATTAAGATTCTCTAATGGTATACCAGCTAGCAGCCAGTCAGTCAGGGAAATGACGCATCCATTATGAAATGGCAACAATCAAACAGTATCTTGGGAGTCAAAACTAGTACTGGCTTACAAGCCCATTCAACATCAAAATGGGTCTATTTGTATGCTCCTTAAGCTTTGTCCGCATCTCGTCCTTGACCTTTTCTTCCTCGAGCTTCGCTTCCTTTTCTCCAACGCCCATTGTTTTTTCCGGATCAATCATATACATAAGCTGTACTTCCTTGAGGTTCTGCAGAAATTTTAGCCCAAGAAAGCTAGGTTCAGTGCCATAAATGTTAATAACCAGGACCTCAAGTTTGGGCATTGTTCCTTCCACAAAGTTCACTGATAAGATTTGCATTTTGATGTAAGCAAATACAAGCACCGTGAGGCTTTTGAAGAGTCCACTCAGGAACTTGACTTCTTTAATTTCAGCTTTTTGCTCGACCAACTCCAAAATTGATAGATTTGGAAGGTCCCCAAGGAGTTGCATGGCTTCACCATTCCCCGATAGTTTGGTATGACGCAGCTTCAGCTTCACGAGGTTCTGGAGCCCATTGATCAGTTTTGGCAATTTGGCCAGGCTGCCATTTAGCTTGAGACTTTGGAGGTTTTCCAGAGGTGAGGAAACGTCATCCAAGCAGGGAAGCAACTCTGTTTTGGACGATATCGATAATGACTCAAGGCGGTGGAGACTAGAAATAGCTGAACAGACTCCCGAAGCATTTTTCTTGCTGATGCCAGTAATGCCTAGCTTGCGCAGGCCAGTGAGATATTTTATCTCTTTTAAAACGGCATTTTCCCATGCAAGGTGCACAAACCTCAAAGTATGCAGGGCCTTTAACTTCCTGATACCTCTTGGCAACATAACACCGGAGCCATCCAGGCTCATCATGGCAGCAGGAAATGCCATGCAGCCAGCCCAAGGGAATGCCTTGCAGGAAGCCTTAGGACATGCAAACGTCCTTCTCATCTCATGAAGTACCTCAGCCCCAGGGGAAGTGAAGCAACATGGTGCACATGCAGCACACTGTGCACAAGAAACAAATAAAGTCTTCATGAAACAAGTTTGCTCCTCTGTAGGTTGGAATCTACCAGCGTGGAGATAACGTAGTTTCCTAAGCTTGATGACAGTTTTGGGCAGCACAAATATTGTTGTGCCTTTGATGTCCAATGTCTCGAGCTCTCTTAGGTTACCCAGCGAATCAGGCAGAGACATAACTTCATTACATCCCCTTAGAGACAGGTATCTCATATGAAGAAACTTCCCAATATGCTCAAAGTGATAATTATGTAGGCCTTGTGTATTTTCCAAGTCCAACACCCGAAGGAACCTCATCTTCTCGGAAATGTAAAATGACCTCCACTTACCAAACACTGTTAATGACCGTATACGAGACAATTCCACTGTGCTCTCAAATTCCTGCTCATCTCCATCCCAGTTGCTGCTTATCGCAAGGTGACGTACTTCACGATGGGTGTTTGAGCTACAACCTTCCTCCAGCCTGACAACTAGATTTTCCTCCCTTGACTTTGCAATGCTGATATCCCGGATAAGATCATGTAGCTGGCAAGAGTCAAATCTTTGCCTACTGAACATTGATTGTTTTGTTGGTAACACCATGCTTCTCTCAATGAGCTGCATGAAATAGTCGTCTGCCATTTCCACCATAGATTTTTCCCACACCTCCATTGAGTAACCCTCTGCAACCCACCGGTGCACCAAACGTCTCCAACTAATATTATGGTCTTCAGGAAATATTGACAGATATAAGAAACAAGCCTTCAAGTAATAGGGTAAGCCATCATAACTCTTCATAAGCACTGTTTTTATGGACTCCTGCTCTGGATTCATCTCCAACTCAGCACTAATATGATCATTTAATTTTCTCCACTCAACAGCTGTTTTTGTTGGTTGATCTGCCAAGTAGCTAGCTATGGTGACTATTGCAAGTGGAAGCCCATTGCACTTCTTTAGGATCAATTTTGCTGGTCCAACCAACTGAGGATAATCTTTATCCAAATTAGTAGTCTTCTTAAATACCTGAACATGTTATAACTTATAAGTTCTCGAAAACCCAAATCAGCTACAAAAAAGTATTTCCAAATTATTTATTAAGACGACTATGGTCTATGAGGGTCTGGATTGAAATTAAGACCATGGAAGAGCATGTGGAAACTTGGTATAAACACAATGCCCAAGAGGATAATGGCAAAGTCCTTATTTTAGAAAGCGGCTAGCTCGGTTAAAATAAAGACGACTTGGGTGGACTTACTCAGGCTACTCATAGTGGGAAGTATCATATAGTAGTATCATGCATATGATACTATTGTATGATACTACCTTCATAATGCATAGTATCATAAACTAGTATCATAGGTGATTTCATTTATTGACATGCAAGACACATAGTAGTATAGCATTTAACATGATATGGTATCTATCTATGTTACTCTAACCCTCTCTCTCTTCTTCAATTATCTAACACATCAGCATGTTTGCTAGTCCCAAGTGCATGATACTAGCTAAGATACCCCCACTATGACCAGCCTCAAACGCCGGTCCGAAACAGGAAAAAATGGAACATGTGGCACATGTCAGGTGAGGGGGAGGGGACCCAAAAGGGAGTGATGACCTGGCGAAGAGGCGGTAGCCGAGCACACCTGCACACAGGGGCACTGCCCCGGCTCCTTGGAGGATTGCACCAAGGGGACCCACCGTCTCCAGGCCTATTCGTCATGGTTGCTGAGTTCTCGATCACCTACCTTGGCCTTTCATTCATTGTGTGGTGTACGCCCCCTGTCAAGCGTGCAGCTCCATCCGATGGTGGACAAGGTGTGGAACCGACTTACGACGTGGAAGGCTAAGTTACTTAGAAAGGCTAGGCATCTAACGCTAGTCAAATCGGTCCTCTCGGCGTTGCCCATCCATTAAGTGCACCCTTGAAGAAAGTGCTCAATGAAATAATCAAGGTGGAGCATGGATTATTTTGGGAAGGGCGCAAAGAAGGAAAAGGAGGCAATTGACATGTCGATTGGCACATGGTAAGCCGGCCACTTGAACTAGGAGGAAACTTAGAGTCCTATACCTTCTAGCGGATGGGACTAGCGTTAAGGCCGATGTGGCAATGGTTCGCGAACCTGGTGTGGCCTGGACTTACAGTTGAGCAAAAAAGAGAAGGGTTTCTTCTTCACCTCTACAACGATGGCCTTAGGCAACAGGCAATCAGCCCTGTTCTGGGAGGACAGGTGGCTCCATAGTGTCTTTATCAACCTATCAATAAAAGAGCAGTTTTGCTAAAGTACATCTAGATGTGCTTTAACTATTGTACATCTAAGTCTTATATCATTGATTTTATGCTAAGATTCGTGTAAGCATTTATTTATTTTTGTTTTTTCTCCTTTTCTTTCTAGTTTGATTAAGTCACCTAGATGTGCAATAACTAGAGCACATCTAGATCTGCCCTAGACAGACCCATAAAAGAGGCGCGATACTTTTGTGTTCTCCTTAAGCGACGTCAGTGCAAGTGCAGAGGGATGGGTGCCTAACGGTGTGCCGATGTCCAGGTTGCGGCAGGATGTTGGCAAGTCGTGATAGGAAGCGGCAACAGGACCAAGAGGGCCTTTGCGGTGTGCTAATGAGGAGGTGTCAGGTGTGGAAGACGAGGTGGAGTGTGAGTTGAGGCAGATAAGGTAAAGATCTAGAGGTAGCAGCCGGATCGATCAGACAAGAGTGAAGTTAGAATCGATAAAGAAATGCTAACAAAAAAGCTTATTATTGATACCATATTAGGAATAGCGGCTTGTAGTCCAACGAGGCCAATGGATCTATAAAAATACTACACCAAAATGCAGGAACGAGCTTGTGTAGTCCAATCAGGAATAGGAAAAACCTATGCAGTGACCACTTTGATTATTTGTAATACGTAAAAAGTGAAAAATATATGTTTCACCTACCCTACCAATTAAGCTAATCATATGTTGTTCAGATACTCTAGAGCATCTCTTTAGAAAGATAATTATGTCTTTTCAAGCCAGGGCTGGTAATGTTTTGCTTATTTCATAATCGCAAATGGAATAAGCTAAACATGAGTAATACTTTTTCTGTACCTTTTCTGTGAAGAGGTCATGTGCATCCATGTCTTCTAGACCATTGAGCATGCATATGTTTTCTCGTTTCTTGCAACAATGCTTAGCAACGTCCTCTTGCCTTGTGGTGATCACTATGATCCATCTTGCATGTTTCCTTTTCAGAAAACTCTGCATACCCTCATCCGATTCCATGGTACGTGCACCATATTCCCGGAAAATCTGCATTATTTTGTCCCACTCACTGGTGGATGATAGGTCGTCAAAAACAACGAGACAATTCTTTCCTTCTGAAAGAATACTTAACAATTCAATCAGCTCTACAATTCCCATTGAAGCTATTTTTCTGTTGTTGTCTCCTACAAAGTCCATTACACTTTTTTTTTCAGAAAATTGCATAGCTAAGCTCCTAAGGAGCTGCTCAGGCTTGAAAGGGCGCAAGACTGTGGCAAAAGCACGTTTCTCAAACTTTTGGCTTTGGTAAACATTTTTCACTAGAGTAGTTTTTCCAACACCACCCATTCCCCACACTGAGACTACCCCAAATTGTTGATCAGCTTGTTGAGAAATTAGTTTGGTAATTTCAGATTTTTCTTTGTCTCGTCCAACAAGATGAGGTTCTTCTTGAACACCTGCAACCGTCTTTGTATGAGTGAGGCTCTTTTCTGACATCCTCTTTCCATATACATGCTTAGATTGCTGCTCTAGTATCTCAGTTGTGGTAGACTTTGAGCTACCAGTACTTGGGATAGGCACTGGCTTTGCTGAATATGTTCTGTCTGGAGAACCAATCTGAACACGAGGGAGAAATAGTTAGCCACGTAGTCATGTAAATAGTTAAATAACAATTTGGCTCCTCAATTCCATGGGAATCTCAGAAAAAAGCGCAATCTTTGCATTATGAATTACATATTCATTAATGAATGAAACATCTAACTGGTTAAGCAACAGTTTTGCAGGGCAAGAGGTTAAATCCGAATAACCATACTGCTCTAATTCTTTGTCTTAAGTATATATATAACTATATAGATAGATTGACTATTCGTGGTGAAGAATTGTCATTCTTCACCCCCATCTCCTCACGCACCATATAGTCACTGTAAGAACAAAAATACATGTGAGGTAATATTTATGGTGTATAGTTAAGGGCATCTTAACATCCATCATGAGAAACAAATATGTCATGCATGTGAGGTAATATTACGACATGCATGTGTGAGATGAGGTAAGATTATAACACATCAGTGAGAATTCAACGCATGCGAGGTAAGATTAAACCGTGTCGGTGAGGTAAAATTATGAGGTGTGTGTGAGGTAAAATTACAGCATCCAACAAGAATCATGTCTTGAGAGAGTTTACACCAGGGTGAAGGATTACTTATTCTTCACCCAGGATGACAAATAGACAATACATCTTAAGGTAATTAGGAAACTGCAAAACAAATGGTGTTAGATTTGTGTGTTCGATTACCATAGTCCATGCATGCACAGATGCTACCTGGATTTAACACATATATTGTCGCAGAATGCATTCACTTAATATTTCAAGAAAATGGGTTTGAAGTATTTCAAAACATTGATATTGTACTTTTACCAATTTTTTTGAGAAAACGCAAAAGACTTTGCGTTTCATTGCATTGGAAAGAAAGAAGGGTATTACATCCTCCTAGGAGGCCAGTGTAGCATGGTTACAGGTCAGTGGACGTCCCAGGATGGTGGCAAGACGACCCTGAGCCCTTGGGCCCCGGCCCTTGCCCATCATCTGGTCTCATCCTTGATCCTGTCTACAAGCTCATCGGGCGATGGAACAACATGATCGAAAACACACGCGTTTCTATGCTTCCAGATCATCCAAGGCACTAGGAGCGCCGTAGATTGCAGCGCCTTGCGAAGCGTGCGTGGCGTGGCTTCCCTCGCTCGAAGCCACCAATCCTGCAGCGAGGCCTCATGCGCAGGCGTCGGAGCTGGCAGGCGCAGCCAAGAGAGGGTCTCATGCCAGGCTTGCCTAGCGAATGGACATGTGAGCAGCAGGTGTCGGATCGTGTCCGGCTCTTGGTCGCATAGGAGGCATCGAGGGTGGTGATGAAGGCCGTGGCGGGCGAGCCGCTCTACGGTCCAGGAGCGGTCCTGGTTAGCCAGCCAGTGGAAGAACTTCACTTTCGGTGGCGCCCAACCCTTCCATATGATCTTCCACGAGTGGCATGTCGTCGATCCGAGGAATGTGGCCTGATAGCATGACTGCGCCGAGTATACGCCATTGCTGTCCAGTTCCAGACGAGTTTGTCCGGCTCCATGGACAGAATGATGTGCTGCACTAGGTGCCAGATCCTCAGGTATTGTCCAATCTCGTGTAGGCCTAAAGCTCCTTGAATGTCACGCGCCCAAGCGTTCCCCTGGATGCCCTCCGTCACCGTCCTCAGCTTCCTACGGTTTTTGGGGATGCATTTGTATAGCAAGGGTGCGAGCTCATGAATGGACTGGCCGTAGAGCCAGCGATCCTTCCAGAATAGGGCCGTAGCTCCGTCCCCGATCACCATGGATGTGGAGGCGTGGAAGAGGCAGTGCTCGCCGGGGGTGAACTGCAGGTCTAGACCTTACCAAGCCATAGCCATCGTAGTCGGAGAGCGAGCCCCGTGCGCTCGAGGTCTCAGACCCCTAGTCCGCCATATTCGATCGGTCGGCAGACCCGACGCCAATTCACGTGACAGTGTCCACCATGAGCATCGTCGCGGCCGGCCCAAAGAAAGCCTCGCTGAATCTACTCAAGTTGCTTGAGGGTTTTCTTTGGGGGCGCGAGAGCGAGCAGCCGGTGTATGGGGATCGCACTGAGCACAGACTTGACAAGCGCCAGCCGGCCGGCCCGGTTCATCAACCGAGCTTTCCATGACGGTAGCCGTCCAGCCACCGCATCGACGAGCGGCTGCATCTGGGCCTCAGAGGGGCGGCGAGTGGTGAGCAGGATGCCAAGGTAGGTGACTGGCAAGTCCGCCGCGGGACATACTAGGGCGTCCAGCAAGTGAGCACACGACTCGTCGCCATGCAACGTCGGGGCCGAGCTCTTGCCGTAGTTTACTTGTAGTCCGGAGGCCGTGCCGAAGACACCCAAGATGCCTTTCACGGCGAGAACCTCATCAAGCGTGGCGTGGCAAAACAGCATCACGTCGTCGGCGTATAGGGATATCGCCGGGATTTTGCGGCGGGGGTGCAGCTGTCGAAGGATGCCGGTCTGAAGGGCCCGGCGCATGAGGCGTCCAAGCGTGTCCACAGCCAGGACGAAAAGCTGTGGGGACGTGGAGTCACCTTGGCGCAGTCCACGTCGGTGCCAGATGGGAGGACTAGGGACACCATTGAGCATGACGCGGGTGCTGGCCGAGGAGAGGAGGATGGCCAGCCATTCCCGGAATCTGTCGCCAAACCCGTACTGGCGTAGGACCTCGAATAGAAAGGGCCACGAGATCGAGTCGAAGGCCCGCGTGAGGTCAAGTTTGAGCATTATTCTCGGCGTTCCCAGTTGGTGCAGCAGCCTTAGGGATTGTCGGACAAGGATGAAGTTGTCGTGGAGCGTGCGCCCGGTGATGAAAGCGTTCTGATTGCGGCTCACAAGGCTGTCAAGCTTTGGAGCGAGGTGCAACGACAGAACCTTCGCGAAGATCTTGGCCACGATATGAATGAGGCATATCGGCCGGTAGTCGCCAAGCTTGTGGGTGTCCGCGCGCTTGGGCAGTAGGGTCAGCAAAGCTTGGTTGAGCTTGCTGAACCTCGTCCGCATAGCGCGTAGAGCTGCTCGAAGGCGTCGACGATGTCCTGCCTGATGATGCTCCAACATGCGCGAAGGAACTCAGCGGTAAATCCATCCGGTCCGGGCACCTTGTGCGCAGGCATGCACTTGATCGCTTCCCATATCTCGTCTGGGCAGAATGGGTCCTCCAGACTAGCGAGGTCGCCGGGCGTAATAAGCTGCTCGAGATCCAGGGTGTGGGCTCTGTCATAGGCCGTGCCCAGCAACCCATCAAAGTGCTCAAACGCGGCCTGGGCCATCTCTTCGTGGTCGGTAAGCACATGCTCGTCCACGGCTAGGTTGTGCACGTGTCGGCGGTATGTGCATTGTCGGTGAAAGAAGCTCGTGTTCGCATCGCCGTCCTTGAGGGTAGTTATGCGGGCACGCTGCCGAGCGATCGTGCGCTCTAGGGAGGCCATGCCGAGGTAGGCGATCTCGAGCTGTTTGCGCAGCCAATCTTCCGGGGGGTAAGCACATGATCCTCGAGGGCCTTGTCGAAGCAGGAGATCGGCTCGCGGGAGATGGCAAGCTTGTCCCGTATGTTGCCCGTTGACCTGGCGCTCCAGCTCGTGAGGCTACGCGCCGTGGCTTGCAGGCGCTTCACCAACCGCCGAAAGGGGTCGTGATCGTGCACCGAGCCCCAGGCCACGGCCACCGTGTCATGGAAGCTGTCCAGGCGCAGCCAGTACTCCTTGAAGCGGAAACGCTTGTGGGTCGAGGGCATTGGAGAACAATCCAGCAGCAGCGGGCAATGGTTGGACACCACGGACGCCAGGCAGCGGAGGTGACACTCGCCATGCATGTCCTCCCAGTCCGAGGTGTAGAGGACCCGGTCGAGGTGCACTAGCGTCGGTGGCGTTTGCTCATTCGACCACATGAAACGACGCCCGTTGAGGTAGATCTCCTTCAAGGCAAGGTCATTGATGGCGCGACGGAACCTTCCCATCATGCGGCGGTTTAGGCCACCCGAACTTTTGTCCTCGTCGCGGTATATGAGGTTGAAATCCCCACATAGCATCTAGGGGCCGAGACAAGCCGCACGGATGTCACGCAGCTCCTGCAAGAACAACACTTTGTCCGCGTTGGCCTGGGGTCCGTAGCCTGTGGTTAACCACCATGGCGAGCCGCTGGCCACGCTCACCTTAGCCGTGAGCGCATTCAGAGTGAACATGGGGTCGAAGATGGTGACAACCCTGCTCTTCCATGCGAGGAGGATGCCTCCTCGAGTGCCATCAGCTGGGAGATAGGTGTAGTCATCAAATTCGGACCCAAGTATGTCCAACACGATGGACGAGATGATTAAGGCCATCTTCATTTCCTGAAGGCACACAATGGATGCTTGAGTAGTACACAGCAACGATCGAATGGCGCATCGCCTAGCACGCGAGTTAAGGCCCCTAACATTCCAAACAGCGATACAAAGACCGTGATCCATGGGAAAGAGGTCGACGGTAGGCGATACAGTAGGTCTAGCTAGCGCAGACCACAGCATCGCGCGCTGGATTGGTCAGGCATGCAGGGATCTCGCGATCAACCAAAGCAGCAATGGCTTGGAGCACGGGCATCGGGATCGGTGCCACAAACATGTCAGTGTAGGCTCTCATCTCGGCAGGGGAAATCTTCTGGTTGATGCCCACAATCCCGAGAGTGCGTAGGATCTGCACATGGGCTCTCCTTTCAGCCGTGGGTGGGGCAGCCGCGGATGCCGCAGCGGTAGCCGAACGGCCTCTGCTAGGAGCGAAATTGAGTGGGCGGCGAGGTCTCTTCCCAGGTGATGGCCGAACCGCGTCGATGTGCTTCGTAGCAGCGGCCAAGAACTCTCCTAGAGTCCGCCGGTGGTGGCCCGGCAGCGCGGACGTCGCATGATAATGGGCGGCGATGCAAATCTCCCCGAGGCAGGCGAGCGGGGGTCGGTTGCCGGCGTGCCTGGCTCAGCGCATCGATGAGGAGATGAGTCGGTCCGGCGTAGGATGGTTGTGAGGCGAATTTGTCCGAGTGGCCCAGCGGTGCTAGCAGGGGGCGAAGGTGGCGGCAGGCTTGGCCCATGCACAACCGGCCCAACAGCGGGCGTGGTCGCAGGTATTGGCCCGACAGCTGTAGCGAGCGGGGCGGCAATGATTGCCTCGCGTCCCACCCAATCCCCAACGTCGCGAGCTTGAGACCGCGGCGACCGGTCAGCGGGACTGCCGGGGGACCCATGTGCGACAGGAGTGTGCGAAGCACCACTCTGCCCCGACAGGGCGGCAGGTGACAATAGCTCCTCTGGCAGCGAGTTGGAGACCTGGCTCAGAAGGGCGAGATCCCGACAAGGCGTGGGATCAGCCGCCGCAGTGGCGGGCCCGTCGGTAGCCTCCTCGGGCGCATGGGGGGATCCCAAGTTTGAAACTCCAGAGCCTTCTTTCTCTCCGCCAGCCAGTGGTTGCGAGCCAGCTGTCCTCGGGCCAGCCTCCCTGGCGCCGTCCGTGGACTCAACAGCTGGTAGCGCCTGGTCCACCGCCAAGGCCTCCTTTTGCAGGCTTGGCTTTTTACCTTTCTTTCCTCTTTTGTCTCGATGATGAGGGCGTGCGGGCCCCCGCTGTCCTGGCCATGACAGGATGCCCGGCCTCGTGGGACGCGTGGCCCGCGGCAGCGCCGCCGGACATGGCCAAGCTGAGAATGTCCCAGCCCCGTCGGAGCGGCCAGAGCGATGGTCGGCGTGCCAGGCCGGCGCGTCGATGGCCATGCCGTCTACACGGCCGTCCGGAGCCTCATTTGTTCGCCAACGCTTGCGGCCGCGATGGCGCGCTCTTCCCAGACCGGGTCCTTGCCCTGGGCCCTGACCGTTACCACCGTCGCCACCGAGGTCATCTCTGTCGGGACCTCCAGAGGCCTGGGGGCCAGCCAGGGTGGGCAGATGAGTTTCGCCTTGGTGAGCGCGATGAAGATGGGGAAAGTGAGCGTTCTGATGGTTGGCGCCTCTGAGGGCACCTGCGAGGGCAGTTGCTCGTCAATCTCCAGGTTCGCGCCGCGGCGGATGCCGGCGGGGTCGTGCGCGCGACCAGACAGGCGGAAGCAAGCCAGGTCGGCGCGGGAGCGCGTGCTAGGGTGCAGCCTCTCGATCCAGCAGCTCGCACCCAGTAAGTGCTCGGCGGTGGAGAGGTGCCATGCATGAGCTGGAATGCCGCGGAGCTCCACCTCGACGCGGTACTCGAACTCGCTGGCATGGGCCAGCTTGCACCAGGGACGCAACGAGAGCGCAAAGCGTGGCGAGCTGATGAAGTGTTCGCCGTTGAGGCGACGCATGGTTTCCAGGGAGGAGAAGAGATGAGGAAGTCCTCACGGTGGTGCTCGTGGACGGTGAGATCGCCCTCGGGGAGGTCGAGGGAATTGAGGAGCAGCGCGGCAACCTTGTCCGTGGATACCTGCGGGCGGTTGCCTGTGATGGAGGCCACCATCGCCCGGGCCAGGACCAGCTCGGCCTTGTCCATCTCCATAGATTGCGCCATGATTACTCGCACAGGACCTTCTGGCTACTGCGGGTGGGCGGGCACCAGCGAGAGGGCAGGGGCGTGCGTTGGAGGAGGCGGCGGAGGGGCCACCCAGCGGCGCGTGGCGGGAGGGGGGCGGCCCTGGCAGGGGCGCCGCGGGGCATCCACGGTTGCTCGTTGGCAGCGCCACGGGGGCGGTGCCGTGGCTGTGCGTCTGCGGGGCGCCGGGCGTCGCAGTCCCGCGATTCGTGGCCGGAGATGAGGCAGCGCCAGCATCGATCGTCGTTGGTGCAATCCCGCACCCGGTGTCGGTGATCGAGGCAACGGAAGCATAGCCGTGCGACCTCCTCCGGGGACGGACTGCGTCGGCGCGGGAGCGGGGGGCTGGGTGCGGCATCCGGGCGCGTGTGGCGTCAACGAAGCCTACGACGGGCTGCTGGAAGCCGTCGGCATCGAGCACGGGTCTGCCAGAGACGCGGTGCACCTCCAAACGGGGGCCGAGGCGGTCCCTGGCAGGCAGGCGGGCGGGCGGCGCGGTCCGCCCTGGGGCGGCGGAGGCCGGCGGCGTGACGATGGGCGGCGGTGTGCGCGCGACATCTCTGTATGAGCGCGTCGAAGACTCGCTCTCCGAGCTGGTGCAGCGGTCTCCGGAGGACACGCGCTCGCCGAAGAGGGTCGTTCGACGATCAACAGGGTCAGCGGCGACAGAGCCCATGGCCGAGGCAGCGGAGAGGAGGGGCGCGGGGCGGGCTCTCCGGTGGGGGGTGACGGCGTTGGAGCAGAGGAGCTAGGCTAGAGGTAGAGGTAGGGGGAGCGGAGCGGAGCCATCTCTTTACCAAATTTTCATACAGATTATTGAGAAAAAGTCCATCTACCAAACCAGATGTGAAAGGGAGCTAAGATACTCTCGCGCACAACTTCAGTCAATTAAATCTTAATAGATCGATGATACAGGAAGTCCATTTATTAGCAATTTATGAGGTCGACATAATCTGCATTATGCAACAGTAACCAGTACTTTTCCTTGAACTACCACATCAGAAGTGAACAAGCAGCATTATAATCCCTAAGCTACACAATTGGATACAACCTTCTTACCATTGTTGGAATAATGGAATAATGAATATAATGACTTAAGAGGTACAAGAGACCCTTTCACCACCGCCGATGGCGAGGTGAGAATTCTCTCCCTTCAACATGTGTGTAAGCCCCGCCGTTCCCCAGACGCTTGTAGTAGTCGCCACAGAGTGGTGGCCAAGTAGCAACTAGCAAGTATGTCGGCAGAATTTGATACAGGAAGAATTATGGGTTAATTAGCATGGAAATATTTAGGGCTTTAGGATATGGAGAATTCAGAGTATGTGCAAACACAAAAGATCTGCGCTGCTGTGGAACGAGACACATTTCTGTTTTCTTCATTTTAATTGCATCAAGCAGATATACAGACCACCGTAGAACGTTTACGATATAAGGCATCGCTCATGAAAAATCATGTTGTGTAATTCTAGAAATCTTGAAGATAATCATACGTACGCACTGTTCTGTCAAGTACATATATGCAAATTTTAATCCAAAATATGATGATTGGTGTCTCGTACTAAGAAAAAGGAGAGACCGAATATAGCATGGATAACTTGGCATCTAGCTTAACATATATTGTCAGAACATAATATATAGTATCTCTATTCAACTTAGGATATATAGTACGCTTGTAATACAATCTCAAATGAAATAAACTCGAGTAATGCTTTTTCAATACCTTTTCTTCAATGGTGTCAGATGGGTCGTCTTTCGGATCAGTGAGCATGTATATGTTTTCTTGTTTCTGACAACAATACTTAGCAATGTCTTCTTGCCTCGTGGTGATGACTATGACCCCAATAATTTTCATCTTATGGCAAGTCAGTATTATTTGATCCCATTCCATGGTAGATAACAGATCATCAATAACAATCAAACACCTATTGTTTTCTGAAATCCTACCAAGCTCTTCAATCATCTCTTCAACCGTCATTGAAGCTATTATTTTTTCTCTGTCACTTCCAGATCCGGACACCTCTTTAACTTTATAAGGAATCCCATAAAACTGCATAGCTAAGCTCCTAAGGAGCTCCTCCAGCTTGAAAGGTTGCAGGATTCTGATAAAAGCATGCTTCCTGAACAAGGTACGGGTCCCTTGGCTTCGGTACACACCTTTGAGAAATGTAGTATTCTCCACACCATCAGTTCCACACACCGAGATCACATCAAATTTTTGGCTGGCTTGTTCAGAAATCAGTTTGATGATTTCAATTTTTTCTTTCTTCCGGCCAATGAGCTGAAACGTAAGCAAACAATACTTAGGTATGTTTTCAATCACGTGAAATTAACTAACGGTAAAATATTATTCTCACTTCATAATAGAATAAGAACCCATGGGACAACAGTTTGATTTTCAGGGTGCACATGTCACATGCATAAAGGTGATGTTTCAGTAATTGTTTTTAGGAAAAGGTATTATTTTAATAACAGTTACATTTTGCAAAATATGTTAGTATTGTGAGAACATGATACCTTTTAATTGTTTAGTTCTGCTAACAGCCAATTTAATTGTAATCTAAGATATCATAAGCGTATATTGTTCAGCTAGGTACATACTTGAAAATCTTAAACTAAAAATATGATGACAGTTGTGTTTGAAAAAATAAATAAAAGAGAGAGGGTCTTTTTTTGATAAAGGGAAAATATTAATATCGCGAAGATATCAATTACACCCAGCCTTTGCACCAACAATACATCAAAAGACATCAAGGGTGCACACAGCCAAGAACAACAATAAAAAAGAGAGAAATACAAAAATAAAGACCCCATCGCAGTGATGAAACACTCACAACAGCAACACTCTAATCACCAGCAAAGACAACACCCGGACTACATATGAAGTTCTCCAAAAGCGACACCTCCAAAAAAGAAACAATGCACAAGCGTAGAGAGAGGGTCTACAATAGCATCAATGTGTATACATAACTGGGCATCTAGCTTGAAAATATATTGTCAGAACATAATCTACAATATCTCTATACAAAGAGAGTAACATTTATGACAGATAATACGCTTGTGATACAGTCACAATTGAAATGAACTGAAAGGGAGTACTGCTCTTTCAATACCTTTCCTTCGATGATGTCAGATGCATTGGCTACTTCAAAAGAATATGTCAAAATAACGGTTACATTTTAGTAAGTACTGTGGGTATATTATACCTTTTAATTGTTTACTTCTACAAGCACACAATTTGGTATAAAGATTAATAAGATACACGTCCAAAACAGCTGCAACAGAGATTTATTTCGTTTACTAGCAAGCACAGCCAGAAAGGTTTGGAAATATATATAATTTCTGTCAAGCATCGGTCCTTAACTGTCAGATACGTAACTGGCATCCATTCTGTTAGTATACCCGTCAATAATATATAGTATCCAATTGGCTTTACAAAATTGATACAATAGTGTTACCACATAATAGCCGAGGTGTGTACAATGCTGAGCAAAGCATTCTTTTTGGTACATAAGAAACATACAAAGCATCATCATTAAACAAGGACTTATCCTAATGCCTTATTATAGCCGAGATGTAGATGAAGAGCAAAAGGTATGACGAATTGTTGGTTTTGAAAAATTATGCTACCTTGGTGGAGAAAGCATAAATGGTCTGGTCAGTAGACAATTGCTTGAGCTCTGACACTACACTTTCTCGGCCTGCACATAAACTTGCAACTTCAACTTGCTCTGTGGACACAATGATTCTATTCCCTTTTCTGTTTCTCGGGAAGCAAGTTTTGATCTGGTGCCATTCTTCAATGCTGGAAATGTCAGTTATCACGATCAGATACCTGTTCTCACTAACATGTACATTAAACTCCTGAACCAACTCTTCCACCTTCTTGTCCCCCCCTAGCAAAATACCAACCCCTACAGCAGCATCAAACTGCTTCACAAGGCTCTGAACAAATTCTTTAGGGTGGAAAGGACGCATCACCCTAACCCATGCTTGACACGGAAAATCCTCTTTGGCATTTGGATTCTCATAAGCTTCCGAGATGATGGACGTATGCCCAACGCTGCCACTTGTTCCCCAAACTGCAATCACTCGAAGGTCTTCACCCCCGCTGTTAATCAATTGGGTAAGATCCATTCTAGATTGGTGCTGCCTTGCGTCATACCTTGCTTCGTTGATGCCGAACATTGCTGCAGCAGCAGTGCTAGATTGCTCAGCAGTAGTAGCAGGATGCGAAGTAGAGGCGTTGATGAGGTGGTAGCGCACATTTCTGTGGCTCACATCCTCAACCTTGGCTCTAAGGTCCTCCATCTGCTTGGCCACATGGCGCCGGTCAAGCAGCACGCCAGGTATACGCCATAAGCGCCACCAAGATGGCGTCCGGTGACGAACGACGAAATCCTGGACGGAGTCCTCAACGTCATAGGCGACGTCACGGACTTGCTTCACCCAGGTCTTGATCACCTTGTGCTCGTCGCGCTCGACATGCGCCACCATCAGGAACGACTGCATCATCTCCAGCTCGCCCGTGACAAAAGCATGATCACGCTGGACACCGAGCTGCAGTGCCACCTCCTCCGCAACGAATGATTTTGCAAAGCTAATCGCCCCAGTCAGCACAGACTTGCCAACGCTCAGCGCGGTGGCCTCCATGAGATGTTCCTCTGGATTCCTCTCCTGTGCTCTTGCGTGGATCAGATACAGCTAATGCTTGGCGTTTTTGGTGCTATCTGGAACACAAACATGGATACAAAAGGGGTCTTAAGGTTCTCGGGTACTCTTCTTTAATAATCGATGGAAGACTTTTCTCAGGCTCCTCATAGTTACAGGCTTCTCGTCCACATGAATTCAAGTGTCTGGTCCTCGGTCAGCCATCCATTTGCATCGATCTTATCTTCACATGCTAGTGCCCAAGTAATCTAGCCGCATGGCTCTTCTTTTGTTCTACCTAATCTGCAAAAGGAAGTACAGTAACAAATTAAATTCCCCTAAAAAAAGGAACGAGACAAATGAACTGACAGTGTCTCCGACAGATGATGTAGATGCACAAAATAACTAATTTTTCCATATCCGAGCCCCAAAACCTCTCTCCAACAGATGATGTAGATGGGAAAAAAAGTACATCTTCGCCTCCCAGAGACGTAAAATACAACATCTCGTGATGCAAATTGACATCTCCAACCGTCCGAGATGTAAATATCTTCGCCTACCCCAACTACCCTGATTTCCCCTCCCCTCCCTGACCGGTCGCCTACCTCGATCGACCGCCGCACCCCAGTACCGGATCCACCGACGCTCCGCCGCATTTCGGCCGGACTCTGCCGGCAAATCGGCATCACTGGCCGCTTTTCCACTGCACCACCGTCATCGTCCGCAGCCCGATTCGAGCTCCACTGCTGTCGTGGTTTTATCACGGTAGATGTCCGGGTAAACAGACTTCGGTTCGAGGCCATTGCTAACGTGATGGACTCAAAGGGATTGATAGGGACGAGAGACACGGATTTATCCAGGTTCGGCCCCTCAACTCGAGGTAATAGCCTATGTTCTGCTTGTGTTTGTATTGCTTGATGTATCGATTACAAGGGAGCAGACGCTTGGCCTAGTATTCGATCACCTGATCTCTAAGTCGCCCTGAGTCTGCCCTTATATAAGAGGTCTAGATCACGGGTCATACAATTGGTAACCGACTCTCATTATCTATCCGAGTCTTTCTCTATCTTCTTCTCCAAGTTGTCCCCGGGTGGCTTACACACCCGGGTCTTCTGGGCCACTGTCCGGCCCATCTTATGAGCCGCCAAGCTTCCTGGGCTTTAGGACCATCGGCTCACCTTGGGCCAGTGTACGAGCCGCCAAGCATAACCCGGAGCCTTTAGGACGGGTCATACCGCGGGGTTATATCCCCAACATTAGGCCCCAGGTTGATTTGAGCTTGCTCACTTCCCCCTCTTGTCTTGCTCTTTTGGCGAGTCGCCCGGGATGACCTGCCATGACGTCACGTTGGCCTTGCATGAAAGATTCTGACGTACCCACCAAATCTTCGCATTAAGTGACTATACCGAAAATGGAGGTGTCCGCCTCGGCCGAAACGTTTCCGTCGCCTAGATTTTCGCGCTCCTTCTACCTTCTCCTTTTAAATAGGACCGCCCCAGGCGATTTATCACTTCTCCCGCTCGCTTCCTCGTCTTCCTCTTCTTGACGCAGCCGCTTCCATCACTTCCAGCTCCGGCGCCACCTCCGCTCCGTCGACGACAGGCCGCTACATCAACCTATGCGAATCAGAGCTTCATCCGTGTTTCACTGCGCCGTCGTCGGTAAGCCCGTGCTTCTCCTTAGATCCATTACCGCGCCAGTAGGGTTTGCAGGAAGCCCGTCGCCTTCGCGTGGGTTCTTCCGGCGCCGTGGCTCCTTCTCATCATTTCAGTTTTCGTCTGCTTCGCCTGTTCTTCGCTAGGTCTAAAAATAGGAACCTTTTTCCTTCTTTTGTAGATCCATAAATATAGCGGTAGTTTGTGAAACCTGTTTTACAGGACTTAGCCAAATTCCCCCCCCCCTCTGCGCCAGCTCTCATCAGCCGGAGTGTAGCACCTTATACATAGAATCTTTAAACTCGTAAGTCGCCATAGATTTTAATCTCCTCTTAACTCGCCGTGTTTTAATTTTCACAATCTTTGAACCGGCAGAATGTCTCGTGCCTCGAACTCCTGTAACTGGGTCGGGTCGTGTGTTACGAAAGAGTTTTTGATGGACTTTGTTCACGCTGGCGCTCTCCCTTCCAAAGATGCCATCCACTGGCGGGTCCCGGGTGATGAACTGAGGCCCGTTCCCCAAGAAGGAGAGGTGGTCGTTTTCTCGGACCATATTGAGCGGGGTTTCGTGCCTCTCGGCTCAAAATTCTTCCGCGATGTCCTTCATTTTTACAAACTCCATCCTCAAGACCTCGCCCCCAACTCCGTCTCAAACATCTGCAACTTTCAAGTGTTGTGTGAAGTCTATCTGCAAGCCAAGCCGTCGATTGGCCTGTTCCGGGAGTTCTTCTACGCCAACCGTCAAACTGAAGTGAAGGCTGGTCCGAGCCTCGAGCTGGGCGGAATTTCTATCCAAAGGCGTCGGGACATCACCTTTTCGTCTATGCAGCTGCCGAGTCACCCAAAGGACTGGAATAAAGCGTGGTTCTATTGCAAAGATACTTCTTCAGAGGGTGAACGTCCACTGCCGGGTTACCGTCCTTCCCGGCTCAAGACAACTTCAGAGCTTCCTGGCCGTCTGTCCGCTTCAGAGCACGCAAGATACGAGCCAGCTCATGCCAAGATTAAGGCCCTCATGGCCAACGGCTTAACCGGACTGGACCTGATCCACTGCTGGATCTCTTGGCGGATCATGTCGTTAAGCCACAGAAGCCGCCTTATGTGCGAGTACAAGGGCGAATACGACAGCTCACTCTGCTTTAGCCGGTCAACCTTGACAGAAGATGACATCACCACTGCTATCAGGAGTCTCGTTCATGAGACATCCGGAGCGTGCAATGCTACCGGATTGATCCCCTTTAGTGCCCTTAATCCGGACCCAGATGTAAGGTGATTTCTTCCCATCTGCCTCTTGGACTTTACTTGTACCTTCCTGATCTATTGCCCTTAACCGGCTTATTCTTTCAGGCCGACTCTGACTTCTGGAAGAAGGAATACATCCCTCCCTTGAAGAAGACCAAGAAGAAAGCCCTGGCCAAAAAGCCCAAGAAGGACACCCCACAAGAGGGATGGTTTGACCCGCCACAATCATCCGGCTCAGAGGTAGAATTTTAGCTGTTTTCTGAGACCTTGTCTTCTCATCTCACTAACACCTGCTTTACTCTCAGGATGATGTGGAGACCAGCCGCGCCAACGCCCTTGAGGTAATCTACATTTCTACCGACGCAGAATATTTTGTCCCACGGAAGCCGCGGTGGGTTATTGGAAAAGTTCCTCTCTCTCATCCTCTTGCTTATCTGGACCCTCAATTTCTTTTAAAAAAACAACAACAAGCTGATCATCGTTAGACCCGGAGCGCCGACTCTACAGACCTCGTGTCCGGTTTATCGAACTCCCCGGTTCCAAAGAAACGCCCTGCAGAGGTATGTATCTCTTGTTTGACTGGTTTACCTTGTCATTTCAATACTGTCTTATCTTTTCTCAATTATCTCTCAGAGGTCACCTTCCTCTAGCGACTCTACAGCAACCGCCCTACCGCCTCCTAAGATTAATCCGCTGTAAGTATTTCCTTTAACCGTGCATTTCTGTTCCCTTTGGCGGTTGTAATCCTTGGGTTCTGACATTTGTGCTCTCCAGGGCTCAAGCGAAGCGTCGAAAGATGAACAAGTCCTCACCTAGCCCCGCAGCCCAAGAGCTGGAGCACGAACAACCGGACGAGTCGCGACCGGACGTGGATCCGCCAGCCGCATCTACTGGGCCAGCTATGGAACACATCATCCCAGAGAGCCCTCCAAGGGATCCTTCGAAGCCAACAAGTCCTGCCCAGATGACCAAGAACGATGCTACTCTGGACACCGCGATCATCGGCTCTGGCTTCCAGTCCCCCCGGCTCACGTGTTGACCAAGCATAAAGAACCGGCTGAAGCCTCGAAGAAGTTGGAGTTTGACTCTTCTGCCTTTGAGAAGATAACCGCCGAAGAGCTTCACGCCGGTTACATGAACCGGCTTTCCACCAGCCGGGATCTAGAGCTTCGACTGGTGAGTCTGATGAAGAAGAAATATGAGGTACTCCTTTTCCTGTTATAACCTTTCTTAGCCCCCAAGGGCCGGCTCAATCTAATCCAAAGTTGACCCGGGTCTTTCATGATCTTCCTTGTAGAAAATCCAAATCCGTAGCCCCCAAGGGCCGGCTCAATCTAATCCAAAGTTGAGCCAGGTCTTTCATGATCTTCCTTGTAGAAAATCCAAATCCGTAGCCCCCAAGGGCCGGCTTAATCTAGTCCAAAGTTGAGCCGGGTCTTTCATGATCTTCCTTGTAGAAAATCCAAATCCGTAGCCCCCAAGGGCCGGCTTAATCTAGTCCAAAGTTGAGCTGGGTCTTTTAGTGCCAAAACGTCTGAAAATAGACATTAGCCCCCAAGTGTCATACATATTGCCTGCGATCTGACTTGCCTACTGATATTATGCTTTGACATACCACAGGAAACTTTAGCTGAAGCCGGGTCGCAGCTGACGGATCTGAAGACCAACCTGGCGGCTCAACAAACGGCTCGAAGTGCTATAGACGAGCAGTGACGGCTCCTCTCTGAGGAGCTGGCTACAATCAAGGCCGACTTTGCCGCCTTTAAAAAGTCAGCCGAGTCTGAAACGGCCTCCTTGACCAAGCGGGCGGATGACGCTGATCAACAACTGATAGCTACATCAGATGAACTCCAATCCTTAAAGCGTCATATTACTAGAATGACAGCCGCCCTCTTCGGTAATTTTCTGACAACTTGTGCTTCAATGGTCATATAATACTTGTGTTGGCGACTCATCGTGAAATTTTCAACTTATGCAGGCCCTAGGAGCCGACAACTGGCTTCTGACAGTCTGTTGCCGCTGAAAGCTATCTATACCCTGACGGAGCAGCTGTACTGCGGCGCGATGTGCACTATTACAGCTATGCAATACAAAGACGAGATTCTTGCGGCTCTCAAGGGCGTCTTGGAGCTCTTGTCCACCATGCCCAAGAAGATTGCCGAGTTAAAGAAATCAGCCTCCCGCCAAGGGGCGATTGCCGGCATCAGCCGGGCCTTGGCTTTCTCTCCGGAGCTGACCTCAGCCGAGATGATGGATGGATTCCCTTCAAAGAAAGACGACGACTCTGAGTTCACCAATGCTGACTACAGCCGGTGCGTAAAGGATTCCAGAGTGGTTGCTTCCGTCTTAGCGGAGGAAGCTGACCTGACGACCTACCAGGCGGCTTATGGCCCTGACCAAAAGAGAATCCGCGGCCCGCTTTACGAGTGCAAGGACTTAACGCCTGCCCGCAGTAACGACCTCTTCGCTCTTGACCTTGACCCGTCTCCTTACTTTGAAGAAGGCTCTTTTGTGGCTCTAACGAACTGCCGTTGGGACTTGGACAATCTTCAGATCGGGGCCACCGAAGAGCCGGAGCAGGATGACCCGACAGCTAGCTATCCCTTACCTTGAAAAACTTGTAACAGCCGACTCTTCATGACTCGCCGTGTGGTGTTGAAAAAAAAACTTGTCTGAAATTTTGGGCTCCTCAGGGAGTGTATGTAATAGACTAGATGCCACTTTTGCTTCTGCTGAATCTTGTTCTATTCTGCTGTATAAAATGATCCGGCTCTTCAACTGTCATTGCCTTTGTATGCTGTTTTGAGCCCTTATGCTGCTTTGTTAACATAGAAGACATCAGTAGCCAAGACTAGGTAACCTACACCCGGAGGTGGTAAGCCCCCTTGGCAATCATAGCTAATCTGGTTAGCCGGGGATGGCATAAAGCCTGGCCGATAAGGCATTAGAAACTATATCCGGAGGTAAGAAGCCGCCCTCCGTCGGTTGTTTAAGGTTAGATAAGCTACACCCGGAGGTGGGAAGCCCCCTTGACAACCATGGCTAATCTGGTTAGCCGGGGATGGCATAAAGCCTGGCCGATAAGGCGTTAGAAGCTATACCTGGAGGTAAGAAGCCGCCCTCCGCCGGTTGTTAGGGTTAGATACCCGTCGGTAAAAAACTTCCTACAACTGCGGCTAATCATGTTAGCCGGAGATTTGGCATGAAGCCGGCCGATAGGGTGTTAGAAGCGAACCCGTTGGTAAGAAGCCCCCTTCAGCAATATGGCGTAAACGCCGGCCGATAAAGCATTAGAAGCGATACTCGAAGGTAAGAAGCCGCCCTCCGCCGCGGCTAATCATGTTAGCCGGAGATTTTGGCATAGAGCCGGGCTGATAAGCATTAGAAGCGATACCCGAAGGTAAGAAGCCGCCCTCCGCCGCAGTTGATCTATCAACTGGAATTTTTATGAACTCTTCTTGTATGAACAACGATGCGTGTAACAAAAGAGGTCCCGTCTTGTAGGGATGTTATCTTATTTATATACGATATGTACAATGATAGTATACAATGGCGAGTCTCAACGCCCTTATGTGTAATACGGCCGTAGATGTGCTATGTTCCATGGTCGGCGGGTTTCCTGACCCGCCGTCTCTAAGTCATCCCTGATATCGACGAGATAGTATGACCCATTGTTGAGATTTCTACTGACCACAAAAGGTCCTTCCCAAGGAGGAGATAACTTATGCATGCCTGTCTGGTCCTGAATCAGCCGGAGCACTAAGTCCCCTTCCTGGAATGTCCGGGTCTTGATTCCACGCCTGTGGTAGCTGCGCAGGTCTTGCTGATAGATCGCCGATCGGGCAGCCGCCAGCTCTCGTGCTTCTTCCAAAGCATCCAATGCGTCTTGACGTGTCGTCTCATTATCCGTCTCAACATAAGCCGCTACACGTGGCGAATCATGCCGGATGTCACTCGGCAATACTGCTTCAGCACCGTACACCATAAAGAAAGGTGTATAGCCTGTAGATCTGTTGGGGGTAGTTCTGACACTCCATAAGACGGAAGGCAATTCTTCTACCCAACACCCGGGCGTCCGTTGTAAAGGAACCATAAGCCGTGGCTTGATGCCCCTTAAAATCTCTTGATTAGCACGCTCCGCCTGACCATTAGACTGTGGATGCGCAACTGCTGAAACATCCAGCCGGATGTGCTCCTTGTCATAGAACTCTTTCATAGCCCCCTTAGATAGATTTGTGCCATTGTCGGTGATAATGTTGTGAGGGTAACCAAAATGGTAGATCAGCTTCTTAACAAATTGAACCGCCGTAGCCACGTCACACTTGCTAACCGGCTCTGCCTCCACCCATTTGGTGAATTTATCGACCGCCACCAAGAGGTGCGTTTTCTTATCTTTGGATCTTTTGAGAGGTCCTACCATGTCTAGCCCCCAGACTGCAAACAACCATGTAATTGGTATCATCCTTAACTCTTGAGCCGGAACATGAGCATGTCGGCCAAACTTTTGACAGCCGTCACATTTGTGAACCAAGTCCTCTGTATCCTTGTGAGCTGTCAACCAGAAGAACCCGTGCCGGAAGGCCTTGGCTACCAGCGACCTCGAGCCGGCGTGATGTCCACAATCTTCGACATGAATTTCATTTAAGATTTGTTGACCCTCCTCAGGCGAGACACAGCGTTGAAAAACACCAGTCACGCTGCATTTGTGCAACTCACCATTAACTATCGTCATTGATTTGGAGCGCCAGGTGATCTGTCTGGCCAGGTCTTCATCATCAGGTAACTCGCCCTGGGTCAGATAGGCCAGGTAGGGGACAGTCCAATCTGGGATAGCGTGCAAAGCCGCCACTAACTCCCCCTCCGGGTCAGGAATAGCTAGATCCTCTTCCGAAGGTAACTTAACAGTCGGATGATGTAAGACGTCCAGGAATACATTGGGCAGCACCGACTTTTGCTGGGAGCCTAGCCGTGACAGCGCATCTGCCGCCTCATTCGTGAGACGATCAATGTGATCCACCTGATACCCCTTGAAGTGGCCGGCAATAATATCAACCGCCTGTCGATAAGCCACCATCCGTGGGTCTTTGGAGTCCCAAGTGCCCGAAACCTGCTGAGCCACCAAATCTGAGTCGCCCAAACACCTTACCCGGCTTAAATTCATCTCCTTGGCTAATCTAAGCCTATGAAGCAGAGCCTCACACTCAGCCGCATTGTTAGTGCATGGGAACATCAATCGGAGCACATAACAAAACTTCTCACCTTTAGGAGATGTCAAAACAACTCCTGCGCCTGACCCTTCTAGTTGCTTGGATCCATCAAAGTGTATAGTCCAATATGTGTCATCCGACTTTTCCTCAGGGGCTTGACATTCCGTCCAATCATTTATAAAATCAACAAGAGCTTGGGACTTGATGGCCGTACGAGGCACGTATTTCAGATTAAGAGATCCCAACTCCAATGCCCACTTAGCAATCCTTCTAGTGGCCTCTCTGTTCTGTATTATGTCCCCCGACGGAGCAGAACTAACCACGGTTATCTGGTGCCCTAAAAAATAGTGCTTTAATTTGCGGCTGGCAATGAAAACCCCATATACCAGCTTCTGCCAATGTGGATACCTTTGCTTGGACTCCTTCAGGAACTCACTGATATAATAAACCGGCCTTTGAACCGGATACTCCTTTCCAGATTCCTTGCGCTCGACCATAATCGCAACGCTTACTGCCCGATTATTAGCTGCCACATATAAAAGTAACGGTTCTTTCTCAGCCGGAGCAGACAGCACCGGCGGCTCAGTCGATTGTTTCTTGAGCATCTCAAGTGCTTCAGTCACCGCCTTGCTCCAGACAAATTCGTCCATCATCTTCATCATCTGATATAAAGGAATAGCCTTCTCTCCAAGGCGGCTTATGAAACGACTCAACGCGGCGATCAGCCCCGCCAATCGCTGGACATCATTAATACAGGTCGGCTCTGCCAAAGAAGTGATAGCCTTGATTTTATCCGGGTTAGCCTCAATGCCACGTTCAGAAACCAGAAATCCCAGGAGCTTGCCAGCTGGCACCCCAAAGACACATTTAGTCGAATTAAGCATCATCTTATAGACCCGGAGATTATCAAAGGTATCTTTTAAATCGCCCAAAAGGGTCTCCTTCTTCCTGGATTTGATCACGATGTCATCTACATAAGCATGGACGTTGCGGCCAATCTGACTGTGAAGGTAGTTCTGCACACATCGTTGATAAGTCGCCTGGGCACTCTTGAGCCTGAAAGGCATAGATACATAAAAGAAAGCCCCGAAAGGTGTAATAAAAGTCGTCTTCTCCTGGTCTTTAACCGCCATCTTGATCTGATGATAGCCTGAGTAAGCGTCCAAGAAACACAAGCTTTCACAACCCGCCGTAGCATCAATGATTTGATCAATACGAGGGAGGGCAAACGGATCAGCCGGGCAAGCCTTATTAAGGTTCGTGTAGTCCACACACATACGCCACGTGTCGTTCTTCTTGAGCACCAACACCGGGTTAGCCAACCACTCCGGGTGAAAAACCTCAACAATGACACCCGCTACCAAAAGCCGGGCAACTTCTTCCCCAATGACCTTATGCCTATCCTCATTAAACCGCCATAAAAACTGCTTAATTGGCTTAAACTTCGGATCCACATTAAGGTTTTGCTCAACGAACTCTCTCGGTACACCCGGCATGTCAGAAGGTTTCCATGCAAAGATGTCCCGATTCTCACGGATGAATTCGATGAGCGCGCTTTCCTATTTGGGATCCATGTGAGCTCCAATGATGAACTGTTTGGATGAGTCGCCTGGAGTGAAATCTACCGCCTTAGTATCATCCGCTGAAAACTTAAGGGGCGGCTCAACCTCCGTGGTACGCTTTTTTAGTGGGGTCATATCCTTCGGGTCAACATTCTCCTTGTAAAATTTAAGCTCCTCCTGAGCGCAACTGGACTCGGCGTAAGCCGCATCTCCTTCCTCACACTCGATGGTCGTCTTTCGATCACCATGAACAGTAATGATACCTTTTAAGCCGGGCATCTTGAGCTGTAGGTATACATAACAAGGCCTGGCCATGAATTTTGCATAAGCCGGACGTCCAAACAGCGTGTGATAAGGACTCTTGATTTTTACCACCTCAAACCACAAGGACTCCACCCTGTAGTTATATTCGTCGCCAAAGGCCACTTCCAAAGAAATCCTGCCCACTGGATACGCCGACTTGCCTGGCACTACATCATGAAAAACGGTGGACGAGGGTTTTAAATCCTTGTCTAGCAATTTCATCCTCCGAAAAGTATCATAGTAGAGGATATTAATACTGCTGCCTCCATCCATTAACACTTTATTCATCATATACCCTCCTACTTGGGGGCCACAACCAAAGCCAGTCGCCCGGGGTCATCGACACGCGGCGGGTGATCCTCCCGGCTCCATGTTATATCATACTCAGACCATCATAAATACTGCGGCAGGACTGGTGCAACCGCATTGACCGCCCGCTTGCGCAACTTCTGATCCCTTTTGTTGAGGCTGGTTGTGAAAACATGATACTGACCGGAGCTGAGCTGCTTCGGGTTACTCTGATAGCCAGACTGATTACGTTGTTGCTGATTGTTGTTACCAGAATGCTACTGGTGTCCTCCTTGATTACCTTGACCTGGGTGACCAGACCCTGAGCCCCCGGACCCAAAACCGGCCCCTGACCCGCCATGTCCAGAGCCGCCCAACGGGCCACCGTCCTGATTGTTGGGGTGTGTAAAGTGATTCTTAAGTTTCTGCATGAAACGACACTCTCCCCAAGTGTGGTTCGCCGGCTTATCGGCCTGGCCGTGATCCGGACAAGGACCCTTCAACGCCTCCTCCAAATTAAAGACAGGTCTATCCTTATTAAAAGGTGGCCTAAACCTCCTGTTGCCCCTGGGTTGATTCTGGTTGGTACTTGCATTGGCCACCAGTTCTGACCCGGCCTCAGGATTCTTACGCTTGCTCTGGCTACCATTGCTTGCCGTACCCTTGCTCTGATTACCCTTCTTGCCTTGACTGGCCTTCTCCTCGTCGGAGCCCGGATCCTTCGTGTTGTCAGAGTCGGCGTATTTCGTGAGAGCCGCCATGAGCTCTCCCATATCTTGACATGTACGCTTGAGCCGGCCAAGCTTCTGCTTTAGCGGGACAAAGTGGCAGTTCTTCTCTAGGATCAGTACTGCCTGAGCCGCTGTGATCTGCTCCAAAGAGTGGATGATGGTCGAGACCCGCCGTACCCAATGATGAGCTGACTCATTCTCCTGTTGAACACAGTGATCAAGATCCACGATGGTCATGGGCTGTTTACACGTTCCTTGAAAGTTTTTAATGAATCTGGCTCTCAGCTCTGCCCATGAGTTGATGGTATTGGGTGGCAATCCCTTTAACCATGTGCGGGCCAGGCCTTCAAGCATCATGATGAAGTATTTAACACAAACCTACTCACTGACGTCCAACATCTCCATGGCTAGTTCATAACTTTCCACCCAAGCCTCTGGGGGTAAATCAGCGGTGTAATTTGGAACCTTGTGGGGCCCTTTGAAATCCTTTGGCAGCCGCTCACTCCGTAGAGCCGGTGATAAACATGGCACCCCCCCCCACTCTGGTGGTTCCTCCGACTCCTACTAACACGGATGGCGCGGGCTCCTGGCGAGCTGCCTCGGCTAAGGCTGTCACCTCTTGCTGGCCTCTTGTATCCATAGCCGGCCGATGACCCGTTGGAATCTCTCGATGCCGATTGCTGTTGGAAACCGCCGGCGACTCGTAGCGCCGGCTAAAACTCCGGCTAGGGAGTGGGGTTGAATGAACACGGCTTCGGCTGTAGGTGTACTTTTCCTGCTGGGCCATCGCCGTCTACAAGTACCCAATGACGTTTCGCACATCCTCCGCAAAGGGCGCTTCATTCGGAATAGGAATTGTTTCGAGTCGGGTGGCTGCTGCCACCATATTCTCGGCCGGGTTAGAATAATGACCCGCCGGTGTTGAAAAGGCCGCATGCGAGGCCTGATTTCGCTGGGTCGGTTGAGTCACCGGCCGAGCCGCCGGGCAGCTCCCAGGTGCATTCGCTGTTCGCCCTGTCCCTGGCGTGTTGAAGAGATTTCTTGCCTCATAACGTTTCGGCAGACAGGATTGATGCCTCATCCGATGAACCGCGGCTACCGATTGTTGCTCCAGCCCGAGACGGAAAGCGTCTATCCTTATGCGTTCTGCCTCTTGCTCCATCTGGGCCTTTGACTCAGCCATCCTCTATTGCTCTTCCGCCATCTGGTCCTTGATCCTTGCAATCTCCAAGTTCCTAGCCGCTTGATTGTCCGGTGTAACGTCAGTAGCCATTAGGGCCGCGAGCTTGTCCATCAGCTCCAAAATAACTTGAGCCGGCGGCGGCGGGTTATCGCCTGAGGTGGCGGCCCCTACGGGCATACTATTCGTGCCTGGGACTGACCCCGCCATGAACACGACAGCATGAACCGGCGGCCCAAGATCGTCCGCCTCGGAGCGATCCGACTCAGGGCAGAGCTCATCGTAGCCCCTAGCTCGCCATTGTGAAGCATGTATATCGACTCTGTTTCTCCGCTTGAAGATTTGTCCTGTGAATAAACGAGAGTTTCCTGTGATCCGGAAGCTTCCAGATCCGTACCTTGAGTAAAGCCCACGAAGACGTGCTTCCGGCCCGGGCTAACGCGGGCGGGTTGCACACTACGAGTATGTTGCAGACGCCGAGACGGCTTGACAGGGCTGGTGCAGACGTCCGGCGCGGGTGTTGCTCCATCAATTTTTCCGATGAACACGTGGATCCCACCGAATGGAACCCGGAAGCCATACTCCTCAGAACCGGCATCAAGCCCCCAGCCGGCGGCGTCGATGTAGAGCCGGCCGCGGCGACTCTTGCTCATGCTACCAACCACGTATCCCTCGAGCCCCAGGAGAGAGCCCTTTGAGAACTCAACACCACCGAGCGCCAGCCCCGCGGTGGGCGCCAACTGTCGTGGTTTTATCACGGCAGATGTCCGGGTAAACGGACTTCGGTTCGAGGCCATTGCTAACGTGATGGACTCAAAGGGGTTTGATAGGGACGAGAGACACGGATTTATCCAGGTTCGGCCCCTCAACTCGAGGTAATAGCCTACATCCTACTTGTGTTTGTATTGCTTGATGTATCGATTACAAGGGAGCAGACGCTTGGCCTAGTATTCGATCACCTGATCTCTAAGTCGTCTCGGGTCTGCCCTTATATAAGAGGTCTAGACCACGGGTCATACAATTGGTAACCGAATCTCATTGTCTATCCGAGTCTTTCTCTATCTTCTTCTCCAAGTTGTCCCCGGGCGGCTTACACATCCGGGTCTTCTGGGCCACTGTCCGGCCCACCTTATGAGCCGCCAAGCTTCCTGGGCTTTAGGACCACCGGCTCACCTTGGGCCAGTGTACGAGCCGCCAAGCATAACCCGGAGCCTTTAGGGCGGGTCATACCGCGGGGTTATATCCCCAACAACTGCCGCCCGGCTCTAGCTCCGCTGCACTACCCCTCCTTAGTTCCACCCTCGCTGTCCGATTTGAAGCTCAGTCGCCCCTTCCCGACGTATTTCAAGCTCAGCTGTCGCCCGATTTGAGCACCGCCGCAGCACGCCCGCTCCTCCTCTCGACTCCACGCTCGGTCGTCGGCGCTCGATCCGCACCCATGCCGCCCCATAGTCTCAAAGCTCGGCCGCCCCTTCCCGCAACATTTCAAGCTCGGCCGCCGCCCAATTCAAGCACCGTCGCTACCCCGCCCGCTCCTCCTCTCGACTGCACGCTTGGCCGCCGGCGCATGTTCCGCAGCCGCGCCGCCCCACGGTCTCAAAGCTCGACTGCCGTCGGTCGATCCGCGAGCACGCCTCCGCCATGCCACCGAAGCTCGACCGCCGCTTCGAGTAGTAGTTTTACATCTTCAAATAGGCATCATGTGTTGGAGCACAACTTTTACATCTCTAATATACATTATCTGTTGAAGTTGGCTCTTTTTAAAAGATGTAAAAAATACTTTTTGAAAATGTAATTTTTTACATCTTCTGATTTACATCTCCAAATTTGCATCTTATATTGGAGATGCTCTAACCATGCATTTGTATTATCAACAACTGTAGACGGATCGTAAAAAGAAGGGAGGGAATGAATGAAATCGCAGGCAAAAGGATTGATAAACGGGGAGTTTTACAGGGTGGGATACCGGGAAGCGACATCTACAAATCTAGTTGTTAGCGATTTTCTAGATGATACTGTAAAAAACACAAGAATTGAAATTTCTGGATCTAGATCTAACCGCAGAAAGCAGTTGAAAAACACGCCTTACCGGACGCAAGAATCATCGCTTAGTCTGACCAATTCACTCCCCATAGTAGAGAAAAAAATGAAGGATGGCAGATTTGCTTGAGAGCTAGCTCTATCAAGTGAGTCATCCCATGAAACAGAGGAGGGATGAATTCAGTCATCGAGTTAGCCAAATAGGGGAATGAATCCACGAGCGAGGCCGCCTACTCTCGCAGAAGTCCCCCCCCCCCCCCCCCCCCCCTCGATTAACGGCAGAGGTACAGGTACAGACTACAATAGAGGATGATGAACGGAGTATGCAGCAGACGACTTGCGACTTGGTCATTGAACCTCATTTTTTAATATTAATAGCTCGGCAGCAGCAGATAGTGTGTTAGAATGGGTGTACATCGGTGGACGTTTGCAATTATCAGAGGACTCTTGTAATTAGCTTTTTCTTTTCTTCTATAAAAATACGGTACGCAGTTGCGTACTTTCGAAAAGAAAGAAAAAATAGCTCGGCAGCAGCCGACGGGCGACGCTGCTAAACCAACTAGCATTGGTGTATCCCAATTGCAGAGTTGCCTCGCTGTACCCCAGTTTGGTGCTTCTCTGTCCTTTTGCAAAAAAGGTTTGGGCAAATTTCGCCACAACCTATACATTCCGATCGAGGTGCAGCATGCTGTCAACTCCACGACCTTAGAGCACCGTGCCCCAACAAGCCTCCCGCGTGACTTTTTTTATCGCTGGCCACGAAAAATCGTCCCAGTCGCGTCCCCGAAACCCCATTTCACCGGTTGGGTCTTTTTTGGGGTCGACGAACTCAGGCCAAACCAAGCGCGCTGGGACACTTGGGGGCTCCAGCGGAAAAAAAACGGCGTGTGGAACATCATTGTCATGCGAATCTCGCCATTTTCCTCGCCCCTCGTGCCTCTCCACCATGTCGATTCCGGCGCCTCTCGGCTGTTCATGGTCGCTGGGCCGCCGCTAGAAGAAAGCCTCTTTCATCGCCCCTCCATTCCCCACGCCGGATTTCACTTCCCCATCCTCCCGCCCATCGCC
This sequence comes from Hordeum marinum, assembly GCA_022496015.1. Classification (NCBI taxonomy): domain Eukaryota; kingdom Viridiplantae; phylum Streptophyta; class Magnoliopsida; order Poales; family Poaceae; genus Hordeum; species Hordeum marinum. The sequence continues at coordinate 388,104,884 of CM039678.1, forward strand.
GTTCTCCGACCGCCACCACGCCGGCAGGACACCGGCGGCTGCTCGCCCGTCACGCCCACAAGGTGTTCAGCCTTTTGCCTGTTCGTCCATGGACTCAAACGATGAGGAGGCATTCGCGACTCTGTTGGAGAAGGAAGTCGAGGCCAACACCGCCGACGAGGAACGCCTCATGATACTCGCCTCGCTGGCCGTCCTGTTCGTGAACAATGACAAGCCCCGACGAGGTGGCTCGGCATCGGGCCGGTGCAAGAGCAAGCAGAGACATCGGATGGAAGGCTATTGCATGCTCTATGCCGACTACTTCACCGACTCTCCACTGCACGGTGATAAAGTATTTCGGCATCGTTACTGGATGAACCGGAAGCTCTTCCTCGGGACTGTCAGTTCCATCCGAGAGTTCCATAACTATTTCGTTTGCAAGAAGGATTGCACCGTCACGGTTGGATTCTCCTCACTCCAGAAATGCACCCAAGCTATGAGGATGTTTGCATACGGAGCTCCTGCTGATATACAAGAAGACTATGGACGAATGGCCGAGTCCATCACCATTGAGTGTCTATACAAGTTCTACAGGGCAGTGGCGGCAGTGTTTGGACCACAATTTTTGTGATCACCCAATGCTGAAGACACTGCTCGGATCCTAACACAAAATGCAACAAACGGATTTCCTAGGATGCTTGGAAGCATCGACTACATGCATTGGTCATGGGAAAACTGCACATTTGCTTGGCAGGGAATGTACAAAGGCACCAAAGGAGGTTACAGTGTGATACTTGAGGCAATAGCCACACATGGCCTATGGATTTGGCACACCTTCTTTGGTATGCCAGGAACTCACAATTACATCAACGTCTTGCAGTGCTCGAATGTCTTCGCCAAGCTTATTGAAGGTCATGCTCCTCCGGTGAGCTTTGAGGTCAATGAGCGGCACTACAATAAGGGATACTATCTAGGAGATGGTATCTATCCGAGATGGTCCACATTTGTGAAGACTATCTCAAAACCTGTGAGGCAAAGAAGGCACACTTTGCTAGGTGTTAGGAGGCTTGCAGGAAAGATGTCGAGCGAGCATTTGGTGTGCTCCAATCTCGATTTGTTGTTGTTCGTACCCCGCTCTACTTTGGTCGAAATCACAAATGTGAAAGATCATGAATTGTTATGCCTGCTTGCACAACATGGTCATTGAGAGCGAGCAGAAAGAGCCTGTGTTTGACACTGAACCATATCACAAGATGGGACCTTTTCAAGTTGTTGATCACCAGGTACCAGCAACATGCACTGTCTACCTCAATATGCGCCAGGAGATCCGAGACCCACAAGTGCATCAACAACTACAGGACGATCTGGTGGGGCACCTATGGAGGTTCAAGGGCAATGACTAGTTCGATTTGTTTAATTTATGTTGGAATTATGAGCTTTCTTTGTTGAACTATTTGATTTGTATTAATTTCTGTGATGAGCTTTGGCATAAACATTTTGTTTTTGTTGAATTTATGCCGAAAGAGCGCCGAATTTGTTGATTTTAAGCCGAAAGAGCACCGGATTTGTTGAAGTTATGCCGAAAGAGCGTCGAATCTGGGCCAAATTTGGGCCTAATCTGCGTCGATACTGGGCCGAAATCGCCGGTTTGGAGGCGACCATGGGACGGCGGGTGGGAAACCGAGCCTCCGAGGCCGATTATACCGCCGGCTGGCCCCCAAGCGGCGCTATTTTGGGCCCCTGGGGGCGAACGGCTGGAGATGCTCTTAGCAGGTTGGTGGGAGGTTTTGCGATGCGGCAAAATGTACCTGACCATAGGGAAAAGCATTCAGTTCTTGACCTATGTCGGTTGACCTGGGTTGATAGATGTACTCCCTCCGTCCGGAATTACTTGTCGCCAAAATAAAAAGAAATTGATGTATCTAGAACTAAAATACATTTAGATACATCTATTTTCATGAGAAGTAATTCTGGACGGAGAGAGTAGCTTTTAGAGATGGGATTGGGTGATGAGATAGGCCTTTGTTTTTTTTCTTCAAGGATATGTCAGTGACGTATCGATTAGTTAGGTTTTGTTGGGTACATTGTTGTTCTCTTTGGTGAGGGTTTAAACCCTTTGGTGTCCTTTGCAAAACTTTTTTCCTATTAATGCATAAGCAGAGCTCATGCTGGTCTCTGTCATTAAAAAAACACCAACGTTTCGGTTCATGTGTTATGTGATCTGCACCTGTTTTTTGTTGTAATTCACTGAATAACAAAGCGTCCGTCAACCAGATGCGAGCACGCTTGATATGATTGAATTTCGAACCCGCTTTGATCGTCTTTTGCTCGCTGGCCTAAAAAGACATTCAGAATGAGTACAATTTGAGACCAAATACATAACAAGCATCATACATTCATACAAGATCAAACAGAACAGGCATCAGCCATATGCATGTCTAGTATACTTTTCCATCCAAACGGTGATACTCTCTTCATGTCAGTTTATAAGTCTTATTATGCGTGTATTTAGGTCGTTAATTTAATTAACTTAATAAAAAACATATATTATAAAAATCCTAAATTCTAATAAGTCCAATTGCACTTAATAGATGATTCGGGCTCACACCTCCGATGGCCGTCCAATCCAGATCATGGCGTGCATGTGCTGTTTTGTCGGGAGCCCGAAGGGAACGGTCGGAGGCGCGCATCGCGAAACGGACCGACCCATTGACAAGGTGGAGGGCCCCACCACGAAGCCACGTCTCTGTCATTTCTCTCGTTTCGAAACCTCTGATAGAAGCGAGGAGCGGCACCGAGCAGTTCCTTCGCCGCCCAAATCCTTCACGCATGGTGACTGGAGTTCGAGAGGCACACCTGCCGGAGTTCGGGAGGATCGGGTCGGGGCGTTGATTTGGTCGTCCACGCGCGGCTACATAGCCATTTCCGCTGACAAGGCGAGGACGCGGACGAGCGCGGGGACGACGGTGCTTGTGCAGGCAAGCGATGAGGATCTTTGGTGAACCAGCCGGACTCTGCTCGCTTGCGGATGATTTTCTGCCGGCAACAGCAACGCTACTTGCATGCTAACATCTCGAGGCGTTTGAGCGAGGGTGAGGGATGTTGATGTTGGTCTCGATGAGGTCTTCGTCGTGACATTTTTGCTCCAGATTTTTAGCCCCACAACGATGAGGGGGGAGGGATGCTGATGTTGGTTGTGACGAGCTAGACCTAGATTTGTGGATCCACGATGTTGTAGTTAGTTGTATCTCGAATTAGATCTGACAGTAGATGAATTCCTTGATGATTTAGTAGTGGGGTAGATTTGGATGCTGGGAGTTGCCTGTATTTTGTGCAATAGTTGTCCAATTTTTGGTACCAGTGTTGCCTGGTTTGTGCATCAGTGTTGCCTGAGTAGCTATAGGGAGTATATGGGGGGTGCTGGAAGTTGCATGGATTTTTGTACTGGGTGGCTTGGGTATTGTAAGTTTCCTAGTTTTTGCACCAGTGTTGCCTGACTGACTATATGGGGGTGCTGGAAGTCGCATGAATTTTTGTACTGGGTGGCTTGGGTACTGCAAGTTGCCTCGGATTTATGCATGATTTGCATGACTCACACACACTGATGCTGTTGCTAGATTTTATAAGGGGGGATGTATGTGTCTGGTGTGTTCAGTTTTGTTTGGTCTAGATTTAGATGTGTGGTACTATAATTTGCCAGGGGAGTGGACATGAGTTGCCTGGTACTAGACTCAATCCTGCGGGGTAGGTGTACATGATATCTGATGTTTTACCTATGTTTTTGAGCATCAACAATGTCTGCAGCAAGTAATCATGGTCGGTCTTCGCACGCTGGAAACTGAGATGAAACAGAGGTAAGAACGAGCTATTTTCAGCTGCATTTCTTATGTCACGCAGGAATTATCCGACTGACAAAAAATATCATACTAACACGCAGGAAGGCGCGTCAAAGGAAAAAAGTAGCATGCCATTAGTTCGTTACAAGCGCCGGCTTACCAAGGAAACCGTCATTCGCGGTGAGCGCTTGTCAGATATAGACAGCAATGAGGAAACTTCAGCAGCTGATTTGGGAGAAAAGGAGGTCCCGATGAGGCTGGTCGTAATCGGAAGTATCATATACTAGTATCATGCATATGATACTAGTGTATGATACTATTTCTTTAATACATAGTATCATATGTTAGTATCGTATAGTACTTATTTATTGCCATGCATAACACAGTGTAACATAACATTTATTATGATAGGTATCATGATATGATACTCAACCTTTTCTTTCTTCATTTAATTCTATGCCACCTCATTAAGATTGTCTAGTTGGCATGCATGATACTAGCTATGGTACTCCCATTATGACCAGCCTGAGACTGAACTGGCGCCAAAGCGTCAAAGTACACGTGCGACTGGGGGGACAGGCGGGACTGAGGTACTTTACCGGGATAAAAAATCAGCAAAAAACGCTAAGCAAGTGAGATTTTGCATGGTTGACAATTTACTTGATATGGTTGGGCAAGTTGTCAAGATAGACTAGTTACTTTTTCTTTGCAGTATTTTGTAGTTCATCCGAAAACTAAACTATGTTTTGTTTTTCCCCGATAGACCCGAAGAAATAGGGCATCTCCTTCCAGGTTGTTCAAGTTGAATCAAGGTCTAGGTGAGGACCAAAAAGTTCGCATCACTGGCATAGAGTTTGGAGGTCTGCTCGGCATCGCAGCGAACAGTATGCCTGGAGACTTCAGGCAATGGATTATGATATAGTACGACCCCGAGATGTCTCAACTTGTCATGCCAGAAAGAAGCAAGATCTCAGTAGATGATGCTAGTGTTCGGAGGATTTGGCGATTACCAAACAGGGGTGTGAACGTTTGCTACGAGAAAACTGTAGGATCCAAAGTATGTCTAGAGTGAAGGGATGATTAGACTACTTGACTAAATAAAAACTTAACCTTTTCCCAGTTTTAGCGACTGACAAGTTTTAGCAATTTTACCAAGTTTAGCATTGTTGGGGAACGTTGCAAGGGAAACAAAAAAATTCCTACGCACACGCAAGATCTATTCATGATGATGAGCATTTATGAGAGGGAGAGTGAATCTACATACCCTTGTAGATCGTTAAGCGAGAAGCGTTGAGTAACGCGGTTGATGTAGTCGAACGTCTTCGCGATCCAAATCGCAAGCCATCCCGCGATCCCATCATGATCCGTCTCACGATCCAATCACGATCCTTCCGATCTAGTGCCGAACGGACGACACCTCCGCGTTCAGCACATGTACAGCTCGATGACGATTTCCATCTCCTTGATCCAGCAAGAGAGGGTGGAGAGGTAGATGAGTTCTTCGGCAGCACAACGGTGTGGCGGCAGTGGTGGAGCTGATTCGGCAGAGGTTCGCTAAGCCGCACCGAACAGATCTAGAGGAGAAGCTATCTAGAGGGAGAGAGGGCATCACATGGCTTTTCAGGTTTGGGCTGTCCTCTCCCTCCCTCCACTATATATAGGAGGAGAGGAGGATGTGGGGCACCCTAGATCCAATCTAGGAGTGGCGGCCAAGGCAAAGGGGGAGGCGCCCCCTAGGGAAACCCTAGGGTGGCTTGGCCCCCAAGTTACCTAGTGGCAGCCCCTTAGATGGGTTCCCCCACCCTTGGGCGAAGTGGGCTATGGTTTGGGTGGCGCCCAGCCCCCTTGTGGACTGGTGTGCCCCTCCCCTTTGCCCATAAGGTCCCCCAACACTTGCCGGGGCCCCCCGAAACACCTTTCAGTACTCCTGGTCACAACCCGGTACCCCCGGAACACTTCCAGACTCCGATTCCCTTCGTCCTATATATCGATTTTCACCTCCAGACCATTCCGGAGTTCCTCGTCAAGTCCGGGGTCTCATCTGGGACTCAGAACAACCTTTGTTCACCAACATACATAACTCAACTATACCAAAACGTCACTGAACCTTAAGTGTGCAGACCCTGCGGGTTCGAGAACTATGTAGACATGACCGAGACACCTCTACGGTCAATAACCAATAGCGGGACCTGGATGCCCATATTGGTTCCTACATATTCTATAAAGATCTTTATCGATTGAACCTCTATGTCAAGGATTTAGTTAATCTTGTATGATGTTCCCTTTGTTATTCGGTATGTTACTTGCCCGAGATTTGATCGTCGGTATCTCTATACCTAATTCAATCTTGTTATCGACAAGTCTCTTTACTCGTTCCGTAATACAAGATCCCGTGGCTAACTCTTTAGTCACATTGTTTGCAAGGCTTATAGTGATGTTTTATTACCAAGTGGGCCCCGAGACACCTCTCTGTCCCACGAAGTAACAAATCCCGGTCTTGATCCATGCCAACCCAACAGACACCCTCAAAGATACCTGTAGAGCACCTTTATAGTCACCTAGTTACGTTGCGACGTTTGATACACACAAGGTACTCCTCCGGTGTCAGTGAGTTGCATGATCTCATGGTCATAGGAACAGATACTTGACATGCAGAAAACTATAGCAATAAAATGACACGATCATATGCTATGTTTATAGTTTGGGTCTTGTCCATCACATCATTCTCCTAATGATGTGATCCCGTTATCAAATGATATCTCATGTCCATGTCCATGAAACCTTGACCATCTTTGATTAACGAGCTAGTCTATTTAGAGGCATACTAGGGACATGGTGTTGTCTATGTATCCACACATGTATGTGAGTTTCCGATCAATACAATTCTAGCATGGATAATAAACGATTATCATCAACAAGGAAATATGATAATAAATAATTTATTATTGCCTCTAGGGCATATTTCCAACAGTCTCCCACTTGCACTAGAGTCAATAATCTAGCTCACGTCATTATGTGATTTGTTATGAATCTCACACCCAATGAGTTCTGGGGTTCGATCATGCTTTGCATTTGGAAGAGGTTTTAGTCAACGGGCCTGCGACATTCAGATATGTGTGTACTTTGCAAATCTCTATGTCATATTGTAGATACTGCTACCACGCTCCACTTGGAGCTATTCCAAATGGCTACTCCATTATATGCATCCGGATTGCTACTAAGAGTCATCCAGATTGGTGTTAAAGCTTGCATCGATGTAACCCTTTACGACGAACTCTTTATCACCTGCATAATCAAGAAATATTTCCTTAGTCCTCTACTTACTAAGGATAATTTTGACCGCTGTCCAATGATCCACTCCTGGACCTCTCTCGTACCCCTTGAAAGACTCATGGCAAGGCACACACACGTGCGGTACACAACATGGCATACTATGTAGAGCCTATGGACAAAGCATAGGGGACGATCTTCGTCCTTTCTCTTTCTTCTGGCATGGTTGAGCTTTGAGTCTCACTCAACTCCACACCTTACAAATCAGGCAAGCACTCCTTATTTGACTGATCCATTTTGAACTCTTTCAAAATCTTGTCTATGTATGTACTCATTGAAAGTCTCATCAAGCATCTCGATCTATCTCTAAAGATCTTGATGCCCAACAATTAGGTAGCTTTATCCAGGTATTCCTTTGAAAAGCTCTTTTCAAACAACCGTTTATGCTTTCTAGAAATTCTACATCATTTCCGATCAGTAATATGTCAACCACATATACTTATGAGAAATTCTATAGTGCTCCCACTCACTTTCTTGTAGATACAGGTTTCTCAAAAACTTTGTATAAACCCCAAAACTTTGATCACCTCATCAAAGCGTATATTCCAACTCTGACATGCTTGCTCCAGCCCATAGAAAGATCGCTGCAGCTTGCATACCTTTTAGCATCCTTAGGACTGACAAAACCTTCTGGTTATATCACATACAACCTTTCCTCAAGGAAGTCATTAAGGAAACAACGTTTTGACATCCATCTGCCAGATTTCATAATTAAAAAATGCAACAAGTGCTAACATAATTCCAACAGACTTTAGCATCGCTACGGGTGAGAAAGTCTCATCGTAGTCAACTCCTCTAACTTGGCAGAAACTTCACTACGACAAGTCAAGCTTTATAAATGGTGGCATTCACCATCAGCGTCTGTCTTCATCTTAAAGGTCCATCTGTACTCAACGACCTGTCGTTCAACGAGCAAGTCTACCAAAGTCCATACTTGGTTTTTATACATGGATCCTTTCTCAGATTTCATGACCTCTAACCATTTGGTGGAATCCGGGCCCATCATCGCTTCTCCATAGTTCGTAGGTTCATCGTTGTCCAACACCATGACCTCCAAGACAGGGTTGCTATACCATTCAGGAGCAGTACGCGTCCTTGTCGACCTACGAGGTTCGATAATAACTTGATCCAAAGCTTCATGATCATAATCATTAACTTTCTCTTCAACTGACGTAGGCTCCACAGAAACATCTTTCTACGCTGCGCTAATCTCTGGTTGAAACAAAGGTTCAAGAACCTCATCAAGTTCTATCTTCCTCCCACTCAATTCTTTCGAGAGATACTCTTTCTCGAGAAAGGACCTGTTTTAGCAACAAACACTTTTGCCCTCGGATCTGAGATAGAAGGTATACCCAACTGTTACCTTAGGGCATCCTATGAAGATGCACCTTTCCGCTTTGGGTTCGAGCTCATCAGACATAAGCGTCGCATTCCCAAACTCTGAGAAATGACAGCTTAGGTTTCTGCCAAACCATAATTCATAGAGTGTCATCTCGGTGGATTTAGATGGTTCCCTATTTCAAGTGAATGTAGTTGTCTCTAATGCATAACCTCAAAACGATAGTGGCAAAACGATAAGAGGCATTATAGTACACACCATATCCAATAGAGCATGACTATGACGTTCGGACACACCATCACACTATGGTGTTCTAGGTGGCGTGAGTTGTGAAACAACTTCCACATTGTCTGAAGTTGTATACCAAACTCGTAACTCAGATATTCACCTCCATGATCATATCGTAGACATTTTTATCTTATTGTCACGATGATCTTAAACTTCACTATGGATTTGTTTGAACTTTTCAAATGTTTCAGACTTGTGTCTCATTAAGTAAATATACTCATATCTACTCAAATCATCAGCGAAGGTAAGAAAATTACGATATCCACTACACGCTACAACACTCATTGAACTGCATACATCAACATGTATTATTTCCAATAAGTTACTAGCCCTCTCCATCATACCGAAAATGGGGTCTTTAGTCATCTAGCCCATGAGGCATGGTCCACATGTCTCAACCGATGCAAAATCTGATGACCCACAAGTATAGGGGATCTATTGTAGTCCTTTCGATAAGTAAGAGTGTCGAACCCAATGAGGAGCAGAAGGAAATGACAAGCAGTTTCCAGTAAGGTATTCTCTGCAAGCACTGAAATTATCAGTAACAGATGGTTTTGTGATAAAATAATTCATAACGAGTAACAAGTAACAAGTGTATTAAAGGTGCAACAAGGTAGCCCAATCCTTTTTGTAGCAAAGGACAGGCCTTGACAAACTCTTATATAAAACAAAGCGCTCCCAAGGACACATGGGAATTTCTGTCAAGCTAGTATTCATCATGCTCATTTGATTCGCGTTCGTTACTTTGATAATTTGATATGTGGGTGGACCGGTGCTTAGGTGCTTCCCTTACTTGGACAAACCTCCCACTTATGATTAACCCCCCTCGCAAGCATCCGCAACTACAAAATAAGAATTAAGGTAAACCTAACCATAACTTGAAACATATGGATCCAAATCAGCCCCTTACGAAGCAACGCATAAACTAGGCTTTAAGCTTCTGTCACTCTAGCAACCCATCATCTACTTATTACTTCCCAATGCCTTCCCCTAGGACCAAATAATGGTGAAGTGTTATGTAGTCGACGTTCACATAACACCACTAGAGGAGAGACAACATACATCTCATCAAAATATCGAACGAATACCAAATTCACATGATTACTTCTAACAAGACTTATCCCATGTCCTCAGGAACAAACGTAACTACTCACGAAACATGTTCATGTTAAAGATCAGAGGAGTATTAATTATCATAAAGGATCTGAACATATGATCTTCCACCAAGTAAACCAACTAGCATCAACTACAAGGAGTAATCAACACTACTAGCAACCCACAGGTACCAATCTAAGGTTTGAGACAAAGATTGGATACAAGCGATGAACTAGGGTTTGGAGAGGAGATGGTGCTGGTGAAGATGTTGATGGAGATTGACCCCCTCTCGATGAGAGGATCGTTAGTGATGATGATGGCTTCGATTTCCCCCTCCGGGAGGGAAGTTTTCCCGACAGAACAGCCTTGCCGGAGCTCTAGATTGGTTCTGCCCAAGTTCCTCCTCGAGACGGCGGCACTTCGTCCCGAAAGCTCTCTTATGATTTTTTCAGATCAAAACGCTTCATATAGCAGAAGATGGGTGTCGGAGGAGCCACAGGGGCCCCACAAGCCTGGTAGGCACGACCAAGGGGGTGGCCGCGCCTAGCAGGCTTGTGGCCTGCAGGTCCCCCCCTCTGGTTGATTCTTGCGCTGGTATTTTTTTATTAAATCCAAAAATATTCTCCGTAAAATTTCAGGACTTTTGGAGTTATGCAGAATAGGTATCTCAGATTTGCTCCTTTTCTAGTCCAGAATTCTAGCTGTCGACATTCACCCTCTTCATGTATACCTAGTAAAATAAGAGAGAAAAGGCATAAGTATTGTACCATAATGTGTAATAACAACCCATAATGCAATATATATCCATATAAAATCGTGGTGCAAAATGGACGTATCAACTCCCCCAAGCTTAGACCTCACTTGCCCTCAAGTGAAAGCCGAGATCGATGAATATGTCCACATGTTTAGAGATAGAGGTGTCGATAAAATAAATTATGGATATGAGGGCATCATGATCAATTTTAGAACAACAATGCTCATTGTATGACATTATTTTTGCTGGAGTATCAATTCATTCACAAGATAAAGTATGAACCAAGAACTCTATTGACAACCAACAAACTATGATCTCTTTCATTGAAGCAATTGACAATTTATCATAACATTGGAAAGAGTCAATATAAGAGCTTTTAAAGCAAATCCACATACTCAATCACTCAATCATCTTTTAGTATTTCACAATTGCTAGCACTCACGCGGTACCCACGAGATCAAAGCTTCAATCAAACACAAAGAAAGATAGGGACTTATAGTTTTGCCTCCCAACTATTCACCTCAAGGGTGATGTCAACAATAATAACTCATGATCACCCACATCCAAGTGGATATATAAGTCTAGATCGTTCCCCAACACATAATGCTTGCCAAGAGAGAGGCGAAATATAGGAAGTGGTGAGGATCACCATGACTCTTGCATAAAGGTAAGTACTTAATAAGTAGAAGTAACAGATAGGACCTTTGCAGAGGGAAGCAGATGTTGTCATGCGATTTTTGTTTTTCAATGCACAAGCCCTTAGTGCAGAGAAACGCCACATGTATTGCCCTTTGTGATAGCAACCTTTATTATGCAGCCTGTCGCTTTTATTTCTTTGCTATCACAAGTTTGTACAACGCTTATTTCCCTTATAATAAAAGATTACACATATTTAGGAGAAATTTTTATTGCCTTTTGCACCGATGACAACTTACTTGAAGGATCTTATTTAATCCATAGGTAGGTATGGTGGATTCTCATGGCAAAACTGGGTTGAGGTATTTGAATGCACTAGTAGTATCTCTACTTGGTGCGGAAGTTTTGGCTAATATGAGGTGGAAGCAAGCACAACATGTTGGAGGATCTAAAACCATATAACTTCTATCCAAAGGCAAGCAAACATAACCTATTATGTTGTCTTCCTTGTCCAACATCAACTTCTTGGCATGTAATATTTTAATGAGTGGTCACAATCATAAAAGATGTCCAAGATAATATATTTATATGTGAATCTCTCTTTCTTTATCACTTCCTTTCAATTGCAGCAATGACCAATTACTATGTTTGTTAACTCCCAACAAATTTCAATCACCATACTCTTTATATGTGAAGTCATCACTCCCCATAAGATCACTATGTGTTCTCTTTGCTTTTGTTCTATTATTCTTTATTCATTACTTTCAAGAGCATAGTAATCTAGCGAAGCCCTCTCATCAAAACTACTTTTTATTATATAACTCTCGGACTTGCTTACATAAGGGGAGCAAAGGAGAAAACTAAAAGGTAGATCATACCAAAACTTTTATTCTACTAGATAAAAACAAAATAAAAAAGGATTGAACTAGGAAAGATAATAAAAACAAAAGAGGAAAAAGGTGTGATGTGATACGATATCGGGGCACCTCCCCCAAGCTTGGCACCAGCCAAGGGGAGTGCCCATACCCATGTACTCAGGTGTCCTTCTTAGGAGGTGATGGTGGTGGAGTTGTTGATGAGGATGGAAGCTTGTTCAATTTCCTCTTAAGCATAAATTTTTGTTCCCTTAGGTCATCTACTTCCTGCTCGAGCTTCAATATCCTTTGATATAATTCTTCCTTGCTCTCCCGCAGAAAACGAGAAGGGATAAATAGAACTTTGGTTTTTTTCTTGTGTTTGGGAGGCCTGATTTCCTAAACTCCACGTGCATATCTCCCAGTTGAGGTATAGGAGTCTCCTCTTCATCTGAGCTTTCTTGTCTGTAATTGTCTTCTTGTTCCTCCTCCGAGAATAATCCATAAGGATCTAGGTCCCCGTAGAGCTTGGGATCGGCAAGATAATGCGATATATAGCTCTCCCCATTAGACTCTTGAGACGACATCTTGCTCTAAATCTGCTGCAGAAACAACTCAAAACAAAAACATGAGGTATTGTCGTGATACGAAAGTCGAAACCTTCAGGATATTATATAATGATTTTTTGCCAACCCGAAGGGGTGTTCCACAAGAAAATGGAGTCTGGGGGCGCACGAGGTGGTGACAAACCCCCTAGGCGCGACCAGGGGGGTGGCCGCGCCTAGAAGGCTTGTCACCTCCCCGTGCGTCCTTCGGACTACTTTTTATTTTCCTAATTTTTAAATATTCCAAAACTAAATAAAATTGCTATTGGGAAACTTTTGGAGTCGGTTTACTTACCGTACCACGTACCTATTCCTTTTTGGAGTCTGAAACATTCTGGTAAATCTCCCTAATATGCTCTTCGGGAGTTATGTTATTGATAATATTGGTGTCAACATTAATGGGAGTACCTGATATATAATGTTTGATTCTTTGCCCGTTTACCACCTTCAGATTTGTGCCTTCGGCGTTGTTGATCTTGATGGCACCAGAGCGATATACCTCCTCGATGATGTATGGTCCTTCCCATTTAGAGAGAAGTTTTCCTACAAAAATCTTAACCGAGAATTGTATAGCAAGACATGATCACCTACATTAAATTCACGCTTTTGTATCCTTTTATCATGCCATCTCTTAAATTTATCTTTAAACAACTTGGCATTCTCATAGGCCTGAATTCTCCATTCATCAAGTGAGCTAATGTCAAATAACCTCTTCTCACAAGCAAGTTTGAAATCATAGTTGAGCTCTTTGATTTCCCAATAAGCTTTATGTTCTAACTCTAGAGGTAAGTGACATGCTTTACCATAAACCATTTTATACAGAGATATACCCATAGGATTCTTGTAAGCAGTTCTATAAGCCCATAATGCGTCATCAAGTTTCTTAGACCAATTCTTCCTAGATCTATTAACCGTCTTTTGCAGGATCAATTTTATTTCTCTATCGCTTAATTCTACTTGACCACTAGACTGAGGATGATAATGATATGCAATTCTATGATTAACATCATACTTATCAAGCAATTTATGGAAAGCACCATGAATAAAATGTGAACCACCATCAGTCAATCCGGGGACTCCAAATCTAGGGAAAATAACTTCTTTAAGCATCTTAATAGAGGTGTTATGATCAGCACTACTAGTTGGAATAGCTTCTACCCACTTGGTAACATAATCAACAACAGCTAAAATATGAGTATACCCGTTGGACGTTGGAAAAGGTCCCATATAATCAAAACCTCAAACATCAAATGGTTCAATAACAAGAGAGTAATTCGTAGGCATTTCCTAACGTCTACTAATATTGCAAATTCTTTGACATTCATCACATGACAAGACAAACTTACGAGCATCGTTGAAGAGAGTAGGCCAAGAAAAACCAGATTGTAATACCTTATGTGCAGTTCTATCTCCAGCGTGGTGTCCTCCGTACGTCTCCGAATGACACTTCCGTAGGATCTGTTCCCGTTCATGCTCAGGTACACAACGGCTAATAACACCATCCACTCCTTCTTTATAAAGGTGTGGGTCATCCCAGAAGTAATGTCTTAAATCATAGAAAACCTTTTTCTTTTGTTGGTATGTGAAACTAGGAGGTATAAATTTAGCGACAATGTAATTATCATAATCAGCATACCAAGGAGTATTATGTGAAGCATTTATGAAAACTAATTTTTCATCAGGTAAGCTATCATCAATAGGTAGTGGGTCATCAAGAACATTCTCTAGCCTACACAAGTTATCTGCTACGGGGTTATCAACACCCTTTCTATCAACAATATGCAAATCAAATTCTTGTAGCAGAAGAACCCACTTGATAAGTCTAGGTTTAGCATCTTTCTTTTCCATGAGATATTTAATAGCAGCATGATCAGTGTGAACAGTTACTCTAGAACCAACAATATAGGGTCTAAACTTATCACAAGCGAACACAACTGCTAAAAATTCCTTTTCAGTGGTAGCATAGTTTCTTTGAGCACTGTCTAGAGTTTTGCTAGCATAATTAATAACATTTAATTTCTTATCAACTCTTTGTCCTAGGACAACACCAACGGCATAATCACTAGCATCACACATAATTTCAAAGGGTGGGTTCCAATCAGGTGGTTGAACAATAGGCGCAGAAATCAAGGCATTCTTAAGAATTTCAAAAGCTTCTACACAATCATCATAAAAAAATGAATGGAACATCTTTTTTGCAAGAGATTAGTGAGAGGCCTAGAAATCTTAGAGAAATCTTTGATAAATCTCCTATAGAAACCAGCATGACCAAGGAAACTTCTTATACCTCTCATATCCGTAGGGCACGTCATTTTTTAAATAACATCAACTTTAGCCTTATCAACTTCAATACCTCTTTCGAAAATTTTATGTCCCAAGACAGTGCCTTCATTCACCATAAAGTGGCACTTCTCCCAATTCAAGACAAGATTAGTTTCTTCACATCTCTGCAAAACTCGATCAAGGTTGCTCAAACAATCATCAAAAGAGGTTTCATAAACGGAAAAATCATCCATGAAAACCTCAAAATTCTTTCACAAAAATCAGAGAATATGGCAGTCATGCATCTTTGAAAGGTAGCAGGTGCATTGCATAAACCAAAAGGCATGCATCTATAAGCAAAGGTACCAAAAGGGTAGGTAAAGGTGGTTTTCTCTTGGTCCTCTTTTGACACAGGTATTTGAGAGAAACTAGAATAACCATCTAGAAAGCAGAAATGTGTGTGTTTGGATAATATTTCTAGCATTTGATCAATGAAAGTTAGAGGGTAATGATCTTTTCTAGTAGCTTTATTCAATTTCCTAAAATCAATCACCATTCTATAACCTATAACAATTCTTTGCGGGATCAATTCATTTTTATCATTAGGAACTACGGTAATACCTCCTTTCATAGGGACACAATGAACGGGACTAACCCATCTACTATCAGCAATAGGGTAAATGATACGTGCCTCCAGAAGCTTTAATGTTTCATTTCTTACCACTTCCTTCATTTTAGGATTCAACCGTCGTTGGTGATCAACAACTGGTTTAGCATCAGGCTCCATTTTAATTTTGTGCTGACATAGAGTGGGACTAATGCCCTTAAGATCATCAAGAGTATATCCAATAGCTGCATGGTGCTTCCTCAAAGTTTTCAATAATCTCTGTTCTTCATGCTCTGAAAGGTTAGCACTAATAATAACATGATATGTCTTCTTTTCATAAAGATAAGCATATTTCAAAGTATCTGGTAATTGTTTAAGCTCAAACATGGGATCACCCTTGGGTGGAGGAGGATCCCCAAGTATGTCAACAAGAAAGTTGTGTTTCAGAATAGGATGCTGATCAAAGAAAATCCTATCTATTTCATTCCTTTCATTCATATGCATATCATTTTCATGGTCTAGCAAATATTGCTCTAAAGGATCAGTAGGAGGAAAAACAATAGAAGCAAGACCAATTCATCCTTACTAGACAATTCTTTATCATGGGGATGTCTACGAAATTTAGAGAAATTAAACTCATGAGACATATCCCCAAGACTTATGGTAATCATTTCCTTATCACAGTGATGAGGATATGTACCTAGGGTAGGGTCCTAGGCAAGGCCCACATACCCTACCTAAGGACACTACATGGGAGGACTTGAAGATCAAGCATGAACTTCCGAGTGGATCCCTGGAGACGTTCAAAGCCACTCAACATATATCCACTTGGAGACTCCTCTCACTCGGCAGTCGCGTGTCACTCGGAAGACCTCGCTTTCACTCGACGCCAGAAGACCAGGAGCCATCATCAAGAGCCCAACGGGGAGACGTTGGTTCAATGGTCATTAGTAACTTTTATTACGTACATTACCGGTAACAGCTGGCTTTAACCCCACGATCGGACCCTTAGATGCGGGGTAATTGAGGGGCAGCAAACTCTATATAAGCCACCCCTCCCCTCCTGCACAAGGGTTCGCAACCATTGTAATCTCTATATTTCACACGACATAAGCTCCCGAGCACTGAGACGTAGGGCTGTTACCTCCACGAGAGGGGCCTGAACTCATACATCCATGTGTACATCCTCGCTATAGCTAGGACTCTGCCCTCTCCTTTTGTACCCCTACCATCTACTGTCAGGCTCGTTCCCACGACAGTTGGTGCCCACCATGGGGCAGGCATCTAAGCGACTTCCGGCGAGGTTGCATTTTTTATCCTTCGACATATCTTCCGGCGGTGTTTTTTCTCTGGGCCACGAGATCCGTTTCGGTGCTATCACCTTCATCGCCGATGATTCAACATGGCTCCAGGAAGCGCCTCTCGATATCGAGGCGCTCCCGGTCCGCGGGGCCACATACTTCCACGCGAGTTCTTGTGGCTTGTTGCTGCGTCAGCCTTTAACTCCCTACACGTCGGCTCCCCTCGCTGTTTGCGGTCGCAAGTAGTCCGGCTGCTCACGGCTTCAGCGATGGGTTAAATACGTAGTGGTGCGTCAAACTTCTCCACAGATTGCAGCACTTGAGCTTGCCGAGTCCCTTCACGGCATGTTCGAGTTGGATTCCAATCCGTCCGACGTGCCTTCCGAGTGCGAAAGCTGCGAGCCCACAGCGGAGGTATTGATGGCGGGCTCTCATCAGAGTTCGCCGCCTGGCTTTGGCCGTAGCAGGCGCGAGGCTGGAGGTTGGTCGAAAGAGCAGCCACGCCGTGAGGAGGAGGTTCTTCATACTCCCATCATCGGCACGACTGCCGAGGCCCAAGCTTTGGAGGCCGCGTGCATTCGTTTGGAAGAACTCCAGGCGGAGATTGACGAGCGTGCTCGCCAGCGCCCGCCACGCCCCAGTCGACACCAGCGAAAGCTTTTTCCAACTGGATCTCACGACGACGTTGAGGTATATCGAACTCCTGTGCTAAATGTTGTTGTTGTTGCTGCTAGGATAGCGGATTCCATTCAGCCATCCCGGTCAGAGTCTGGAAGAGGGTTGATGCAGATCAGGGCACTGTTAGATGCAGCGCAACATCAGAATTCAGTAGTTTCTCAGTCCCACAACAGGATACACAATAATTCACCCAGGGCGGAAACCGTTTATTCGACACATAGCCCTGGATCACCCTTGCGCCGTCGGGGCGACGGTTTTCATGAAGGGCAAGACAGTGATCAGTTTCACCGCGAAGACCACCGTCGAGTACCCACTCCTCCGTGGCGCCAGGACGACACGCGTTCCTTCGGTGATGAGCGGGGTGCGGGCTTTGACGCCCGCGCCTACCTTGTTCAGAAGCGAATTGACAGGGGCAGATCCTACAGAGAAAAACATGATAGAGATGTTCCGAGTGGAAGCTCAGTCATGGTGTTTGGTCCCGAGTGTTTCAGCAGAGCCATACGTTCTGTAGAGATCCCCCAACTTCAGAATGGTGGCGGGAATCGGAAAGTTTTCTGGCAAAACAAAGCCAGAGACTTGGTTAGATGATTACCGAGTGGCTGTGCAAATTGGTGGTGGAAATGACAATGTTGCAATGAAGCACCTGCCCCTGTTGTTGGATGGTTCAGCTCGAGCTTGGCTGAAGCGCCTGGCTCCTTCCAGTATACATTGCTGGGAGGATCTTGCCCGAGTGTTTGTCCGAACCTTTGAGGGCACTTGCAAGCGTCCGGCAGGTCTGGTCGACTTACAACACTATGCCTAAAAGCCCAATGAAACTTTAAGGGATTATATTCAGCGATGTTCCGCTCTGTATCATACAGTGGAGAATGTGTCGGAACACCAGGCTGTTTGTGCTTTCAAGGCCGGTGTGAAATACAGAGAACTATACATGAAGTTTGGGCGGACGGGTGATATTTCACTCGGCAAGATGATGGAAATGGCCACTCGGTACGCCAATGGCGAGGAAGAAGACCACCTCCGTAGCGGCAAAGGAAAGGCAGTTGCCAATGAGGCTGGCGACAACAATAATCGGAAAAAAAAAGCGAAAGGCTGAAGATCTGGTTCAGGCAGAAGCGGCAGCACTAGCGACCGAGCCGAAGAACAAGGGCAAAGCTAAAGCACAGTTTGCCCCCAAGAAAGGGAAAAATCAGTCAGGAACTGATATCATGGATCAGTCGTGTGTAATACACACGAGGAAAGATGCGAAAGGCAATCTGATTTTGCCCAAGCACACCACTCGACAGTGTCGAACCCTTATCCAGCAATTCAAGGGAGACCAGCCGAGTGAGAAATCTCCTGAGAAGGGAGACAAAGATGAGGAAAAGGAAACATTCCCAGATGTCACTACTACACTGGTAATCTTTGCTGATGTCGAGAGCAAGAGCCGCCTGAAAGTCATCAACAGAGAAATCAACATGGCTGTGCCCGATACCCCCACCTACCTCAGATGGTCCCAATATGCTATCACATTCGACCAGACAAACCATCCTGCTCATGTGGCCACTCCCAGTCGGCAGGCTCTGGTAGTTGATCCGGTGGTGCAGGGGACTCGACTTAGAAAGGTCCTCATGGACGGCGGCAGCGGCCTGAACATTCTTTATGCGGATACCCTGAAAGGGATGGGCATTCCGATGTCCCGTCTGAGTGAGAGCAGCATGCAATTTCACAGGGTCATCCCAGGAAAGAAGGCCAAGTCACTCGGCCAGATAGCATTGGATGTGGCATTCAGAGATGACAAAAATTTCCGAATAGAAAATTTGACATTTGAAGTCATGGATTTCAAGAGTGCTTACCACGCCATTCTGGGTCGACCCGCTTATGAACGTTTCATGGCCCGACCATGTTATGTGTATCTCAAGTTGAAAATGCCAGGCCCTAAGGGTGTGATCATAGTCACGGGCAATCGACAGCAGGCTGAAGAATGCCTCCGACAAGGCTCCAAGATCGCCGATCAACAGATGGCGATGGTAGAGTTGGAGGAGTACAAGAAAACCGCCGACCCTGCCGATTTGCTTCGTGCAAAGAAGCCGGCTTCCGAGTCGGCATTTTAGTCGACAGGGGAAGTGAAGAAGGTACACATCCACCCGACGGATCCAAGCGCTGCCCCAACGTATATCTTAATAACACTCGACAGTAAATAGGAAGCCGAGCTGATCCAGTTCCTCCGTGAGAACTAGGATATCTTTGCATGGAAGCCTGCTGACATGCGGGGGATTCCCAGGGAGCTGGCTGAGCACCGTCTGCGAGTGGATCCGAAAGCCAAACCCATCGGGGAGCATCTGCGTCGCTCGGCGGCGGAGAAGCGCAAGGCAATCGGAGAGGAAGTGACCCATCTCTTGCAAGCCAAGTTCATTTGGGAGATTTACCACTCGGAGTGGCTCTCGAATGTTGTGAGGGTGCCAAAGAAAGATAAGTCATTGCGCATGTGCATTGACTTCAAACACCTCAACAAGGTGTGCCCAAAAGATCATTTTCTGCTCCCCCACATAGATTAAATTGTTGTCTCGACAGCGGGGTGTGAGCGTTTATCGTTTTTGGATGCTTATTCTGGGTACCATTAGATCCGTCTGTATGGCCCGTATGAAATAAAGACAGCCTTTGTCACCCCATTCGGGTGTTTTTGTTACATCACCATGCCTTTTGGTCTCAAGAATGCCGGAGCTACTTTTATGCGCATGATTCAAAAATGTTTACTTGACCAGATCCCTCGGAATGTCGAGGCGTACATGGACAATATAGTGGTAAAGTCCCGCAAAGGTTCCGACCTGCTGGCTGACTTGGCCGAGACATTCACCAATCTAAGGCGATTCGACATAAAGCTGAATCCAGCCAAATGTACTTTCGGTATCCTTGGCGGCAAGTTGCTTGGTTTTCTCGTTTCCAAGCGAGGGATTGATGTCAACCCTGAGAAGATCAGCGCCATCACCTGTATGAAGACTCCCGTGCGAGTGCACGATGTTCAGAAGCTCACAGGTTGCTTGGCAGCATTGAGTCGATTCATTTCTCGTCTTGGTGAGAAGGCTCCGCCCTTATATCAGTTGATGAAGAAGTTCGACACATTCGACTGGACCCCCGAAGCCAAAGCAGCGTTTTTTGAGCTCAAAGCCCTACTCTCCACCCAGCCAGTGCTTGTCGCTCCTGCCAGCAAAGAGCCCTTGCTCCTGTACATCGCGGCCACAAATTAGGTCGTCAGTACATTGCTGACTGTCGAGCGAGAAGAGGAGGGTAAAGCCTATAAAGTCCAGCGGCCAGTGTATTATGTCTCGGAAGTATTGCCCCCCTCAAAGCAAAGATATCCACACTATCAGAAGCTGATTTATGGTATTTACCTATCAGCGAAGAAGGTGGCGCATTATTTCCAAGACCACTCAATTTTAGTCGTTAGTAATGCTCCCTTGTCCGAGATTTTCAATAATCGAGACACATCAGGTCGAGTGGCTAAACAGGCAATCGAGCTGGGACACTTTGACATCAGATTCGAAGCCAAGAAAGCAATCAAGTCCAAGGCATTGGCAGATTTCATGGCTGAGTGGATTGAATAGCAACAGCCTATCCAAGTTCACTCAACGCATTGGACAATGTTCTTTGATGGCTCCAAAATGTTGAATGGGTCTGGTGCTGGTGTTGTCTTGATATCTCCTAGGGCGACAAGCTCAGCTATGTCTTTCAAATTCACTTTGATTCCTCCAACAATGAGGCAGAGTATGAAGCACTTTTGTATGGGTTGCGCATGGCTATCTTGCTCGGCGTCAAGCACCTGATGGTTTATGGCAACTCAGATTTGGTGGTGAATCAAGTGATGAAAGAGTGGGATGTTCAAAACCCCGCTATGACTAGATACTGCAATACAGTCTAGAAGTTGAAGAAGAAATTTGAAGGCCTGGAACTTCATCATGTTCCCCGACTGAAAAATCAAGCGGCCAATGAGCTGTCCAAGATTGGTTCCACTCGACGGTCTGTCCCTAGTGGTGTGTTATTGGAGCACTTGCACACTCCTTCGGTTGAAGAAGATCCCTTCACCGAAGAGCCCCCACAAGCTTTGAGTTCCACTGACTCGACTGAAGTCGACGTCCCTGCTGTGATTGACCTGGTCATGGAAATTCTGGTTATCATTCCCGACTGGACTGTGCCTTACATTGCCTATATCCTCAGACAAGAGCTCCCTGAAGATGAAGCAGAGGTTCGACAGATTGTGCACAGGTCCAAGGCTTTCATTGTGATGGGAGATCAGCTGTTCAGAGAGAGTGTGACTGGTGTCACCCAGCGCTGCATTTCCCCCGAGGAAGGTCGAATGATTCTAGATGGGATTCACTCGGGAACTTGCGGCCACCATGCATCTTCAAGGACGTGTCACTAAAGCATACCGAGCTGGTTTTTATTGGCCACGAGCTAATGAGATGGCTAAAGACATCGTTGATCATTGCAATAGTTTCCAGTTCTATGCGAACCTGTCACACAAGCCGACGTCTGCTCTGAAGACAATTCCTCTCGCCTGGCCGTTTGCGGTTTGGGGACTCGACATGGTTGGCCCCTTTTGACCCGGAAAAGGAGGATTCACTCACTTGTTGGTAGCAGTCAACAAATTCACCAAGTGGATTGAAGCCAAGCCCATCAAGAAGCTGAATTCCTGTACGACGGTCACGTTCATGAGGGAGATCATTATTCGATACTCTATTCCGCACAACATCATCATGGACAACGACACTAATTTTGACTCAGAAGAATTCAGGAACTTCTGTAACTCCCAAGGCACCCGAGTGGATTATGCATCTGTTGTGCATCCTCAAACCAATGGGCAAGTCGAGCGGGCTAATGGTCTTATCCTGCAACGTCTGAAGCCTCGTCTCATGCGCAATTTGGATCATGCCGCCGGAGCCTGGGTAACTGAGCTGCCGTCTATTTTGTGGGGTTTGAGGACAACGCCTAATCGGTCGACTGGATGAACTCCTTTCTTCCTTGTCTATGGTGCTGAAGCCATATTGTCGAGTGACTTGGCCCACAATTCTCCTCGAGTGGAGCTGTATTCTGAGGCTGAAGCTGAACAGGCTAGACAGGACGGTGTAGATCTTCTGGAGGAGGAGCGAGAGATGGCTCTGATCCGGACTATTGCCTATCAGCAAGACCTGCGGCGCTTCCATGCGAAGAATGTCAAGAGTCGGGCGTTCCACGAGGGAGACTTGGTGCTCCGAGTGAATCAGCACCGACCTCACGAGCTTGCTCCTGCATGGGAAGGCCCTTTTGTCGTCACTAAGGTGCTAAACAATGGAGCCTATCACCTGTACAATCTCATGAAGCGGATAGACGAGCCACGAGCTTGGAATGCAGATCTGCTCCGGCGTTTTTATACTTGAGACAAGAATCCTCTGATGTAATAAGAATACTTCATCAATGCAATTCACATTTCTGCAATATGTATTGCTAGTTCCAATCATATAGTTACATTTTTGGGGATACTCCGAGTGAAGAGCAATCCTCACACTCGGGGGCTTAGCCGCAAACATGTTTCGCCTAAGTTAAAAACCCTATCGGGTGGATAACAGTCCATTCACTCGACGGCCTATGTGCAAACCCGTCTTCGCTTAGGTTCAAAAATTCTTCGAGTGATGAGCAATCCTCACACTCGGGGGCTTAGCTGCGAAACACGTTTCGCCTAAGTTAAAAATCTTGTCGAGTGGATAGCAGTCCATTCACTCGACGGCCTATTCGCGAATCCGTCTTCGCTTAGGTTCAAAAATACTCCAAGTGATGAGCAATCCTCACACTCGGGGGCTTAGCTGCGAACACACTTCGCCTAAGTTAAAAACCTCGTTGGGTGGATAGTAATCCATTCACTCGACAGCTTAGCTGTGAATCGACATTTGCCTAAGATCGAAAATACTCCGAGTGATGAGCAATCCTCACACTCGGGGGCTTAGCTACGAACACACTTTGCCTAAGTTAAAAACCTCGTTGGGTGGTTAGTAATCCATTCACTCGACAACTTAGCTGCAAATCGACATTCGCCTAAGTTCAAAAAAATTCCGAGTGATGAGCAATCCTCACACTCGGGGGCTTAGCTACGAACACACTTCGCCTAAGTTAAAAACAAACTCAGCCGAACAGACGATTGAAAGCCAAATATGAATAAAATCCAAAGGGTAAACCGCGGATAAAACATTTTGTACTGAAGCAAATGTGCTCAGGCCTAAGGCTTGAATGAAGATTTAAGGGATACAATTCCACTCGGCATACCGAGGCAAATATAAGTGTTTCTTCCAAAGACCAAATTTTTTAAACACGTGATGGGCTGGCGGGCTCGACAAACGTGTCCAAGTCGATGCCATCGGCGATTCTGGTAGCTGCCTCGATGAAGGTTTCCATGAAGTCTTCAAACTGGAGTTTCTTCATGTTTACCACCTAGAGTTCCTTCAGCTTCTCCTCCCTCACGTCCCTGCAATGGACCCTAACAAGTGATAACGCCACGTCGGCCCCGCAGCGAGCAACAGATTTCTTCCAAGCCTACACTCGACTGGGAAGTTCGTTCAGGCGAACCATTATAGAGTTGACGTCGAGCTGAAGAGTGTCCTCGGGCCATAGCTCCTTGTCGATTCTCTCCATGGCAGATTTCAGTCAGGCGATATAGGCCTGGACGCCTTGGAGTCGGAAGTTGAGTCGCAACATGTTCATCGCCACTGCATCGGCAATTGGTGACTTGGTGGGATCCAGATTGGGCTCAACCTCCTCTGTCTCCTTCTCAAAGTCTTGGCAGAATTCTGTTGAAGAATGGGGAATGGGAGGAGAATCGGTGAACTGTGACCCTCAAAGATTTTACAAAGCTCAGTCGACAAGAAACACTCACCATCGAGCAGAATGTACATCTTCCTCGAGAATTCGCCCAAATGCTTCTCCAGGTCATTGCTCCTCTTGGCCAGTTGCTCGACCTTCTTGATGAGGTCCGCACGCTCCTGCTTCAGCTTGGTGTTCTCCTCCTCCAGCTTCTTGGCGGCCGCCAGCTTCCGATTTGCAGCTTCAGTCTTGTCCTTGGCCACTCGTTGAGCGTCAGCAAGTGCTTTGTCCTTCTCCTCCAGCGCCTTCTTCATGGAATCTAAAGAAACAACATTGTTGAGTCGCGCTTAGAGTCGACGGTTTTCATTGCATATGTCTGTTCGAGTGAGAGCACTCGGTTCAAAACATGAAGAGTGAAGAGGAGAATGCAGAATGTCAGCAGTAATTACCTCCCAAAGACTTCATCTCAGCACGCGCTCGCTCCAGAGCGTTGTTGGAGACCGCCAGATCCACACGCAGCCGGTTCCTTTCATCCTCCACGTCCTTGTACTGCGTCCCAAGTTCGCAAGCCCTCTGGAACCAACAAAGACATGAATTCAATCGGCAAGTGGTGCCTGGGACAGTCGACTGAGTTATGAACACCGGCGAGTGACTATCTTACAACCTTGGAACAACCTAAGAAGAATTCAAGCAAAAAGTCCACTCGACACGTCGAGTGGCCCTGGCGCTCCGCGTGCCGTAAACAAATTTAAAGCTGTCTCTATTAAGTCCCCTGTCGATGCAAGCACTCGACAGAGGTCTCGTGGACTACACCTAGTGGGTGCACTAAGAGTGCCCCCACTGAGACGGTTAACTCTCGATCCGTCGAGTAACTCGTCAGGAAAAAAATGCACTCAACATGTCGAGTGACTCTAGTACTATGCGTACGACAAGTTTTCAAGCCTACTGCTTATCATCTGCGATTAACAATAGCCTCGGGGACTACACCCAGTGGGTGCACTTAGCGTGCCCCCACTGGTTATTAAAACATTCGACAAGGTCAACCCTGTCAGAACACTCGACCCATCGAGTGACGCACCTCCTTGCTCTATGAAGTTCAATCTATCCTTATGCAGCGTCATATCATGGTTTGCCAATAATATCCATGAAACCTGCAAGGTAGCTGCGGAGTGGTGCGATCCAAGATGAAATGTATCCTGTATACAATAAACTCTAAGACCCCCGCCAGTGCAAGCACTCGACAACGGTCTCGAGGACTACACCCAGTGGGTGCACTTAGCGTGCCCCCACTGGATCTGCCGATTCTCAATCAGTCGAGCGGCGGAAACATCCATCATTGGAATATCCATCACTCTGAGAAGTGCAGTCTATCCTTATGCAGCATCATATCATGGTTTGTCAATATTATCCATGAAACCTACAGAGTAGCTGCGGAGTGGTGGGTACGACAAGCTCTAAGACCCCTGCCGATGCAAGCACTCGACAACGGTCTCGGGGACTACACCTAGTGGGTGCACTAAGAGTGCCCCCACTGAGATGGTTAACTCTCGATCCGTCGAGTAACTCGTCAGGAAAAAAGGCACTCGACATGTCGAGTGACTCTAGTACCATGCGTACTATCGATCCCAATCCTACTCGACTATGACCCGATCTATTCGAGTGGAGAAATTTCAAACATTCTACAGCAATCACCCAGTGGGTGTACAACAGCCAAGAGAAGACAAGAATTCAATCGGAAATGTACTTACAATCGAACTTACTCGGACATTGGTGCGGAGGGCTGTGCTGACGTCGTAAGCCAGCTTGCTGGCCTCGTATGCCTCCTTGGTTCTCAGCATGATCTGGTCCGCCTGGATCATGGCCTCCTTCGCAGCTCCGGTCTGATCTTCCGGAACGCAATTCAGAGTGAAGACCGTCACAGGCGGGGCCAACGTGGTTGCTGGGGCAGCTTAGGCAGTTTGAGTGGGTCCGGTTGGAGTTGACGTCACAACGGTCGAGACAGCTGGAGGAGCATGCGATAGAGGTGCTGCAGGTTCAGCTCTGAGTTGCGTCGAGTCGCCTATCCCCTGGGAGGACTCCGCAATCGAGCGCTGAGGCACCTGCACTGATGAAGCTCTTTGGATGCGAGTGCGCGAAGTGTCCAGGTGCTCCTCGTCATCTTCCATCTGAATGACCTCTGCAACAACAATCGACAATGTTAACATTTGCATGTGTCGAGTCCCGTTCGGATAAATCAACAACTTACTAACCTCTATGTAACACCCCAAGTGTTAGACCACAGTAACCTCACACTAATGTTGCCATGTCATCAAGATTTATTAAGCCAAAATGCCACTGATGAGAATAAAACAATAATTCAAATTTAAAATAAAGGCAAGTAATTAATTTCTTCAAACATGAAAACTAAAATGATGTTTGGTTTGCAGATAATCCTCTGGTAATTATAAAATTGTAACTAACTTTTTGCAAAGTGTTTTGGTGCCTCAAAATAAATACAACAGAGGCCAAATAAAATATTAAATCCTCTTTTTAATTATGGTATTTTCAAAACAGATACAAAAGGTCCCCAAACTTATTATGCTCCTGTGCAATATTGCATTTGTAATATTGGACATGTCCTCTACTTTTTATAAAAGTATTTTATTGCTAAAATCATTACTAAACAAAAACTAATAAAGGATAAAAAAACTAAACTAAAATAAAAACAAAAGAAACCCCCTAGCCTAACTGGGCCAAGCCCAGCCGACCGGCCCACCTCGCCCCCACACTGCCCCACCCTGGGGCCGCTATCACCCCCAGCCCCCTAGAAACCATAGCCGCCTGACGCCACTCCCCCTCCCCTGATCTGGATCGAGCCAGCGCTCGATTCCGCAACCGCGCTATCGTGGTTTTATCACGGCAGATGTCCAGGTGTACGAACTTGGATTCGAGGCCATCGCTAACGTGATGGACTCAAAGGGGTTGATCGGGACGAAGGACACGAGTTTACCCAGGTTCGGCCCCTCAAGTCGAGGTAATAGCCTATGTCTTGCTTGTTGTTGTATTGCTTGTTGTATCGATTACAAGGGAGCTAAAGCTTGACCTGATTCTCGATTACCTGATCTCTAAGTCGCCCCGGGTCTGCCTTTATATAAGAGGTCAGGACCACGGGTCTTTACAATTGTCTAACCGTGTCTCATTGTCTATCCGAGTCTTACCCTATCCAGCTTGTCCAAACTATCTCCGAACGACTTACACGCCCGGGTCTTCTCAGTCCAGGCCACCTTGCGGCCCATACCATGAGCCGCCTATCTTCATGGGCCGTAGGCTTTATGGCTTACCCTTGGGCCGGCTCACGAGCCATCAACATGACCCGGAGCCTTCTAGGGCGGGTCATATTGCGGGGTTATATCCCCAACATTAGGCCCTAGGTTGAATTGAGCTTGCTCACTTCATCCTTCTCTTCTGCTCTTTGGCGAGTCGCCTGGTGACGACCCGACATGACGTCACGAGATCTGCTGACGTACCACCGAATCTTTTATTAAATGGTCAGCCCGAAAATCGAGGCGTCCGCCTCGGTTAAATGGTCTCCGTCACCTAGATTTTCGCGCCTGCCTCATCTTCTCTTTAAATAAGACCCGTTGCAGGGGGAAACTTTCCTTCTCCCGCTCTCCCTTTGTCTTCTTCCGTTCATCGTCTCTGCTCCAGCGCTCCCTGCTCCGGCGCCATATTCTCATCGTCGTCAACCAGGCCGCTGCATCAACCTGAGTCATACCAGAATCTCTTTCGCGTCCGCCGCTCCATCATCCGTAAGTCCAAGCTCCCCCTAGATCCATCACCGCCATAGTAGGGTTCGCGGGAAGCTCCGCCGCCGCCGCTCGGGCTCCTCCATCGCCACCGTTAGGGTATTCCGACGCTGTCAACGTCTTTAGCGCGCGTCCCCGCCATGCCGCCACGTACAAAGGCAGCCATGCGCAATGCGCGGACCGTCACGGCTCTGTTTCATTCTTCTCTGTTTCGCCTGTTCTTTGCTAGGTCTAGAAATAAGAACCTATTTTCCTATTTTTGTAGAACCATAATTGCAGCGGTAGTTTGTGAAACCTATTTTTCAGGACTTAGCCGATTTTCGCTCCTCCTTTCTTTGTTGAACCGCCAGACCTCTCCGACTCTCATCAGCCGGACTATGGCATAGTATTTTTAGA
Organism: Hordeum marinum; assembly: GCA_022496015.1. Classification (NCBI taxonomy): domain Eukaryota; kingdom Viridiplantae; phylum Streptophyta; class Magnoliopsida; order Poales; family Poaceae; genus Hordeum; species Hordeum marinum. The sequence continues at coordinate 388,133,433 of CM039678.1, forward strand.
GCCCTTAAAATTGTAAGCCGTCATAGATATTGCTTGCTCTTAACTCGTCGCATATTTAATTTTGCACAGTCTTTAAGCCGCCGCCATGTCCTGCGCTTCCAACTCATGCAACTGGGTCGGATCCTGCGTCACAGAAGAGTACTTAACGGATTTTGTTGACGCGGGCACTCTTCCTTCCAAGGCGGTCCTTCACTGGCGGGTTCCAGGTGACGAGACTCGGCCCTCTCCCCAAAAAGGAGAGGTAGTAGTTTTCTCTGACCATATCGAGCGAGGGTTCGTGCCGCCCGGCTCTAAATTCTTCCGTGACGTTCTTCATTTGTACAAGCTTCACCCTCAAGACTTTCCCCCTAACTCCGTTTCAAACATATGCAATTTCCAAGTGCTCTGCGAAGTCTACATGCAAATCAAGCCATCTGTGGGGTTCTTTCGAGAGTTCGTCTATGCCAACCGCCAAACCAAAATGAAAGGCGGTCCGAGTCTGGAACTTGGCGGTATTTCCATTCAACGACACAGAGACATCATCTTTCCGGCTGCGCAGATGCCGAGTTATCCAAAGGATTGGAACAAGACTTGGTTCAACTGCAAGGACACCTCTCCTGAAAATGAGCGCCCATTGCCGGGTTATCGTCCCTCCCGGCTCAGGACAGATTCAGAGCTTCCTGGCCGGCTCTCAGTTTTAGAGCATGCCAGGTATGAGCCGGCTCATGCCAAGATCAAGGCACTCATGGCCAACGGTTTGACCGGACTAGATTTGATTCGCTGCTGGATTTCCTGGCGGATCATGCCCTTAAGCCGTAGAAGTCGGCTTATGTGTGAATATGCAGGCAAGTATGACAGCTCCTTGTGCTTCAGTCAATCAACCCTGACAGAAGATGACATCACCACTGTCATCCGGAGCCTTGTTCATGAAGCCTCCGGCTCATGCAGCGCCATTGGCCTGGCGCCTTTTAGCGTGAACAATCCGGCTCCAGAAGTAAGTCAATTTCTTTCCATCCGTCTCTTGGATTTTTGTTTGTACCTTGATGATCTATTACTCTACCCCGGTTTATTTTCGCAGGCTGACCCTGATTTCTGGAAGAAGGAGTACACCCCTCCTCCGAAGAAGCTCAAGAAGAAGGCCCTAGCCAAGAAGCCAAAGAAAGACACCCCGCGAGAGGAATGGTTCGACCCACCACCGTCATCCGGCTGAGAGGTAAAATTTTAGTTGTTTGCTTGATATTTTTCCTTCTTGTTTTACCGATGCTTGTTTTACTCACAGGATGATGTGGAGACCAGCCGCGGCAATGCCCCTAAGGTAAACTATGTTTCTTCCGGCTCAGAGTATTTTGTCCCCCGAAAGCCGCGGCGGGTTACCAAAAAAGTTCCTCTTTCTCATCCTCTTGCTTACCTGGCTCCCGACTTTCTTTTGAAAAAGCAACAACAGGCTGAACATCGCCAGACCCGGAGCGCCGGCTCTACTGAGCTTATGTCCGGCTTGCCGAACTCGCCGGCTCCGAAGAAACGCCCCACAGAGGTATGTTTTCTTGTTTGATTCATCTCTCTTTATAACCTTGGTACCATCTCATCTTTCTTAAATTTCATCTCAAAAATCGCCCTCTTCCGGTGACTCTTCAGCGACTGCTCTGCTGCCTCTCAAGATCAACCCGGTGTAAGTGTTTTCCTACTATAACATCCGGTTCTTTGTAGGGTAGTAATATCCTTTGGATTCTGATCTTTCTATCTTGCAGTGCTCAAGCCAAACGTCGGAAGGTCAACAAGCCCTCCCCCGGCCCTGCTGCTCAAGAGCCGGAGCAAGAACAACCGGAGGAGCCTCAACCAGATGTAGATCCGCCAATTGCCTCCACTGAGCCGGCCGCTGAAGATATCATCCCGGAGAGCCCTCTAAGGGGTCCTTCGAAACCGCCAAGTCCTGCCAAGACCACTACAACTCCGGAAGTCGTGATCACCGGTTCTGCTCCTTGGTCTCCTCCAGCTCACGTGCTGACCAAGCATAAAGAGTCGGTCGAGGCCTCCAAGAAGCTGGACTTTGACTCTTCTTTTGAGAAGATGACGGCCGAAGAACTCCACGCCGGGTATACGAACCGGCTTTCCACCAGCCGAGATCTAGAACTTTGGCTCGTCAACTTGATGAAGCTAAAATATGAGGTACTCATCCTCTTGATATAGCCTTACTTAGCCCCCAAGGGCCGGTTCAATTCTAGCTTATGAGTTGAACCGGGTCTTTTCTGATCCTCTGTTAGAAAATCCGAATCCATTGCCCCCAAGGGCTGACTCAAACTTGATAAAGTTGAGTCGGAGCTTTAATGTAGATAGCCTAAAGAACCACTTGTAGCCCCCAAGGGCCAACTCAAACTTGATAATGTTGAGTCAGAGCTTTTAGTATAAGTCAATTTGAAGAGCCATATTGTAGCCCCAAAGTTCCGGATTAACTTTGATGAAGATGAGCCGGAACTGTACCGATTTCTCAAAGATCAAATATACATTAGCCCCCAAGTGTCAAACATATTGCTTGCAATCTGCTTGAGACTTGTATAACTTTGTCTTTAACCTTCATCATTTGATACGATTTCCATTCTGGCGACTTATTCTGTTTTTTGATATGTCACAGGAAGCCTTAAATGAAGCTAGGTCGCATTGATGGACCTGAAGACCAACCTGGCGGCTCAACAAGAAGCCCACATCGTCACCAATGAAAAGTGTCGGCTTCTCTCTGAAGAGCTGGCCACAATCAAGGCCGATTTTGCTGCTCTTAAGGAGTCAGCTGAATCTGAGAAGACCGCTTTGACCCAACGGGTGGATGACGCCGACCAGCGGTTGATAGCTATGGCGGATGAACTCCAAGGCTTGAAGCATCACATAAGCAAGATGTCAGCCGCCCTCTTTGGTAAGCTTCTGACGACATTGTGTTTCAAATGGCTTCATCTTTACTTAGACTGGCGACTCATCTAAATTTTCCGGTTTATACAGATCCTAGGAGCCGGCAGTTGGCTTCTGATAGCCTATTGCCATCTATACCTTAACTGAGCAGTTGTACTGTAGTGCAATCTGCACTATCAAGGCCGTGCAATATAAGGATAAAATTCCGGCGACTCTCTAGGGTGTTTAAGAGCTCTTCTCCACCATGCCTAAGCAAATCGCCGAGCTCAAGAAATCAGCCGCCCGCAAAGGGGCCATTGCGGGCATCAGCCCGGCTTTGGCCTTTGCTCTGGGCCTAACAGCCGCCGAGATGATGGAGGGTTTTCCTTCAAGGAAACATGACGACTCAGAGTTTACTGACGCTGACTACAGCCGATGCATGAAGGAGTCCCGGGTGTTAGCTTCTGTCTTGGCGGAGGTGGTTGATTTATCAACTTATCAAGCAACCTATGACCCGGAGCAGAAGAGAGTCCGCGGTCCTTTGTACGAGTCCAAAGACTTGATGCCTGCTCAGAGTAAGGACCTCTTTGCTCCAGATCTTGACCCGTCACCTTATTTTGAAGGCTCTTTTGCGGCTCTAACGAACTGCAATTGGGATTTGGACAACCTTCAGATCAGGGCCATAGAAGGGCCGGCGCAGGATGACCCATCAGCTAATTAGCTCCCACTTTAAGAACTTGTACTCGCTTAACACGCCGTGTGATGGCTGAAAAACTTGTCTGAAATTTTGATCTCCTCTGGGAGTGTAATAGCTAGATGAAACTTGTCTGAACCTTGTCATGATGTTTCTATAAGATGATCCGGCTTGTGGCCGCCATTTGTCTCTGTATGCTTTGAATCATTTAGACTTGCCTTGTCATCATAGAGGACACCTACAACCAAGATTAGGTAAGCTACACCCGGAGGTGGTGACTCGCTTTTTGGTAATTACGGCTAATCTGGTCAGCCGGAGATGGCGTAACACCTGGTCGATAAGGCTTTTTAGAAGATACACCCGGAGGTAATAATATGGCGCAAACGCCGACGGATAAGCATTAGAAGTTGTACCCGAAGGTACAAAGCCGCCCTCGCCGCGGCTAATTTTCCTTAGCCGGATTTTTAGAAGAACAGCTAATAGACGTTAGAAGCTCTACCCGAAGGTAAGAAGCTGCCGTTCATCGCAGCTAATTTCCTTAGCCGTTTTTACATGGACTTACGCCAGCTAATAGGCATTAGAAGCTGTACCCGAAGGTAAGAAGCCGCCATTCGCAAGTGATGACATGTTAGCTACCCGTCGGTAAAAAACCTCTCATAACCGCGACTAAACTAGTTAGCCGGAGATGGCATAAAGCCGGCTAATAGGGTGTTAGAAGCGATACCCATCGGTAAGAAGCCCCCCTCAGCAATTACGGCGTGGCCCGCCAGCGGATAGGCGTTAGAAGCTATACCCGGAGGTAAGAAGCCGCCCTCGCCACCACTCATTTTCCTGAGCCAGTTTTTGTTTTTATGGCATAAAGCTTGGTGCCGCGGCTCATTTTCCTGAGCCGGGATTTTGTTGCATAACGCCTGATGTCGCGACTCATTTTCCTGAGCCGGGATTTTGTGGCATAACGCCTAGTGCCGCGACTCATTTTCCTGAGCCGGGATTTTGTGGCATAACGCCTGGCTGATAGGCATCTACTGTCGTTTGCCGCCAATCTCAATTGATGCATCAACCGGAATACTGTGTAATCTTTTCCCATATGAAGATGCGTGAAACAACAGAGGCTTCTTTATTTACACATCTACGATATGTACAATGATAGTGTGAAATGGTGGGTCTTGATACCCTTTAAGTGAAATAGGGCCGGAGATGCGCGATGTTCCATGGCCGACGGGTCACTTGACCCGCCGTATCTGAGTCGTTTCGAATATCAATGAGATAATATGACCCGTTGTTGAGATTTCTGCTGACCACAAAGGGTCCTTCCCATGGAGGTGACAGCTTATGCATATTTGTCTGGTCTTGAATCAGCCGGAGCACCAAGTCGCCCTCCTAGAATGTCTGGGTCTTGACCCTGCGGTTTTGATAGCGGCACAGGTCTTGTTGATAAATCGCTGATCGGGCCGCTGCTAACTCTCGTGCCTCTTCCAAAGCATCCAATGCGTCTTGGCATGCCGTCTTGTTGTCTGTCTCAACGTAAGCTGCCACCCTTGGCGAATCATGCCAGATGTCGCTGGGTAAGACGGCCTCGGCACCGTACACCATAAAGAAGGGCGTGAAACCCATGGACCTGTTAGGGGTGGTTCTGATGCTCCATAAGACAGAGGGTAATTCTTTGACCCAACACCCGGGCGTTCGCTGCAAAGGAACCATAAGCCGCGGTTTAATCCCTCTTAGAATTTCTTGATTGGCGCGCTTCGCTTGACCATTGGATTGTGGATGTGCCACGGCTAAAATGTCAAGCCGGATATGCTCTTCGTCACAGAATTTCTTCATAGCCCCCTTGGATAGATTTGTATCATTGTCAGTAATGATGCTGTGTAGGTAACCAAAACAGTAGATCAGCTTCTTAATAAATAGAACTGCTGTAGCCGCATCACATTTGCTAACCGGCTCTACCTCTACCCACTTGGTAAATTTGTCAAACGCCACCAGGAGGTGCGTTTTCTTGTCCTTGGATCTCTTGAAGGGTCCGACCATGTCTAGCCCCCAGACCGCAAACGGCCAAGTGATTGGTATCATCGTCAGTTCCTGAGCTGGAACATGAGCACGCCGGCCAAATTTCTGACAGCCGTCACACTTGCAGACTAACTCCTCTGCATCCTTGTGAGCCGTTAACCAGAAGAACCCGTGACGGAAAGCCTTGGCCACCAAAGATTTCGAGCCGGCGTGGTGTCCACAATCACCAGCATAAATTTCATTCAAGATCTGCCGGCCCTCCTCTGGTGAAACACAATGTTGAAAACCCCCTGTTATGCTGCGTTTATGCAACTCACCATTAACTATCGTCATGGACTTAGAGCGCCGGGTGATCTCTCTGGCTAGGTCTTCATCCTCAGGTAACTCGCCCCGGGTCAAATAGGCCAAATAAGGAATCGTCCAATCGGGGATAGCGTGCAGAGCCGCCACCAATCCTGCCTCCGGGTCAGGAACATCCAAATCTTCTTCTGAAGGTATCGTGACAGTCGGACGGTGTAAGACGTCCAGAAAGACATTAGGCGGCACCGGCTTATGTTGGGAACCTAACCGTGATAAAGCATCCGCCGCCTCGTTCTTGCGATGATCAATGTGATCTACCTGATACCCTTTGAAGTGACCCACAATAATATCAACCGCCTGCCTATAAGCCGCCATCCGCGGGTCTTTGGAGTCCCAAGTGCCAGAAACTTGCTGAGCCACTAGATCTGAGTCGCCCAAACACCTGACCCGGCTCAAATTCATCTCCTTGGCTAATCTAAGACCATGAAGCAAAGCCTCGTACTTAGCCGCATTATTAGTGCAGGGGAACATCAGCCGGAGCACATAACAAAACTTATCACCCTTGGGGGATGTCAGAACAACCCCCGCTCTGGACCCCTCTAACTGCTTGGATCCATCAAAGTGTATAGTCCAGTATGTGTTATCCGGCTTTTCTTCGGGAGCTTGACACTCTGTCCAATCATTTATGAAATCTACCAAAGCTTGGGATTTGATCGTCGTGTGAGGAACATACTTTAAATTAAGAGCCCTAGCTCTAATGCCCATTTAGCAAACCTTCCTGTGGCTTCTCTGTTCTGGTTAATATCCCCCAATGGAGCAGAACTGACCACAGTTATCTGGTGCCCTAGAAAGTAGTGTTTTAACTTGCGGTTGGCCATGAAAACTCCGTATACCAGCTTCTGCCAATGCGGATATCTTTGCTTAGATTCTACTAGGACCTCGCTGATATAATAAACCGGCCTTTGCATGAGATACTCCTTCCCAGCCTACTTGCACTCAACCACAATTGCAACACTGACTGCCCTGTTGTTAGCCGCCACATAAAGGAGCAACGGTTCTTTCTCAGCCGGAGTGGCTAACACTGGCGGCTCAGTCAGCTGTCTCTTAAGCGCCTCAAGTGCTTCACCCGCCGCCTTGCTCCAGACAAACTTGTCTGTCTTCTTCATCATCTGATATAAAGGAATAGCCTTCTCTCCAAGGCGGCTTATGAACCGGCTCAACGCAGCAATCCGCCCTGCCAGGCGCTGAACGTCATTAATGCACGCCGGCTCTCCTAGAGAAGTAATAGCCTTGATTTTATCCGGGTTAGCCTCAATGCCATGCTCAGAGACCAAGAAACCCAGAAGCTTTCCTGCTGGAACCCCAAAGACACACTTGGTCGGGTTAAGCATCATCTTGTAGACCCGGAGATTGTCAAAGGTTTCCTTTAGGTCCTCCAAAAGAGTCTCCTTCCTTCTGGATTTGACTACGATGTCGTCCACATAAGCATGAACATTATGGCCAATTTGACTGTGAAGGCAGTTCTGTACGCATCGTTGGTAAGTCGCCTGGGCACTCTTGAGCCCGAAAGGCATAGAGACATAATAGAACACCCCAAAGAGTGTAATGAACGTCGTCTTCTCCTAGTCTTTCACTGCCATCTTGATCTGATGATAACTAGAATAAGCGTCCAGGAAGCATAAGCTTTCACATCGTGCTGTAGCATCAATGATCTGATCAATACGTGGGAGGGCGAAGGGATCAGCCAGAGAAGCCTTGTTAAGGTCCGTGTAATCCACACACATACGCCATGTGCCATTCTTTTTAAGCACCAACACTGGGTTAGCCAACCATTTTGGGTGAAAAACTTCAACAATAAAACCTGCAGCCAAGAGCCGGGCAACTTCTTCCCCAATAGCCTTGCGCCTCTCCTCATTGAACCGCCGCAGAAACTGTTTGATCGGCTTAAACTTTGGATCCACATTAAGGTTGTGCTTAGCGAATTCTCCGGTACACCTGGCATGTCAGAGGGCTTCCATGCAAAGATGTCCCAATTCTCACGAATGAATTCGATGAGCGCGCTTTCCTATTTGGGATCCATATGAGCTCCAATGATGAACTGCTTAGATGAGTCGCCCAGATTGAAATCTATTGCCTTGGTATCATCTGCTGAAAACTTGAGGGGCGGCTCAACCTCCGTGGTTGGCTTTTTCAGGGGGGTCATATCCTCCGGATCAACATTCTCCTTATAAAACTTAAGGTCCTCCTGGGCGCAACTGGACTCTGTGTAAGTCGCATCTCCTTCTTCACACTCAATAGCCGTGTTTCGGTTACCATGAATGGTGATGGTACCTTTTAAGCCGTGCATCTTGAGCTGTAAGTAAACATAGCAGGGCTGAGCCATGAACTTAGCATAAGCCAGCCGTCCAAACAAGGCATGATAAGGGCTCTTGATCTTCACCACCTCAAACCATAAGGACTCCACTCTGTAGTTGTATTCATCGCCAAAAGCCACTTCCAAAGAAATCCTGCCCACCGGATGCGCCGACTTACCCGACACCACACCATGAAAAACAGTGGACGAAGGTTTTAAGTCCTTGTTGAGCAAATTCATTCGTCGGAAGGTGTCATAATAAAGGATGTTTATGCTACTGCTGCCATCCATGAGCACCTTGTTCAACATATATCCACCCACTTGGGGGGCCACAACCAAAGCCAGCCGCCCCAGGTCATCAACGCGTGGCGAGTGATCCTTATGGCTCCATATTATGTCATATTCAGACCACTTTAGATACTGTGGAAGAGCCGGCGTAACTGCATTGACCGCCCTTTTTCGCAACTTCTGGTCCCATCTATTGAGACTAGTTGTGAAGACGTGGTACTACCCGGAGCTGAGCTGCTTCAGGTTACTCTGAAAACCGGACTGATTCCGCTGTTGTTGCTGTTGTTGATTATTACCAGAGTGCGGCTGCTGTCCCCCGTGGGTATCTTGACCCGGATGACCGGATGCTGAACCGCCAGTACCAAATCCGGCGTGTGACCCGCCATGTCTTGGGCTGCCTGGCGGGCCGCCACCGCGATGGTTAGGTTGTGTGACATACCGCTTGAACGTCTGCATATAAGAACAACTCTCCCATGTATGATTTGCCGGCCTATCAGGTGGACTGTGATTCAGACAAGGTCGCTTAAGCAACTCTTCCATGTTCGAAGAAAAATTATCCCTGCCCGAGGGCGGTCCAAACCTCCTGTTGCCCTTGGGACGATTCTGCTGGGCATTTGTGTTGGCCACCAACTCTGATCCTGCTTCTGGATTTTACGCTTACTCTGGCTACCATTGTTTACCGCACCCTTGCCTTGGTTGCCCTTCTTTCCTTGACTAGCCTTTTCCTTATCAGAACCCAGATCCTTCGTGCTGTCTGAGTCGGCGTATTTCGTGAGGGCCGTCATTAGCTCTCCCATGTCCTGGCACGTACGCTTGAGCCGGCCAAGTTTCTGCTTTAGAGGAATAAAATGGCAGTTCTTCTCTAGGATCAACACCGCTTGAGCCGCCGTGATCTGCTCTGATGAATGAATAATTGTCGAGACCTGCCGTACCCAATGATGAGCCGACTCACTCTCCTGTTGGACACAGTGATCCAGATCCACAATAGTCATAGGCTGCTTGCACGTCCCTTGAAAGTTTTTGATGAATTGAGCCCTGAGCTCTACCCATGAATTGATGGTATTAGGTGGTAACCCTTTTAGCCATATACGAGCCGGGCCTTCAAGCATCATGATGAAATACTTGGCACAAACTGCCTCACTAACATCCAGCATCTCCATGGCCAGTTCATAGCTTTCCACCCAGGCCTCTGGGGGTAAATCAGCGGTGTAATTTGGGACCTTGCGGGGACCTTTGAAGTCTTTCAGCAACCGCTCGCCCCGGAGAGCCGTCGATAAACATGGCAGCCCTCCCATCCTGGGGTTACTCCTGCCCCTACGGAAATGGAAGGCCCGGGCTCTTGGTAAACCGGCATAGCTGGCGCCTCTTACGGGCTTCCCGTATGGTTTACACATGCCTGTGTATCTCTTTGCGGTCGGTGACCCGTTGGAATCTCTCTATGATGGTTTCTGCTGGAGCCTACTGGTGATTCATAGCGCCGGCTAAAACTGCGGCTAGGAAGAGGGGTTGAATGGATGCAGCTCCGGCTATGTGCGTATCTCTCCTGCTGGGCCATGGCCGTCTCCAAGTACTCGATGGCGTTCCGCACATCCTCTACAAAGGGTGCTTCATCCGGGATAGGGATCGTCTCGAGCCGGGTGGCAGCTGCTACCATATTCTCGGCCGGGTTAGAATAATGACCTGTCAGCAGTTGGAAAGCCCCTAGGTGAAGCTTGGTTACGGTGGGCCGGATGAGTCGCCGGCCGTTCCGTTGGGCGGCTCTCAGGTGCGCCCGCGGCTCGCCCCGCGCCAGGGGTATTAAAGAGGTTCCTCGCTTCATAACGCTTTGGTAGACAGGACTGATGCCTCCTCCGGTGTACCGCCGCTGCGGACATTTGCTCTAGGCCTAGACGGAAAGCATCTGTCTTGATACGTTCTGCCTCTTCTTCCATCTGGACCTTCAGCTCAGCCATCCTTTGTCGTTCCTCTGCCATCCGACCCTTGATCCTTGCAATCTCTAGATTCCAAGCTGCTTGATTATCTGGTGTGACTTCATTGTCCATGAGAGCCGCAAGTTCATCCATCAGCTCCACAAGAACTTGAGCCGGCAGCGGTGAGTTATCACCCGAAGTGGCGGCTCCCGCGGCTGCGTTACTTGCGGCTGGGGCTGATCCTGCCATGAACACCGCCGCATGAACCGAAGGTTTCATAACATCTGACTCAAAGTCATCCGACTCAGGGTATGCATCATCGTAGCCCCCAAGGCCACCGTTGCGGAGTTGGTACACGGATTCTTTTTCTCCACTTGAAGATTCATCTTCTAAATAAACAAGGGTTTCCTGTGACCCGAATGCTTCTAGATCCATACCTTGAGTGAAGCCTACAAAGACATGCCTCTGACCCGGATTGGCGCTGGCAGGCCGCACGTTAGTTGCAGATTGGAGACGCCGAGCCGGCTCGACGATGTTGATGCAGATGTCCGGTCTGGGTGTAGATCCGTCAGCTCTTCCGATGAAAACGTGGATCCCGCCGAACGAGACCCGGAACCCATACTCCACGGAGTCGAAGTCAAGCCCCCAGCCGGCATCGTCGATGTAGAACCTGCCGCGGCGACTCTTTCTCATCCTTCCGAACACGTGTCCCTCGAGCCCTGGGAGAGAGCCCTTTGAGAACTCAACACCACCAAGCGCAAGCCCCACGGTGGGCGCCAACTGTCGTGGCTTTATCACGGCAGATGTCCGGGTGTACGGACTTGGATTCGAGGCCATCGCTAACGTGATGGACTCAAAGGGGTTGATCGGAACGAAGGGCACGAGTTTACCCAGGTTCGGCCCCTCAAGTCGAGGTAATAGCCTACGTCCTGCTTGTTCTTGTATTGCTTGTTGTATCGATTACAAGGGAGCTAAAGCTTGACCTGATTCTCGATTACCTGATCTCTAAGTCGCCCCGGGTCTGCCTTTATATAAGAGGTCAAGACCATGGGTTTTTACAATTGTCTAACCGAGTCTCATTGTCTATCCGAGTCTTACTCTATCCAGCTTGTCCAAACTATCTCCGAGCGGCTTACACGCCTGGGTTTTCTCAATCCGGGCCACCTTGCGGCCCACACCATGAGCCGCCTATCTTCATGGGCAGTATGCTTTACGGCTTACCCTTGGGCCGGCTCACGAGCCATCAACATGACCCGGAGCCTTCTTGGGCGGGTCATATTGCGGGGTTATATCCCTAACATGCGTCGTTGCCCCTCCCCCCCATTGGCGCTGCACCGCCACCTCCGCCCTCGTCGGCCTCCCTCCTCTCCCTCACCTGCCCCCACCGGCTCCGCCTCACCATCGCCATGGCACCGTCCCGCCGCTACATCAAGCCACCACCTCGCCACAACCTTCCTCGCACTGTCGTTGCCTCCTCCTCATCCCACCGCCGCCAACGCCGTTCACTTCGTCCCCAAGCCCATTTGTAGCGACCCGACCTGAAAGGTCGAATCTCCGGTGTTTCTGTACCATCCCAAGATCATGCTGGTACACACACTGTACATCAATGTATATATCAAAGGGAAATCACACAACATTGATTAATCGAAATCTCATATCGAGTCCTTTATTACAATAATGATTACAATAAAGTGGTTGAAGGCCAACTCATGAGATAAACTAAACCATAAACTTGCGGAAGCTTCGAAGGTAGATGAGTCCATCTGACTCCAAGGGCATCTCACTGAACGTAGAGCGTATCCTCACTCCTAGTCGGAAAAGTACTCTGCAACATGATATGTTGCAACCGTATAGGTCAGCATATTGAATATGCCGACAAAGTCACAAGAGAGGGGGGAAAGTAATCATCTAGTCTATATGCAAATATGGCAGGTGGGGTAGTAAGTTTTTGCATAAAGCCAAATTTTTCCTACAACAAGAGAGGGCAAAGGCATAATTACTACAATGTTGGTTGATTAATGAGATGGTTCCACCAACCAATTCTCATACCCAAGTTGACATTAATAACCCACATCAATATAATTAATTGTGTTGAGAGTTCTAGATAGTTTCAGTTCCTTTGGCTCAAACTGTCCATGACCGTGGACACGGCTAATCGATTAGGTTTGGGTACTCTGCAGAGTTTTGCACACGTTCGCCACAAGATTTGGTCGCATCCATTTGATTTCTCGCACTTCAGGGTGTTTGAGAAACGGATGACCAAAACATGGTCTTCTAAAGGGTTTCCCTGCGACTCTGTCGGTGCCCATCCTTTCCTACCATTCTTCTACATCTCGTAGCACCGCCTGTCCAGGGTCACCACGATATCCAACCAAGCCAGAGCCCATAATGACTTGTGGTTGTGTAGGTAAGCCTTGGGTCTTGAAGCATCCATCCATCTCTTTGTGCCTGGGTGGACCTTTCCGCATGAATACTGGCACATCTCCAGCATCATCTAGGCTAACCACTGGTTTCTCCAGGGCACCGTTCAACCATCATCCACCCAGAGGTAAGTTGAAAACTTGAAGTCTTGAAGACTTGATCATTAGGTAGGTCTTGAAATTATTAACTCTCAACTCTCATGAATCACACAACCAACCCCGTCTACTAATAGCATAGCAAAATGTAAAACAACGTTTCCCGGGGCCAATGTGTCAAAGGGGTTGAGGGGTACCTACCACATGATACTACAATAAGTAACCAAGTTTCCAATTTACCTACTTTGCATGCAATTGGGGTGATGGAAGAACTAATGCAATAAAATATAGGTATACATGGTCAAAGTGACTTGCCTTGCTGACGATCCTCGTAATCAAGTGACTCTAGGTAACAAGCTTCGCACTCCGGATGATCTAACGAATCAAACAGGAGCACACCATAAGCAAAAACACAAAACAATCACACAATTCAGCAAGGTTAAACAAACAATACTAAAACCATTCAGTAGTATCAATCAAGAGAAAGAAATCAAAATAAAAAATATTTTGACTCAAAAAATATTTTTAGTGTCAAAACTTCTACTACTACTACTTTAAGACTAACAAGCAAACAATAGCTAGTAGAAAAAGTATTAGTAAGAAAATAAATTTTAGTAAACAGAATAAATTTCCCTAAAACTTTTGTGTAAAGAAACACTACTAAAATGAAAATAACTAGAATGTTCCTACAACTTTGGAATAGGAAACCAAAACAATGATATTATTAACACTAATATTATTATCATCATATTACTTAACAGAATTGAATTGCTAAAATTATTTATTAGAAATCTATCTTAATCATCTAACTAATTTGTGAAGGTAAAACTAAATTGTTTTTTAAAACTATACCTAATGGAAAAGATTCCTATACAACATGGTATAAAACTAAACATCATTCTAAATATTAGCAAGTAATGTTACCTAAAGGTTTGAAACAACAGAAACTAATGAAAACTATTAACAAGGTTGAATTAATTCAGGTTCAAAACTAAATTAAAAATTAAGATAACTAAACTACATTAAGAACTAAACAGATTCTGTTTTTGTTAAAATCAGTAACTAAATTTATTGAAAAATTAATCAAATCATGTAGAATGATAGGTTTAACTAATACCAAACAGTGGCAAAAAGATTCACTCAAAATATATTTTAAACTATAGTTATACAGATTTTAGTAATTTGAAAAATTTTGATTAGATTCAAAATTTAAAGCTGAAATTTGAAATCTAAGCATACAGACATAAACTACATAAAATATGTGAACTAATGCAAAAAGAATCAACTAAAAACACTAAATAGTTTAAAAGATATAACAAAAACAAAAACAGAAAACATTCTGTTTTCTAAAACAGAAGAGAAAAGAAAAAAACGGATCGAATGGACAGGGGCTACGTGGCGTTCTCTGCTTGGCCGAGAGGGTGTGCGTGCCAGCGTTTGCGGTCGGGCGACCGAAGCTTAGCGCGTATCGGTTCGGTTTTAAAATGATCTAATCTGATGCGTTGATCTACGATCGAATGGACAGGGAGGGGGAGAGGGGCTCATAGAGAGAGGGGTCGCCGGCGAGGGGGTTCTCCGGCGAGGCCGAGGTGACGAGGCCATTGGGGGCGGCGCTCCGGTGGTTGGGGACGGCGTCCGAGGGCTTCAAACGATGGCAGCGGGTCTCCGGCGTACTCTGGTGGCGATGGAGGGGAGTGGGACTACAGAGGCGACCGACACGAGCTCTGGAAGGGTTCGGCTGGGGATCCGAACTCCGGCGAGGGTGTGGGCAGCGCTCTGGCGAGGTAGAATGGGGGCTCGGGGGTGGAATGAGGAGCGGAGGGTCGGGGCTACTTATAGGGCCGGAGTGGTGGTCGGGGAAGGAAACAGAAGGGAGATCCGGAGAGCAGGAATCGCCGGCGATGTCGTGTCGACGCGAGAAGGAAGGCGACCGTGGCGTCTTCGGGATCGGACGGTGGGGCCAGGGCCTCAGAGAGAGGGAGGGCGGCGTCACCGCGTCGGTCGGTCGGCTCGGAGCGGTTTCGGGACTTAACTGCTGTGGGCCGGCCCGTTTCGAATTAATTTGTTTCCTTTTTAATATCCAGAGGAGTAAAACTCATTTAAAAGCATTCAAAACATTTCCAAATACAGGAAATATATATATCAAAATGATCAGGAGAATTAATGCTATTCAATGAACATTTTTCCTCTATCATATTGAATACTTTGAAAAAAAATTATTTTCAGAAATTGCTTATTTGATTTTAAATCATTTTGCAATAATTTTTCAAATAGCCCCCTGGTTTTATTGTTCAAATATTGCAACAAGATGCCCCTGGTGTGGAGTGTCATGCTATTCCCCTCTTTTCTTTGAACTTTTCCAAAGGTTTTCAAATAGGTGAAATAAGAAAAAGGGAAAGATGACAGTGCATTTCACAAATTCAAAAGAAACACTTCAACCATTATATTCATTCAAACAATATGATGATGATGCATGGCTATATATCATAACATTCCAAAATGAAATTTTGGGATGTTACACCATTGCCTCCCCCTGCCGGCCGTTGTGAGCTCCTCCGCGCACCCCCGGTCATTGCCCCTCCCCTGTTGTCGCCGCGCACTGCGCCGTCCCGCCCGCGTGCTCGCCCCCACAGGCCGTGCCCACACCCCCCCGTGGCCGCGCCCCTCTGCATCCTCGCGCGCTCGCACCCGCCGCCCGTGCGCTTGCCGTCCCCACCTGTCCTTGCCCGCACGCGCTCGTCCCCGCTCCTCCTCATCCCGTCTCGTCTCCCGCCGTTGGCCCCTGGCCGCCCCTGGCCTCCTCCGGCCGCTATCCCGGCCACGCTCGCCGCGGCCTCGCCGCGCCCCCTGGCGCCCGTGCGAGCCCCTGGCCAGCCAGTGGCCTGGCTGTGCCACTGACCGTAGGGCCACACACCCCCTATGACAGGTGGGCCCAACCCCTTTTTTCGTGTTAAAAGAAAAAGAAAAATAATAAAATGAAATTATAAAATGAATTAATAAATATATTAATTATTAATTAGTTAATTAGTTAAAATGATTAATTAGTTAATTAGTTAATTAAGGCTGATTAGTTTAATTAATTAACCTGTTTAATTAACCCTATCAATTAAATATATTAAATAGAGTATGACATGTGGGCCCAACCCCATTAACACTAATGAAACCTGTTAATTTAATCTATTAAAAAAATTAATTTAAACAGTAAATATTACTATTTTGGATAATCCTAATTTAAATAATTAAATTAAATCCAGAAATTAGATAAAAATAAAATAATCCGTAATTCGTATCGAAAAACTTTGAACATGAAAGTTGCTAAGAACGATAAGACGAACCCAGATACACTATCCACATATGCGTGTGATGCCTCTAAATGCTTGAACGTGGAACATTCATCCTCCGGTCATCTGTCTGACAGATGTCCGGAACTGGGAAAACTTTCCCTGATGGTTTCCCCTTCGTCGGTAATGCGCAACTCTACGTTAGAACACACCCGACACTGCCTATTATCTTGTCTTACTTTGTATAGCATTGTTTGCTTTATATTTATTGTTTCTCCCCCCCTCTTCTTACCGGTAGACCCCGAGACTGACGCGGCTGCTGGGTACGGCTACGCCCCTAACGATCAGCCCTTTTGCTGCAGAGCAGCAAGGCAAGCAAACCCCCCTTGAGCATTCCGATATCACCTAATTTCCTTCCCTCTCATTCTTGCATTAGATTTTGCTACTCTATTAGTTAGCTCCAATTCTGATGCATAGCCTCTTTTTTGATAAAGTGTTACTATACCTGCAATCATACCAACTGCTTAGTATAGGTTGGTTAGAGAATCCCAAGTGACCCCTTAGTCCTAGTTGCCCCTGCTTCTTCATCGACGACCCGATGACTCGATGACTCGAAGACTCGATCAACCGACCGACAAGCCAGAGCCCTCACATCACCGCACTGTCCCTAATTGTATGACTCTACAGTGCTACTATCGAGTATCGAGGGTGACACCTCATGAAGTACTCATGATGCTAGCCCTGTAGCGCAGCTAGTCGGTCATGGTTATCGAGGGTGATTCCTCCTTCACCATTCCTGACGATGTCTCTGTCGTGCCAGCCCTGAAGTGTGTGACCCTCGAGGGTGATTCCTCTAAAGTCCACCTTGGCGGTTACATCGAGCGGGTACCATTGAGGGTGATTCCTCAGTTCCCGTCTTGATGTTATATCCACCCAGCCTCTATGACTTGTTACCGGAATACTACTGAAAGACGGGACGGCCCCAAGGGTGCCCGCGAGAGAAAGATTTGGTGGGATGCACCGTAAGGCATCCGAAGACTTCGTGGGGTGCGCCGGTAAGGCACCCGAGTGTTATTGGCGAGGCGACGGCCTGCAATATGCTTCGAGCTTGCCCCGCACTAATAAAATGCTAATGGGTTGGGTATTTGATCCAAGTTGGTCGTTGACCTTTTTACGCACTAAAGCTTCATGTGGGAGAAGTTATGGGTGCTCAGCATCGTTGTATCAGCCGAAGCTCTTCGGACGTCAGCAATGGAGCGATGCGCGCCGGATTGGGCTGGAAGGTATAGCTCCCGGACTGAGTGTACTAGGTCTGCTTCCGGCCGCGTACGCATCGTGCAGGAGTGCAAGGGCAAGTGGGCCCACGAACCTATGCGCTTAGGAGTAGACCGGCGGGTTGGCCTCTTCGTTGAGCCTAGGTTGGGCGATGACGTTTTGGATCCCGAGGCCGGGCATTACCCCAGAAAGTGTGTCTGGCCAGAGGTGATCAAGCGTGTTGGAAATGTGGTGCACCCCTGCAGGGAAGAACTTATCTATTCGAATAGCCATGTCCATGGTAACAGGACGACTTGGAGTTGTACCTTAACCTTATACAACTATAAATGTGATTTGAATTGAACTGAATTGTGGCTCTAGGATTGCTTCCTCGCAGGGAGTCGAGGAAGAATCTCTTGGCGTGGTTACTTAATAAAATTGCTATAATAATATGATTATATATGTGTTACCAGTTTACCCTCTTCTCATGCTGCAAGATGCTGAAGATGCTAGTATCCGATAGGACTAGGTCTTCCCCCTATTCTTGCTTTTTGCAGTCAGTCCAGATATAACCCCACCCCTTGATAATGATGCATACTTAGCATAGTTCTGATGTCAGTCTTGCGAGTACTTTGGATGAGTACTCATTGCTGCTTTGCTTTCTCTTTCCCCCTCGATGCGATTCTGCGTTAAGACGATGGAGCCCAGGAGATGGAGTATGCCGAAGACAACTACTACACCATCACAGGAGCCTACTACTATGTGGAGGAGGCCCCCGACCAGCAGTAGGATAGGAGGTTCCCAGGCAGGAGGCCTCGCCTCTTTTGATCCGTTGTTATGTTGTGCTAGCCTTCTTAAGGCAAAACTTGTTTAACTTATGTCTGTACTCAGATATTATTGCTTCCGCTGACTCGTGCTTGTCGAGCTTTGTATTCGAGCCCTCGAGGCCCCTGGCTTTTAATATGAAGTTGTATGACTTTAATTTGTGTCTAGGGTTGTGTTGTGATATTGATCAGTGAGTCCCTAATCTTGGTCGTATGCATTGCGTGTATGTTTAGCGTACAGACAAAATTGGGGGCGTCACAAGTTGGTATCAAAGCCGACTGCCTGTAGGTAGCCCCCTTTCCAACTCCTTGGCCGAAGTTGAGTCTAGTACTTGGAAAACTTTACTAACATTGTTGTGTGGCTTACGGGCCCACATCTCAATCAGGTGGTATTAGGATCTTTATTCCTCATCTATACTCTGGGTTTTGATCTCTCTTCCCTTTCGGGTTAAAGAGTTTACTAACTCTGACTCTAGGTTCTCGTAACTACTTCTCCCGGAGAGCCCTCATACCAAAAGATCACGTGCTTCGACAGAAGATTCTAAAAGATACCCCATTTTGATGTTTTCTGAGACTTTGTGCTCATCGGCTTTGCACTTCCCTACCACCGATAAGTGCCTATGGATGACTAATTGCACTTGTCATTCATACAATCTTTTCTTGTTGCTCTTGTTAGTACAAGATGCCCCGAAATACTCTCCATTGCTCCGATAATCTTTTGAGTTTACTGCCTTATAGTTCTTTTCCGCTTGGAAGCCTTACAGATAACTCCTCGCAATTGTTGAGGATCCGTTCATCCCAGTTGTTCATGTGTGTCACAAAAATTCTTCAAAATACTTTTCGATCTTTCGAAAATCCCCTGCAACTTGTTGCTCTTGAAATTCTTGCCTGCTTGCATTATGGTTAATTCCATATGTTTAGCAATATTAAGTAAATCCTTTGTGAGTGTCATCTGATTTAGTGGATTCAACCTGTGTGTGAATGCATGGAGTCCCCAGTTGAACCTTATAAATTATCCTTTCAGCTCAAACGTCTTTCCAGACATGAGTTGGTTCTCGACAGTTCAAACATTTATTAATTGTCCGACTAGGTATTTTCAACTTGTCCATCCTTAATCAGAGCGTCTACTTCTGATCCTTAGTTTTGGAAATCATAATTCCTTTGTATTTTAAGCATCAGACTATTAAGGTGTTTCTTGAATCCGATACCTCTGCATTCTTTCCTCCTCTGATTGAGTACCGATACTCACATCAACTTCTTGGTGGATCGCCTGATCCATTGTTGGATTATTATCCGACAGTGTCGATCATATTTAATTGCCGTTGAGTTCTTCCCCTGATACATTATGCTATTGGTAAATTGTCTATTCTCCCTCTGGTAGCTTGTATCCTATGCTCTTATCAGCCATGCTCTGTTGTCAAGCATGTGTTAATTACTCTGTTAGCTTGTGGTATATGTTCCTAAGATGCCCTGACGGGTTGGACCTATGCCTTACTTAATTCGTGTGAACCCGATAGTTTTCAGAAGTCGTACTTTCCTGGTGTTTTGCCAGATAGCCTTTCAAAACTACAATTTCACCAGAGGCAAGGTGTAAATGGAAGGTGATGCATTGATGAAGTGGGAATCGACCTTGAACCTTGTGTTCATGCCCATGGAGACGATGTTGATCTTATCATAGAAGCTTCTCCTTTCAATAATCATTCATTGTATGATTTGATCTTGTATCTTGTATCTTGTCCTTTGCAATCGTGGTTCCGACCATGTTGTTCTACTTCAATTTCATTCTCAGACAAGTTAAAGTGCTTGTCTTCCACCGACCAATACACTAGTCTAACCTCTATGCTAATCTACCTTCGAGTTTACCTGTGGCATCTCGAGGATATCATGCCTTTGCTTTACCTCTTAATGACCTTGTTGAAGTAATACCTTTCCTTATCATAATCGCTCTACGGGTTCCGGGTTGTCATCAACCGAGAACATCGAATAGTGAATTGAGTCCGCCCTGCAACTCAACAACTTGTTGTAAGCTTCTTTGTTTACGAGTTTGTACTCGATCATGTTGTTCCAAGATGTTAGGCTACATCATCATTGTCATGCTACGGCTTGACCATACCATCTATGTCTTTCATCCCTGAAGCACCCTCCCAACAGTGCTTTAAGCTTACATCAAACTTTGAACGTCATGTTGGTTGTCTTGAAAGGCAATTCTCATTCTTAGCTAGTACTCTAACATGTGTTTTCGTCAACCATTCGCTTCACCATTTCTTTGCTTGATGTCGTCGCTGATCAATTACATCTTCAAGAGACTTCTCGACAATTGTATCGTGGTCATCATCAACATACTAAACTCTCCTAAGATATCAATTAGATTCATGATGAGTGTAGTATCATTGCCCCTTGGTGATTGGTATTGCCATTGACGACATCCTTACCTTCCTTCCAAACGCAGACTTGGTCTTATTTTGGTTGAACCTTAAGTTCCTTCTTCGCCATCTTGTGATATGTTCTATCTTGGAGTACTACCAACTTTTCCAAGAATGACGTGAAATTTGCACACGTCATAAAAATTCTTGAGATGGTGATACTTCTTGCCATCACCTTTCATTTCTTATGTTTCCGTGTTGTTTCTAACCGGAATACCGACAAATGGATTGTAATGTGTACATTCAACACTTATGGCATCGCAACTCTATTACCTTGGAGTAAATGAACAATAAGACCATTCTTAGAGTGTTGGCGGTTGAATCAACATTCTACCATTGGCCGTGCTACTTAGTCCAGATTTTGGTTGTACCTTTTGATTAATGTTTAATTGTGGATGTGTTCCCTCGGGCATACCTCATGGTTTCATCTGGTTTGACCAATGCTATCACCTTGTTCACCCTATCGTGGAAATTCATCTTTTTGGAAATCTCGACGAATTGTTGTTGAGCCCATCAGCCACATCCTCATCTCCTTCGTGGTTCATGATGAACATTTAAATTAGTGTTGGAAACCTTGAAAGCATTATCTTTGTGCCTGGCCCATGAAGAATTTGTTTGATAAAAGAAGTGTTTTTCTCTAACTTCGCATTCATTTTTGCCACCGTGATTCTGAGAAAATTTTGTTTCGCTTCATATGGAATCGTCCCAATTCATTCTTGCATGTGCGAAGTATTCTATGTTTTGATAGATTTGCTACCTTTAATCCATATGTATTTCCTAGCACGCCAGGCCATTGATTGATTTGATCTAGGAAAAGAAGTTCTTCGTAAGAGCTATCCGGGCTTATACACGGAACTTTGACATCCTCTATGATGGTCCCCAATCAGAACTTGATTGCCATCCACTCTAGAAACTTCCATGTGGGCACGAATGTCTTGACCTTGTGTTCATATGTCTTGCAGTCTGGATAATGATTCGAGTCTTGCTTCTGTTGTTCATTTCGAGAATTTGTGCAACATCATCTCATAGGTCTGTGTTGCACCCTTTTCTCCTCAGGGCTTCTTTGTCTGAAGTATCCTGACACCAACCATATCTAAATTTCGGACAGATATGATGGTTGGAACATTATCAAGAATTATAACTTTGGTCTTTATTACTCGGTAAGGTGATGTTGTAGCTATCACACCTGGCCGGATGACCTATTGTTATAATGTTTTGTTCAGCAAGGATTGCCATTCTTCCACGGGGGAATTGTAAGACTTATTTTATAGATTGTTCCTACTGGATCCTTTGTGTATCCAAACTCCTTCCTTTACTCGAAACACCATATCATTGCTATCCCGAAGCATGGATGTGGTATATCGATCATCGAAAGGAATAATGTAAGCTCAATGCTAATTGTTTCTTGATCAATTATTCAAACCCCCATTGTATGGGCATATCATGGATTTTCCTCGCCCCTTTCACCTAAATGGTTATCTACATGCTAATTCTGTCATGTATATCATGCTCTGTTTTTCCTTGGGAAAGATATACTCCTAAAACTTGAGTATAACCACATTTTCCTTCCGATTGGTCTCGTTGATCTAATAATCACATTTTCCTTTCCATTGGTCTGCTTAACACTTCTTGAGATTATATGATCTAAGCAGTAATATTTCTCTGTTTAGGTCAACACCTCGGTCAATTCTGTCAGTAAGGCCATGTTACTATTGTTGATAACATTACGGTAACCGCCAGTGCACGAGAACTTTGCCTATTGGTCCGCCTCGTTTTGATGAGCAAGAAGATGGTTCTCTTCGTCCCCCGCCCTTGGTACCAATGTTGTTGCCGATATAGTTGACAGACTATCCTCTGACCTGTCTTGCTAGTATGACCGTGCAAGATGTCACCGCTCTTTTGCTCTTAGCCCCATGTTCGGTCCCTAACCCTCGGTTCCACAGGATCGAAACCTGACTCTCTTGTACCGCTTTGATTACGAGGTATCTTTTGCACTTGGCTTCGCATGTAATTCCCAAGCCACCGCCTAAGAGATGATCTATTCTTGTGTCAGACGCAATAATTATTTCATCGCTCTGAGCCCCTTTTTACCTTCTGATCAGGCATCGAATGATTGCGTGCCCATTTGAAACTTTTGAACCATTGCATATTGCTCTTAATGAATTCCCTGAGTAACAACTCGAGAGATAATCCATTTCTTCTTCCCTGGGATCACTGTCAGGTGCCCAACTGGGTGGAGATACGTTTTGCCAGAGTTTCTCCCTCTAACCGCATTCGTACGACGATGAAGATCCCGAAGAAAAGATGACAACTTCATCATGATGCCCTGATACAGCAAGTTAAAGACATTAATGCCATGGATCAACCTCTTCAAGAAGAGCAACCAAGAGCTAGAAGACTCGTTAGAATTTCATAACCAGAACCTTTCCCCTTACTCTACCTCTTAATTCTCAGGACGAGAATTCTTGTTAGACGAGGAGAGTTGTAACACCCCCATTGTTAGACCACAGTAACCTCACACTAATGTTGCCATGTCATCAAGATTTATTAAGCCAAAATGCCACTGATGAGAATAAAACAACAATTCAAATTTAAAATAAAGGCAAGTAATTAATTTCTTCAAACATGAAAACTAAAATGATGTTTTGTTTGCAGATAATCCTCTGGTAATTATAAAATTGTAACTAACTTTTTGCAAAGTGTTTTGGTGCCTCAAAATAAATACAACACAGGCCAAATCAAATATTAAATCCCCTTTTGAATTATGGTATTTTCAAAACAGATTCAAAAGGTCCCCAAACTTATTATGCTGCTGTGAAATATTGCATTTGTAATATTGGACATGTCCTCTACTTTTTATAAAAGTATTTTATTGCTAAAATAATTAATAAACATAAACTAATAAAGAATAAACAAACTAGACTAAAAGAAAAACAAGAGAAACCCCCTGGCCTAATTGGCCCAAGCCCAGCCGACCGGCCCACCTCCCCCCCACACTGGCCCACCCTGGGGCCGCTATCACCCCCAGCCCCCCACAAACCCTAGCCGCCCGACGCCACTCCCCGTCCCCCGATCTGGATCGAGCCAGCACTCGATCCCGCAACTGCGCCGTCGCCCCTTCCCCCCCATCGGCGCTGCTCCGCCGCCTCCGCCCCCGTCGGCCTCCCTCCTCTCCCTCACCTGCCCCCTCACCGGCTCCGCCTCGCAGTCGCCACGGCACCGTCCCGCCGCTACATCGAGCCGCTGCCTCGCCACGGCCTTCCTCACGCCGTCGTCGCCTCCTCGTCATCCCACCGCCGCCGGCGCCGTTCACCTCGTCCCCGAGGCCATTGCCTCCCCCTACCGGCCGTTGTGAGCTCCTCCCCGCACCCCCGGTCACTGCCCCTCCCCTGTTGTCGCCGCGCACTGCGCCGTCCCCCGCGCGCGCTCGCCCCCACAGGCTGTGCCCACACGCGCCTGTGCCCGTGCCCCTCTGCTTCCTCGCGCGTTCGTGCTCGTGCTCGCACCTGCGGCCCGTGCGCTTGCCGTCCCCGCCTGTCCTCGCTCGCACGCGCTCGTCCCCGCATCTCCTCATCCCGTCGCGTCTCCCGCCGTTGGCCCCTGGCCGCCCCTGGCCTCCTCCGGCCATGGTCCCGGCCGCGCTCGCTGCGGCCTCGCCGCGCCCCGGGTGCCCGTGCGAGCCCCTGGCCAGCCAGTGGCCTGACTGTGCCACTGACCGTAGGGCCACACACCCCTATGACAGGTGGGCCCGACCCCTTTTTTCCTGTTAAAAGAAAAAGAAAAATAATAAAAATAATAAAATGAAATTATAAAATAAATTAATAAATATCTTAATTAGTAATTAATTAATTAATTAAAATGATTAATAGTTAATTAAGGCTGATTAGTTTAATTAACCCTGTCAATTAAATATATTAAACAAAGTATGACATGTGGGCCCAGCCCCATTAACACTAATTAAACCTGTCAATTTAACCTGTTAAAAATAATAATTAATTTAAATAGTAAATATTACTGTTTTGGATAATTCTTATTTAAATAATTAAATTAAATCCAGAAATTAGATAAAAATTTGGAAAATCATATAAAAAATTTCGTAACTCGGATCGAAAAACTTTGAACATGAAAGTTGCTCAGAACGACGAGACGAATCCGAATACACTATCCACATATCCGTGTGATGCCTCTAAATGCTTGAACATGGAACAGTCATCCTCCGGTCATCTGTCTGACAGATGTCCGGAACCGGAAAATCTTCCCGGATGGTTTCCCCTTCGTCGGTAATGCGCAACCCTACGTTAGAACACACCCGACACCTATTATCTTGTCTTACTTTGTGAGCATTTTTTCTTTATATTTATTGTTTCTTTCCCCCCTCTTCTTATCGGTAGACCCCGAGACTGACACGGCTGGCGGGTACGGCTACGCCCCTGACCCGAGACTGACACGGCTGGCGGGTACGGCTACGCCCCTGACGATTAGCCCTTTTTCCACAGAGCAACAAGGCAAGCAAACCCTCCTTGAGCATTCCGGTATCACCTAATTTCCTTCCCTCTCATTCTTGCATTAGATTTTGCTACTCTATTAGTTAGCTCCAATTCTGATGCATAGCCTGTTTTTGATAAACTGTTACTATACCTGCAATCATACCAACTGCTTAGTATAGGTTGGTTAGAGAATCCCAAGTGACCCCTTAGTCCTAGTTGCCCCTGCTTCTTCATCGATGACCCGACGACTCGACGACTCGACGACTCGATCAACCGACCGACAATCCAGCCCCCTCACATCACCGCACTATCCCTAATTGTATGACTCTACAGTGCTACTATCGAGTACCGAGGGTGACACCTCGTGAAGTACTCATGATGCTAGCCCTGTAGCGCAGCTAGTCGGTCATGGTTATCGTGAGTGATTCCTCCTGCACCATTCCTGACGATGTCTCTGTCGTGCAAGCCCTCAAGTGTGTGACCCTCGAGGGTGATTCCTCTAAAGTCCACCTTGGCGGTTACATCGAGCGGGGACCATTGAGGGTGATTCCTTAGTTCCCGTCCTGATGTTATATCCACCCAGCCTCTATGACTTGTTACCGGAATACTACTGAAAGACGGCCCGACCCCAAGGGTGCCTGCGAGAGAAAGATTTGGTGGGATGCGCCGTAAGGCAGCCGAAGACTTGGTGGGGTGCGCTGGTAAGGCACCCGAGTGTTATTTGCGGGGCGACGGCCTGCAATATGGTTCGAGCTTGCCCCGCACTAATAAAATGCTAATGGGTTGGGTATTTGATCCAAGTTGGTCGTTGACCTTTTTACGCACTAAACCTTCACGTGGGAGAAGTTATGGGTGCTCAACATCGTTGTATCAGCCGAAGCTCTTCGGATATCAGCAATGGAGCGGCACACGCCAGATTGGGCTGGAAGGTACAACTCCCGGACTGAGTGTACTAGGTCTGCTTCCGGCCGCGTACGCATCGTGCAAGAGTGCAAGGGAAAGTGGGCCCACAAACCCGCTCGCTTAGGAGTAGACCGGCGGGCTGGCCTCTTCGTTGAGCCTAGATGGGGCGACGACGTTTTGGATCCCGAGGCCGGGCATTACCTCGGAAAGTGTGTCCAGCCGGAGGTGATCGAGCGTGTCGGAAATGCGGTGCACCCCTGCAGGGAAGAAATTATCTATTCGAATAGCCGTGTCCACGGTAACATGACGACTTGGAGTTGTACCTTGACCTTATACAACTATAAATGTGATTTGAATTGAACTGAATTGTGGCTCTGGGATTGCTTCCTCGCAGGGAGTCGAGGAAGAATCTCTAGGCATGGTTACTTAATAAAATTGCTATAATAATATGACTATATATGTGTTACCAGTCTACCCTCTTCTCATGCTGTAAGATGCTGAAGATGCTAGTCTTTGATAGGACTAGGTCTTCCCCCCTATTCTTGCTTTCTGCAGTCAGTCCAGATATAACCCCACCCCTTGATAATGATGCATACTTAGCATAGTTCTGATGTCAGTCTTGCGAGTACTTTTTATGAGTACTCACCGCTGCTTTGCTTTCTCTTTCCCCCTCGATGCGATTCTGCGTTCAGACAATGGAGCCCAGGAGATGGAGTACGAGGGAGACGACTACTACACCATCGCAGGAGTCTACTACTACGTGGAGGCGGCCCCCGACCAGCTATAGGACAGGAGGTTCCCAGGCAGGAGGCCTCGCCTCTTTCGATCCGTTGTTATGTTGTGCTAGCCTTCTTAAGGCAAAACTTGTTTAACTTATGTCTGTACTCAGATATTATTGCTTCCGCTGACTCGTGCTTGTCGAGCTTTGTATTCGAGCCCTCGAGGCCCCTGGCTTGTAATATGAAGCTGTATTACTTTAATCTGTGTCTAGGGTTGTGTTGTGATATTGATCAGTGAGTCCCTAATCTTGGCAATACGCATTGCGTGTATGTTTAGCGTACGGACGAAATTGGGGGTGTCACACACTATGAGAGGTGGCTGCATGAGTAGTGTCAATATCCATTGCCTTCCCTCCATCTCGATGAGGCGAGGTCATAGACGTAGCAGCTCTGACGGATTGAACAACATTCGGTCGGATAAAACTCAAGACTTCAGTCGACAGAAAGAATTCAGAAACAAATACTTACGTGGAGACGACAAGTACGACCATCCTTATGCAAGGCAAAGCCTTGAGAGCTTTGGTCATGACTTGTTTGGGCTGCTTGGCCAGTCTCTTACTCCACTCAACAGTTGAAGGGCGACTCCGCTTCGGGTTTTTCTCACTAGGGCCTGGAGCCCTGTCCTCAATAGCTACCGGGTCCTGATGGGTCTGGGTGCGGCCTTTGTGCCGGGGAGGTGACTCAACTTCTTCCTCTTCGTCGGAGTCCGCGTATTCATCTTCAGATTTAGAGGGACCGTCGCCGTCCATGCTCCCACCCTCGCTCACCATGCCATCCTCAACGTGGTTCCCGTTGGGAACAGGCAAGTGCATGTTCATCCACTCCTGCATGATTCAAGCGAGGAAGTCAGTTTATAAGTCAATATATCAATCGACAGTACAAGTATATCATTCGACACACCACAACTCACCAGATTCTTCGGCGGGTTTTCAGCCGAGTAAGGTCAGATCGTCTTGGCTCCCAAAGGATTGTCGCAAGCTCTAGTGATGCTACGAAGCCACTGCTCGTTAGTGTTCTGCGGAACTTCTTCGGGATGCGTCCTGGTCGAGTCCACAGGGCCTGCGTAGTGCCACATGGTGTGGTCTCTGGCTTGGAGCGGTTGAATACGTCGACCGAGAAACGTCTCCAACAGGTCCATACCAGTCACTCCACCCCGGATCAGTTGCACCACCGCTTCAACTAAGATACCCACTTGGACATGCTCCTCTTCGGTCACCCTTAGAGATTTGGGAACAACTGTACAGTCAGGTGTATAGGGGGGAAGGCCACTCGACATATTCGGTGATGCTGCATCTTTGCAGTAGAACCAGGTCGACTGCTAGCCTCTGACAGACTCAGGAAAAGTCATGGTAGGGAAGGAACTACGAGCTCTCTTCTGAACCCCTAAACCTCCACATAGCTGTAGCACATGAGTCTTCCCATCAGCAGGGAGAGCTTTCTTCAAGGTCTGGGATCTGACCGAAAAGAGGTGCTTGAACAACCCCCAATGGGGAGAGTAGCCCAGAAAACACTCGCACAAAGTGACGAATGCAGACAAATATGCAATGGTATTCGGCGAGAGGTAATGTAGTTGGGCGCCGAAGAAATTCAGGAATCCCCTAAAGAATGAGTGGGGTGGCATGGAGAAACCTCTTTCAACATGGGAGTGAAGGAGAATCCGCTCCTCGTCGCGCGGCTCTGGCTTGCGCTCTTCCCCCGATAGCCTCTAGGCGTCGTCCGCCACGAGCCCGTCGGTGACAAGGCCCTTCATGTCCTCACGAGTGACTATAGAGGGGAGAAAATCCCCCTGCATCCATCCCGTCGACGCGGTGAACCGAGCGGTCGAGGGATTCTTGCCCTTGAGCTTCGTCACCCCCTTCTTCGCCCGCTCCAGCTTCTCCGTCGCGTTCTTCGTCATCGGCGCGGCGGCTCTCGTCGAGGAGGAACAGAGTGTGGCGTTGGGGGCAGAGGAGGTGGAGGAAAAGAGAGGAAGAACGGGCGGAAGTACTGTGCAAACCGCGGTGCGGAAGGCTTTATACTTCGTCGAGTGTCCCACTGACTAGTGGGCCCGTGAGATCACCGCACACGCCAACCGCTGACGGCACCAATACGTGGTGATATGACCGGTGCGAGAATCGAGGCGTCGTGCCTCCACTTGCCCTGATCATGGCGTCATCATCGCATGCGCGCGCTTCCCAAATTTTTGTATCCCGGAAAATCCGGGTCTGTTAGACCGACCCGTTGCCTCCCAAGATACTTTCAGTTCACTCGGAACAAAATAGGCACTGAACATCCACTCGGACACTTTAAGGCTGAATGGATCTAGGCGAACGGAGAAGAATTCAATCAGCGCAAGTTTCGTTGAAGCCCCGAATATCATTCGGAAGGTTTTTTGCATGTCAATCCTGAATGGATGTTAATACTCAGAGTTCAATCGACGCAAGTTCCATGGAAACCCCCAAATATCATTTGGAGGATTTGATGCACTAACTCAAAGATTGACGTTGATACCTCCTTCCACCACTCGAACCCCAATCCATTCGGGGGCTAATGACGAGGATATGTACCTAGGGTAGGGTCCTAGGCAAGGCCCACATACCCTACCTAAGGACACTACATGGGAGGACTTGAAGATCAAGCATGAACTTCCGAGTGGATCCCTGGAGATGTTCAAAGCCACTCGACAGATATCCACTCGGAGACTCCTTCTCTCACTCGGTAGTCGCGTGTCACTCGGAAGACCTCGCTTTCACTCGACGCCAGAAGACTAGGAGCCATCATCAAGGGCCCAACGGGCAGACGTTGGTTCAATGGTCATTAGTAGCTTTTATTACGTACGTTACCGGTACCGGCTGACTTTAACCCCACGATCGGACCCTTAGATGCGGGGTAATTATGAGGGGCAGCGAACTCTATATAAGCCCCCTCCCCTCGTGCACAAGGATTCACATCCATTGTAATCTCTATATTTCACACGACATAAGCTCCTGAGCACTAAGACGTAGGGCTGTTACCTCCACGAGAGGGGCCTGAACTCATACATCCATGTGTACATCCTCGCCGTAGCTAGGACTCTGCCCTCTCCTTTTGTACCCCTACCATCTACTGTCAGGCTCGTTCCCACGACACACAGTCTATCCTACATTAATGGTATTCAAGAAGGGTCTACCCAATATAATGGGACAAAAATCATCCCGTGGGGAACCAAGAACAAGAAAACCAATAGGATATTTTATTTTCCCACACAAGACTTCAACATCTCTAATAATCCCAACTGGTGGTATAGTGTCTCTATTAGCAAGCTTAATTGTAACTTCTATTTCCTCTAACTAAGCTAGTGCGATATCATTCATAACATCTTTATATAAGGAAAAGGGAATTGCACTCACACTAGCACCCATATCACATAAGCCGTCATAACAATGATCTCCTATTTTAACCGAAACAACAGGCGTGCCAACAATGAGTCTATGTTTATCTTTGGCACCAGGTTTAGCAATTCTAGCAGCTTGATCACAAAATTGAATAACATGCCCATAAATATTATCAACCAAGAGATCCTTAACCATAGCAATACTAGGCTCAACTATAATTTGCTCAGGGGGTGTAGGTGTTCTAGCACAACTCTTATGAACCACAGTTGAAGCTTTAGCATGTTCCTTTATTCTAACAGGGAAAGGTGGTTTCTCAATAACAGGATCAACATTATAAGTAATAGTTTTCTCTTCAACTTTAATAGGTTCAACTACTTCCACTTCAATGGGAGGATGATATTTAAACCACCTCACCTTGGGGAGATTAACATGAGCAGCAAAGGATTCACAAAAAGAAGCTGCTATCTTAGAGTCAAGTCCATATTTAGTGCTAAATTCACGAAAGACATTGGTGTCTACGAAAGACTTAACACAATCAAACTTAAGGTTCATACCTGACTCCTTACCTTCGTCGAGTTCCCAATCTTCAGAGTTGCATTTAATTCTTTCCAATAAATCCCATTTGAAATCAATATCTTTCTTCATATAGGAACCAACACAATAAGTATCAAGCATGGATCGATCATTACGAGAAAGCCAAGCATAAACATTCTGAATAAAAATTTCTCTCGAGACCTCATGATTGGGGCATGAATATAACATTGACTTAAGCCTCCCCCAAGCTTGAGCGATTCTTTCTCCTTCACGAGGCCAAAAATTATAAATATAATCCCGATCACAATGAACTAGATGCATAGGATAGAACTTGTGATGAAATTCCATCTTCAATCGGTTGTAGCTCCATGATCCAATATCATCACATGGCCTATATCATGTCAATGCCTTTTACTTCAAAGATAATGGAAAGACCTTCTTCTTGACGTGATCCTCAGGAAGACCTGCAAGCATAAATAATCCAAAAACTTCATCCACATAGATTAGATGCAAATCAGGATGTAATGTTCCATCTCCTGCATAAAGATTAGCCAGCAGTTTCTCTATCATACCCGAAGGAATTTCATAATAAATATTTTCAGTAGGTTTAGTAGGTTGAGGGACAAATCTTTGTGTTTCCGGTCCAGGTGAAGATACCCCGAACAAGCCCCTCAAAGGATTACTTTCCATAGTGACAAGGGACAGTAAATTTCAGCACACTATATAATTTTTTACTTACCAAATACTACTTACCAAAGGCACTTCACTCCCCGGCAACGGCGCCAGAAAAGAGTATTGATGACCCACAAGTATAGGGGATCAATCATAGTACTTTCGATAAGTAAGAGTGTCAAACCCAACGAGGAGCAGAAGGAAATGACAAGCGGTTTCCAGTAAGGTATTCTCTGCAAGCACTGAAATTATAGGTAACATATAGTTTTGTGATAAGATAATTCGTAACGAGTAACAAGTAACAAGTGTAGCAAAGGTGCAGCAAGGTATCCCAATCCTTTTTGTAGCAAAGGACAAGCCTGGACAAACTCTTATATAAAACAAAGCGCTCTCGAGGACACATGGGAATTTCTGTCAAGCTAGTTTTCGTCATGCTCATTTGATTCACGTTCGTTACTTTGATAATTTGATATGTGGGTCGTCCGGTGCTTGGGTGCTGCCCTTACTTGGACAAACCTCCCACTTATGATTAACCCCCCTCGCAAGCATCCTCAACTACAAAATAAGAATTAAGGTAAACCTAACCATAGCATGAAGCATATGGATCCAAATCAGCCCCTTACGAAGCAACACATAAACTAGGCTTTAAGCTTGTGTCACTCTAGCGACCATCATATACTTATTACTTCCCAATTCCTTCCCCTAGGCCCAAATAATGGTGAAGTGTTATGTAGTCGACGTTCACATAACACCACTAGAGAAGAGACAACATACATCTCTTCAAATATCGAACGAATACCAAATTCACATGATTACTTATAACAAGACTTATCCCATGTCCTCGGGAATAAATGTAACTACTCACGAAACATGTTCATGTTCAAGATCAGAGGGGTATTAATTATCATAAAGGATGTGAACATATGATCTTCCACCAAGTAAACCAACTAGCATCAACTACAAGGAGTAATCAACACTACTAGCAACCCATAGGTACCAATCTGAGGTTTGAGACAAAGATCGGATTCAAGAGATGAACTAGGGTTTGTAGAGGAGATGGTGCTGGTGAAGATGTTGATGGATATTGAACCCCTATCAATGAGAGGATCGTTGGTGATGACTATGGCTTAGATTCCCCCCTCTAGGAGGGAAGTTTCCCTAACAGAACAACCATGCCGGAGCTCTAGATTGGTTCTGCCCAAGTTCCGCCTCGAGACGGCTGCGCTTCTTCCCAAAATCTCTCTTCCGTTTTTTTCCAGGTCAAAACGCTTCGTATAGCAGAAGATGGGCGTCGGAGGAATAGGGGGCCCATAGGCCTGGTAGATGCGGTCAGGGGAGTGGCCGCACCTAGCAGGTTTGTGGCCTGTAGGTGGCCCCCCTCAGGTTGATTCTTGTGCCAGTATTTTTTATTAAATACAAAAATATTCTCCGTAAATTTTTAGGACTTTTGGAGTTGTGCAGAATAGGTATCTCCGATTTTCTCCTTTTCCAGTTCAGAATTCTAGGTGACGACATTCTCCCTCTTCTCGTAAACCTAGTAAAATAAGAGAGAAAAGGCATAAGTATTGTACCATAACGTGTAATAACAGCCCATAATGCAATAAATATCAATATAAAATCATGGTGCAAAATGGACGTATCAAAATCGAATGAGTCCAAAGATCCATCAACATGGAGTTTCTTCATGCGATTTATACCAATATGACATGTAGCGGCAGTTCCAATAGTTTGTGGTACTATCATTATTAACTTTGTATCTTTTGGCACCAATGTTATGAACATGTGTATTACTACGATCAAGATTCAATAAACCATTCTCATTGGGTGCATGACCATTGAAGGTATTATTCATGTAAACAGAATAACCATTATTCTCTAACTTAAATGAATAACCGTATTGCAATAAACACGATCTAATCACGTTCATGCTCAACGCAAACACCAAATAACATTAATTTAGGTTTATCACTAATCCCAAACGTATAGAGAGCAAGCGATGGTGATCACATGAACCTCAGAAACATTTCCAACACACATCATCACCTCTCCTTAGCTAGTCTCCTTTTATCTCATAGCTTTTATTTCGAGTTACCAACATTTAGCAACTGAACCGGTATCTAATACCCAGGTGCTAATAAGAGTATTAGCAAGGTACGTATCAATAATATGTATATCAAATATACTTCTGTCGATGTTGCCAGCCTTCTTATCTACCAAGTATCTAGGGTTGTTCCATTTCAGCGACAGTTCTCCTCATAATAGAAGCACTTAGTCTTGGTTTTGGGTTCAACATTGGGTTTCTTCACTGGAGCAGCAACTGACTTGCCATCCATGAAGTTTCCCTTCTAGCCCTTGCCCTTCTCGAAACTAGTGGTTTCACTAACCATCAACACTTGATGCTCCTTCTTTATTTCTACCTTTGTGGTGTCAAACATCACGAATAGCTCAGGGATCATTATTTCCATCCCTGGCATTTTATAGTTCATCACGAAGCTCTAGTTGCTTAGTGACAGTGACTTGGAAAACTATATCAATCACTATCTTATCTGGAAGATCAAATCCCACTCAATTCAAGCAATTGTAGTACCTAGACAATCTGAGCACATGCTCACCATTTGATCTATTCTCCTTCATCTTGCAGACAAAGAATCTTTTTGGAGGTCTCATACCTCTCAACACGGGCACGAGCCTGCGATCCCAGTTTCAGCTCTTAGAACATCTCATATGTTTCATGACGTTCAAAATGTTTTGGATCCTCAATTATAAGCCGTAATGGATGACGCACTGAACTATCAAGTAGTCATCAAAACGTGCCTGTCAGATGTTCACAACATCTACAAATAACGTTTGAGGGGGTGGCGCATCGAGCGGTGCATTAAGGACATAAGCCTTCTGTGCAGCAGTGAGGACAATCCTCAGATCACGGTCCCAGTCCGCATTATTGCTACCATCATCTTTCAACTTACTTTTTTTCTAGGAATGTATCAATAAAATAGGGGAGCTACATCACGAGCTATCTACAACATAATTTGCAAAAACACTTCTGACTATGTTGAGTTCAGTTAATCATATTACCTAAGAACTCCCACTCAAATTGACATCCCTCCGGTCATCTGAGTGATACATGATCCAAATTCACCAACTCAAGTCCGATCATCACGTGAGTTGAGGTGGTTTCAATGGTGAACGTCATCATGTTGATTATATCTACTATATGACTCATGTTCGACCTATCGGTCTCTTATGTTCCGAGGCCATGTATGTACATGCTAGGCTCGTCAAGTTTAACCCGAGTGATCTGCACATGCAACACTGGCTTGCACCCGTTGTATGTGAACATAGAGTCTATCACACCCGATCATCACGTGGTGTCTCGAAACGACGAACTTCCACAACGGTGCACACTCGGGGAGAACACAATTTTATCTTGAAATTTTAGTGAGGGAACACCTTATAATGCTATCATTGTCCTAAGAAAAACAAGGTCCATAAAGGATTAACATCACATGCAAATCATAAGTGACATGATATGTCCATGAACTTGTGCTTTTGATCTCCATCCATAAAGCACCGCCATGATCTACATCATCACCGGCATGACACCATGATCTCCATCAGCTTGATCTCCATCAACGTGTCTCCATCGAGGTTGTCGCGCCCACCATGCTTCTACTACTACTGCTACCCCTTAGCAATAAAGTAAATCATTACAAGGCGCTTAATGATTGACACGCAGGTCATACAATAATTAAAGACAACCCTATGGCTCCTGCCAGTTGCCGTACTCATCGACATGCAGGTCGTGATATTCTATACAAAACATGATCATCTCATACATCACATATATCTCATCATGTAATTGGCCATATCACATCACAACATACCCTACAAAAACAAGTTAGACGTCCTCTAATTGTTGTTGCATGTTTTACGTGGCTGCTACAGGTGTCTAGTGTCGTGGGAACGAGCCTGACAGTTGATGGTAGGGGTACGAAGGGAGAGGGTAGAGTTCTAGCTACGGCAAGGGTGTACACACGGATGTATGAGTTCAGGCCCCTCTCGTGCAGGTAACGGCCCTATGTCTTAGTGCTCGGGAGCTTCATGTCGAGTGGAGTATAGATATTACAATGGTTGCGAACCCTTGTGCAGGAGGGGAGGGGCGGCTTATATAGAGTTCACTTCCCCTCATAATTGCCCCGCATCAAAGGGCCTGGTCGTGGGATTAAAGTCTACCGTCAGAGGTAAAGCACGTAATAAAAGCTACTAATGACCATTGAACCAACGTCTGCCCGTTGGGCTCTTGATGATGGCTCCTGGTTTTCTGGCGTCGAGTGAAAGCGAGGTCTTCCGAGTGACACGCGACTGCCGAGTGAGAGCAGGAGTCTCCGAGTGGATTACTGTCGAGTGGCTTTGAACATCTCCAGGGATCCACTCGGAAGTTCATGCTTGATCTTCAAGTCCTCCCATGCGGTGTCCTTAGGTAGGGTATGTGGGTCGTGCCTAGGACCCTACCCTAGGTACATATCCTCGTCATCTAGCAAGAACGATTCTTACCTACGCAAAACCACAACGATGATACACAAATTTCTATTCAAACTTCTCAAGGACCGCCTTTGTCGAATCCGATCCAACTAGAGTAGGAGAGACAGACACCCGCCAGCCATCTTTATGCAACAAAGTCACATGTCAGTCTATGCAACCATTCTCTCGTACGTGGACGAGTAAGGTTGGTCTGGGCCGCTTTATCCCACAATACCGCTGAATCAAGAAAAGACCAAGGGAGGAAGCAATCTGAGCATCAACACCACAAACTCCTTTGTGTTCTACTCGTGATCTCATCTACGCATAGACCTAGCTCTGATACCGCTGTTGGGGAACATTTCAAGGGAAACAAAAGATTTCCTATGCACGTGCAAGATCTATCCATGGTGATGAGCATCTACGAGAGGGAGAGTGGATCTACATACCCTTGTAGATCACTAAGCGGGAAGCGTTGAGTAATGCGGTTGATGTAGTCGAACTTCTTCGCGATCCAAATCGCTAGCTGTCCAGCAATCCCATCACGATCCGTCCCACGATTCAATCATGATCCTTCCTATCTAGTGTCGAACGGACGACACCTCCGCGTTCAGCACACGTACGACGCGATGACGATATCCACCTCCTTGATCCAGCAAGCGAGGGTGGAGAGGTAGATGAGTTCTCCAGCAGCACAAAGGCATGGTGGCGGTGGTGGTGGAGCTGATCCAGCAGAGCTTCGCTAAGTCGTACCGAACAAATCTAGAGGAGAAAGTATCTAGAGGGAGAGAGGGCAGCACGTGGCTTTTCAGGTTTGGGCTGCCCTCTCTCTCCCTCCACTATATATAGGAGGAGAGGAGGAGGTGGGGAGTCCTAGATCCAATCCAGGTGTGGCGGCCAAGGCAAAGGGGGAGGCGCCCCCTAAGGGAACCCTAGGGTGGCTTGGCCCCCAAGTTACCTAGTGGCAGCCCCTTAGATGGGCTCCCCTAGCCTTGGCCGAAGTGGGCTAGGGTTTGGGTGGAGCCAACCCCCTTGTGGGCTGGCGTTCCCCCTCCCCTTGTCCCATGAGGCTCCCGAACACTTGTCGGGGGCCCCCAAAACACCTTTCGGTACTCCTGGTCACAACCCGGTACCCTAGAAATGCTTCCTGACTCCGATTCCTTTCGTCCTATATATCAATCTTCACCTCCGGACCATTTGGGAGTTCCTCGTCACGTCCGGGATCTCATCTGAGACTCCAAACAACCTTCGGTCACCAACATACATAAATCAACTATACCAAAACGTCACCGAACGTTAAGTGTGCAGACCCTGTGGGTTCAAGAACTATGTAGACATGACCGAGACACCTCTACGGTCAATAACCAATAGCAGGACCTGGATGCCCATATTGGTTCCTTGACACAGAGGTTCAACCGATAAAGATCTTCATAGAATATGTAGGAACTAATATGGGCATCCAGGTCCTGCTATTGGTTATTGACCGTAGAGGTGTCTCGATCATGTCTACATAGTTCTTGATTCCGCAGGGTCTGCACACTTAACGTTTGGTGACGTTTTGGTAGTATTGAGTTATGTAAGTTGGTGACCAAATGTTGTCCGGAGTCCCGGATGAGACCCGGACGTCACGAGGAGCTTCAGAATGGTCTGAAGGTAAAGATTGATATATAGGAAAGAGGTATTTGGGCTCCGGAAAAGTTTCGGGCACCTTAGGTAGTGTATCGGGAGTGACGAATGGGTTCTGGGGGTCCACCAAGTGGGGCCCCACCCACCCCAGGGGCCACATGGGCCTAGGAGGTGTCGCACCAGCCCCTGGTGGGCTGGGCAACCAGACCCTAGAGGCCCTTGCGAAAGGGGGCGGGGAGAGAGCTAACAAGGGAGGGAGTCCTACTAGGACTCCACCTCCCTTGTTGGAGTCGGACTCCTCCCTCTCTTATGCGCCAAGATCCTAGGGGAAACTCTAGGGCGCCTCCCACCTACCCCCTCTGCTCCTATATATATTGGAGGGTTCTGGGGGTAACCACCTCCTAAAAAGCCACGTGCTGCCCTCCTCCCTATAGATCGTCTCTCTCCTCTAAATCTGTTTGGTATAGCTTAGCGAAGCTGTGCCGAAACACCTCCTCCACAACCGCCACCACGCCATTGTGTTGCCGGAGAACTCATCTACCTCTCCTCCCTCATTTGCTGGATCAAGGAGGTGGAGATTGATACGTCCATTTTGCATCATGCTTTTATATTGATATTTATTACATTATGGGCTGTTATTACACGTTATGGTACAATCCTTATGACATTTCTCTCTTATTTTACAAGGTTTACATGAAGAGGGAGAATGCCAGTAGTTGGAATTCTGGACTCGGAAGGAGCAAATCTGAGATACCTATTCTGCACTACTCCAAAAGTCTTGAAATTTTTTGGAGATATATTTTGGAATATATAAAAAATATTGGGCAAAACAGATTTCAGTGGGGGGCCACGAGGAGGTGACAAGCCTGCCAGGCGCGGCCACCCCTGGTCTCGCCTAGCAGGCTTGTGACCCACCTGGCTGTCCCCCGACACCCATATTTTCCTATATGTTGGGTTTTGACCCAAAAAAAATCAAGAGAGAGCTTTCGGGTCGAAGCGCCGCCGTCTCGAGGCAGAACTTGGGCAGAACCAATCTAGAGCTTCGGCACAACTATCTACTGGGGAAACTTCCCACCCGAAGGGGGAAATCGAAGCCATCGTCATCACCAATGATCCTCTCATTGAGAGGGGGTCAATATACATCAACATCTTCACCAGCACCATCTCCTCTCCAAACCCTAATTCATTTCTTGTATGTGATCTTTGTCTCAAACCTCAGATTGGTACCTGTGGGTTGCTAGTAGTGTTGATTACTCCTTGTAGTTGATGCTAGTTGGTTTACTTGGTGGAAGATCATATGTTCAGATCCTTTATGATAATTAATACTCCTCTGATTATGAACATGAACATGTTTTGTGAGTATTTACGTTTGTTCCTGAGGACATGGGATAAGTCTTGTTATAAGTAATCATGTGAATTTGTTATTCGTTTGATATTTTGATGAGATGTATGTTGCCTCTCCTCTAGTGGTGTTATGTGAACATCGACTACATAACACTTCACCATTATTTGGGCCTAGGGGAAGGCATTGGGAAGTAATAACTAGATGATGGGTTGCTAGAGTGGCAGAAGCTTAAACCCTAGTTTATGCGTTGCTTCGTAAGGGGCTGATTTGGTTTCATGCTATGATTATGTTTACCTTAATTCTTCTTTCGTAGTTGCGGATGCTTGCCATAGGGCTTAATCATAAGTGGGAGGTTTGTCCATGTAAGGGCAGCGCCCAAGCACAAGCCCACCCACATATCAAATTATCAAAGTAACGAACGCGAATCAAAAGAGCATGATGAAAACTAGCTTGACAGAAATTCCCATGTGTCCTCCGGAGTGCTTTGCGTTATATACGAGTTCGTCCAGGCCTATTCTTTGCTACAAAAAGGATTGGGCTACCTTTCTGCACCTCTGGTGCACTTGTTACTTGTTACAAATTATCTTATCACAAAACTACCTGTTACTGATAATTTCAGTGCTTGTAGAGAATACC
The DNA here is from genome assembly GCA_022496015.1 of Hordeum marinum. Taxonomy (NCBI): domain Eukaryota; kingdom Viridiplantae; phylum Streptophyta; class Magnoliopsida; order Poales; family Poaceae; genus Hordeum; species Hordeum marinum. The sequence goes on from CM039678.1 coordinate 388,172,992, forward strand.
TTACTGAAAACCGCTTTTGATTTCCTTTTGCTCCTCGTTGGGTTCGACACTCTTACTTATCGAAAGGACTATGATAGATCCCCTATACTTGTGGGTCATCAAGACTCTTTTCTGGTGCCGTTGCCGGGAGTGAAGCACCTTTGGTAAGGAAAAATTTATATAGTGTGCTGAAATTTACTGTTACTTGTTACTATGGAAAGTAATCCTTTCAGGGGCTTGTTTGGGGTATCTTCACCTCGACCAGAAACACAAAGAATTTATATAGTGTGCTGAAATTTACTGTTACTTGTTACTATGAAACCTACTGAACCTACTGAAAATATTTATTATGAAATTCCTTCGGGTATGATAGAGAAACTGCTGGCTAATCCTTATGCAGGAGATGGAACACTACATCCTGATTTACATCTAATCTACATGGATGAAGTTTGTGGATTATTTAAGCTTGCAGGTCTGCCCGAGGATCATGTTAAGAACAAGGTATTTCTTCTATCTTTGAAGGATAAGGAATTGACATGTATAGGCTATGTGATGATATTGGATCATGGAGCTACAACCGATTGAAAATGGAATTTCATCAGAAGTTCCACCCAATGCATCTAGTTCATCATGATCGGAATTATATTTATAAATTTTGGCCGCGTGAAGGGGAAAGAGTCACTCAATCTTGGGGGAGGCTTAAGTCAATGTTATATTCATGCCCCAATCATGAGCTCTCGAGAGAAATTATTATTCAGAATTTTTATGCTCGGCTTTCTCGTAATGATCAATCCATGCTTGATACTTTTTTGTGTTGGTTCCTATATGAAGAAATATGTTGATGTCAAATGGGATTTACTAGAAAGAATTAAATGTAACTCTGAAGATTGGGAACTCGATAAACGTAAGGAGTGAGGTATGAACCTTAAGTTTGATTGTGTTAAATCCGTCATAGACATCGATGCTTTTCGTGAATTTAGCACTAAATATGGACTTGACTCTGAGATAGTAGCTTCTTTTTGTGAATCTTTTGATGCTCATGTTGATCTCCCTAAGGAGAAGTGGTTTAAATATCATCCTCCCTTTGATGCGCAAGTAGTTGAACCTATTAAAGTTGAACAGAAAACTATTACTTATAATGTTGTTCGTATTATTCCCACTGCATACATTGAAAGGCCACCTTTCCCTGTTAGAATAAAGGAACATGCTAAAGCTTCAACTATGGTTCATAAGAGATGTGCTACAACACCTACACCCCCTGAGAAAATTAAAGTTGAACCTATTATTGCTATGGTTAAGGATCTCTTGGTTGATAATATTGATGGGATGTTATTCAATTTTGTGATGAAGCCGCTAGAATTGCTAAACCTGATGCTAAAGATAAACATAGACCCATTGTTGGCACGCTTGTTGTTTTGGTTAAAATAGGAGAACATTGTTATCATGGCTTATGTGATATGGGTGCTAGTGTGAGTGCAATTCCCCTTTCCTTATATAAAGAGATTATGAATGATATTGCACCAGCTGAGTTAGAGGAAATTGATGTTAGAATTAAGCTTGCTAATAGAGATACTATATCACCAGTTGGGATTATTAGAGATGTTGAAGTATTGTGTGGGAAAATAAAATATCCTACTGATTTTCTTGTTCTTGGTTCCCCACAAGATGATTTTTGTCCCATTATATTTGGTAGACCCTTCTTGAATACCGTTAATGATAGGATAGATTGTGAGAAGGAAACAATTACCGTAAGTTTTGGGGATACGTCTCATGAGTTTAATTTCTCTAAATTTCGTAGACAACTCCATGATAAAGAATTGCCTAGTTAGGATGAAATTGTTGGTCTTGCTTCTATTGTTGTTCCTCCTACTAATCCTTTAGAGTAATATTTGCTAGACCATGAAAATGACATGCACATGAATGAAAGTAATGAAATAGATAAGATTTTATTTGATCAGCATCCTATTCTGAAACAAAACTTGCCCATTGAAATACTTGGGGATCCTCCTCTACCCAAGGGGGATCCCGTGTTTGAGCTTAAACAATTACCAGATACTCTGAAATATGCTTATCTTGATGAAAAGAAGATATATCCTGTTATTATTAGTGCTAACCTTTCAGAGCATGAAGAACAAAGATTATTGAAAACTCCGAGGAAGCACTGTGCTGCTATTGGATATACTCTTGATGATCTTAAGGGCATTAGTCCCACTCTATGTCAGCACAAAATTAAAATGGAGCCTGATGCTAAACCAGTCGTTGATCACCAACGACGGTTGAATCCTAAAATGAAGGAAGTTGTAATAAATGAAATATTAAAGCTTGTAGAGGCAAGTATCATCTACCCTATTTATGATAGTAGATGGGTTAGTCCCGTTCATTGTGTCCCTAATAAAGGAGGTATTATCGTAGTTCCTAATGGTAAAAATGAATTGATCCCGCAGAGAATTGTTACAGGATATAGAATTGTAATTGATTTTAGGAAATTGAATAAAGATACTAGGAAAGATCATTACCCTCTATCTACTATTTATCAAATGCTATAAAGATTATCCAAATACACACATTTTTGCTTTCTAGATGGTTATTCTGGTTTCTCTCAAATATATGTGTGAAAAGAGGACCAAGAGAAGACCACCTTTACCTGCCCTTTTGGTACCTTTGCTGATAGACGTATGCCTTTTGGTTTATGCAATGCACCTGCTACCTTTCAAAGATGCATGACTGCTATATTCTCTGATTTTTGTGAAAATATTTTTGAGGTTTTCATGGATGATTTTTCCATTTACGGAACTTCTTTTGATGATTGTTTGGGGAACCTCAATCGAGTTTTGCAGAGATGTGAAGAAACTAATCTTGTCTTGAATTGGGATAAGTACCACATTATGGTGAATGAAGGCATTATCTCGGGACATAAATTTCCGAAAGAGGTATTGAAGTTCACAAGGCTAAAGTTGATGCTATTGAAAAACTGTCGTGCCCTACGGATATCAGAGGTATAAGAAGTTTCCCTGGTCATGTTGGTTTCTATAGGAGATTTATTAAAGACTTCTCTATGATTTCTAGGCCTCTCACTAATCTTTTGCAAAGAGATGTTCCATTCGTTTATGATGATGATTTTACAGAAGCTTTCGAAATTATTAAGAATGCTTTGATTTCTGCACCTGTAGTTCAACCACCACTACAGGAATCAAGCACTTTGCCGTCTGCCATGGTAGACAGCAAAGGCACGAAGGCGGACGGCAAAGGACTTTGCCGTCCGCTAGCAAACGACATACTTTTGGGCCCAGCTAGCTCTGACAAAGGGTTTCTTTGTCATCTGCCTTCGCCCAGCGGACGACAAAGATTCGTCACCGTCAGCTTGCAGACGGCAAAGTCTATGGATGGCAACTACTGACATTGTCGCTGTTAGAGGTGGCTAACAGACCCACCGCTTTGCCGTCCGCCTACCCTCCTCCTTTGCCGTTTGCCTCCAAGGCCCTTTGCCGTCTGCCCCCTCCCCCTTTGCCGTCTGCCGCAGACGGCAAAGACTTTTGTCGTGGCCGCCCCTCACTTCTGTGCCGTCTACCTCCTCACCCTTTGCCGCCTGCCTCCTCCCTCTTTGCCGTCTGCCGTAGAAAACAAAGACTTCTCCTGTGGCCGCCCCCTCACTTCTTTGCCGTCTACTGTAGACGACAAAGAAACCAAATGTCCCCAGTCCGGTCTTCCCAGGTTGCGCAGGTAGCGGCCATGTGGCACCTTTGTCGTCTGGCATAGACGGCAAAGAGCCCTTTGCCGTTGGTGGCAGACGGCAAAGTGCTTATATTGTCCCTTTTTGTTCTGTTTTTTGTTATATCCAATCATTTTCACAAGCACATATATGATATATATATATAATTCACAGAAACTATATCCCTGCCATATCACAAGCACATATATATGATCATCCAACATACATGCCAAATCAAAAGTGCAAGTCTCATCCATACATGCATAGTTTCATCCATAGGTAGCAAGTTTCACAATGTTCATCGATACAAAATCAAAACAGAAATTAAACACAAGAACTCCATCAATGCAAGTTTCCATGAAGTGAATCAAATCTGCGAAATGGGAAATAAGAAAGTTAGAAGAAGAATACTAGAAGAAGAAGAAGAACTAGAATAAGAAAAGGAGGAAGGAGAAGAAGTACTTTTCTTCTCTTTCTCTTTATCTTCTTGCTTTTTTTCTTATTATTGCTTATTTGTTCCATTTTAGAGCTAACCTAGGTAATTATGCCATTCTTGACCTAACTAAGATTATTGTGTCATTTTGCAAGAAAATAAGGTAAGTCTATGTCATCTATGAGGTTACCAAGAAGAAGAAGAAGATCTAGAAGAAGAAGAGGAAGAAGAAGAAGAAGTGTTTTTCTTCTCTCTCTTTATCCTCTTGTTTTTATTCTTATTATTGCTTATTTGTGCCATTTTAGAGCTGACCTAGGTAATTATGCCATTATTGACCTAACTAAGCTTGTTGTGTCATTTTGCAAGAAAATAAGGTAAGTCTATGGCATGTATGAGGTTACCAAGAAGAAGAACAAGATCTAGAAGAAGAAGAGGAGGAAGAAGAAGAAGCTTTTTTCTTCTCTTTCTCTTTCTTCTCTTGTTTTTCTTCTTCTTGCTTATTTGTGTCATTTTAGAGCTAACCTAGGTAATTATCAATTTTTTTACCTAACTAAGCTTATTGTGCCATTTTGCAAGAAAATAAGATAAGTCCATGGCATCTATGACATTACCAAGTCTATTATGTCATTGTTGAGTTAACTAAGCTTAATATGCTGTGTGGAGGAAACAATGCTAAGTATAGGTCATTTTAGAGCTAACTTAGGTACAATATGTCATTTTAGAGGTAAGTAAGATTACTATGTCATTTTAGAGGAAACAAAGCTAACTTACGTAAAATATGGCATTTGTCTAAGTGCTAAGTTTGTCTAAGTGCTATGTTTGTGTTTGAGAAAACGAGACAAGTAAGTGGCATATTAGGGCTTACCCTCCTCGTCATCACGAAGGTGAAGCACTGGGGTTGCTCGGGTCATGCGATGCAGCTCGAGAGTTATGTTGTACCAAATATCATTTGTGTTAGAATGATGACGCTGAAATGTTAAGACTAGTAACTAATGAACATTTAAAATGAAACTCACTGTTCCGTCCGTGGTAATGACTAGCATCAGCGGAGGGGTCTAGCCGGTCTTCTCACACAAAGTCTGGACATTTGGTTTTGCCAAGTCAATCATATTGGTTATTAATGAATAGAACATGTAGTGCATCATTTGGCTAATATGAAGAAGAAACTTACCATGATGAGCTCGTACATGGCCGGTGAGATGCATCGTTCCGTGCCCTCTCCTCCTCCAACAACTTAGCTGTCCTCTCCTCCAGATCCCTCTTCTCCTCCGCCGCCTTCCGGGTCTGTTCCACCAGAAGCACCTGGGTTGTCTCTCTCTCTCTCTGTTTATCCAGAGCAGCCTGCAACACACCTCCTCGTTAGCATTGTAATCATCTTTGCTCGCACAGACAATGTAATGGATGGAAGCTATCTGAGTCCGTATGACTAACCTCGATGGTGAGCTGGACTGGTCGTGGATGAGGCGACATCTCAGGACAAGAGCTCGTTTGGCGCGCCTTGATCTGCCGAAAAGTGCTCGAAGACCGTATATGTCCATCTCCAATGGCTATCGAGCCATTGGGCCTCCCATGGCCAGCTAACATCACTAGGTCTGGATCAAGTGGTTGCTGGCTAGGGTTGAAGTCCTCCCCATTCACCGGTTGTCGCATGTTTTGTAACGGCCTATCACATAGAGCCTCCTGATCGACTCTAGCCTTAGGATTATCCTTTGTCTTTCCCTCTATGCCGAATAATGTACCAAAAAGAGCCTCAACGATATTCTTTTCAGTGTGCATCACGTTGATGTTGTGTGGGCAAAGGAGGTCTTTAAAATAAGGTAGATCCCACAAGCATATCTTGTGTGTCCAAGTGTGTTTCATATTATACCCTTTGAAATACCCTGGACATTTTGGATCCAGCTCGAGAGCATTTATCTGATCTACGGTCTGTTGGCCTGTCAATGCATGTGGTGCAGAGTTTTTGACAACTGTACCTTTCATGAAATTCTTCTTGTCTTTTCTGAATTTATGGCGAGTATCCAGGAACTGTCTGTGCAAGTCGAAGAAAGAATACTTGCGACCCGCCTGCAGCTAACGGAACTCAAGAGCTGCCTTGCATGTGGGGAACGGGAACCTTCCATGCACACACCAACCAATGAATAGCGCATATGCCGGCAAGTCATGCGTCGAGTACATGTACCACATATGCATTATGAAGTTTTTTTGGAACCGGCGTCAGATGTGTTGATCCCATTATCCCAAGCTTCTTGCAATTCATCCTTAAGCGGCTGCATGTACACATTCATATTCTTCCCCAGATAGTTGGGCCCTGGAATTACCAACGTTAAGAAAATGTTCTTTCTTTTCATAATCTCTCCAGGGGGAGATTGAGTGGAATGACAAATACAGGCCAGCAACTGTATTGGGTTGCCATCATACCAAACACTTGGAACCCATCTGTGTGGATGGCGACTCAAGGATGCGTTGGATCTGCTATTTTATCCTTATGTAATGCATCGAAGTGCTTCCACGCAAAAGGGTCTGAAGTGTGTCCCAACATCGGATTCTCATCTACATCTAGTTCGGTTCTTTGGCCCAATTTATGCCACGTCATCTGTGTGACCGTCTCTTTGACCATGAAAAGATGTTGAAGTCTTGGTATGATTGGCAGATACCGAAGAACATTAAATGGGATTTTGGTCTGACTCTTCTCACCCATACTGTTGTCTACCACAACATACCTGGAAGACTTGCAAATGGGACGATAGTTCAAGCCCGCATACTCAAGCCTAAATAAGGCACATCCATGCTCACATGCATCTATCTTCTCATAGGGCATCTTAAGCGCACGTAGGATTTTGTCACACTGGTACATGTTTGCTGGAAATACATGGCCTTTGGGTACAAAGCGTCCAAATATCGTCATCATCGTGTTGTAGCATAATCTGCCTAGGTTGAACTAAGCCTTCAGAGCCATTACTTGCGCGATGCCATCCAGCTGACAAAGCTCAGTGTGCTCGTGGAGAGGACATTTTGAAGACTCCAACATTTCATAGAAGGCCTTTGCAGATTCCTCCATCTCATCGTCCAAATCCCGAGCATCATCAAAGTCTTGCACCATGTATTCGATCCCGGTACCATGCTCGTCGGTGCGACGACAAACAACCTCACCTCTGGCACGTTGGGCAGATTCACCATGAAATCTCCACACCGTATAATCAGGCATTAAACCCCACTTCTACAAGTGTTTACCCATTTCCTCCCATGTCCACTTCCTATGGTTGCCACACAAGACACAGGGGCACCAGGTTATTTCCTGGCCATTTGCAAATGTGGCGCTCAGAAACCCCTTGGTTTTTGTTAACCATTCAATGGTCATTTATTTCTGACGGGGGTGACCGGTGTACATCCAAGCACGATCACTCATCTTGCAAACCTAGTAAACACACAAGAATTATATATATAATTCATCATCTATATTCATTCGTTAATCAAGTTTGTCAGTTTTATTACGTCCATGCAACCTACATGCTAATTGGTAGATATATGTCCTAATCCCACCCGAGCATGTGTAGATTGGGTTCATTTTCCCATATGCTCTGTTTCGGATCCGACGCAGAATTTCGTCAGCACCACCCCATTGTTCTCCTGGTACACGTCTCGGCAATAAGCAGAGAGGTTGTGTAACTAGAGAACAACAGAGGCACTAAAGAAATTCCGCATCAGATCCAGAGCAGAGCATATGGGAAAACGAACCCAATCTACACATACTCGGGCTATCCATGGATAACGTTGGACAATTCGAAAGGATGGCGGTTATAAATATACAAAGACATGCATATTTATAGATGCCTCCCTTTCGAACGGGAGACGCATACTGGTCACGCATACTGATGATTGAAGACACCTATAGCTAGCAAGTTTCATCGGCACGAAGACTGGAACCGGGAAAATTAAGGGGGCCGGGGGAGGAGATGTCAGTTGTGCTCACGAACAAACGCAACAAGGGTGCTCGTCAAACATACGGGAGTTCATCGAACAACTGCACATTGAAATTCACCCGATCAAGACAAATATGATGTTTTTATAATAACATCAAAAAATATGCGACCTAACCCATAATTTACAAAACTATGACCTCCTCGGCCTACTCGACCTTCATTTTCCTTCTTCTTCTTTTCCTTATTATTATCTAAACACTAGCACTAGCACTAACACTAATAACTAGGACTAACCTAACCTAAACTAGCACTAGCACTAACCTAAACTAAACAATAAAAATAGAAAAAACACTAAACTAAACTAAACTAGCACTAGAACTAACCTAAACTAAACAGAAAAATACAAGCACTAGTAACATAAACTGAAAAGTAAAAGCAGAAAAAAAGAAAAAGTCTCACCTTGCAGGGCTGATGGAGGAGGGCCGGCGCGGGGGGGGGGGGAAGGTCACTGTGAGGGGGCGGTGCCGCGTCGAGCTCCGGCGGGTGGGTGTCGGCAGGAGGCGTAGGTGGAGGAGGGCCCGCGCAAATGGGGGGCTCGCCGTGGTGGTGGGGGCGGCGCGGGGGAGGGGCGGCGAGGGGGGATGGGGATCGCCACGGGGAGGGGGCTTGTCGTGGGAGGTGGCTCGTCGCGGGGAGCGGCGCTGTGGAGGGACGGCGCTGGGGAGGGGTGGCACTGGGGAGGGGCGGCGCTGGGAGTTCCGGTGGTGGGGATAGCGTGGTGGGGCGGGGGGCGGGGGCGATACCCGTGGATACCCGACCCGGTTGGGCAAGGATATGGAGCGTGTTTCTTTCCATGGATCCGTGGATTTGGATACCCATGAACAGTTGGGTTGGGCATAGTTGTAATTTTTTCTCCATGGATATCCAATGGATACCCGTATGACACATGGTCCACTATGGAAGTGACAGTGAACTAAGGAAATGTCCAATCCCAAGTCACTCGGAGTCACAGAAGGTCAAATTCCGACCCATGTTACCTAATCCCCCACAATTACACTAACAGAATTATTAAACCTGATCTTCCTTAATGAATGATGATGAGTTAATTTGACCTTTGGGAAGGATTCATGCTGATTTTTCTATGCCCATGGAGCTCCATGGGTATCTGGATATCCAATGGGTTTAGGCATGGGCACAGTTTGTGCCCATGGATGCTTTGGTGGATGGGCAGAGGATAGGAAGATGGGTCATGGGTTGGATTTGGACCAGCTCCACCCGCTCCAAACCCGACCCATTGCCATTCGTAGGGGGGAGGGGCGGGAGGGTGGGGGTGGGAGGGGGAGCCGCGAGGAGGGGCCGACCGGTGCTGAGAGAGAGAGAAAGTGGAGTGGATCGCAGTGGGGGAGTGAGGGGTGGGGATCTGCCGTGACCGTTAAGGGGGGACATCCTCTTTCCCGTCTGCTAGAAGACGACAAATAGGTCCCCGATGGCAACAAGGTTTTCCTATGAACCCGCGGTCCAATGGGGCCCGCTCGTGACCTTTGCCGTCTGCCTGCTCCATCTTTGCCATTGGCTAGCTGACGACAAAGAGTAGGATGATGGCAAACAAAACCTTTGCCATCTGCCCCACCTTTGCCGTCGATTTTTTGCTAGCTGATGGCAAACGCCTTCTTTGCCGTCCACCAGCCGACGGCAAATACATTGCAGACGATAAATGTTCTGATTCCAATAGTGCACCTGATTGGAACCTGCCCTTTGAAATTATGTGTGATGCTACTGATTATGCCATTGGTGCTGTCCTAGGACAAAGAGTTGATAAGAAATTAAATGTTATACATTATGCTAGCAAAACTCTGGATAGTGCTCAAAGAAACTATGCTACCACTGAAAAAGAATTTTTAGCAGTTGTGTTCGCTTGTGATAAGTTTAGACCTTATATTGTTGATTCTAAAGTAACTGTTCACACCGATCATGCTGCTATTAAATATCTTATGGAAAATAAGGATGCTAAACCTAGACTTATTAGATGGGTTCTTCTGCTACAAGAATTTGATTTGCATATTGTTGATAGAAAGGGTGCTGGTAACCCCGTAGTAGATAACTTGTCTAGGTTAGAGAATGTTCTTGATGACCCACTACCTATTGATGATAGCTTTCCTGATGAACAATTAGCTGTCATAAACACTTCACATAATGCTCCTTGGTATGCTGATTATGCTAATTACATTGTCGCTAAATTTATACCGCCTAGTTTCACGTACCAACAAAAGAAAAAAGTTCTTCTATGATTTAAGACATTACTTCTGGGATGACCCACACCTTTATAAATAAGGAGTAGATGGTGTTATTAGATGTTGTGTACCTGAGCATGAACAGGAACAGATCCTACGGAAGTGTCATTCCGAGGCCTATGAAGGACACCACGCTGGAGATAGAACTGCACATAAGGTATTACAATCTGGTTTTTATTGGACTACTCTCTTCAAGGATGCTCGTAAGTTTGTCTTGTCATGTGATGAATGTCAAAGAATTGGTAGTATTAGTAGACATCGGGAAATGCCTATGAATTACTCTCTTGTTATTGAACCATTTGATGTTTGGGGTTTTGATTATATGGGGCCTTTTCCAACGTCCAACGGGTACACTCATATTTTAGTTCCTGTTGATTATGTTACTAAGTGGGTATAAGCAATTCCAACTACTAGTGCTGATCATAACACCTCTATTAAGATGCTTAAAGAAGTTATTTTCCCTAGATTTGGGGTCCCAAGATATTTAATGACTGATGGTGGTTCACATTTTATTCATGGTGATTTCTGTAAATTGCTTGCTCAGTATGATGTTAACCATAGAATTGCATCCCCTTATCATCCTCATTCTAGTGGTTAAGTAGAATTAAGCAACAGAGAAATTAAATTGATCTTGCAAAAGAAGGTTAATAGATCTAGGAAGAATTGGTCCAAGAAACTTGACTATGCATTATGGGCTTATAGAATTGCTTACAAGAATCCTATGGGTATGTCTCCGTATAAAATGGTTTATGGTAAAGCATGTCACTTACCTGTAGAACACAAAGCTTATTGGGCAATCAAAGAGCTGAACTATGATTTCAAACTTGCTGGTGAGAAGAGGTTATTTTACATTAGCTTACTTGATGAATGGAGAACCCAGGCCGATGAGAATGTCAAGTTGTTTAAAGAAAAAGTTAAGAGATGGCATGATAAAAGGATACAAAAGCGTGAATTTAATGTAGGTGACCATGTCTTTCTATGAAATTCCCGTTTAAGATTCTTTTGCTGGAAAGCTTCTCTCCAAATGGGAAGGGCCTTATCGTCGAGGAAGTATATCATTTCGGTGCCATCAAGATCAACAACACCGAAGGCACAAATCTGAAGGTAGTAAACGGGCAAGGAATCAAACATTATATTTCAGGTACTCCCATTAATGTTGAGACCAATGTTATCAATACGATAACTCCAGAAGAGCATATTAGGGAGACCTACCAGAACATTTCAGACTCCGAAAAGGAACAGGTACGTGGTATGGTAAGTAAACCGACTCCAAAACTTTCCCAATAGCAATTTTACTCAGTTTTGGAATATTAAAAAAATTAGGAAAATAAAAAATTGTCCGAAGGACGCATGGGGAGGCGACAAGCCTGCTAGGTGCGACCACCCCTGGCCGCGCCTAGGGGGCTTGTCACCACCCCGTGCGCCCCCCGGACTTCGTTTTCTTGTGGAACACCCCTTCGGGTCGGCAAAAATTCATTATATAATCTCCCGAAGGTTTCGACTTTCGTATAACGACAATACCTCTTGTTTTTGTTTTGAGCTGTTTCTGCAGTAGATTGAGAGCAAGATGTCGTCCCAAGAGTCGACCAGGGAGAGTCGTGTTTCTCACTCGACATAGGAGCCCGAGGCATACATTGAAGCTAACCACTTTGGGAGAACCACAGAGGAAGATATGGAGGCTGACTTAAAAAGGGTGGATGCCATGGAGGAAGACCAATAATTTAACTCTCATCCACTACCTGGAGCCATGTTGGAGGAACTTCTGAGCGCAGCAATCCCGAATTCGGTCATTCCTCCCAATGCTAAATTCCTTACTGTTGAAAACTTGAAAAAGAGTGCTGTCTTTTCACTCGCAGCAATGAAACATCCATGGTTGAAGGGATCTCTAACCGTCAATTGAAAACTGCATAAGGAAGTAATGGATCTTACGTAGCAAAATAATAATCTTGAAGAGGAGAATCACATTCTGAAGGGTATCATCGCCAAGAATATTGCACCATCACTTCCGAAGAAGGACACATGAGCACATGTGTATGGGCACTCCCCTTGGCTTGTGCCAAGCTTGGGGGAGGCGCCCCAGTATCGTATCACCATCACACCTTTCTTCCTTTTTGTTTTTCTTGTTCGATCCTTTTTGATTTTGTTTTGATCTAGTAGAACAAAAGTTTTAGTATGATCTACCTTTTAGTTTTTGCTTTTGCTCCCCTTATATAAGCAAGTCCAAGAGTTATATAATAAAAAGTAGTTTTGATGAGAGGGCTTTGCTAGATTACTATGCTCTTGAGATTAATGAATAAAGAATAATAGTATAAAAGCAAAGAGTATGCATAAGGATCTTATGGGGAGTGATGACTTCACATATAAAAAGTATGTCAATTGAAATTTATTGGGAGTTAACAAACATAGTAATTGGTCATTGGTGCAATTGGAAAGGGAGTGATAAAAAAGAGATATTCGCATATAAATACATTATCTTGGACATCTTTTATGATTGTGACCACTCATTAAAATATTACATGCCAAGAAGTTGATGTTGGACAAGGAAGACAACATAACGGGTTATGTTTGCTTGTTTTCGGATAGAAGTTATATGGTTTTAGATCCTCCAACATGTCGTGCTTGCTTCCACCTTATATTAGCCAAAACTTCCGCACCAAGTATAGATACTACTTGTGCATCCAAACACCTCAACCCAGTTTTTCCATGAGAGTCCACCATACCTACCTATGGGTTGAATAAGATCCTTCAAGTAGGTTGTCATCGGTGCAAAAGGCAATAAAAATTGCTCCTAAATATGTGTAATCTTTTATTGTAAGGGAAACAAGCGTTGTACGAACTTATGATAGTAAAGAAATAAAAGCGACAGACTACATAATAAAGGTTGCTATCACAAAGGGCAATACAACGCGACATTCCTTTGCACTAAGGGTTTGTGCATTGAAAAACAAAAAGCGCATGACAACCTCTGCCTCCCTCTACGAAGGGACCATCTGTTACTTCTACTTTTTAAGTACTTACCTTTATGCAAGAGTCATGGCGATCCTCACCACTTCCTATATTTCGCCTCTCTCTTGGCAAGCATTATGTGTTGGGGAATGATCAAGACGCATATATCCACTCGGATGTGGGTGATCATGAGTTATTATTGTTGACATCACCCTTGAGGTGAATAGTTGGGAGGCAAAACTATAAGCCCGTATCTTTCTCTGTGTCTGGTTGAAGCTTTGATCTCGTGGGTACCGCGTGAGTGTTATCAATTGTGAAAGACTAGAAGATGATTGAGTATGTGGATTTGCTTTACAAGCTCTTATATTGAGTCTTTCTGATGTTATGATAAATTGCCAATTGCTTCAATGACTAAGATCATAGTTTGTTGGTTGTCAATAGAGTTCTTGGTTCATACTTTATCTTGTGAATGAAATGTTACTCTAGTATAAGAGATCTTACACAATAAGTATTGCTGTTCTAAAGATGTTCATCATGCCCTCATGTCCGTATTATATTTTATCGACACCTCTATCTCTAAACATGTGGTCATATTTATCGATCTCGGCTTTCGCTTGAGGGCAAGTGAGGTCTAAGCTTGAGAGAGTTGATACGTCCATTTTGCATCATGCTTTTATATTGATATTTATTGCATTATGGGCTGTTATTACACATTATGGTACAATCCTTTTGACTTTTCTCTCTTATTTTACAAGGTTTACATGAAGAGGGAGGATGTCGGCAGCTGGAATTCTGGACTAGAAAAGGAGCAAATCTGATATACCTATTCTACACTACTCCAAAAGTCCTGAAAAATTATGGAGAAATATTTTGGAATATATAAAAAATACTGGGCAAAATAGATATGAGAGGGGGGCTACTAGGAGGTGACAAGCCTGCCAGGTGCGATCACCCCCTGGCCATGCCTAGAAGGCTTGTGACCCACCTGTCTAGCCCATGACGCCCATCATCTCCTATATGTTGGGTTTTGACCTGTAAAAAATCAAGAGAGAGCTTTCGGGACGAAGAGCCGCCATCTCGAGGTGGAACTTGGGCAGAACCACTCTAGAGCTACGACAGGGCTGGTCTGCAGGGGAAACTTCCCTCCTGGAGGGGGAAATTGAAGCCATCGTCATCACCAACGATCCTCTCCTCGAGAGGGGGTCAATCTCCATCAACATCTTCACCAGCACCATCTCCTCATCAAACCGTAGTTCATCTCTTGTATCCGATCTTTGTCTCAAACCTCAGATTGGTACTTGTGGGTTGCTAGTAGTGTTGATTACTCCTTGTAGTTGATGATAGCTGGTTTACTTGGTGGAAGATCATATGTTCAGATCCTTTATGATAATTAATACTCCTCTGATTATGAACATTAACATGTTTTGTGAGTGGTTATGTTTGTTCCTGAGGATATGGGATAAGTCTTGTTATAAGTAATCATGTGAATTTGGTATTCGTTCGATATTTTGATGAGATGTATGTTGTCTCCCCTCTAGTGGTGTTATGTGAATGTCGACTACATAACACTTCACCATTATTTGGGCCTAGGGGAAGGCATTGGGAAGTAATAAGTATATGATGGGTTGCTAGAGTGACAGAAGCTTAAACCCTAGTTTATGTGTTGCTTCGTAAGGGGCTGATTTGGATCCGTATGTTTCATGCTATGGTTAGGTTTACCTTAATTCTTCTTTCTTAGTTGCAGATGCTTTCGATAGGGGTTAATCATAAGTTGGAGGTTTGTCCAAGTAAGGGCAACACCCAAGCACTGGTCCACCCACATATAAAATTATCAAAGTAACGAACGCGAATCAAATGAGCATAATGAAAACTAGTGTAAGTGCATCTAGTGCCCCTTAGTGATTTTGGTGTATTGAAGACTTATAGGTTAAGGGACTAATGTGTTTGTGAGTGTACACATGCTCTATAAGTCGATGATGAGTTTGATATATTCGAAGATTACCAACCCCTAAAAATGTATGTCTTCAACTGAAGGCTTTGGTGAAGACTTTGGTGAAGACTTTGGTATTCCCTGAAGACTTTGAAAATGAAGAAGTTGGTGTGACCTTGAAGATATGAACCAGGACTATGAAGCATGAAGACTTTTGTTTTCGTAGTTTCATTTCCTTTCTTTGAGTCATAGGAAACACCGTACTGTTAAAGGGGGTTGAGGTAATACTAAGGAAAGTTTCCAACTAATGCTCAACTCCAAAAGCCTCAACCTATCCAATCCTTCGAGTGAAGCCTTTGGAAATATCTTGCAATTTAGTCAAGTTGTTCAGTAACAGAGACAATGTTCTTCTGGTCTCTGATGAAATTGATCTGACTGAGGAGTTAGGATTTCGCCAGTGCGAACTGCCTACAAGTGTGGAACATGATATGTGTGAGGACTTTGATAGTTCGAAATTCCGACCATTGATGTGCATAGCGCCAGCTGTCCCCAATCATAATATCCACATAACGGTCATATCATTGGGGGCATTTATGTCTTATCATGTCAGTTTGCACCCTGGCTATAAATAGCCACCCCCACAACCACTAGCGGTTGGCTGCTCCGAGAGAGAACTGACACTTGTCATTTGAGAGCAACCCATCCTCCGAGGACTTTGAGAGAAAATCATCAAGTGAGGAAAAACCCAAATCCAAACCACCAAATGCAAAGTGTTGAGCATCACTGAAGAGATTCCTATGTGGAATTGACGCTTGTTACCTTTGAGGACTGTGTATCCTCCAGACGGTTAAGCATCATGGTCTAGTGCATCCTGCAGTCAATTGGGGATCACGGAGTGACCTTGGTCTAGAGCATCCAGCAGTCAACTGTGGATCGCCAGGTGACCAGTTTGTGAGGGTTTTGGAAGTCTACCCTGAAGACTTACCACAAGTGTGGGCCGAGGACTTTGTGACCTTAGCTCAAGGAGAATATGGTAAGGACTGTGTGTCCTCTGGTTTAAATACCAGGCTACTCCAAACCGGACGTACGCCTATCACACCAGTTGGAACTGGGTCATCAAACCATTATCTTCATCCTGCTACCTGGTTCTATTTCCTCAACCCCTCTATTTCCTCAAATACTTGTTGATGAAATTGATCGTTACTGTTTGAAGAATTTGACTGAAGACTTTCACAATTTCCTCACCTCAAATTCTTCAAGTTACCTTGTTCCTCACCTACTTATCCTGTATCACGCTACTTGTAATCTGTGCATGTTTCATTTCATCATGATGACTATGCTGTTGCTATGTTTCTCATGCACTTGAGTACTTAATCCACTGCTAGTTATTCATCACATTTCAAATTCCTCAAGTGATGATTTTGTAAAAATCGCCTATTCACCCCCTATAGTCGATATAACGCACTTCCAATGTGTATCGGTGCAAGGTACTCCCTTGTTATGTTTGATTTTGGTTTAACCACCTGGAGTTCTAGTTATGTCGACTGCAGGTATGATCAAGGTTTCCGCTGGATGTCCTACCTTCGATGGGATGGATTATCCCTACTAGAAGAACAAGATGCGTATGCATCTTGAAGCTATCGACAACGATCTCTGGTATGTTGTGGAAAATGGTGTTCCCTCTATTACTCCCATGGTCAACGTTGCTGATGTGAAGAGATTCAAGCAACTCGATTCTCAAGCGAAGAATATGCCATCTGAGCACAGGCCAGTATGGCAGAGTGAGTGCTTTGGAGTCTGCTAAGCTTATCTGGGATAGGCTGTCCAAAGTCAACGAAGGTGTTTCCACTCAACGTGAATCTCGTGTTGATGTTCTTCGCAACCTCTTCAACCGCTTCAAGAGACTTGACAATGAAAATGTTTAGCAAACTTTTGATCGTCTTACTGATATATCCAATGAGCTTCAAGGACTGGGTGCTACTGATATCATCGACCATGAGGTGGTGATGAAACTGCTAGGATCTCTTGATTCCTCATTCGATACTCTGGCTTTGATGATTCAAGAACGTGGAGACTACAAGTCACTTGATCCTGCTGATATTCTTGAGAGACTCAATACTCATGAATTCCAACAAGCTGAGAAGAGAGACCTCTATGGGGCAAGCTATGGAAGATCTCGTGGTCTGAAGGCAAAAGCAATTTCCTCATCTGAAGGCGAAGGTTCTAATAGCAGCCTTGGTGATCCTGAAGAACTAAGTCAGGATCTAGCAATGCTCGTGAGGAAATTCTAGAATTTCTCAAGGAGACGTGGATTTGCAAAGTCATCAAAAAGTGGTTTGAGGAAATCAGATTCCTCAGATGACTACAAGAAAAGAACTTGTCACAAATGCAAGAAATCTGGTCACTTCATCTCTGACATTCCTCTCTAGGAAAAAGAATCAAATAAGAAGAAGAAGAAGAAGTACAAGGACGACAGTTCTGCTGACTCGAAGAAAAAGAAGAAATCTTCAAAGTCCTCATCTGCAAAGTCCTCATCTTCAAAGTCCTCAATGCACAATAAGAATGGTTCCAAAAAGGCTCGGGCTTTCATTGGCAAGGAAATGGACTCAGAAGAAGAATCTGAAGAATCTGAAGAAGAAGAAGAATCTGAGGTGGAATCTGAATCTGGTGTTGCTAGCCTTGCTCTCTCTACTGCTTTCGTCAGCAAGTCCATCTTCAACGATGAAGAAAATGACTACTCCAACGACTCTGAAAATCAGCAATGATGATTATGCTCCCACGTATTGCTTCATGGCTAAAGGTTCCAAGGTACATAAGCATCACTCCTCTGAATCAAGTTATGGTGAATTTGATGAATATTTGAAACCTAGCTATGCCAAACTTGCTAATATTGCTACTAGGCAACAAAGTGCACTTGAAAAGCTTCAGAAAATGCTAGACGAAAGCGATGGTCTGTTGAATGAGGAAGTGGATCAAACTCAAACTCTGTCTGACGATCTCAAAAGTCTTCAGACAAAGTATGATAACCTTCGGAGTCGTCATAATGCTCTCTTAGCCGATCATGAGAAGCTTTATTATGAATTTCTTCAAAGAAAGCAAGATCTTGAGAAACTAAGGGTGTCACATGAGGATCTCCAAAGGGAAAACGATTCCTTAGTGTCTCAACAGATCAGTACCACTCATGAAGAATTTGTTCCACCTTGTTTGAAATGCATCAAACGTGAAACTGCCAATTCTTCACTTGAATGTTCAAATGCTTCTATTGCTGCAAATTCTTCAACTATTCCAGTGGTCACAAATTTCTCATCTGAGGATACCACAAGTATCACTGACGAAAATGCAGGGTTGAAGGAATTGTATGTGATAGGCATGTACAAAAGTCTCAAAGGGCATCAAACCCTTTGCGATGTCCTCAAAAAGCAGATTCTGAACAGGAACCCTAGGAAAGAGGGTATTACCTTTGAGAGGAAACTCAATGCTGATGGATCGTACTAGACACCTGAGCAGTACCCCAAAACCTCATGGGATGCTGCAAAAGGTCATGTAGATCCATCCACTTTATCTGGCTTTACTTGTGAAACTTCATATTCCTTTGATGAGTCACTTGACTCCAACTACAAATTCTTCAAAAATCAGAAAGGTGAAGTATTTGCCAGATTTGTTGGAACTAACTGCAGGAACAGTTCTCCTATGAAGAAAATCTGGGTTCCTAAGAGCTACCTATAAAATCTTCAAGTGAATGTCCTCACGACACCACTCATGAAGAATAGGAATCCCAGATCAAATTCCTCATATGGACCAAATTCTTCACTTGGACCAAATTCCTCAAATGGTCAAAAATATCATTCTCGTGCTAATGCATCTGTTTCACAGGGAAAATCTAAGAGTTCTGAATATGTGCATTATTCTTCAAACCATTATGTTCATAAGTCCTCGAAGAATTTCTATGCTTATTCATATGAGTACTCTAACCCTCGTCCTGTGAAACGAAGCGCACTTGCTTCAATGCCACCCTTCTCATATGGTGCTCGCAAAATGATGAACTCTTTGCCACCCCTCCAGATGTGGGTGGTGATGAAATTGAACTAATTTCTTATAAAGGGTCAGGTCTCCAAATGGACTTGAACGTCTGATGAATTTGCTGGAGACCCGAGGAAATGCTTGAAAAGATGCAAGCTAACCATGTAGAAATGAATTCCTCATTTCTCATGTCCTCACACTACTTGTTTACTATCTTGTGTGATGAAATTCCGTCTGATGAAATTGATGTCATATTCTTCACTCTGAAGCATATGAGTTCGTAAGTTGTACTAATTCATCTACAGGATGAACCTCCAAAAGCTATGGAGTGGGTCCTCGACAGTGGATGCACAAACCACATGACCGGTGACAAGAATCTACTGATGAAATTGCCACTTGCTCCATCTCATCTAAAGCATATCACCTACATAGACAAAGGAAAAAAGCAAGGTATTGGGTCTAGGTAAGGTTTCAATCTCAATGGATCGAACCATGGACAAGGTGATGCTTGTTGAATCCCTCGGGATCAACCTTATGTTTGTCTCAATGCTTTGTGATCTTGATATGGTTGTTGTATTTGGAAGATATCGTTGTGTTGTCATCATGGAATCTGACAATTCCAAAGTCTTTGAAGGCTTTAGGAGAGGAGACATGTATATTGTTGATTTCTCTACACGTCCTCAGCCTGCCACATGCCTACTTGCAAAGTCCTCAGAAGGCTGGTTGTGGCATCGACGACTTGGACATGCTGGTATGAGGAACTTGCACACACTCGTGAAGAAAAAGCACGTCATTGGCACTGAAGGTGCCAAATTCCTCAAGGACCACCTTTGTGGTGCATGTGAGTCTGGGAAGATGACCAGATCCAAGCATCCCTCGAAGACAATCATGACCACGACTCGACCCTTTGATTTCTTCACATGAATCTCTTTGGCCCCACTCATTACTCCACACTAACAATTTCTTCAAGTTTGTATGGCTTTGTTATTGTTGATGATTACTCTCATTACACTTGGGTGCATATTATTCAGTATAAGTCTGAAGTGCAGGATGTCTTCAGACGATTTGCTTCAAGGGATTCCACGAACTTTGGCGTCAAAATAGAGCATATCAGGAGTGATAATGGGACTGAGTTCAAGAACACCAATCTTGATGAATATCTTGATGAACTTGGTATTACTCATGAGTTATCCGCCCCTTATACTCCTCAGCAGAATGGCGTCATGGAGCGCAAGAAAAGGACTCTTGTTGAGATGGCTCGCACCATGCTCCTGAGGCAATTAATACTGCATGCCACATCATCAACAGGGTATATCTTCACAAATTCTTCAAGAAGACTTCGTATGAACTTATGACTATCAAGAAACCCAATGTAAGTTATCTCAAAGTCTTCGGTGCAAAATGCTGGATTAGAGGTCCTCACCATAGTTCTAAATTTGCACCGAAAGCACATGAAGGATTTATGCTTGGTTACCGAAAGGACTCGCACACCTACAGAGTCTTCAACACCCTCCATCACAAGGTTGTTGAAACTATAGATGTGCGGTTTGATGAAACTGATGGCTCGCAAAGAGAGCACCTGCCTTCTGTGCTAGATGAACAGTCTCCTAAGGAATCCATTAAGCTGAAGGCTACTGAAGATGTCATACCCACTGAGGAAGTCATTCCGATGAATAAAGAAATTCATGTTGATACACCTAAAGAAAATGGTGCTGATGAAAATCCCCAGCCACGTCAACCTGCTCATCCAAGAGTTGCAAATGAAGTGTAGATTGACAAAATCATCGATGACATCAATGCACCAGGTCCCCTCACTCGCTCAAGAGCTTCACAATTAACTAACTTTTGTGGACACTTTGCCTTTGTCTCTATCATAGAGCCCACCAAAGTTGATGAAGCATTAAAGCGGCCCGAGTGGATTCAAGCTATGCAAGAGGAATTGCATCAATTCAAGCTCAACAACGTGTGGGAACTTGTCAAGCGGCCAGATCCTCGCAAGCATAACATCATAGGTACCAAGTGGATCTACCGCAACAAGCAAGATGAAAATGGCCTTGTGGTAAGGAATAAGGCTCATCTTGTAGCTCAAGGCTGCACACATGTTGAAGGAATTGACTTTGATGAAACTTTTGCACCTATTGCTAGACTTGAAGCTATCCGCATAATGCTTGCTTATGCTAACCATCATAATATCATCTTATATCAAATGGATGTGAAAAGTGCATTCCTTAATGGTAAGCTTGAGGAAGTAGTATATCTTTCTCAACCCCCAGGTTTTGAAGACCCTAAGCATCTTGACAAAGTCTTCAGACTCAACAAGGCCCTCTATGGCCTCAAGCAGGCCCCTCGGGCGTGGTACGACACTCTAAAGGAATTCCGGTTCACTCGACCCAACTCTTTTCAAAAAATCCTATGACAATGAACTTTCATATGACAAATATACGTAGACAATATTATCTTTGGCTGTACTGACAAACGTTACAGTTATGAATTTGCCTATATGATGAGTGAAGAATATAAAATATCTATGATGGGAGAGTTGAAATTCTTCTTAGGTCTTCAAATTCGTGAGAAAGACAACGTCATATTCATCTCTCAAGAGAAATACCTCAAGGATGTTCTGAGGAAATTCGACATGCAAGATTGCAAAGGCATCAAAACACCAATGCCTTCAAAAGGCCACCTCTGCACTGAAGGAAATAGTAAAGATTTCGATCGGAAGGTATATCGCTCCATGATTGGCTCATTATTGTATCTATATGCATCTAGGCCTGATATTATGCTGAGTGTTTGTATGTGTGCCTGATTCCAAGCAACACCGAAGGAATCACACCATAAGGCTGTGAAACATATTCTTCGATACTTAGCTCACACACCAACGCTTGGATTATGGTATCCCAAGGGCTCAAATCTTCACCTCATCGGATAATCTGATGCTAACTATGCTGGAGATCGTGTGGATCGCAGGTCAACCTCAGGCACCTGTCATTTTCTTGGACGATCCTTAGTCTGTTGGTCCTCGAAGAAGCAGAATTGTGTGTCACTATCTATTGCTGAAGCTGAGTACATTGCTGCTGGTTCGTGTTGCGCTCAGTTGCTATGGATGAAGCAAACCCTCAAGGACTATGGCATCAAGCTGAAGAATGTGCCTCTATACTACGACAACGAGAGTGCCATCAAGATTTCTTACAACATAGTTCAACATTCCAAGACCAAGCACATCCAGATTCGTCATCACTTCCTTCGACATCATGTACTCAAGGGCAACATCGCCATCGACCACATCCCTACTGAAGAACAACTGGCCGACATCTTCACAAAGCTTTTGGATGAAAAGAGAGTTTGCAAGTTGCGGTGAAGGTAAATATCTTAGAATCTTCAATTATTTTTCAAAAAAGGACATACATCCTAACACTTAATGCAAAATTGATGACTTAGATGTGCAACACACGAAGTAATGTTTTTCTTGAATCAATGAAGAATAACCTTCTAAGTGTGAACAAGTTAATGAAGAATTTGATTCTCTGAACCCTACGACAATTGTACGCAGTGTCTGAAGTCATCTTTCTTATATGGTTGGTCATGCTACCAACCATAGTTGAAATTCTTCAAAGTTGAGTTTTCCCTCATTTTGCAAATTCTTCAAATTTTCAAATTCCTCAAATTTGCAAAATACTCAACTTTTCAAATTCATCAACTTCCCAAATTCTTCAAACTATGAAACTTATGTTCTTCATTGACTATATACATATATATTTGAGTTTTCAATGTCCTCAACATCATTCACTTGCTAATTATTCAATTCGATTTTCATCTAAGTGAATGTGATCGGACCCGTTCCCCCTCTTTGCTAAACTCAACTCAGTCTGTTCACAAATTCTTCATATGCATTCTACTTTGAAACTCGTTCAAAGTCTTCACTGTGTCCTTGACAGCTGAAGAATTTGCGAATGGAAACTTTAAAATTTTCACTATCAAAATTTTCGGCGTTTCCCGCTCAAACTGTTCCGATTCCCACGACTGGATAACCCACGATCCCCCACTATCGCCACTTCTCAGTACGTGGGTGACACATGTCGCGTGGAGACCAAGGATCAGGGGCAATCTGGTCCAAAATCTTCGGATAGATTAGTTTTCACCTCCGCTATAAATGCCCCCTTCCCTTTCACTATGCTCGGTTACTCCTCACTCCTACTGTCTCCCGAGGTCCGACCTAGCAACGTTGCTAAAATCATCGCCATAGGTGTGGAAGAGCTTCACTGCCTCGACCTCGTCGTTGCCGTACTCACATCGGCTGTGGAAATCTTCATCCCGCCGCGCTGTAGCTGTCTCCCTCTGTCGAGCTAGGGCGTGGGAGATATGGACTGACGAACTTCCTCAATCTCATCTCATAGTTCGTCGTGTTCTTCATCAGGGTAACTAAAATCTATTTTTACTACCCTTGTTTGATCTTCAAGTTTCCCTCAATCTTCTGAAAGG